>CM077156.1:95616155-96216155 GCA_039583875.1 Platanthera guangdongensis | reverse complement strand
AGGGTAATTTCAAAATGAATGGTCAGCGTCTTAAACTGTATTTCTGTGTTGATGTCAGTCCTAACTGTGTTAACTCTATCCTTCATGATCTAACTTTTGATTAGTTTGGAACTTTGTTTTATTTTTATTAAAACTTTGAACTATTTCTCTGAACTTTATTTTAGACAATATTTTTGGACAATATTATTTTGTTGCATCGAGCTCAAACGACGTTTTAAACAAAGGGCGCTCTTGGGAGGCAACCCAAGTTATCTTTTTCTGTTTTCTTTATTTTACAATTTTTGCCTCGGACGGCTCCAACAAGCTGAATCTTCTGTGATCGCCTGCTCCAACGCTGTTGAATCCATCATGAAGTCCAAAGAAGACATTTCATGAAGATCCAAAGCGCACGCATGGGGGAGCGGCATCACTCAGCTTTCGCAGCAAATAAATCTGGGGAAGTACCTGTTTTTCAATCCTGTTTTTCTAGCATATACTTTAATTTTCTCTCTCTCTCTAACCTCCTTCTCCATTGAGGACAACGTCCATTTTAAGCTTGGGGGAGGACTTCCTCCTTCTTTTTGCTATTTGTGAATTTTTTTTTGTTTTTTGTGAATATTTTTCAAAAATCCAAAAAACATGAATATCTTAAAATTCCAAAAAAAGAAAATATTTCCAAATTCCAAAAAAAGAGAATATTTCAAAATTAAAAAAATATGCATTTTGTTTTCTACTATAATAGTTTAGACATTTTGGTATTTCAATAGTACCCCTTGTTTTTATTTTTTTTTCTCAAAATCTGATATAAACAATTTAGCAAATTATAATTTTTCTAATCAGTCTTTTTAATTATATTTCACAAGTAAAATGTTGGCCTAGATGTGTTTCTAATTCACGGTATGCTGGATCCCTAGTTCGATTTGGGCTAAGTTCACTAAACTAGGATGTTCGACCCAACATGTATAGCCTGGGTCACATTTGTGTCTTAGAGTTTAGGCCATGTCCTTAGAATTAACACTGCATGGACCAGCCATCAACAGACTGCAGAAGACTCAAGACTTACAGAAATTTCAAAGACTCAGGAAAAGAGTTCGACATTCGTCGAACTCAGCTTGACGAAAGTCATGCTCAGCTCTACGAACTCAAAGACAATTCTCTGAGCTGAGCTCGACGAACGTAGTTCTCAGGTCGACGATTTCATGTTCTCAGCTCGACGAACTTAGACCAGAATCTTGACAAGTTGAATCAAGTAGCTGTTAGCAGTTCTCAGGTCGACGAACTTAATTCTCAGGTCAATGATTTCTGGATACTTTACTTCTACATTTCTAAGTCTAAGAAACATTTCACTGAACTCCAGTCGACGAAGTTAGAATCTCAGCTCGATGAACATGATGCACAGAATTGGCAAGGTTCTAGAGAAAGCAGTTATCTATTCTTTGGTCGACAATCTTGGATCTCAGGTCGACGAACAACAATTATCTAGTCGACGAAGATAACTTCTCAGCTCGACGAACTCAGGACCCAGGTCGACGAATTCTGTTCTTCACTCGATGATTTCTGTGCAGTTCCAGACATGGACTTTTCCTCCCTCTGTCCCTTATTTTATTGCAATAATTCCTGAGTAATCAATGCTTAATATTCTCGGAATATTACTGTTAAAAGCATCATTGATTATGGCCTTCATCAGGATTATTACTTATCGTTTTTTAATGGGACAGTTGGGGAAATCAATCATTGCAGACATTCTCATGGCTGTCAGCAATCAATGCTGGAAGGAATTCAAAAATTCAGAAGGAAGATTTCACAGAAAATATAAAAGGATTTTTCCTCTTCCTTCTAAGATGAACATATACAAAGAATATACTGAATAGGGCTAGAAGAGCACGACATAGAAAGCAATCATACAGTAACAGAAAAAAGAACAAGCCCCAGACCAGAGAAACAATAGCAAGCTGAAGAAGAAGAATAACATCCATTCTAAATTAAGAGTCTTCTTCCTTCTTCATTCCAGGAATCTTCAAGGACAAAAACAACTCTATCAGTCAAGAAGTTCCTGGATATCTTCTGGTCAAGGCTAAAGGATTGAAGGCCTACTCACCCTGAAGCAAAACTCCAACCTTCCTGAACAAATCAATATCTCAGGTGGAGCTTTGTTAACATCAAAAGATCCACTAAAGTCTTCTCATTTGTATTTGAGAAAGAGAAGACATCATCACTCTCTCACCTCCACTATAAAAAGGGTTCTTTAACTCCCTACAAAAGTTATTCCTGGTTGCAAGTCACCTGATCAAAAGACTTGGGATTGGTTTTTGAGCACCAGAAGAGTGGATGTATCCAAATTTAGGGGAACCACTATAAAATTCTTGTGTTGTCTGGTTTCCATCTTTTTCATTTGTTTTTACTGTGGCTGTGCTAGTTAGTTTGTTGTGTCTGTGATATTAGTTTATATTTGTAGTGTCTGTGGTAGATTATTTTATCATAGGACTGATTTTCATTTACAGCAAAAAGCCTTAAAAGTTTAAAGATACTATATTCACGCCCCTCTAGAGTATATAAGATCTAACCCTAACTTTCAATTGGTATCACAGCTGATTCATTTGGTTGTACAAGCTAACCCTTGAACCAAAAGATCCCTTATTAGATCTGATTTTTATTTTTATTTCTATTATGATTATATACACAGCATGGTACAGAACAAAGACTATACAAGAACCAGACCTCTAGTGTGCAACCTAAATAAGTTTGCCATCTGGAAGGCAAGAATAAAACTGTATATGAATTCTATTGATGTGGACATCTACAACTCTATTTTGACAGGTCCTCCTCAAGCAAATACCTCTACATCTACAACAGCCTCAAGCACTCATGCAGTTCCACCACCTGAGTGGACTGATGCTCAGAAGAAAGCAAAGGTTGATGATGTTAAAGCCATGAACATTCTGGCCCAAAAATTGTCTGATGACATTTTCCAAAAAGTGGCTGACTACACTTCAGCCAAGGCCATTTGAGACTCTCTCAACCAAATGGTGGTTGGCTCTGCTGATGAAATGAAGGACAGAAGGTCAAATCTCATATCCCAGTATAAGAATTTCAAGAAGGATGAAGCAGAATCTGTTGCAGACATGTACAACAGGCTGAGCTCAATCATCAATGAGCTGAAGACCTTGGATAAGGACATCACCCTCACTGAGGTGAATGACAAAATCCTCATGTGCTTCAAAAGCACATGAGACTCAAGGATCTGGCCAATCAAGGAGGCCAGGATCTTAAATGAGATTTCCACAGAATCTCTATTGGGAAAGATCAAATCCTATGAGCAGGTAATGAAGTCTAGAGAAGCAGCTGAACAAATGACTCCTCCATCAGAAAGGAAAGGGCACAACTTGGCATTCAAGGCTGTTGAAGAAACTGAAGCCTCAACAGTGAATGAAGAGCTAATGAATCTTCTTGCCAAAAGATTTTACAAGATGGCAAGGAAAAACTTCAGAAGAAAATCATCCAGGCAGGATGATAAGACAAGGTATGACAAAACTCCCACTAAAGAAGTAGTTTACTTTGGATGCAGGAAACCTGGACACTTCATCTCAGAGTGTCCAGAGAATCAAAAGAAAGAAAGAAGAAGAGAGAAGGAATCTAGAAGACAGCAAATCTCAAGGCCTTCTTCCAGCAAATACAAAAAGAAGGAGAAGGGCTTTGTAGCTGAAAACTGGAGTGACACTGAAGATGAATCCACATATTCCAGTTCAAGTGAAGAGGTAGAAGAGGCAAGGGCCAAAGAAGTCTGCCTCATGGCCATTGATGCCTCCAGAAGTCAATCAGATGAAGAGGACGCATCTGACCGTGAAGGAGCTTCAGAATCTAAAGTTGATCAGGTATTGTCATATTTTGACTATAACTCTAATACTTTCAAAATTGAATTTAGGACAATGTGCATTGATTTAATAAACTCTGAAAAGGAAATCAAAACAAATAGAGAAAAATTATCTAATCAAGAAAATCTGATTTCTGAAAGCATTAAGCTCAAAGAAGAATTAACTCTAGTTAATGAACAAATCAATTCTTTAAAAACAGAGCTATGTGACGCCAAACAACTTGAGGAATCTCTCAATGGGAGAAGCATTAAGCTGATGGACATCACAAGCATAGTCAATGCCAGACTGAATGGCAAACTGGGCTTGGGTGCATAATCAAGTTTACCCCCTATCCTCAAGTAGAACATATTATTAACCCCCATTAAATTTGTGTCAGCTAAGAATAAAGAAGTAATGAACAACAACCAAAATACAGAAGAAGTAACTAACTTTAAAAATCACAAAAATAGAATCAAAAAACCTTAGACAAAAACAAAGTTCTACAGATTTCGTTGAACTTAGATCGACAAACTTTCAATGCAAATCTATATAGTACTAATTTGACTTACTGCGATCGACGAACTGTGTATGGTTCGTCGAGCAGAGATCGACAAACTTGGGGCATAGAAAATGGATATGTCCATTCTCTGAGCAGAGATCGACGATCTCATCCCATTTCGTCGAACTCTGGTCGACGAACACACAACATTTCGTCGAACCCAGAAAGACTTAATAAAAGTCTTAACTATAAAAGCAACTTTAATAAATATAGGAAACCTTTTAATCCACTAGCTGATTGGATAATTCCTCCTAGAAGATATCACCCCTTAGGGTACAAATCACAACCTGAATTTTCAGTAATATCTAGTTTCTCTTATCAATAACATAAAGGACCCAAGGTAACCTGGGTCAAGAACAACTAACTGTTTTCATTGCAGGAAAAGGGCTGTCCAGTGGTTAATCAAAAATGGTATCTAGACAATGGATGCTCCAAACACATGACTGGAAGCAAGGATAACTTAAACAACTACAAGTCTAAGCTGGGACCAAAGGTTATCTTTGGTGATTCAAATTGGGGCCAGTCAGAGGGCTTTGGAGAAGTAAAGATTGGAGCAGTCACTTTCAAAAAGGTGACATATATAAGTGGACTCAAGCATAAGCTAATCTCTATAAGCCAATTATTTAATGAAGGTTATCAGGTATATTTTAACCCAACATCTTGTATCATTTCCAATAAAGAAAAATAAACTGTTTTAATTGGAAATAGATAAGGTAACATATATATAGTAGATTTTCATTCTGCACCTTCAGATATATGTATACTTAATATAGTTAGCAATCAAAATGAACTTTGGCATAAAAGGCTAGGACATGTTAACACGAAAAACTTCGCTAGGCTATCTAAAGACAGCCTTGTGAGAGATTTACCTTCTGATACCTATAAGAATGAAGGCCTCTATAGGGCTTGTCAACTAGGCAAGCAAACTAAATGTAGTTTTAAATCAGTTAATAAGAGTGATTCACCTAGGATCTTGTACTTGCTACACATGGAACTCTTTGGACCTATTGTTGTATAGAGCGTAGGAGGGAAATCCTATACTCTAGTTATTGTAGATGACTTCTCAAGATTCACTTGGGTGTTCTTTCTGAGATCTAAGTCAGATACATTCAAAGTTCTTACAGATTTTCTCAGGACCATATAGATTGAGTACTATACTCATGTTGCATTAATCAGAAGTGATCATGGTACAGAGTTTGAGTCTCTTCTTATGCATGAGTTCTGTGAGAATGAAGGTATGAGGCACTGCTTCTCAACTCCTATAACTCCTCAACAAAATGGGGTCGCTGAAAGGAAAAATAGAACCCTAATTGAAGTTGTAGACACATTACTTGCAAATGCTTACATGCACATATCCTTTTGGGCAGAGGCTGTAAGCACAGTAAACTATGTACTGAACAGGAGTCTAATACATAAACTTAAGAATATGACTCCCTATGAATTACTTAAAGGGAAGAAATCTAAAATCACCTATTTTAAAGTTTTTGGCTGTATATGTTATATATATAATAACAACAAGAAATATATTAGAAAGTTTGAAGCTAAGGCTGAAGAGGGAATTTTTCTAGGATATTCCCAAGTAAGCAAAGCTTATAGGATGTTTAATAAATCTTCTTTAAAAATTGAAGAATCAATTCATGTTACTTTTGATGAGACTAACATGTCTTATAAGGAGAAAGAGATTTCTACCAATAGCACCTTGCAGGTACCTCACTTGTGTGAGAAATTGGGTAAATTAAACCTTCCACAATAGGTTATATCACCCTCTGCTCCACAGGTTGATGAAGACAGTGAAGAAGAAAGCACAAAATTGGTTGAACTTCATTCAACAGCAGACATAATTCCACAAGAGGAATTAATTCCAAATGTTATTGCTGAACCAACTCCACCCACCGATCTTGTCACACTAAGGGATCATCTAAGATCTCAAGTGATTGGAGACATATAAGTAGGTGTACAGACAAGGCATCAACTCAACCAAGATGTGATGTATCCCTGTTTCCACTCTCAAGTTGAGCCTCAATCCATAAAAGATGTTGAGCAAGATCCCCACTGGATCATTGCAATGCAAGAGGAACTCAACCAATTTGAGAGATGTAGAGTTTGGGATTTAGTTCCAAGACCCAAAGACTACCCAGTTATTTGAACTAAATGGGTATACAGAAACAAACTTGATTCCCATTGTGTAATTGTGAGGAACAAGGCTAGGCTTGTTGCTCAAGGTTATATGCAAGAAGAAGGAATAGACTATGACCAAACTTTTGCACCAGTTACATGGTTAGAAGCAATCAGGATCTTCCTTGCCTATGCTGTCTATAAGAAGTTCAAAGTCTATCAGATGGTTGTAAAGAGTGCCTTCCTGAATGGAGTACTTAAAGAAGAGGTTTATGTTGAACAACCTCCAGGTTTTTTCTCTCTAACTCATCCTTCATATATTTTTAGATTGCATAAAGCTCTTTATGGTCTAAAGCAAGCTCCAAGAGCTTGGTATGAGACCATAGCTAGCTTTTTCATAGAGCATAAATTCACTAGAGGCATTGTAGATAAAACATTATTCACTAGGCACCATAAGGATCAAACTTTGTTAGTACAAATATATGTAGATGACATTATATTTGGGTCTACTGATTCTAAACTATGCAAGAGGTTCTCTGACCTCATGCATTCTAAGTTTGAAATGAGTAGCATGGACGAGCTTTCCTGCTTTCTTGGTCTCCAAGTGAAGCAGCTACCTGATGAAATTTTCATCTCTCAGGCTAAATATGCTAAAGAGCCTATTAAAAAGTTTGGGATGGTTGATGGATCAGCTAAGAAAACACCCATGGCCACTAATGTTGTAATAGACACTGATGAACATGGGAAACCTGTTGATCAGAAATTATATAGGGGCATTGTTGGGTCCCTACTATACCTTACAGCAAGTAGACCTGACATAATGTTTGCCACATGTCTTTGTTCTAGGTTCCAAGTGAACCCTAAAGAATCTGATCTAGTTTTTCTAAAAAGAATTTTGAGATATATAAAGAGTTGCCCTAGTCTAGGACTCTGGTATCCTACTGAGTTAGAATTTGAGTTAACTGGATACTCAGATGCTGACTTTGCAGTATGCAGGGTAGATTGAAAAAGTACCTCAGGGACTTGCCAGTTCCTTGGTATGAGATTAGTGTCTTGGTTCTGCAAGAAATAGTCATCAATGTCTACATCCACTGCTGAAGCAGAATACATTGCTTTTGGAAGTTGCTGTTCCTAGATGTTGTGGATTCAAAACCAACTCCTGGACTATGGGTTCAACTTAAATAATTCAACTTTCTTATTGATGCTAAAGATCACGGCAGTGAACCGATCACACAAGTAATATAAAATGGGCGAGTTTTCCTAAGTATCGATCTCTCAAGGAACACAGTAAGGTGGAGTTAATTTCGAGGAGGACTTGAGATTGAAGTCCTTAGGTCGGAGTTAACTAAGGGGGGTTTTGATATTTGCGGAAAAAGAAAGTAAAAATCGAACAACTACTCCTATACAAAGCCGCTATGCGATGCTTCGCCAGGCAGGATGGAAGACCAGTCGGGCCGCTATGCACCGAATCGCTGGGTGGATGGACAAGTAGGCTTGCGGATGAGGTGGTTAGAACGGCAGAATGAGGGTCGTGAGCACCTCTTCTCTACGCACGCTTCTAGCAATTGCTAGAATGGCAAGAACAGATGGATGATGGATGGATAAATAGGCACACCTCAAGTAAATAACGAAAACATACAATCACATAGACATGATTACACATAAACGTATATTACACTAAGCATAACTTCATCAAATAGAAAGAGTTCAACTACACATTCAACAACCAAACAAGAAAAGAGTATGCGAAATCGACCGGATCCGAAGTCTTGCTGAGGATTCATGGTTGGAGTCGTCGGGTTGTCAATCCGCGTCCAAGCTCGGTCCTCAACTGCGTCCGGGTAGAGAAGGGCTGTCACCACCTTCCAATGGCCTGTCTTCTTCATGTCACTATCCGGTGGAGGATGACACAACTTCTCCTAGCTTGTTGGAGATAGCTAGGTCTAGCTCTTCTTGAAGCTCAAGGATGAAGGAGGAGGACGAGAGGAAGCTCCAGCTTGGGTTTGGCGGTGAATGCTTGCCCAGAGCACCTCCCTAGGGTGGAGATTAAAGGAGAATGGCGGAATCCCTCCTCAGAGACGAAAACGGCGCAGGAAAAATGCTCTCTCTAGAAATTAGGGCGGCACCTGCATATTTATAGAAAGCAGAATTGAACAATGCGCACGATCACAGGCGCACGACCAGTGGTCGTGCGCACTATGTCCAGTGATCGTGCGCACTGGCATGGTAAATTAGGAAGAAGAACTAGGATAATGCGCACGAGCAGTGGCGCACGACCAGTGGTCGTGCGCACTATGTCCAATGGTCATGCGATTACCCCAGACAGGACTCCAGGAAAAGAGGAATCAATGCACACGATCAGTGGCGCACGACCACCGGTCGTGCGCACTATTTCCAATGGTCAAGCGATTACCCCAGGTAGATTCTGGAAATGAGGGTACATTGCGCACGATCATTGGCGCACGACCAGTGGTCATGCGCACTATATCAGATGATCGTGCGTAGTATTCCTGCTTCCAAACGTCCCCGGAACACGGACATGACCCCTAAACCCATCACTGATATATGCAGACATTCCAAACGAGCACAAAATGGAGTACAGAAAATATACACAACCATGGGCTTAAATGTGCACTTCCTATGGAAATAGCGATAAGATGAAATATATACGATAATGAACTAAAATTGAAGTGAATGCGAACGAAAACTAGCCCAGATGTGTCCGAAAATAGGTATATAAAATGGACTCATCACACCCCCAGACTTAAGTGTTTGCGCGTCCCGAGCAAACAAAATCTAAGCAGATAGGGAAAATGATTTAGCTAACAAGGAAATTGTGATATGGAGTACCATGCAAAGTCACATGCTCCCACGCGTAAAAATATAATAGAAGAAATTTCTAAGTATAAAAAATATTTTATACTTTTCACAATGTGTATCAAAATTTTATTACTACTCAAAAATGGAATCACGGTGAATCAGCCGGTCATGCGTAGGGAGAAAGTAGACTAATTGCTAGGCGAGCATTGTCAAAGATCGGGGCTAGGGATAACCTCCAAAGGAATCCACCAATGTCGTTGACCATATGCTTGCCCTTTCGGATTCTCTCTGCGGTACTGGTTTGGTTCACACACGAATCAGTAGGACTTTAGGTGAAGAGATGAGGCTTGGGTTTCGGTGAGGTAAACAAAGTTAAACAGGAAGGCTAAACACCTAACCCAAATGAGCTATTATAAAAAGAATCCCTCTGCTAAGCAAAATACACGCGGGTACACCACACCCCCAGACTTAACTTTTAACATATGGGTGTGTGCACCGCCTACTCCAAATATAATCACATTTCAAAAAGAATTTTCAATCAAACTTTTTCTTCTTTTCACTTTTCTTTTTCACAATTAATTTTTTTTTTGTATATATTTTTTTTGAATCCTATTTTATTTTAAAAATTTCAGCAAATAAAACTTTGGAGCACATCCACATATTCACATATAATATCACCACATCACATCCCAAAATGAAAATGTAAAACTCTATAGCTCAACTTGGGTGTGCGACTAGGATTGGCTATAAGGCTTTGGTGAAATCATGGTGGAGCTGAATCAAAAGAATGGGTAGGCACAACGGGGCTAGTGAGGATAAGATGTTAGAAATGGTACAAATCTCAACCGGGCCAAAATGATGGCCTACATCACGCTCATGCGCGTTAACTAACCTATACCCATGCTTCAAGAATAGCTTGGGGCAAGTTCTTAGCCAACGAGAAAGACTATCCATCCTCCCGACTCAAGCAATACGAACCTAACGGCTGTCTACACACATCCCTAAGCTACCGTCGGATTCACACCGGATTCAACAATTTTTGAGTAGAATAAAAAGCATTTATGCAATTAGAAAAATATAAAACTATAAGCATACAAAAAAATTAAATCTACTCTAATTTCTACACGAGACGAGAGTACTCGACTAGGAGCACAACAGGCTCAATATTTTTCTCCGTCTCACAATCCTATGTCAGCACCATAATTTTCCCAAATCATACAAAAGAAACGAGTTTGAAACAGTTACCCCTCTGCCTAAATAATCATACCTGCTCCTCACAGGCAGAGGAAATAGGAAGGAAGAAGAGAAGGAGCACTGGTCCTCACTCTTCTCACCACAAAATGAATCCTTGCCTAGCAAGGTATCGTCTACTACAGGGAGAAGGCAGGAGGAGAAAGCAATCAACGGAGCTTCCTCAACAGAGAAGGAATCCACCTCCTCGCGAGAGAGGATGCTATCATCGGTGACTCGAGCTGAAACCTCCAAGTCCTCCTGAAGCTCCTGCGGAGACTCAACCTGCCCAGGCTTAGATAAATAAGGGGGATCAAGAAATAAAGGAGAAGAAGAACTAAAATAATCAGAAATAGGGGGAGTGGTCCCGGTCTCACTCCCAGCAGGATCCCGACAAAGATCATTGATGACGTCATATGAGTCATGGCGAGGGGAATCCGCGAGCTCGAGGTCCTTGGTGGTGGTTTGGACCTCGCCATCCATCAAGGAAGTGGAAACTTCCTCAACAAAGAGGATCTCCTCATCAACACTTCTCGGTGCATCCACATGTTCCAAGACGTAATACTTTCCATTAATGAAAATAATATCCTCATCAAACATGGGCACATCCTCATGCTCAGAATCACAATCTGGTCGAACATCATCAACCGACTCACTAAAAATCGGGATAGATAATTCTTGCAAAGAAGACGGAGGAACAACAGCATCAGATAAAATATGTGCTGGTTCCTCCGGGGGTGAATCAACAAGAGGGGAAGAGTGCATGGGAAGATACGGCGCCACAATGTCGTCACACCGATCAGCAGAAAGTTTGATGGGCATATCTGCAGCAGTCCTCCATAGACAAGGTGGTGCTGCGAATATATCATCAGAATCAGAAGGGGCGGCCATTTGATATGGTGATGGAGTGAATCGGATACCCGGTTCATCATCCTCCTCCAACTTGAGCTAAAATTCTGCGCAATATTTCAACACGTGGTCGGTGCTACGAGAACACAAACATCATTTTCCATTACTACTCGATCCAGGTGGGACCGGAGAGGAATAAGAAAAAGATGAATGTGTAGAAGAGGAGTGACCATAAGAACTGGGTTAGGTGTATGAAGTACCATAGGAAGACGGTGCTCCATATACAGAACCACGATAATTTTGCACCCAATCTTCAGTGGGGCACACATCACTACCATGCCTATAATTCCCGCACCAGCGGTAACGAATATTCATATACGAATGCATGGTGCAACAAGAAGAATTGACCAATAGAAAGTTTCTAAGCAAAAATTAACGACACACCACAGATAAAAGAATAGGAAAATCTGCTACAGAAAAATTAAAACTAGAATAAGAACAAATAAAAACAAGAAATAGATTCTAAAAACTAAAGCAAAGAAGAAACATGAAATATACAAATGGAAAAGGGCTTCTATCTCCTATCTCCCTCTCCAAAAACTCACACGACTGTGTTCCCCGGCAATGGCACCAAAAACTTGATGCTAAAGATCACGACAGTGAACCGGTCACACAAGTAATATAAAATGGGCGAGTTTTCACAAGTATCGATCTCTCTAGGAACATAGTAAGGTGGGGTTAATTTCGAGGAGGACTTGAGATTGAAGTCCTTAGGTCGGAGTTAACTAAGGTGGTTTTGATATTTGTGGAAAAAGAAAATAAAAATCTAACAAATACTCCTATGCAACGCCACTATACGATGCTTCGCCAGGCGGGATGGAAGACTAGTCAGGCCACTAAGCACCGAATTGTTGGGTAGATGGACGGTTACGCTTGCGGATGAGGTGGTTAGAATGGCGGAATGAGGATCGTGAGCACCTCTTCGCTACGCACGCTTCTAGCAATTACTAGAACGGCAAGAACAGATGGATGGTGGATGAACAAATAGGCACACCTCAAGTAAATAACGAAAACATACAATCACATAGACATGATTACATATAAACATATATTACACTAAGCATAAATTCATCAAATACAAAGAGTTCAACTACACATTCAACAACCAAACAAGAAAAGAGTGTGCGAAATCGATCGGATCCGAAGTCATGCTGAGGATTCATGGTTGGAGTCGTCGGGTTGTCAATCCGCGTCCAAGCCCGGTCCTCAACTGCATCCGGGGTAGAGAAGGGCTGTCACCACCTTCCAATGGCCCGTCTTCTTCGTGTCACTATCCAGTGGAGGATGACACAAATTCTCCTAGCTTGGTGGAGATAGCTAGGTCTAGCTCTTCTTGAAGCTCAAGGATGAAGGAGGAGGCTGAGAGGAAGCTCCATCTTGGATTTGGCGGTGAAAGCTTGCCCGGAGCACCTCCCAAGGGTGGAGTTTGAAGGAGGACGGCGGAATCCCTCCTCGGAGATGAAAAATGCGGAGGAAAAATGTGCTCTCTCAGAATTAGGGCTGCACCCGCAAATTTATAGAAAGCAGAATTGAACAATGCGCACGATCACGAGCGCACGACCAGTGGTCGTGCGCACTATGTCTAGTGATCGTGCGCACTGGCATGGCCGATTAGGAAAAAGAACTGGGATAACGTGCACGAGCAGTGGCTCACGACCAGTGGTCGTGCGCACTATGTCCAATGGTCGTGCGATTACCCCAGACAGGACTCCAAGAAATGAGAAATCAATGCACACGATCAGTGGCGCACGACCGGTGGTCGTGCGCACTGTGTCCAGTGGTCGTGCCATTACCCCAGGCAGATTCTGGAAATAAGGGTACATTGCACACGATCATCGGCACATTACCAGTGGTAGTGCGCACTATATCCGATGATCGTGCATAGTATTCCTGCTTCCAAACATCCCCGGAACACACACACGACCCCTAAACCCAGCACTGATATGTGCAGACATTCCAAACGAGCACAAAACGGAGTACAAAAAATATACACAACCACGGGCTTAAATGTGCACTTCCTATGGAAATAACGATAAGATGAAATATATACGATAATGAACTAAAAGTGAAGTGAATGCGAAGGAAAACTAGCCCAGATGAGTCCGAAAATAGGTATATAAAATGGACTCATCACTTATGTGATAACACAAGTGGTATATCCATAGCACAAAATCTAGTCCATCACAGTAGGACTAAGCATATAGATATTAGGCATCATTTTATTAGAGAGTGTGTAGACAAAAACAAAATTAAACTTGTCTATATCTACATTGATTTACAAAGAGCAGATATTTTCACCAAACCATTGGATGAAAGAAATCACTTGTTCTTTATAAATCAACTTGGAATGATCAATTAAGAGGCTTTAGTTTAATTTCTGTCCGTAGTCGACGAATTTTGCAAAGATTGTCAAACGGATTTCGATGAACTGAGAAACATTCTAGAGACATTCGTCGAACGGAGATCGACGAACTCTCTGTAGTGAAGTTATTTTTGTCGAACGGAGATCTACGAATCTGCTTCAGAAACCTTTCGGCGAATGGAGCTTGAAGAAATGTTCTCAAATCTTCAGACTAAGCTCGACGAATTATTTAACTACAAAAATCTTTCATCGACCTCAGATCGAAGAATTCTTTTATTTTTTCGTGGAACGGAGTTTGTCGAATCATATTCTGAAAATTCTTATATCTAGGTTTTTCTTCTACCTCTGTCCCGCGGTTTCAGTTCCATAGCACTTGATCTTCGTTTTTCTCTTGCAGGTGCACTATGACGATTCCAGCGGGCAGTCTTACGGCCATGAAATTTGATACCGGATTTGATGTGGACTTTGAATCATTTCAACACTCCGATCCAATCTTCTAGGATATTCTCAAACTGCTTGAAGAACAGTAGTTGAAAATTTTGATGACCACCAGGATCAAGCTCGCCAGTGCAGAAATCAAGGATTGGGTCTATACTTCCTCCACAACAGATGAGAACACCATGACTGGCACAATATCTGGTAATGCCACCTCTCTTACCCCCGCCGTCCTGACTGAGATTTTTGGATTAGTAAATGGTGACGAGGAATTAGAAATTGATAGTGATGAGTATAATGATATGTTAAATAAAATGGGTCACTGCGGCGATAACCCCAACAAACTGCTCAAGAAGAACTTGTCGGCTGAATACAAGTTCTTAGCTAATGTGGTCGGCAAAGTGTTGGGTACATTGGAAAATGTGTACCAGATTTGGAGAAGCCTCACCCAACTCAGTGATATACATCATGGTGTATTTGATGTTATTTTGAGTTTATATGTGCAGGTTAAGAATATGCAGGAAAAGTTTCTAAGTCCATGAGTCGAAACCAGAAGAAGCTGTGTCGACACTTGTGAAGACTTGTGTCGACACTTGAGAAAAGCTGTGTCGACGCCAGGAGTAAATTGTGTCGACACTTGGAAAAGCTGTGTCGACACCAGAAGAAACTGTGTAGACACACAGGACTTATGTCGACACACAGAAAGTTCAGTCGACATCAACTGTGTCGACACACAGGACTTGTGTCGACATATAGAAAGTTCAGTCGACATCAACTGTGTCGACACAAAGGACTTATGTCGACACACATGCCAGAATTTCTTCTAAGTTAATTGTGTCAAGACAAGAAGTGACTGTGTCGACACACAGGACTTGTGTCGAAACATTCTTATAGAAGCTATGTCGAGTAGTAGTGTCGACACCATGAGAGCTGTGTGGACCACACCAAGGATTGTGTCGACACTTACTCTACTTGTGTCGACACATGTGAAGTTCAGATTCGACACTTTGCTGACAGAGACAAAGTTTCAAGAAGTGACTAGAGACTTGACAGCTGCCATAACCAACAAGTCTACTGCAACTGTCAGATCTGTCAGAAGTTGGTTAGCAACCAGATCAGCCGATAACCTTGGATGAAGTCTATATAAAGACATATTCTATCAACTGAAGACGACGAAGTACACAACACAATTACAATAGAAGATCCAACATACACAAGGAAATCCAGTCAGAGATTTCATGTGGATCTAAGTGAAGAATTTCAAAAGTTCTTCAGAAGAATTTGTAGACAGAGAGGCTCCAACAATTCAAGTGAAGAAGGAGACTATCATCAACTAGTCTCTTAAGAGCAGATCCTGAACTAATCTACAAAGAAGAATTCAGATTAATTTCTGGATTTTAAGAAGGAAGCTGATTGAAGATCATCTTCAAGAAATTCAACCTTATTGTGTTCAGATTCAAGAAGCTTTGGAGAAAGTCAAAGACAGGTTGATTTTTGAGTAATCAGATTTTTCAAGAACTGATCAAGAAAACTTTCTACCCATTCTCTCTCAACTTGGGTGAAAGATAAAACTTATATTATATCATTTTCTGTAAGATCATTACTGATCTGAGTTATAAGCCTAATTTATAAATGCTGAGGTAGGGCTGAGTGCCTGAGGTAGGAGATTTACATCTCTGAGTTGTAGGCCTTGGGAAGGCTGAGGTAGGGCTGTGTGCCTGCGTTAGGAGATTTAATTCTCTGAGTTGTAGGCCTGGGTAAAGGCTGAGGTAGGGCTTAATTGCCTGAGTTGTAGGAGTGTGGACTCACTCTGAGTTATAGGAACCTTGACTGGGTTCTGAGCTGTAAGATCTGTGGATCTGAGAAGGAAGGAAGAAGTTAGGCCGAATCTTGCACACTGCTAGATAGGCAAAGGGGGAAAGTGGATGTACCCATCATTTGGGGAACCACTATAAAACTGTGTGTCATCTGTAATTGTGTGTGATATTGTGATTTCTTTGATGTGGTAGCTGTAGAACTGTTTGATTCTATTTGATTAACTGAATTAATATTGTGCCTTAGAGTAAAAAGTAATTGATCCTATTCACCCCCCCCCCCTCTAGGTGTTTATGTTATCTTGAAACTAATTCTTTCAAGTGGTATCAAAGCGAGGTTTCTCAAAGATAGACTTAACAGTCTGAGTAAGATCTATGAGGCAGAATAAATTAAAAAAGATGGGTTCAGGAGAAAATCATAAGGAACTTGGTTTCATGAAATTGCCTATATGCAGGAAAGAAATCTTTGGAATATGGAAAGAAAGGGTCAGATTATTTATAGAAGCATCTGATCCAAGAATATATATCACTATTAAGGAAGGGCCTTATATTCCAATGAAAGTCCCAGTTCTTGATGCTAATCAGAGGACACCAAAAGACTTTTCAAATATGACTAAGGATGAGATTATCTTGGCCACTATGGACAAGAGAGCTCAGAATATTATAGTGACTGTCATAGATGACTCAACATTCCAAAATCTGATTCACTGTAAAACCTCCAAGTAGATGTGGGAAACATTGATAGTCTACATGGAGGGATCAGAAGAAGTTAGGCAAGATAGAAAGTCAATGCTTAATCAGGAATATTAGAGCCTCAGACAAAGCAAATCAGACAGCATCACTGAATGTTACAAGAAGTTCTTCAGAATTGTGAATGAACTAATGTCATATGGAAGGGTCTTTAGTACATATGAGTTGAATGATAAATTCCTTAGATCTTTGACTAAGGATTGGGACACCAAAATCTGTGCCATCAGGAAAGTGGCCAGACTGGCAAAACTCTCTCCTCCAACACTATTTGGCAAATTACTTTCTTATGAAATACAACTCATGGCCAGAAAGGAGGAAGAGAAAAGTACTAAAGTTGACCATAGAGAAACGTCAGTGGCCTTCAAGTCAGAAGCCACAAGAAAGGACAGGAGGATATCTCCATCTCCTCCTAAGAAAGCTGCAGAAGTGATCTCTGAAAGTTCTGATAGTCACACCTCAGACAGCAATCATTCTGATGAGGACTTTGTTGTCTTCACAAGGTAGTTTCAGAGATTTTTGAAGAAGAAGCAGTTGAGAACTAAGCCATCCTCCTCTCAGTGCAAGGATTAATATTATCAGAAAAGAATGTCATCTAGAAAGGACAAGAGTAGGTCAAAACCTAGTAAATCAACAATTACAAATATTGTGTGATATTGCTGCAACAGACCTGGACATGTAGTAGCTGATTGTCCAGACAAAAGAAAAGAATCTACAGATAAAAAGATGTCTCAGTATAAGAACAAGCAGGAGAAATCTTTTGTAGCAAAGAAAGAGAAAAGCTGGACAGATGCATCATCTTCAGATTCTGAATCTGATGCTGAAGCTTATATTGGTGTGTTTGCAACACAAGAAGAGACTGAGTTCTTGCAATTGCTGGACTCAATAAATGGAACTGAAGATCATCAGTGCAAAGGGCTGATGGCCCTGACTGATGAAGATCACTGCCAGGATCAGCCTGGTCCCAGTAAGGTAAAAAGCTTATCTGAAGACTCTGATTATTACACTGGCTCAGAATCAGAAGCATCTGCATTAAGAGATGTGTATGGATCTGAATCTGAAGGAGATATTCATCAACTTATAGATGAATATGGTGATTTGTTGCAGGCATCTAAGATATGTAAAAACCTGACTAAAATTCATGCTAAGGAAATTGCAGCTCTTAAGTTGGTTGCATCTGATTCAGAAAAGCTGCTGAATCAGAAGATAAATGAGATTGCCAAGCTGAAAAACATAACTATTATTCAGATGGGAACAATCACAGTCAAAAGTGATCAAATCAAAAGTCTGGAAGTCAGACTTCAGAAGGAAAAAGATCTAGTGGCTAGTTTCTGTAAGCCAAAAACTGTCCTACCCTTAATTGATGACTTTGTGTCTCAAAAGGGTAAGGTGAGATTGGGTTTTAAGGGAAATACTAGGGCAGCTAATTCCAAAAAAAATCCCCATTTAAGCCACTTGTCTTCAATCCCCCCATTGCTCTCAAAAAAGTGCAACAGCCTACCAATAGATATGATCATGATATCATACATGGTCATGGTAAGCCTGAAATTCTGAATGACAAGAGGTATCCAGCACTCAAGCAAAGAAACATTGTACCTGCAGTATTAAGAACAGCTGACAGCAAAGCTGTTAAAACTGTACCTAAAAAGAGGTATAATAGATATGAGTGCTAGTGTTGTGGCAAGGTGGGACACTTTGACATTGACTGTTGGCACAACACTAGTGTCAGGATGAATGCCAGCTTACCTGTAAGAAGGGCTACTACAAGTTATGCTAAATTTCAGTCTAACCTGAACTAAGGACCTAATAACAATTTGGGTTCTAAGGTTAAGTAATTATTTGTTGCAGATAAGTCCAAGTGGCCATGCCCTTTTATGGTACTTGGACTGTGGATGTTCTAGACATATGACTGGAATAAGAGGATTGTTAAAGGACTACTCACCCATATTGAATGGACCTAAAGTAATCTTTGATGGTTCTGCAAAAGGAGTCATCAAAGGGTTTGGTAACATTTCTAGCAGCTCAATTATTATCACTCAAGTGGCTTATGTGAAGGGTTTGAAACATAACTTGATAAGAATAAGTCAACTGAGTGATCTTGGATATGACATTTCATTCATTAAAAATGGTTGTCATATAAAAAGGTCAAGTGATCAGAAGATCATGTTGACTGGTTATAGGAAAGGAAATGTGTATTGCCTAAACTTTGTGAGTGAGAATAAAGATTCTCCTATTTATCTGGTAGCTGTTGAGAATGCCTCTCATTGTGTCAAATGACACAAGAGGCTATCTCATCTAAATTACAAGACTATTGGTCAACTCTTTAATAAAGAGTTAGTGAGGAATGGTCCTCAAGTTGAGTGCATTAAGGATGGAATATTCTCAGCTTGTCAAAAAGGCAAGCAGACCAGATCCTCCTTTCATAGCCTAGAAACCAAAGACTCAGTTAGGTGTTTATACCTCTTGCATACGGATTTATTTGGTCCAATGCCAGTTCAGAGCCTAGGTAGGAAAGTCTACACATTTGTGGTTGTAGATGACTATTATAGATTTTCATGGGTTTTCTTTCTGAGGCAGAAATCTGAAACCCCAACTATTTTCTGCAACTTTGTTAAGCAAATTTAGAATGAACTGAACAATTCAGTGGTCAAAATCAGAAGTGACCATGGAACTAAATTTCAATTTGAAAATATGACAAAGTTGTGTAAAGAATTTGGGATTCATCAGAAATTCTCCTCACCTAGAACTCCTCAGAAAAATGGAATTGCTGAATGAAAGAATAGGACTCTCATTGAGGCAGGTAGAACTCTATTGAGTGACACTTCTCTCCCAGAATATTCCTAGGCTGAGGCAGTAAACACTGCATGTCATGTGCTCAATAGGGCTTCCATCACTAAGAGCCACAAAAAGACACCCTATGAGGTTATGAAAGGCAGAAAACCAAACTCATCCTACTTTAGGATCTTTGGTTGCAAGTGCTATGTGCTTAACAATGACAAGTCTTACCTGACAAAGTTTGCTGCCAAATCCCAAGATGGGATATTTGTTGGATACAGCAACAATAGTAAGACATATAGAGTCTATAACTTGACTATACAAGTTGTAGAAGAGTCTGTTCATGTTATATTTGATGAATTAAGACATATTAACAGTGAGTTGCCTAGTAGTTCTTGTAGCTCTACTGGTATAAAAGAGAAGATGGACATGCTGACTATCAAAGAAGATCAAACTGCACGGCAGGTAGAGGAAAATGATGATTTCTGTCCAAGAGGAGTACAAGACTCACAAGATGCTGATGAAGACCATGAAGTACAACAGAATGAAGAAAATGGAGAAAGTCAAACTGTAGACAGACTTCCTCCAGCAGTTAGACATTTAAAGGATCATCCTGTACACCAGATTATTGGTGTTCCTAGACAAGGGGTTCAAACTAGAAGCAGGAGCTTGAACACTGTACTATCCTCAAGCTTCTTCTCTCAACAGGAACCTAAAAGATTTGAAGAAGCTTTACAAGACCCACACTGGATTGATGCTATGCAAGAGGAGTTGAATCAATTCAGGAGATGCAAGGTCTGGAAGTTAGTTCCTAAACCAGAAGACAAAAATGTCATAGGGACTAAGTGTATCTTCAGGAACAAGCTAGATGAGAGTGGGATCATAATTAAGAACAAGGCAAGGCTGGCTGCCAAAGGATACTGGAAGGAAGAGGGCATAGACTTTGATCAAACATTTGCCCCTGTGGGAAGGTTGGAAGCAATCAGGCTATTTCTAGCCTATGCAGCCTATCAAGGTTTCAAAGTGTTCCAAATGGATGTTAAGTCAGCATTCCTGAATGGATACTTAAAGGAGGAAGTCTATGTAGAACAGCCATCAGGTTTTATTGATCCACTATATCCTAATTATGTGTATAGGCTTAGGAAAGCCTTATATGGTTTAAAACAATCCCCAAGGGCTTGGTATGAAACCTTGTCTACTTTCCTCATTGAGAACAAATTCTCAAGGGGGAAAATAGACAAAACTCTATACCTTAGGGAATCCAAAGGGAAGATAATCCTAGTCCAGATATATGTTGATTGTAATACCCCCATTCGTCGCATGACATATAACAGAAGGTCCAGCTGGAACCCGACGCCATATACCACAGACAGTTGGAAGGGTTACATAAGAATATTCAAACTATCCAATTAAGACTACTCGTCCTACACAGAGCATTCTAGTGGAAGCTTTTAAAAATTGAAAGAACCCAAAACTTAAATCAAATAATCATGAATGTCCACATCCACACAACAGGAATGAAACCCAAATACACTAAAAAGGGTACATGGCCTTATGGCCTTACAATAGTTCACTTAATAAATAGTGTCTTACATACATCGTCTCGCAGGCCGGCCACACATGACAAAATAAAAATAGCTATACTTTACGGCCTTCGAGGGCCAGCATGGCAACATGGGCTCCAGCCCGCTATTTTGCACTCGGCTTCGCAGCACCTGCAAGCAACATTCCACCGCACGGTGGCAAACAAAGCAACGGTCAGCAAAAACTGACCAAATTATAACAAAACGGCTCAGGTACTCTCTGAACGTCCTGTTCATCAGATCCATAAACACAGATAGCGCATTGGTCAAACCAAATGGCATGACCGTGAACTCGTAATGCCCAAACCGCGTACTGAATGCTGTCTTTGGGATGTCGCTCTCCCTTATCCTCAACTGGTAGTAATCGGATTTCAGATCCAACTTTGAATACACTGTTGACCCAACAAACTGATCAAATAGATCATCAATCCTCGGAATCAGATACTTATTCTTTTCCGTAAGCTTGTTCAATTCCCGGTAGTCGATACAAAGCCGCAAGATCCCATCTTTCTTCTTAACAAAGAGAACTGGTGCGCTCCAAGGCGATGAACTTGGACGCACATAACCTTGCTCTAGCAACTCTTGCAGTTGCACCTTCAACTCCGCCATCTCTCGTGGCGCTATCCGATATGGAGAGCGTGACACCGGTTTGGCACCCGATACCAGCTCAATGGTAAATTCTATCTCCCGCTGAGGAGGAGCTCCTAGGAGATCTTCTGGAAACACATCGGGATACTCAGACACAACTGGGACGCTGTCCAAACTAGGCTTAGGCGTCGAAGTCTGCAGTAATGTGACAAACAGCTCTGCCTCAGACCGAACTGCCTTAATCACCTGAAGGGACGACATCAAAATCTTCTCTGACCCCTTTATGCCCGCAAATGTAGTCTCCCGATCAGTGTTCAGACCCAACTTAACTTCCTTACGGTTGCAATCAATGCATGCACCCTGCTCTGAGAGCCAATCCATACCGAAGATTACATCGAACTCCACTAACGGTAGAACCAATACCCGCAAATCAAACTCCTGGTCTCCAAACCGAATCTTCACTATGTAGACCCTATACATGCGCATTGATCACCCATTGGGCAACAACACATCCAACTTGTCTTTTTCCATCGAGGATGGAACCCCGATGCGCGATACGAATTTTTCGGACAAGAAGGAATGCGATGCTCCCGTATCAAACAGGGCTCTTGTCGGAAACTCAAAGATCGACAAAAAGACTAGCACCAACAAAAGTAAGCTAACAAATATGAAGGTGACAACTATACAAGTTAAACCACTGTAATTTAGCTCATACCTATCACAACGTCCGCTTGCTTTATGGCCTCTTGCAGGCCAAGGTTGTAAACTCTACGTTAGGCTGGAGCATGGTGGGACGCGGTTGACTCCACCGCCTTCCCTTTCTCCTCATAAGTCGCTCCAGGCTTCCTCTCGGACATTGCACGTCCGCTCCAATACTCACGAGCAAAATGCCCCGTCTTCCCGAAGTTGTAGCAAGCTCCTGGGACTCGACTTGTAGTTGCCCCAGACGCACCAGATGGAGGGGCTGAGTTCGAAGTCCTCTGTTTCTTGTTCCACCTGCGGAAACTTGACTTGGTATTTGGCACCTTGAACTCGGACTTCTTTTCTCCTGGGTCCTTCTTCCCTTGAACTTTCTTCACAACCATCTCCAATGACCGGGTCGAATTGACCAAGGCTAGGAAGCCCTACGCCTAAGGCCCATCAAGTAGTAGTTGTAGATCGCCGCGTAGACCCTCATAAAACAGGTTGGTCTTCCGTTCTTCTTCCGTAAATGTAGCACCAGCATAACGACCCAACTGTGTGAACTCATGGAGATACTCGTCCACGCTTCTGGCTCACTGAGTCAACCCAAGATACTGATTCTCCATCTTCAACTTCGGAGCAGAGGGTAGGTATCTGGCCAAGAATAATCTAGAGAATTACTCCATCGGCACATCCGCAAGCTGCCTTCCCACTAAGAGATGAAACTCAAACTAATCCCGCCACATCCTCGCTTCACCAGTCAAAAGGAAGGTCGCTATGGTGGTCTTCTTCCAGTCCTCAGTTAACGTGGCTATCAATACCCTCTTTATCGATGAGAGCCAGTCCTCAGCTTGAGCTGGCGTTGCAACCCCATCGAACCTCGAAGGATTAAAGCCCATTACATGCTTGAGCTGCTTCTCCGTAGCTCTCCTCGGCTCTACCAGATCAACTGCTGCGCGCTCCACCACTATCGGCTCTGCCGCCCTAACCGGTTCTTGCTTATTCACAGGATGTGTGCGATGCATTTGCCCTGCAGGTTGGGCATTTATCATTGCAAATACAGCCTTAGCCACCAACCTGATGGTTTTCGCTGAAGGAGGTGTTGTAGGCACGTCCCTTGCTGCACTATTTTCCACTGATTGCGGATGCTCTGACTGACCAGCATCGCTCTTAGCTGCCTATAGTAGCAAAGACACACGATTAGACGACAAAAAAATTGCTAAAAGCAATCGTTGGAACACTCAGATTCCACAAAACAAGTGTATTTTTCATTCCTAAGTGGACATTCATGGGTTCTTTTTGATGTTATAACGATGACGCACACATGTGCTCACCACCCCATAAAAGAATTCGCCCATGAATTCATTTAAGCCTGACTGTAACCAGAAGTCTGATACCAAATTGTAACACCCTCATCCGTCGTATGACATATAACAGAAGGTTCAGCTCGAACCCGACGCCATATACCACAGATAGTCAGAAGGGTTACATAAGAATATTCAAACTATCCAATTAAGACTACTCGTCCTACACAGAGCATTCTAGCAGAAGCTTTTAAAAGTTGAAAGAACCTAAAACTTAAATCCAATAATCATGAATGTCCACATCCACACAATAGGAATGAAACCCAAATACACTAAAAAGGGTACATGGCCTTATGGCCTTACAATAGTTCACTTAATAAATAGTGTCTTACATACATCGGCTCGCAGGCCGGCCACACATGATAAAATAATAACAGCTATACTTTACGGCCTTCGAGGGACAGCACGGCAACATGGGCTCCAGCCCGCTATTTTGCACTCGGCTCCGCAGCACCTGCAGGCAACATTCCACCGCACGGTGGCAAACAAAGCAACGGTCAGCCAAAGCTGACCAAATTATAATGACCCCGCCCCTTACTCGGGGAGGCGGCGCTCTTTCCCTGCATATCATTAGCCCAGTAAAATAATAAAACGCACTTATACTACGTCATAGGTGTGGGCTCACACAGCCAAACACCCCATGCACTCAGGGCACATTAACGGTAAATCCTGACACTTCAACGTCTTCACCACCATCACCAAGATGGCAACAACATGAGCATTTTAGCCTTCCTGACCCTGTCTAGTCTAAGGCTCCTGACTATGCTAATGTCCAGTCCCCTTTTCGGGTCTCTTACACCGAACCACATAGCCCAGGTCCAATTCCACTTGCCCGTTGCTCAACCGCGTAGTTCACCTTAAGATGTACGCACGAGCCAAGCTTCTCTCAGATCCTAACATTTTTCAAACAATCACATAACCCAGTTATGTTCATGGCCGGTTCCCTGACCGCCAAGTTAGCAGAATACGTTTCCGCTCAGTTTTTCGGGTACGCCTTGGAGTTAATCCCCAAGGATCCCTGCTGCAATCTACCACGTAGAAACCCGAAAAACCTAAAGCACGGAGTCTTCTCCGGCAAATCATAACAAATGCAACATCACCGATCCAGACCAACATGTCCGGGTAGGCTTCACACGCAATGCCTATGCCCGTACTTCGATTTTAGACTATATATACAACACAAGGGGGACTATTCACATCAACCGCAAGGAACACCACACACTCACCGCACACTCGCGGGAGCGGGTTTTCCTATGCAAAAAGGAAGAGAGCTTCACATGCTCAAGTAGAGAATCGTTACCCCCATAATCCGCTTTGGCGCCATGAAAAAACTACACGTATGGAAATATTCGCAACGAACTTTCCCCCAAGGATCCGCTCTCAGATCTCAAAACGGAGCTCCGATGATCCGCCGGCGGCCGAAATCCTCCTTCTTATTCCTCCTCTCTCTAACTCCTTGGAAAGAGAAAGCTTGGAGAGAAATGAAGGATTAACTCCCCTATTCCCGTCCTTAACAGTGCAGGAAACCATCTGGGTCGTTGGATCTTATTTAAAGAAAACGAATGGCTCAGATTAGCTCAAAAATCCCCAAACCTGGGCCGAACACGGCTTGGCACACGACCGTCTCCCAGGTCGTGTGCCTTAATCCAGGCATGATTGTCGAATACAGAGACTCACACGGGCTACGACACGCCCGTGTCTCGCTCGACACGCCCGTGTCGGATCTTCGACATGCCCGTGACTAGGGGAGTGTCATATATAACCGCCACGGCAACAGACATGACCCAACTGAACATGGGTAGGGACACGGGTATGAACATGCCCGTGTCACTCGACAATCGTCGAGAAAAAATCGTCGATCGTCGAACGCAGAGGGTCACTCGACAATCGTCGAGTGCTGTTCGTCGATCGTCGAACGCAGGGGGACACGCCCTCCCGACACGCCCGTATCGGCTAGCGTGTTCCTCCCGAACACTTTTCGTCGAACTCAATTGGCTTTCGGGAACACGGGTACGGAAACGGTTAGGCACACTCCCGTATCAAATGACACGCCCGTGTCATTCAGCCGTGTTTCTAGCCCTGTCCTTCTCGGGATGAAAATGGCCAAAACACCAGCCAGACACGGCCTTGGACACACCCGTGTCCTAGGCCGTGTACCCCTACAACAACACAAAAAATCCATTTTTATGCGACCAACTCAAATACAAATTTCGGGGCGTTACATTGATGATATAATATTTGGTTTTACTGAAAACAACGTTTGTAGGAAGTTTGCTAAACTTATGCAAGGGAAGTTTGAGATGAGCAGCATGGAAGAACTTAAGTTCCTCTTGGGACTCCAAGTAAGACAGACTGATGATGGCGTGTCCATATCCCAGTCTAAGTTCACCTAGGAGTTAATTAAGAAGTATGGTATGGAGTCATCCACTACCCTGAGAACTCCAATGGGGACAAGTATCCCTATAAGCAAAGATGATGCCGGAAAACCTATAGATGAATCTTTGTATAGAGGGATAGTTAGCTCCCTCCTTTATCTGACTGCTAGTAGACCTGACATCATGTATGCTACATGTGTCTATGCTATGTACCAATCCTTCCCAAAAGAATCATATTATACTACTGTTAAGAGGATTTTGAGATATCTTAAGGGCACACCTAATCTAGGCCTTTGGTACCCTAAGAATAGAGATTTTCTACTGACTGGATATTCAGATGCAGACTTTGCAGGATGCAAAGAAGATAGGAAAAGCACAACTGGCACCTGTCAATTTCTAGGAGGAAGATTGGTGTCATGGAGCTGTAAGAAGCAGACTAGTGTGGCAATTTCCATAGCTGAAATCTGAGTATATAGCTAAAGGGAGCTGCTGTGCACAGCTGTTGTGGATACAACATCAACTTAAAGATTATGGTATCCAGGTAAATAGAACCTCGTTATTCTGTGATTCATCAAGTGTTATTTCTATTGCTAATAATCTTGTATCTCATAGTAGAACAAAGCATATAGAAATAAGATATTATTTTCTTAGGGATCATGTAGAAAAAGAGGATATATGTTTAGAATTTGTCAATACAAGTTTTCAAATTATTGACATGTTCACTAAGCCATTGGATGAAACTAAATTCAATAATTTTAAAATTGAATTAGGTATGCTGAACATAGAATAAATTGACAAATTTGTCTAAGTAATTTTGTGTCAACACAAAAAGAGGTCTATGTCGACACAGAGTTGTTGTGTCGACACATCTAGAAAATTGGTGTCAACACTTCAGAGGATTTGTGTTGACACATCCAGAAGTTGTGTCGACACTTAGAATTAGAGTCGACACAGAATTTCTGATTGAACTAATAAGTATGTATATGTCAACACATTATTAATTGGTGTCGATACATAGTAGTCAACAATTCTGTCGAGACATTAGCAGTCTGTGTCGACACCATCTTAACAGTGTCGACACACTAAGTAAATTTTGACGCGCCTTTTGACCTTCTATGTTTAGACACATATATATAGGTCAAGAACAAATCCTGTTGACACGCTCTCCAGATTTTTGCTGAGTCTAGATTCTTGTGTCGACAAACTCTCTCTTCTCCATTCAAGATTTCTCACCATCCTAATGGCACCAAAACTTGACGAAAATGTGAACGAGGGATATGAACTGGTACGGAATGCCTTTGACGGTGCTGAACCTGCGATTAAAGCTATGATAGCTCTAATTGCAGAAAATGGCTTGGAGTATTTGGCATCAGAACCTACAAAGATATGGAAGAAGGAAATCCTTGAGTTCTATGGAGCTGCAACTCAGGATTCAACTGGACTAAAGATTAGGTCTTCAGTCCAGGGTAATAAAATAAAACTCACCATGAAGAGCATACGAAAAATTCTTCATCTGCCGAAAAATCAAGAAGACGAAGAAGTTACCTCTTCCAAGACCAGGGAAGCACTCCAGTGGTATGGATTAGATCCCACTGTGAAAATTGGATCATCCATGAATAGAAAAGGAATGAATGTACAAGGAAAATTCCTTTCTAAAGTAGTTGGCAAAGTAATCTTATGCAAACCAGGTGGACATGAATAGGTCTCAGCCTACATGTTCTGCCTCATGACCAGGATCATCTAAAAAATCAACACCAATTGGTCTGTAGTCATATATGAGAAGATTAGAGAAAGCATCAAGAAACCTAATCTAGGAAGGATATTAAGTTTATACTTGGCTGGAGCAATTCCAGAAGTGATGCAACAGGTTGCTGGATCCAAGATCAATCACATGAGGAGAATGGATCTAAGGATAATCTCTAGATGGGATAGTGTGCTGATAAAAGACATGGCTGATGATGAGAGGCAAGAGAATACTGAGAAATCACCTGCTTAAGACATTAGACATGATGATCAGATGGAGGGGGAGCCTCATCTTGAGGAAGAGCCAACACACTTAGACAGTGAAATGGCTAATCAAACTATTCTTGAGGTAATCCAAGACGTTAATCAAACAATTTTCAATGATGAGTATGAAACACTAACTGTGCCCTTGATTGATGTTGACCAGACCACTCAACTCAACAATCAAGCATAGGATGTTATCATGGAGGATACATCTACAGCTGTTGATGCTCCAGAGTTAGTGGTGCCTCCAGTCCCAACTCAACAAGAGTTTACTCTTGAAGAATTGTTCCCTAATATAGAGCAAGCCAGGACTGAGGGGGAGCAAGCCAGGACTGAGGGGGAGCAAGCCAGGACTGAGGGGGAGCAAGCTGAAATTAAGAGGGAGCAAACAAGGACTGAAAAGGAACTGCCTCCTAGTCCTCAGAAAAGAGTTGATATAGCAAGTTCCTCAGCTTCTGTAGATGAATCTGAATCTCAAGAAAAGAAGAGAAAGCTGATAGTTTTCAGAAGAAGAAGCCAAAGCTATAAAAGGGCATTGCAAACTGCTCCACAACCAGTTCCTGCACATGATTTTAGCTCCTTACTGATATCTTTGCAAGTACAATTAGATGAACAAAGAATATCCATGGAGAAATATATGGATGAAACTCATAAAGATTTGCAATTCTCCTTGGCACAAGATATAAAATAAATTAGATTTGAGGTCAACCATAATAAAAAGGAGATGACAGATTACTTCCATAAAGGAGGTAATGTTGTAGTTTTTCTGGCCAAATAGCAAAAAGAAGCAAGGACAGAGATTGATGATATAGTGGTCAAGCAAGGATATGTCCTTGAAAATCAAATTAGAATGAATGACAATCTTACTCAATCACATAATGTGATTGTTACAGAATTAAAGAATACTGCAACAGCACTAACTGAGGCAAGGACTAAAGAGAAATCAGAGTTTGATAAGAAACTTCAAGAGGATTTAGCCACTTTCCAATCTGCACTTCAAGCCTCTCAAAAGATTATATCTGCTCAGCTTCAAAAGTTTACAGTATATTATACAGAGGGAACAAATTATCTGGCTACTCAAATCAGGTTCCAAAAGAATGATCTCAGGGATCATATTGAAAGAGAAGTCATAAAGGGGGAGAGGTTGATAGTCAATGCTAGCTCAGAGCATGCCAAATAGATAACTAATGCTGTTAGAGCAACTCTGGGATATCCACCCCTATGTGATGATGACAATACAGCTGAATCAGGAATTCAAGCTGCAGGAAATGAAGGGGGTCAACAGGAAGTAGCTCAAATCATATATCCCCCTTCAAACTTTGAGGAAATTCAACACCTGGTTCATCAGATGTACAGCCCTCCAGAGGCTACTAAGAATGTTATCATTGAGAAAGTAGAAATGTCAGAGGCAGCTTTGCATAAAGAGCGAGAAGCTCAACTCTCAAAGAAAAGGTTTAGAGAACAGGCAGAGTTGAAGCCTGATTTTGAGCAATGGAGTCCTACTTCCAGGAACATTATCTTGACTGTCTCGAAGGCTGTGAAGGACAAGACCCATGAAAGGGGTAAATGGTACACTGAGCAAGAATGGAACAAGTATGAAGACAGGTAGGAAGCCATTCTTCAATACAGAAGGAAAGAAAAAGTTTGGAAGTTACCTGCTAATGCTCTAGAGCCTAGCAAGTACTTCCCCAAGCCTTTTAATTATTTTGAAAGGCAAAAGATAAGGGCTGAAGAACAGAAAAGGAAAGATCTGAAAGGGAAGAAACCTGCCGATGATGCTGACCCTACTATGCAGGCTCAGATCAAACCAGGAAAAGGAATAGTCATCAAGGAGCCTGATCAGCCTTAGAATAGATTAACTAGATTTTATAACAATGTAATCTTTAGTTGTTAAAAAATCTATGTAAACTATTTGTTGACAAACTTTTGATAATTTAAACAAAACAATGATTCATTCTCACTGTATTTGCATCATTCTGTAATGACATATTATACATGTTTTGTTTATATGTTACCATGTCATATAATGTTTATATACATCATAATGTGTGTTTATTATAAATGGTGTATATAATTGACTATGGGTTATGACTTCTCCAAATAGGGGAGATTGTTGGGTACATTGGAAAATGTGTACCAGATTTGGAGAAGCCTCACCCAACTCAGTGATATACATCAAGGTGTATTTGATGTTGTTTTGAGTTTATATGTGCAGATTAAGAATATGCAGGAAACGTTTCTAAGTCCATGAGTTGACACTAGAAGAAGCTGTGTCGACACTTATGAAGACTTGTGTCGACACTTGAGAAAAGCTGTGTCGACACCAGGAGTCAATTGTGTCGACACTTGGAAAAGTTGTGTCGACACCAGAAGAAACTGTGTCTACATACAGAACGTTCAGTCGACATCAACTGTGTCGACACACAGGACTTGTGTCGACACACAAAAAGTTCAGTCGACATCAATTGTGTCGACACACAGGACTTGTGTCGACACACATGCCAGAATTTCTTCTAAGTTAATTGTGTCAAGACAAGAAGTGAATGTGTCGACACACAGGACTTGTGTCGACACATTCTTACAAAAGCTATGTCGAGTAGTAGTGTCGACACCTCCAGTAGACTTATTTGGCCTGCTCTGAATGCCATCAACAACATTCTTCTTTGTAAAAGGCATGCTCTTGATAACATCAGAAATAGAAAAACTAGGCTTGTTGATAGACCGACTCTTGGTCAGAGTCTTTTCTAGATGGCCCAAAAATTTGGTTGCAGCCACATTCTTGAGAGTGGGGGCTTGGCCACCAAAGAGAAATGGTCCATGATGGTCCATTTGAATTTCTTCATGGGATGCCTTAAAGGCACTCATCCCCATTGAAAGTCTTTATTTCAAGGTAGCTTACAACCTAAGTGGGGTGAATAGGTTATCTCACTGATATTATTAGCTATTAATTTTATCTTCCTTAGTACTTAGTGTGTTGGCAGTAATTAGCTTTTAAGTACCTGCACAAAGAAAGCAATATAGAAAAGTACACACAGATTTATAATGGTTCCCCAACTTTTGGGTACATCCACTCTCCTCCCACCTTACCAACTTATTGTTAGTTAAGGGCCTTCTCCACACCACAGTTCCAAAGAGCTTATATCTCAGATCCCACAAGATCTCTCAGTCTCCTCCAAGACTTATAACTCGGCCTCAAGGGCCTACAACTCAGTGGTAAGCAGAGCACCTACCTCAGGTCAAAGGCCCTAAACTCAGGCTGGGAGGACATCCCTACCTCATATCCACTAGGGATCCTACCTCAGAGAGAATGACACTCCTACAATCTCAGGCACAAAGGCCCTACCTCAGATCTGCAGCTAGATCCTACCTCAGGCACAAGTGCCCTATAGCTCAGTGAGAATGACTCACCTACCTCAGACTTGAAACCAAGTCCTACAGCTCAGTGATCAATTGACCACCTACCTCAAATCCAAATTGGATCTTATAGCTCAGGCAAATTTTCGCTATCTCAGGCTCAAAGAGCCCTAAAACTCAGATCCAAAAGGATGTTATAGGAGTGAAATAGATTTATGTTTATCACAGAGAAATTTCTCTATGATGACCCCTTGAGCTGAGTTATCTTAGCTCTAACTTTCTTCACAGCTACAAGGATCTTGAGGTGGAAGTAACTAGCAGTAAACTGCTCTGCTTCTTCTTCCTTCCCAAGACAGAATCAAAAACTTTATTCTTTCTTCTTCTCAACTTCAGAAATAGATGTTCAGATTTTGAGCTGGCTGAACAGAGAAGCAACTTGATCTGCAGAAACTAGTTCTCTGTTTCTACTTCTCCCTCAGAAGGAAGACCTTCTGATCTTGTTGGTGTTGGTGAAGATGGCACCAGCTAACTGAATTTTTTGGTTCTTACAGGAAGACTTCTTGGCAGTAATGGCGAGGAAGATGAAGTCCAGCCGCAACTTTTCAAATCGATAAAACCCTAAAAGTTATCTTCTTCTTTGCCACTCTCTTCCTTTGGTAGTTCGTCAATCAATAGCTCTAAGAAATCAGTGTAGCGCACTTGCGACATCCAGCTGCATCTTGCTTTAGCGGAAGAAGATGTACAGTTGCTTCTCGACAGAGTTTGTTGTGTTTTGTAGCTTATCCGTACTTGATTTGAAATTTGTTGACTTTGTTGATTTTGCATATATTGTTGACGTCAGCACCTGTAGACTTAACCAAAATTGAGCATCAGTAAAATATACTTTGAGTGAATGAGCTTCACTAAAAGCCAAGGCACATAGACAAAATTATATCTATCTAGGCGTTGACAGTGTTGAGTGAGCAAGCCTTACACAATGCCTTTTGCCTTAGATTATCCTTCAGCCATTTCTGCATGTTTGCCGTTGAGAGCATTAAGTGAGCACGCCTCACTCAATGCATTGTGCCTTAGCCATGTTATTTGTATTTTAGGCGCTGAGAGCGTTGAGTGAGCACTCTTCACTCAATGCTTTCTGCCTTAACCAATTTCCTGATTCTTTAGTATCTTAAGTGTTGATAACATTGAGTGAGCACGTCTCACTCAACGCTTTTTGCTTTAACCAGATTTTTTGAATCATGGCGTTGAGAGCGTTGAGTGAGCATGCCTCACTCAACGCTTTCTGGCTTAGCTAGTTTTTTCTGCGCTTTGGTGTTGAGTGAGTAAGCTCCATTCAATGCATTTTGACTTAGCCAAATCTCAGCACAGATTTTCTGTGGTTTTGACTTATAAGGCAATACTCAACGAATATAGAGTATGGAATTGAGTGAGTGATACTCACTCAACGCATATGGACTTGGCCATTTTCTGCCCATATCTTCTTAGGCTTTTACTGCATTAGCCTGTCTCATAGCCTTTTGTTGTATGGCGTTGAGTGAGTTGACTTCACTCAATGCATGTGAACTTAGCCACTTTCTCAGTTTGCCACTACCTTGGCTTTGACTGTATAGGCTCCACTCAGTGCTATAAGTCATCTGGCGTTAAGTGAATGACCTTCAATCAACTCCTGTGGGCTTGGACAGTTTTTTGTCTATCCACACCTTAGGTAAGTGTTTACCTGACCTATACACTTAGGCTACCTATCCCATCATTATTTCTAGGATATCCCTGCATGCATGAACTCAGGCACACATTAAATACAAGATTATATATATCATTGACAAGACCGACTTTCTTAAATCTAGGATATTGTGGGCAATAGACACAATAATTTCCTCCTATTTGAGGAAGTCAACACCCTTAAGCAAATTAAGCAAATGAGTCAATGACATACACAGTAATATGCAACAATAAGAATATAAGAATAAAAGAAACATATAACTGGAGAATGATCTATAATTACCACACCTCCATGCCTGCAGGGTGAACATTACTACATCTGCTCCCCCTGAATTGTTGCAACCATTCCTGATCAGACATCTGATCATCTTCTCCACCCCTTTTTGACTTCAACAAATAACCAGCAAGGTTCTTCATGAGAGTCCTAGAGCAGTGCTAGACATACTCCCACTCAACTGAGGCATCATCTATCATATTTCTTGGTAGACAATCTAGTATATACCAGTCTGGACAGCAGTTCACCATAATGCCACTGAAGGTATATCACTTGAAAAGTCTTCATTTTACTTTAGAATAATTCCATATATAAGATACAAAATAACCTGCAACTAAATTAGGAGAAACCGAAGCTATACCAAGTTTAACATACCAAACTCAAATTTGAAGGTGTTAAACTTTGCTTCATCTTGTGGCTTAATAAAAATATCAGCAACTTGCTTGTCGGTTGGGACAAATTCAAGGTTGATATCTTCACATTCCATATGCTCCCTAATGAAATGATATCTGATTTCAATATGCTTAGTCCTGCTATGGGAGACAGGATACCTAGCAATTGAAATAGCACTAGTAGAATCATAAAATAAAGGACTTCTACTTATCTGAAGGTTGTAGTCCTAGAGCTGATGCTAGATGCACAATAACTGAGCACAGTAGCTATCTACTGAGATGTACTCTGACTCTATAGTTGAAATTGCAACACTAGTTTGCTTCTTGCTGCTCCATGAAACTAGTCTTCCACCTAGGAATTGACAGGTGCCAAAAGTGCTATTTCTATCCTCTTTGTAGCCTGCAAAGTTTGCATATGAATAGCCAGTTAGTTCAAATTCCCCATTCCTCGGGTACCACAGACCAAGATCTGGTGTGCCTTTAAGATACTTCAGAATTCTTTTTGCAGCAGAGTAATGAAATTCTTTGGATGAAGCCTGATACCTAGCACAAACACATGTAGCATACATGATGTCTGGCCTACTAGCAGTTAGATAGAGAAGGGAACCAATTATCCCCTTATACAAAGTTTCATCAACAAGTTTCCCTGTCTCATCTTTGCATATGGGCATACTTGATCCCATGAGAGTTCTCATGGTGGAGGAATTTTCCATACTAAATTTTTTTTATTAACTCCCTAGTGAACTTAGACTGGGATATGAACAAGTCATCATCTCTTTGTCTTACTTGGAGACCCAAGAAGAACTTAAGTTGACCCATACTGCTCATCTCAAACTTTCCCTACATAGGTTTGACAAACTTCCTGCAGAGGTTGTCATCAGTAGATCCAAAGATGATTTCATCTACATAGATTTGAACTAGAATGATCTTGCCCTTAGATTCCCTTAGGAATAGGGTCTTGTCTATCTTCCCCCTTGAGAATTTGTTCTCAAAGAGGAAGCTAGACAGATTCTCAAACCATTCTCTAGGGGCTTGTTTTAGCCCAAATAGAGCTTTCCTAAGTTTATAAACTAAATTAGGTGAGTTAGGAACTGCAAAACCTAGAGGCTGCTCAACATAGAATTCCTCTTTTAAGTCACCATTCAGGAAGGCTGACTTCACATCCATTTGGTAGACCTTCAATCCCTTGTGTGCAGCATATGCAAGGAACAATCTTATTCCTCCAACCTTGCTATAGGAGCAAAGGTCTGATCAAAATCAGTGCCTTTTTCCTGTTTGTACCCCTTAGCTACTAATCTTGATTTGTTCTTGATTATAATCCCATTTTCATCAAGTTTGTTTCTGTAAATCCACTTGGCTCCAATGACATTATGTCCTTGATTTCTTGGAACTAGCTTCCAGACTTTGCATCTTTTGAACTGGTTCAGTTCCTCTTGCATAGCCACTATCCAGAATTGATCTATGTTTGCCTCTTCAAACTTCTTGAGCTCCACTTAAGACAGGAAGCTTGCATACATAGCTGTATTCAGATTTTTGCTTCTTGTCACTACACTATGGCTTGGTTCACCAATGATTTGATGAGCAGGATGGTCTCTTAAATGCTTAATTATTGTAGGTAATCTTCTTTCAGCAACAGCTTCAAGAACAGCCTCTTGCTGATTATCCTCTCCTCCAAGTGTGTCTGATATCCCTTCTAGAGTATTCACTACATCTTGGATAACCTGTTCTGCTTCCTTGATGGTCAGATTGTCCATCATCTATTTTGTACATGTAGTGATGGAAGAGGGGCTTGACAGCTTCCTGTTAATCATGCTAGACTCATCAAAGATTACATGCAAAACCTCTTCTATAACTCGGCTTTTCAAGTTGTATACCCTATATGCTTTACTATGATTATTGTACCCAACAAAAATTCCATCAAAGGATTTGGCAACAAACTTAGTCACATAGGATTTTCCATTATAGAGCACATTGCACTTACTACCAAAGATTCTGAAATAGCCCAGATTTGGTTTCCTGCCCTTCAAGATATTATAAGGAGTCATCTTTTGGCTTTTGGTGATAGAGGCCCTGTTGAGCACTTGACATACAATATTTACTACCTCAGCCCAGAAATATTCTCGGAGAGATATGTCACACAATAGGGTTCTTCCAGCCTCTATGAGAGTTCTATTTTTCCTCTCAACAATCCCATTTTGCTTGGGTATTCTAGGAGAAGAAAATTCTTGATGAATCTCTTATTCTTCACAGAACTCTGTCATGCCTTTAGATTTGAATTCAGTTCCATGGTCACTTCTATTTTAGACCATAGAGATGTTAAACTCATTTTGAACTTGTTTGATAAACTTGATGAATATATCAAGGGTCTCATTCTTGTTCTTGAGAAAGAACACCCAAGTAAACTTGGAATAGTCATCAACCACCACAAGGGTGTAGACTTTCCTACCAAGAATACCTCTTGCTGATTATCTTCTGCTCCAAGTGTGTCTGATATCCATTCTAGAGTATTCACTACATCTTAGATAACGTGTTCTGCTTCCTTAATGGTCAGATTGTCCATCATCTATTTTTTACATGTAGTGATGGAAGAGGGGCTTGGCAGCTTCTTGTTAATTATGCTAGACTCGTCAAAGATTACATGCAAAAACTCTTCTATAACTTGGCTTTTCAAGTTGTATACCCTATAGGCTTTACTATGATTGTTGTACCCAACAAAATTTCCATCAAAGGATTTGGCAGCAAACCTAGTCACATAGGATTTTCCATTATGGAGAACATTGCACTTACTACCAAAGATTCTGAAATAGCCCAGATTTGGTTTTCTGCCCTTCAAGACCTTATAGGGAGTCATCCTATGGCTTTTGGTGATAGAGGCCCTGTTGAGGACATGACATAGAGTATTTACTACCTCAACACGGAAATATTTTGGGACAGATGTGTCACACAACAGGGTTCTTCCAGCCTCTATGAGAGTTCTATTTTTCCTCTCAACAATCTCATTTTGCTGGGGTATTCTAGGAGAAGAAAATTCTTGATGAATCCCTTATTCTTCACAGAACTCTGTCATGCCTTCAGATTGGAATTCAGTTCCATAGTCACTTCTATTTTAGACCATAGAGTTGTTAAACTCATTTTGAACTTGTTTGATAAATTTCATGAAGATATCAAGGGTCTCATACTTTTTCTTGAGAAAGAACACCCAAGTAAACTTGGAATAGTCATCAACCACCACAAGGGTGTAAACTTTCCTACCAAGGCTATGAACAGGCATATGACAAAATAGGTCCATATGCAAGAGGTATAAGTACCTCACATATTCTTTGGAACTAGTGCCCTTTAAGGAAGCTTTGTTCTCCTTACCCTTTTGGCAAGCTGAGCAAATGATATCCTTGGTACACTTCACATTTGGACCATTCCTAACTAACTCTTGACTAAGGAGCTTGTCAATAGTCTTTTAATTCAAGTGAGCTAGTCTTTTGTGCCACTGGACATAATATGAGACTTTTTCATTTGCTACAAGACAAATAGGAGAATCTGAGTCCAGACATAGAAAGTTTAAACAATAAACATTTCCACTCCTAGTGCTTGTCAATATGACCTCTTGGTCACTTGACCTCCTAATTAGGCACTCATCCTTGTGGAAGACAATAATATAGCCAATATTAGAGAGTTGGTTTATGCTTATGAGGTTGTGTTGCAACCCTTCAACATAAGCCACTTTTGTGATAGTGACTATGTCATTGGTAATCTTATCATAGCCTCTATTTACCCATCTATCAGAACCACCAAAGATAACCTTGGGTCCATTTTTCACTAGGGTGAACTCCTTTAAGATGCTCCTTGTTCCAGTCATGTGCCTGGAATAACCACTATCCAAGTACCATATTGGGGTATGGTCACTTGAACTAACATGCAATAAGAAATTTACTTTACCTTAGGATCCTAATTTTTATTGGGTCCTAGGTGCACATTAGTTTGAAACTGAACATGTCCACCCACAAATTTTCTGACTGGTGGACTGACTCTAGCTCTGACCACATTAGGATTGTGCCAGTAGTCAATGGCATAACGGCCTACCTTGCCACAGCACCAACAATCATGTATGTTGTATCTTCTTTTCTATGAAGGCCAAATAGTTTGTTTGACTGCAGTCTTGACAGAAGGAAGAGGTGCAGCAGCCATTTTCTGATACCTTTTAGCATGGATCTGATTGGAGGTTAGTCTGCTTGTTAGATTATGTGGCCTATTCTGAATCCTATCAGCATCACATTTCTTTTCAGACAGCATGCTCTTGATAGCATCAAAAACAGCCATATCAGGCAAGCTAATAGACTGACCCTTAGTCAGATTTTGTGCTGACAGGTTCTGAAAATTGGCTTTAACCACATTTTTGAGAGAGGGGGATGTAGAACCAAAAACAAATGATCCATGATGGGCCATTTGAATTTCTTCATGGGCAGCCTTGAAGGCACTTAACATATTATACCTTCCACAATGGCTGGGAACATCTTTTGTTCCACTTGTGGAAGCACCATTCATATAGTGACTATATATACTTTCCTGATCATACCTATTTGAAGGGAATATCACCCTCTTGAATGGGTTTGGTGGCCTAGATACCATAGGCACAACTGGAACTTTCCCCTTCCCTTTGGGATGGACAGGTCTTGTATTACCCTTGAAGCCCAGCCCCTTTTTATCCTTCTGTGAGGAGAAGGAAACTATCAAGGGCAACACTGTATTGGGCTGAGAGAAACTTGCCACAATACATTTTTCCCTCTAGAGATTTTCTTCAAGATATTTAATGAGACCATTCTTACTCTTGATAGTCTCCATCTAGATGCCTGACAGAGTTTTCAGTTGTCTGAGTTCCCTCATTGTTTGATTCAGGATAACAGCTGTTTTTGCAAGCTAAGAAGAAGTAGGCTGAATAGACAACATCTCCTTAGCTTGCTTCTTAGTCAACTTCTTGCATTTCTTAAAGGTACCCAAAAGTTCACTATATTCGTCAATCAATTGATTGACATCAACTTCTAAGCCAGAATCATCTTCTTCATTAGATGAAGAGGCTTCTGCATAGGGACTTATCTCATACTTAGACACAGAACTGGATAGGGAATGTACCTTACATTTATCAGGCTGATCCTGACTACCCTTCTCATCAATCATTGCCATCAGCCCATAGCTGATGTAGGCATCTTCTTCATCATCATCCACCTAAGAGTTATGGTCCAACAGTGTTAGAGGGGCCCTGAATCCTATCCTTGCAGTAGGATAGTCTTTATCTGCTGAAACAGTTTCCTGTTTAGCCGCAACAACAACTAGCCTAATGTAGGCTCCCTCTTCTTTAGACTCTGATGATGATGAGTATGTCCAGCTCTTCTCTTTATTAGCCACAATGCACTTTTCTTTCTTTCCGTTGTGCTTTTGGTGAGATTTCTTCTCACCATCCTCTCTTCTCTTCACAGGGCAATCATCAATGACATGCCCTGGCTTGCTATAGCAGTAATAGATAATATTAAAAGAATTCTGTTTATTAGGTTTAGAGCTATACCAGTCCTCCTTGGAGGTTTTCGTCCAGTGATGAGCTGAGGTGGAGGGCCTTCTCTTCCAGTGCGTTTTCTTCATCAGCCTATGGAGCTGCCTGGAGAAAATAGCAAATTCCTCTTCAAACATGTTGTAGTCTGATGCCTCTGATTCAGAGTAGTCTGAATCTGCTTATCTTCTTAGAGGAGATGGGGTCTTTCTCCGGCTTTTCCTTGTGGATACAGCTTTGAAAGCCACTGTCTTCTCTTTGGCTTGAGATTTACAGTTGGTCTTTCCTGACTGTTAGCTGCATCTTATAAGAGAGTAGTTTTCTAAATAGGGTGTGAGGTAGAGTGTCACCCAGCATAGCCATTTCTCTGATGGCACATATCTTTGTGTCCCAGTATTTGGTGAGAGACCTGAGGAGTTTATCATTTAGCTCATAATGACTAAAAACCCTTCCATAGGTCATTAGCTCATTCACTATCCTGAAGAATTTTTCATAGCAGGTGGTTATGTTCTCTCCCTTGGACTATCTGAAAGCTTCATACTCCTGGTTGAGCATGGACTTTCTATCATCCCTGACCTCGTATGTGCCTTCCATGTAGATCACCATAGTGTCCCACATCTCCATTACATTTTTGCAATGAATTAGATTCTGAAGGGTTGAATCAATTGCACTTGCAATGATATTTTGAGCCATCTTGTCCATGGCTGCAAGAATGACCTCATCCTTTATCTTTTCATCATAAGTCTTGGGTGTCTGGATGTTTGCATCCAGGGCAGACACTTTCATGGGATGAATGGTCCTTGTCTAATAGTTATAAAGATTCTAGGGTCAGTTGCTTCCATGAACAGCCTGACCCTCTCCATCCAGATGCCAAATCCCTCCTTCCTATAGATAGGAAGCTTCATGCCACCCAGCTCGTTATAGTTCACTCATGAACCCATAAGGACAGTCTGTATCTACCTTTGAAGATCACACAAATGGTTAGATCCTTTTTGAGCAACCTCCTTCTGATACCACTTGAAAGTCTTTATTTCAAGGTAGCTTACAACCTAAAGGGGGGTGAATAGGTTATCTCACTAATATTATTAGATTTTAATTTTATCTTCCTTAGTACTTAGTGTGTTGGCAGTAATTAGCTTTTAAGTACCGACACAAAGAAAACATCACAGAAAAGCACAGATAGATTTATAGTGGTTCCCCAACTTTTGGGTACATCCACTATAACGACCCGAATCGCTCTAGGCCCCTAGTGTGTGAGTTTTTGAGTCAGGAGGGTTGACTCGAGGCCTGAGAAGTGCAGGGAATTGGGCTGCACTTGTGGAGAAGTGGAGAAATCAGTGTAGAGTGACACGGGAGATGACACGGGTAGTGACACGGCCGTGTCCCTACCCGTGTGCGTCGAGTTGAGCTCGACGAGCCATGTCGAGATCGTCGAGAATCGTCGAGAATCGTCGAGTGGGGGACACGGGTAGTGACACGGGCGTGTCCTTACCCGTATGCGTCGAGTTGAGCTCGACGAACCGTGTCGAGATCGTCGAGAATCGTCGAGAATCATCGAGTGGGGAACACGGGTAGTGACACGGGCGTGTCCCTACCCGTGTGCGTCGAGATGATCTCGACGAGGCGTGTCGAGATGTAACTCAAGAAGCACACGGCCAAGGACACGGCCAGGCACACGGTCGTGTCATGGGGACACGGGTCGGGACACGGGCGTGTCCCTTCCCGTGTTAAACATTGAACCGACATGGAAACCGCCACGGCCGTTTCGCGGAAGCAGGACATGGGTACGGACACGGCCGTGTCCCTACCCGTGTCATATTTTGTATTTAAGGGGCAGAGAAACCCTAGCCGTTTTTCATTCTCTTTTCCTTCCCCTATTTCCTGTGAGAGCTCCTGGTGAGAGGAAAACTGCAGGAGCAAGTTTTACCGAAGGAGATCCGCCATCGCCGCGAAAGAGAAAATGCCGCCAAGGAGAACTACGCGATCCATGGCCGGAAATGGTGGTACCGCTGGAGTCAACGTGAGTTTCCTACCCTCTCCCTTGGTGCTAGATCTATAGTCATTTTCCTAGGAGAGGCATCGACTCAAGAGAGTCTTGATGGAGAGGAGAAGATTTCTAGGTTAGGCCATGTTAGAACTTGTGTTCTAGATTTTAGATCTCTTCAACCCTTCCCCTTTTCTTCAATATGACGATGGGTGGATGGTCTCGTGAGGAGTTTATGGCCTTTGAGGTTGAATAAGGGAGGAGAATATTTCTGGAAAATTTAGGAACGATCGCCTTGAGGAGGAAGACGAACCGATGCCGTTCATTTTCCTTTAAGATGCGCGCAGAATCTGTATTCTGCGCGCAGCGATCTTATAGGCCCTTTTTATGTAGGATATGGGCAGATCTGGGCTATTGGCTAAACACGAAAGTTGTAGCCCTTGGAAATACCGTTCCAACGAGTGGTTGCACGACTTCAGGTGATGTCTGTGGCCCCGGGAAAACCTAATCGAGTTTGCTGTCCGGCAGTTCCTGTACACAGAAACTGTGTTCTGTATGCAGCAGACTTCAAGTCCGATTTCAGATAGGATAACGTCAAATCTGGGTTGAGCTCTGAATATGAAAGATGCAGTCCATGGAAATACCTTTCCATCGAGGGGTTACACGACTTCACCGGATTCCTGTAGCCTCGGGAATCTCCGGTCGAATGTGCTGTCCAGACTATTCCTGCACTTAAAAATCTGGGTTTATAATATTTGGATTTGGATTCGGAGAAACTAATATTACAGGTAACCCTGAGGCTTGGATAAACTCTTATGAATAATTAATTCAGTTGCATAAATGATGAAGATTATTAATCGGATTCCATGTGATAGAATTGTAAGATAGTATACTTGAATGATTTGACTTGTTAGAAGTTAGTAGATTTTTATACATGTGCATCTTGATATATTGTGTTGAAATCACCTGATATGACATATAGAAGGATAACTCATGGCCATGTGAATGTTGATTAGTGGATTGAATTTGGTAGTCCAATACTTAGAGAGTCGTCTCCCTACGGGTAGTATTGTGAAGGGATATAAGTGCGGTGTTGACCGTCACTTGTTTTGGTTGTGTTGAGCTAAGGTGTGGATGGATGGTTGGGCTGTGTCCTCGTGTTTACTTCCGAGGCCCCTTCCCTGTTATGTTGATGGGGTATTTGCATGTGGTGTGAGTCGACACGCGGTGTCGTAATCCCGGGTTAAGGATAGTGTGGCAGGTCTACGGGCTCGCCAGTCGTCACACCGACGGGAGTTGGCAGTTAGACTTAGTCGGTTTGGGCTGTGTCCTCGGTGTTCACGTCCCGAGGCCCCTCCGGCCATGTGAACGGTTGGGCTGTGTCCTCGTGCCTTCTTCCGAGGCCCCTTCCGGGTCACGCAAGGCCAGTTCGGGCTGTGTTCTTGGTGCACATCTACCCAAGACCCCGCTGGGCCATAGTACGCATGGGCTCTGCTGTTGTGTTCTTAGCGTTGAGGCATACAGAGGCCTAGGTGAAGTAGTGTGATATCCGCCTAGTAGTAGAAGTGCCCGTTCTACTGTCACCGCCTGGCCACGGCGGCTGATGCCTGAGAGGTTAGCTACCTGCTCGAAAAGTGGGAACTATAGTCTGTGTCGACATAGCGATTGCATGGGTGATTCATTGCATTGCATTCATAGCATTTCATATCATTGCACCACAAGATCCTCATCGTATAAGTTTGTATGGGCACTCTTATACGATGAGTTACTTTTATGTAACCCGATCCTTAACTTATAAGTTTGTATGAGCATTCTTATAAGTTAAGTTACTTTCCTGCAGTTACTTATACTTGCTAGTTTAGTGTAGCTCTTACTTAAATGCTGATAATGATGTTGTTACTCTTACATTACCTTGCCACCTGCTTGTACTTCCTTTACTTGCATACTTATTATATACTATACTCTTGTTCCTTTTCTTCGCCCGGTGCCGAGGAGTCGCCGGGGGAGCGGATGTGAAACCACTTAGTCGTTTCGACTAACGGTTGCTACGTCTTCCTTTTTAGGAGGTCACGCCGCAGGTAGAGCAGCCGCAGACTACGCCGCAGGACAGCCAGGCCAGGACGACAGGGCCTGACGTGACAGTGCCGTCGATACCGTCTGTTACCGATGTTAGTGTTTTGCTTACTCTGATGTAGCCCGTATGGGCAATGATTAGCTGTACTCTGATATATTGTAGAAGCATGTTTTAGCTTCTCATTATTCATGTATTTGGACATTATAACTTAGTGCGGATTTTGACTTCTCATGTTTCTTTATTTGGTTGGGTTGGCATGATATTGATATGGTTGTAGCCGGCGGGATAGGCGTCTTGTGGTACAGGTTAGCCCGTGTGCTAATGCTAACGCAAGGCGGCTGTTCTAGGCATAAGACTCCCCCTTCGTGCCGTGTTTTGGGATCCGGGGAGGGGGGGTCTTACAAATGGTATCAGATTTGCCACGATCCTCAACTACGAAGTCATTCAACAATGGTGCCACCCCCGTTTGGTAAGTCAGTTTGGGGGCAAACTGACTTAGCGGAAGCAGTGGTGTGCCCATATGTAATTCACATTAAGTTTGTCCAACTTTGACCCTACGATTAGCCAACCTGACCACAAATTGTCGTGTGCGTGTAGGTTCCACTGCATGTTGAGCCGATGAGGGGTACTCCTACCCCTCCCATACCCACTCAGTTCCAACAGTCTGAGTTGGGGCAAACACTCACCGCCATTCTTGATGCTTTTAAGGCACAGCAGGCTCCGGTGCAACAACAGGCCCCGAGCTCCAACTGGCTGAGCACCTTCCGAGCTCTCTCCCCTCCCATCTACCTTGGGACGGAGTCAGCTGTACGTACAGAGGAATGGCTAGACACGATACAAGAGTTGTTGGCTGGTATCCGTTGCCCGGCCAACATGGCAGTAACATTGGCAGTGTCTGTCTTGGACTTACATGCGAAGAGGTGGTGGAAGTCCCTCATGGGCTCTACCTTCCAAGGCCGGATCTACACAGAGATAAGTTGGAGTGAATTCTCGGAGGTTTTCTTAGAGCACTTTATCCCTACATCATCCCGAGATGAGCTTGAGCAGAGGTTCCTTCTACTAAAGCAGGGATCAAAGTCGGTTACCGAATACCAGCGGGAATTCCAGCATCTCGCAAGGTTTGCGGACTCTTATGAGTTGGATGACAGAGGTTATGCCAAGCGCTTCTATAAAGGGCTGCGAGATCCCCTAAGGCAGTCCCTTTTGTTTATAGCGGATGGTAGCTTGGCGGAGATCATTGATATGGCGAAAAGATTGGAGGCGAACCACATGGGATGTAGTAAGAGGCCTGCGGAGGACGTGATGGAAGCCGGCCCAAGTAATAGAAGGAGACGGGACTTCAAAGGAGGAAGAGGTTATCAAAGAGGTGGAGGGCGTGTCCACCGAAACTATAGGGTGGAGCATCCAGTTCCGCAGCCGCCTGCGTTGCCTCCACCCCCACAGCCTCAGCGATTTCAACAACCTGAAGGGCGTCGTGGTCTGGTGTGCTTCGAATGCAACCAGCCGGGCCACATCCGACGTTTTTGCCCGCAGCTATATGGGAACGTCCCTCCTGCTCTCCCTCCTGCTCTCCCTCCACCAGCTCCACGAGGACGGGGATATATGCGTGGTCGAGGACGAGGACCGCCAAGAGGAAACCCCGGACCGGTCCGGGATCAGGTGTACGCGCTTGACATGGCGCAGGAACGGAACCCACAAGATGTGATTGCAGGTATGATTTAATTAGTTTACATACTTGCATGGTTTAACACGAATTGATTAGAACTTATTAGACACTAGCAATAAGTTTTGGTCGTTGGCACTTAGGCACCGTGATTATTGGCGGGAAGACGGCCTATGCGCTGTTTGATACCGGTGCCTCACACTCTTTTGTGTCTGAGGATTTCATAAAAGACGTGGGGGATGTTCAGTACTTCACGGGAATAGCCCGACGTGTACGCCTTCCGGACGGCTCGGAGATGATCGCGACCGCCAAGTGCGAGTTGGAGTTATTTATTGATGGGAAAGCCTTTGATACACCGGCCACGGTTCTGAGAATGCCGGAGTTCGACATCATTTTGGGCATGGCATGGCTCGATTGGCACTTCGCAAGGATCGACTGCGCAGAGAAGCGGATCTATTTGAGACATGGAGACTCTGACGCCATCTTCCAAGGTATTGGCTTCGCTCCTCGCATGATGTTATCTTCCGTCCAGGTTGTGAAAGCTCATATGAAGGGGGACGAGGTCCTCATGATCTGGTTCGAGTTGAAGGAGGAAGCGTTGGAATTAAAGGATGTACGGGTTATGCGGGATATTCCCGAGGTATTTCCTGAGAAGCTACTAGGATTACCACCGCATAGAGAGGTCGATTTCCAGATTAATTTAGTACCAGGTGCCAAGCCTGTATCTAAGACTCCGTACAGAATGGCCCCGAAGGAACTCGCGGAGTTTAGAGTTCAACTACAAGAACTAGTTGATTCAGGGTTCGTTCGCCCCAGTTCATCACCATGGGGTGCCCCCGTGTTGTTCGTAAAGAAGAAGGATGGAACCCTGCGATTGTGCATAGATTATCGGGAACTCAATCGATTAACGGTGCGGAACACTTATCCGCTACCTCGGATCGACGAGTTGTTCGATCAATTAGTGGGAGTACATTGGTTCTCTAAACTAGACTTGCGCTCTGGATACTATCAGTTGAGGATACAAGAGGGGGATATTCAGAAAACAGCCTTCAGTTCGAGATATGGTTTGTATGAGTTCACAGTAATGCCGTTTGGGCTCACGAATGCACCTTCGGCCTTCATGAGCCTGATGAACAAGGTGTTTGAACCATACTTGGACATCTTCGTCATCGTTTTCATCGACGACATCTTAGTCTACTCAAAGACGGAGGAGGAGCATGTCGAGCACCTGACCCTAGTTTTGAAGAAATTGAAGGAGCACGCCTTGTATGCCAAGTTTAGCAAGTGTGAATTCTGGCTTAAGGAGGTTGCCTTCTTGGGGCATGTGATCAGTGGAGCAGGATTAGCTGTGGATCCAGCTAAGGTGCGGGCCGTGAAGGAGTGGTCGCCCTTGAAGTCGGCGGCCGATGTACGAAGCTTTCTTGGACTTGCTGGGTACTACCGCAAGTTCGTGAAAGGATTTTCCAAGATTGCCCTTCCCCTTACCTCCCTGACGAAGAAGGGTGTGCCATTTGAGTGGACACCTCAATGTGAGGCGGCGTTTCAAGAATTGAAAGATAGGCTTACCTCCGCCCCCATCCTTGCACTACCGTCTGGGAAGGAAGGATTCCAAGTTTACACGGACGCATTATACCAAGGGATGGGAGCGGTGCTGATGCAGCACGGGCATGTGATCGCTTATGCTTCAAGGCAGTTAAAGAAACATGAAATCAATTACCCGGTTCATGATTTGGAGTTGGGAGCAGTGGTGTTCGCTTTGAAGGTCTGGAGACATTATTTATATGGCGTGCACTGCGAGATCTTTTCCGATCACGAAAACTTGAAGTATGTTCACACACAGAAGGAGTTGAACCTGAGACAACGGCGGTGGTTGGAATTTCTATGCGACTATGAGTTCACCATGAACTACCACCCCAGGAAAGCGAACTCGGTAGCCGATGCCTTGAGTAGAAAAGTGCCAGGCTCTAGCCCAGAGTCTCGGCTGATGAGTATGGAGTTGGCTCGGATGATCGAGGAGATGGAAATTACTCTAGTATTCAAGGATCCTTCGGCAGAGTATGCGGAGTATTTGGCCAACATGAGCATAGTTTGTGATATCCGAGACCGGATTCGGGTGGAGCAAGGAATGGATGCGTCCTTGGCCCCGGCAATCAAGGCAATTGAAGATAGGACCACCGATGAGTACACACTCAAAGACGGCCTCGTTTATTTTCGTGGCCGACTTTATATTCCCAAGGGCGGCAAAATTCGGGAAGATATATTGAGAGAGGCGCATTCCTCTCAATATTCAGTGCATCCGGGTATTGCTAAGATGTATGCCGGGCTGCGGAAGACCATGTGTTGGCCGGGAATGAAGAAGGATGTTCGCTACTATGTTACACATTGCGACGCTTGCCAAAGAGTGACGGCTGAATGCAGGAGTCCCGGTGGTTTGTTGCAGTCGCTGCCCATCCCCGAATGGAAGTTCGAGGATATCTCCATGGACTTTGTTCATGGGTTACCTCGTTCCCGCTCCGGGAATGATTCGGTGTGGGTTATTGTGGATCGACTAACAAAGGTGGCCCGGTTCATTCCAATGAAGAAGGAAGCACACGTGGATGTTTTGGTACGCCTTTTTGTGGAGCAATTTGTACGGTATCATGGCGTGCCCAAGACAATTGTTTCAGATCGGGATGGTCGGTTTACATCCAATGTGTGGAAGGCGGTACAGGCGTATTTGGGCTCACGCCTAACCTTTAGTACCGCATTTCATCCTCAGACTGACGGACAGTCAGAGCGGACCATCAGAACGCTGGAAGATTTGTTGAGGTTATGTGTGTTGGACAGAGGAGAGCCGTGGGAAAGACTCTTGCCCCTGGTGGAATTCTCCTACAACAATAGTCATCAAGCGAGCATCGGTATGGCGCCCCATGAAGCCCTTTACGGAAGAAGGTGTAGGACCCCCTTGTCTTGGGTGCAAGATGAAGATCCGAAGGCGTTGGGAAACGAATACATAGATGATACTGATGCGGCGGTCAGATTGATACGGGATCGCATGTTGGAGGCTCAAAGTCGACAGGCGAAATATTACAATAAAAAGCATCGGATGGTGGAATTCCAAGTGGGCGAAAAAGTGTTCCTTAAGATTCGGCCGATGCATGGAGTGTCGCGGGTGCGGGGAGTGAAAAAGCTCAGCCCAAGGTATGTTGGGCCTTATACTATACTAGAAAGGATCGGCCCGTTGGCCTATCGGTTGGAGTTACCACCAGAACTAGAAAACCTCCACGACGTGTTCCATGTGTCGTCGCTTCGAAAAGCATTGTTGCGGCCCGACCAGTATATTCCCACTACTGATGGTGCGGTGGCGTCAGATAGGTCTGTGCGACTAGAGCCGGTACAGATTGTTGACAGCGAGACAAGAACATTACGCCGCAAAAGTGTCCCCTTAGTGAAGGTGCAATGGATGAATCATGGGAAGGAGGAGTACACCTGGGAGCCAATGGATTTGATGCAGCAACGCTACCCGGAGTTGTTTGCCCAAGGTAATCTTATTTAAAAACATATGATAAACTTCCTGTTGAGTTTTTCTCCACACAGCCTAAGCCTGATTTCGGGGACGAAATCTTTTATTTTGTTTATAGGATTTGTAACGACCCGAATCGCTCTAGGCCCCTAGTGTGTGAGTTTTTGAGTCAGGAGGGTTGACTCGAGGCCTGAGAAGTGCAGGGAATTGGGCTGCACTTGTGGAGAAGTGGAGAAATCAGTGCAGAGTGACACGGGAGATGACACGGGTAGTGACACGGCCGTGTCCCTACCCGTGTGCGTCGAGTTGAGCTCGACGAGCCGTGTCGAGATCGTCAAGAATCGTCGAGAATCGTCGAGTGGGGGACACGGGTAGTGACACGGGCGTGTCCCTACCCGTGTGCGTCGAGTTGAGCTCGACGAGCCGTGTTGAGATCGTCGAGAATCGTCGAGAATCGTCGAGTGGGGAACACGGGTAGTGACACGGGCGTGTCCCTACCCGTGTGCGTCGAGATGATCTCGACGAGGCGTGTCGAGATGTAACTCAAGAAGCACACGGCCAAGGACACGGCCAGGCACACGGCCGTGTCATGGGGACACGGGTCGGGATACGGGCGTGTCCCTACCCGTGTCAAACATTGAACCGACATGGAAACCGCCACGGCCGTTTCGCGGAAGCAGGACACGGGTACGGACACGGCGGTGTCCCTACCCGTGTCATATTTTGTATTTAAGGGGCAGAGAAACCCTAGCCGTTTTTCATTCTCTTTTCCTTCCCCTATTTCCTGTGAGAGCTCCTGGTGAGAGGAAAACTGCAGGAGCAAGTTTTACCGAAGGAGATCCGCCATCGCCGCGAAAGAGAAAATGCCGCCAAGGAGAACTACGCGATCCATGGCCGGAAATGGTGGTACCGCTGGAGTCAACATGAGTTTCCTATCCTCTCCCTTGGTGCTAGATCTATAGTCATTTTCCTAGGAGAGGCATCGACTCAAGAGAGTCTTGATGGAGAGGAGAAGATTTCTAGGTTAGGCCATGTTAGAACTTGTGTTCTAGATTTTAGATCTCTTCAACCCTTCCTCTTTTCTTCAATATGACGATGGGTGGATGGTCTCGTGAGGAGTTTATGGCCTTTGAGGTTGAATAAGGGAGGAGAATATTTTTGGAAAATTTAGGAACGATCGCCTTGAGGAGGAAGACGAACCGATGCCGTTCATTTTCCTTTAAGATGGGCGCAGAATCTGTATTCTGCGCGCAGCGATCTTATAGGCCCTTTTTATGTAGGATATGGGCAGATCTGGGCTTTTGGCTAAACACGAAAGTTGTAGCCCTTGGAAATACCTTTCCAACGAGTGGTTGCACGACTTCAGGTGATGTCTGTGGCCCCGGGAAAACCTAATCGAGTTTGCTGTCCGGCAGTTCCTGTACACAGAAACTGTGTTCTGTATGCAGCAGACTTCAAGTCCGATTTCAGATAGGATAACGTCAAATCTGGGTTGAGCTCTGAATATGAAAGATGTAGTACATGGAAATAACTTTCCATCGAGGGGTTACACGACTTCACCGGATTCCTGTAGCCTCGGGAATCTCCGGTCGAAGTTGCTGTCCAGACTATTCCTGCACTTAAAAATCTGGGTTTATAATATTTGGATTTGGATTCGGAGAAACTAATATTACAGGTAACCCTGAGGCTTGGATAAACTCTTATGAATAATTAATTCAGTTGCATAAATGATGAAGATTATTAATCGGATTCCATGTGATAGAATTGTAAGATAGTATACTTGAATGATTTGACTTGTTAGAAGTTAGTAGATTTTTATACATGTGCATCTTGATATATTGTGTTGAAATCACCTGATATGACATATAGAAGGATAACTCATGGCCATGTGAATGTTGATTAGTGGATTGAATTTGGTAGTCCAATACTTAGAGAGTCGTCTCCCTACGGGTAGTATTGTGAAGGGATATAAGTGCGGTGTTGACCGTCACTTGTTTTGGTTGTGTTGAGCTAAGGTGTGGATGGATGGTTGGGCTGTGTCCTCGTGTTTACTTCCGAGGCCCCTTCCATGTTATGTTGATGGGGTATTTGCATGTGGTGTGAGTCGACACGCGGTGTCGTAATCCCGGGTTAAGGATAGTGTGGCAGGTCTACGGGCTCGCCAGTCGTCACACCGACGGGAGTTGGCAGTTAGACTTGGTCGGTTTGGGCTGTGTCCTCGGTGTTCATGTCCCGAGGCCCCTCCGGCCATGTGAACGGTTGGGCTGTGTCCTCGTGCCTTCTTCCGAGGCCCCTTCCGGGTCACGCAAGGCCAGTTCGGGCTGTGTTCTTGGTGCACATCTACCCAAGACCCCGCTGGGCCATAGTACGCATGGGCTCCGCTGTTGTGTTCTTAGCGTTGAGGCGTACGGAGGCCTAGGTGAAGTAGTGTGATACCCGTCTAGTAGTAGAAGTGCCCGTTCTACTGTCACCGCCTGGCCACGGTGGCTGATGCCTGAGAGGTTAGCTACCTGCTCGAAAAGTGGGAACTATAGTCTGTGTCGACATAACGATTGCATGGGTGAGTCATTGCATTGCATTCATAGCATTTCATATCATTGCACCACAAGATCCTCAACGTATAAGTTTGTATGGGCACTCTTATACGATGAGTTACTTTTATGTAATCCGATCCTTAACTTATAAGTTTGTATGGGCATTCTTATAAGTTAAGTTACTTTCCTGCTGTTACTTATACTTGCTAGTTTAGTGTAGCTCTTACTTAAATGCTGATTATGATGTTGTTACTCTTACATTACCTTGCCACCTGCTTGTACTTCCTTTACTTGCATACTTATTATATACTATACTCTTGTTCCTTTTCTTCGCCCGGTGCCGAGGAGTCGCCGGGGGAGCGGATGTGAAACCACTTAGTCGTTTCGACTAACGGTTGCTACGTCTTCCTTTTTAGGAGGTCACGCCGCAGGTAGAGCAGCCGCAGACTACGCCGCAGGACAGCCAGGCCAGGATGACAGGGCCTGACGTGACGGTGCCGTCGATACCGTCTGTTACCGATGTTAGTGTTTTGCTTACTCTGATGTAGCCCGTATGTGCAATGATTAGCTGTACTCTGATATATTGTAGAAGCATGTTTTAGCTTCTCATTATTCATGTATTTGGACATTATAACTTAGTGTGGATTTTGACTTCTCATGTTTCTTTATTTGGTTGGGTTGGCATGATATTGATATGGTTGCAGCCGGCGGGATAGGCGTCTTGTGGTACAGGTTAGCCCGTGTGCTAATGCTGCCGCAAGGCGGCTGTTCTGGGCATAAGACTCCCCCTTCGTGCCGTGTTTTGGGATCCGGGGAGGGGGGGGGGTCTTACATCCACTCTCCTCCCACCTTGCCAACTTCCTGTTTGTCAAGACCCTTCTCCAAACCAATGCTCCAAAGAGCTTACACCTCAGATCCCTCAATATCTATTAGTATCCTCCAAGACATATAACTCAGCTTCAAGGGCCTACAACTCAGTGGTCAGCAGACCACCTACCTCAGGCCAAAGACCCTACACTCAAGCTGGGAGGATAGCCCTACCTCAGATCCACTAGGGATCCTACCTCAGAGAGAATGACTCTCAAATAATCTCAGGGATAAAGGCCCTACCTCAGATCTGTAGCTAGATCCTACCTCAGGCACGAGTGCCCTACAACTCAGTGAGACGGACTCACCTACCTCAGACTTAAAACCAAGTCCTGTAGCTCAGTGATCAATTGACCACCTACCTCAGATCCAAACTAGATCCTACAGCTCAGGCAAATTTTCCCTACCTCAGACTCAAAGATCCGTACAACTAAGATCCAAAAGGATCTTATAGGAGTGAAATAGATTAATGTTTATCACAGAGAAATTTCTCTGTGATGACCCCTTGAGCTGAGTTATCTCAGCTCTAACTTTCTTCATAGCTACAAGGATCTTGAGATGGAAGTAACTTTTATTGCTCTGCTTCTTCTTCCTTCCGAGGACAGAATCAATAACTTTGTTCTTACTTCTTTTCAGCTTCAGAAATAGATGTTCAGATTTTTACTTGGCTGAACTGAGAAGCAACTGGATCTGCAGAAACTAGTTCGCTGTTTCTGCATCTCCCTCGAAAGGAAGACCTTCTGATCTTTCTGGTGCTGGTGAATATGGCACCAACTAACTGAATATTTTAGTTCTTGCAGGAAGACTTCTTGGCAGCAATGGCGAGGAAGATGAAGTCGAGCAGCAACTTTTCAAATCGATAAAACCATAAAAGTTGTTTTCGTCTTGGCCACTCTCTTCTTTTTATAGTTCGTTGATCAACGACTCTAAGAAATCAATGAGGCCCACTTGTAGCATCCAGCTGCACCTTGCTTTAATGGAAGAAGACGTACAGTAGCTTCTCGGTAGAGTTTGTCGTGTTCTGTAGCTTCTCCATACTTGATTTGAAATAAGTTGACATAGTCGATTTTTCTGATATTGCTGACGTCAGCACCTGTGGACTTAACCAAAATCAAGCATTAGTAGAATAGGAATTAAATGAATGAGCTTCACTCAATGCCAAGACACTTAGAAAAAATTCAGTCTATCTAGGCGTTAACAGCTTTGAGTGAGCAAGCCTCACTCAACGCTTTTTGCCTTAGCTTATCCTTCAGCCATTTTTTCATGCTTGGTGTTGAGAACGTTGAGTGAGCACGCCTCACTCAATGCCTTGTGCCTTAGCCATGTTATCTGTATTTTCGGAATTCAGAGCGTTGGGCGAGCACTCCTCACTCAATACTATCTTCCTTAACCAATTTTCTGCTTCTTCAGCATCTTAAGCGTTGAAAGTGTGAGTGAGTACGCCTCACTCAAAGCTTTTTTGCTTTAGCCAGATTTTATGAATCATGGCATTGAGAGTGTTGAGTGAGCATGCCTCACTATATGCTTTCTGCCTTTGTCAGATTTTTCTGCTCCCTGACATTGAGTGAGTAAGCACTATTCAATGCATTTGGACTTAGCCAAATCTCAGCACAGATTTTCTGTGGTTTTGACTTATAAGGCAATACTCAACAAATATAGAGTATGTCGTTGAGTGAGTGATACTCACTCAATGCCTGTGAACTTTACCACTTTTCTGCCCATTTCTTCTTAGACTTTTACTGCATTAGCCTGTCTTACAGTCTTTTGTTGTATGGCGTTGAGTGTGTTGACTTCACTCAACGCATGTGGATTTACTCACTTTCTCAGTTTGCCACTACTTTAGATTTGACTGTATAGGCTCCACTCATCACTAAATTTCATCTAGCATTGAGTGAATGACCTTTACTCAATGCATGTGGACTTGGACAGTTTTCTGTCCATCCACACCTTAGGTAAGTGTTTACCTGACCGAGCAACTTACACTACATGTCCCATCATTATTGCTAGGACATCCCTGCATGCATGAACTCAAGCACATATCAAATACAAGATTATGTATATCATTAACAAGACTGACTTTCCTCAAATCTAGGACATTATGGGCAATGGACCCAACACCCATTCCTCTTCTCCTTCTATTAGAAGGTACACTTGTATTCTTCTAGGAAGAATTCCTATTCTTCTAGTGACCATAAATGGTGTCCTGGTCATACCTATTAGAAGGGAGTATTACCATTTCAAATATAATGGGTGGCTGAACTGGAGCTTTTCCCTTTCCTTTGAAAGGGTAAACCCTTTTGTTTCCTTTGAATCCTAAGCCCCTCTTGTTTCTCTGAGAGGAGATGGAATCAATGATGGTCAACATAGAATTAGGCTTAGAGTAGATAGCCACAATCCTCTTCTCCATCTGGAGTTTCTCTTCCAAATCTCTATTGAGATGTCCTTGTATATAATGGTGTCAATCTGAATGACTGTGATGTTTTTCAGTTGGCTAACCTCCCTTATTTTCTATTCCAGCAAGGTTGCTGACTCAGATTGTAGGGAAGCAGCGTGCTGAAGGGAGATAATCTCCTCAGCCTATTTTTTGGCTAGCTTCTTGCATTTCTTCAAAGCATTCAGAAGTTCACCATACTTATCAATCAGTTGATTGATATCTTCCTCAAATTCAGAGTCATCTTCATCCCTCGATGAAGATGCTTCATAATTGGGACCACTCTCATATTCTGACTCAGATGATGAACTGGACAGAGAGTGTACCTTAATTGGACCAGGCTGATCCTGGCAGGATTCCTCATCAGACCTTGCCATTAGCCCATAATAGCTAATGTTATCTTCATCTATTTCATCCTCCTCTGAGTCACTGTCTGACCATGATAGAAGGGCCTTGATCCCTATCTTGGTAGCATGATAGTTTTCAGCTTCTTCTGCCTCAACACCAAGCAGCCATATGTAGGCTTCTTCTTCATCTTTATACTCTAATGAAGATGAGTAGGTCTATCTCTTCTCCTTCTTTGCAATGAAGGACTTCTACTTCTTTCCCATGTGTTGGTGAACCTTCTTCTCAGCAGCTTCCTTTCTCTTAACTGGGTAGTCGGCTATAAGATGTCCTTGCTTGTTACAACAGTAACACACAACTTTAGTAGAAATATTTTTAATATTTATAGTCACGCATGTCATCATTGGAGGGTTTCTTCTCAATTCTATAGTGGTCCTTCTTGTGATGAGAGAAGGAGGAAGGTCTGCTCCACCACCCCTTCCACTTCATCAGCTTCAGAAATTGCCTAGAGAAGGCAGCAAATTCCTCAACAGACATATTGTAGTCTGATGTGCCTAGTTCCGAGCTGTCTAACTCAGCTGGCCTTTTTGGAGGAGAGGCACTCCTCTCCTTGCTCCTCTTTGATCTCTTTGCCTTGAAGTCCGCAACCATCTCCCAGATTAGGGATCTACTGCTTGTCTCCTCCTTTTCCTGGCAGTCAGCTGCATTTCATAAGACAACAGCTTCCCATACAGAGTTGATGATGGAGTATCATCCAGCTTTGACACCTACCTGATGGCACAAATCTTGGTTTCCCAGTATCTAGTGAGAGACCTTAGGAACTTGTCATTAAGTTCATAATTGCAAAAGACTCGGTCATAGGTCCTTAGCTCATTTACTATACTGAAGAATCTTTCATAGCAACTAGCTATGCCCTCTTCCTTGGACTGCCTGAATGCCTCATACTCTTGATTGAGCATGAACATCCTGTCATCTCTGACCTCTTTTGTGCCCTCCATGTACAGCACCAAAGTTTCTCACATCTCCTTGGAGGTCTTGCAGTGAATCAGGTTCTGAAAGGTAGAATCATCAATAGTACTTTCTATGATGTTCTGGGCTCTCTTATCCAAGGTGGCAAGAATGAGCTCATCCTTAGTCATCTTTGAATATGTCTTAGGTGTCTGGACTCTGGCATCCAGAGCTGAGAGTTTCATAGCGATGAAAGTTCTCTCTTTGACTATCATAAAGATCCATAGGTAAGTGCATCCATGAAGAGCCTAGCCCACTCCTTCTAGATTCCAAATCATTCCTTTCTGTAGATAGGAAGCTTCATGGAACCAATCTCTTTATGGTTCTCTCCTGAACCTATAAGGATACTCTGACTGCTACGCTTGGAGATCCGTTAGACTGTTAAGTCTTGCTTAAGCAACCTGTCTCTGATACTACTTGAAAGTCTTTAATTCTAAGGTTGCTAAACACCAAGAGGGGGGTGAATAGGTTTTCTATTCTTTTAGGATTTTCCCTCCACTTAGTGTGTTGTGATTTAGTTTCTTTTGCTTTCAAGACAATCATACAGATGACACAGTAGTGGTATAGTGTTTACCCAGATTATAGGTACTTCAACTTTCCCTCTCGCCTTTCTAACAGTGTGTTAGACAAGGCACTTCACCAAAAACTCGAATCCTACAAGCTTACAACACGATATCGCAGTACCACTCAGTCTCCTCCAAGACCTACAACTCGAAAAAAGCCCTACCACTCAGTGATCAAAAGATCACCTACCTCAGGCCAAAAAGCTCTACCACTTAGGCTAGGAGGATAGCCCTACCTCAGATCTAAAGGATCCTACAACTCTAGCACAAGTGCCCTACAACTCAGGCCAAAGCCCTACACTCAGATCTAACTTGGATCCTACCACTCAGATCTTTACAAGATCCTACATTCGGCCTTTATAAATAGGCTTACAACAAAGATCTGGAAAGATACTACAAATAGAGATAAGCTTATTGATGTAGATTTAGACAATAGAGAGATGATCACAGTGTCTCCCTCCTTCTATCCTGAGAAGACTTAGTCCAAATTCCTTTTCAACAGCTCCAGAAAATAGTCTTCAGGATAAGCTCTGCTTGGGCTCTAAAGTGACTACAGCAGGAGTAGGCCTTGGCTTCTTTTCTCTCCGAGAAATGTCTCTGATCTTGTCATTGTTGGTGTTGATTGCAGCAGCTAACTTCATGACCTTTTGGGTTCAGTTGATTTTTAACTTCTGTTTGGAGCTCTGCAACAATGGCGTGGAAGAAGAATAAGTTGTACCGCTTTGCGAAAATACGAACCCTAAAAGTTATATTCTTCTCCACTGATCTCATTCCTTTTATCACCCACCGTCCAACGGTTCTTTTGACCTGTGGGCCCAACCTTAATTGCAAATATATAACCTTCCTTTTACAGAATAAATCTTACAGTTGGTCACTGACACCATTAGTGGTGGACTGCAGCTTTTCCACAATAAATTTGAATTTTGTTGACTATTGTTGACTTTTGCTGACGTCAGCATATGTGGACTTAGCCAAATTTTCAAATTGAATCCAGGCATTGAGTGAATGGCCTTCACTCAGTGCCTATATACTTAGCCAATTCTTCTTCCTTGCTTAGGCATTGAGTGCGTTGAGTGAACTGGCATCACTCAGCGCCTTTAGACTTGGCAAATTTTTTCTGAACTGACAGGCATTGAGTGTGTTGAGTGTATCTTCATCAATCAACACACCTGGACTTAGACAGATTTTTCTGTCTATCTTCATTAAGCTTTGACTGACCAGATCTCTATCGACGCTTTCCTCTTTGGGCATTGAGTGAGCTGACGTCACTCAACGCTTTTGGACTTAGTTAATTTTTCTATCTCCTTCTTATTTGGCTTTGACAGAATTAACATGGCGTTGAGTGAACTGGATTCACTCGACGCTTCTGGACTTAGACATATTTCTTTGACAGATTCTATATGGCGGCGAGCCCAGGATGCGAGATGGGACTACTCACCAGTTGGGGGGAGGGATCCCTTTAAACGAGTTGATCGTCTTTACCCCGGTTCCAGATGTGTTCAGAGAGCAAGATATGTCATACTATACGGGCAAGGATGACCCGATACAACACATTCATTGATTTTAGGATGCCGTTTCCATCAGCGAGATGTCACACGCATTCAAGTGCCGACTCTTTATCCTCACACTAAACGAGAAGGCAAGGGACTGGTTCCACCAACTCCACTCCAGTTCCATCTACTAATTTGAGGACTTACGACGTGGATTCATGTTAAGGTTCTCAACATCGTAGAGGAAGAAGGTAGCAGAGTGTCTATTCTCCATCAAGCAGAAGCCGGAGGAGACGTTGGGGAGCTACGTCTACCAGTTCTAAGAAGATAGCCATCTAGTTCATGAGGGCTCATAGTATACCCTGATGCTCACCTTCACCCTTCACTTGACGCAGGGGTTCTTCAACATGGAGCTAAAAAGGGTGCCCCACTTTCCTTCGCGGAGTTGATAGAGAGGATGGCAAAGGAGATAGAAAGTGAGATTGTCAACCCAGCATTTGCCCAGAATCTTGCCAAGTTGGCCGAGGAGGAGTTGAAGGAGCCAGGTGCAGGGAGATTGTGAGAAGAGAGGAGGAGAGAAGAGCCACGAGGCCAAGGGATCCAGGAGAAGCAACAAGTTTAGGGGAATCACAAGCCGAACAACCGGTTGGGCTGGAGGCCCTAAGAGGGACATGCCGAGGGGCAAGGGAGAGGATTCCTGGGTGGTGAGAACTTCTGTGGGGGTCAGGGGCAGTTCAACCCATAGGCATGGAAGAAGGGACAGACGTCTGCCCTCCCACAGGAATAGGAAGCGATGACGATCTCCCGGGGCGAGGGAGTGATAAGAGGTGCTAGAAGAGGAGGAAGGAGAGAGGGGAGTAGGGTGGCATTGCCCTTTTGTGACTTCCATCAAGAGGAAGGTCATGCAAAGACCACCTGCTCGGAATTCTTGGAGTTGAGAGAGGCCAGAAGGCAAGTTCAACAACAGCCACTAGGGAGGATAGAGGTGGTTCTTCTTGGAGGAGAGGAGGATAGGTGCAAGGACATGACTGATGTGGGGGCCAGTGGGGGATCAGAGTGAACAATGGGGGAGTACGGAGTGAAGCCACCAGCAAGGGAATATTCTAAACCATGTTCCGAAGGAGCATCGCCTCGACCTCCCAAACTCCCCCGAAAGAAAAGATCACCTTCTCATCAAAGGACATGACGGACTACGAAGGCCTGTTCTATGATGCTTTGGTGATCCAAATGGCCATTGAGAACTTCATAGTCTCCCGGATACTGGTTGATTACAGGAGCTCAGTGAATGTGATCTTCAATAAGGCCTTCGATGAGATGAAGGTGGAGGTTACGAGGGTGTTGGCCTCGGATGGTCCTCTGTTTGGTTTCTCGGGAGAGAGGGATGAAGTTGAGGGAGGAGTTGGACTCCATGTGATACTGGGGGGTATCGAGGAATTGTCGGTTCATCATCATTGATGCTCCGAGCAGCACTAATGCCATCTTTGGGCGCCCCCTCATCTGTGCTTTCTGTTGTGTTGCCTCCTCATTACAATAGTGCCTCAAATTCAACAGAGGGGGAGGGGGGTCCAAGTCCAGATCCGAGGAGATTCGAAGGTGGTGAGGCAATGTTATGTAATGGACGTCAACTCCATAACCTGGAAGGTGGAAGTGGAGGAATTGGAGAGAGGGTTGGTGGCATAGCAAGAGGCAGGTGACGAGATGGAAGTGAACGGGGGAGGAGCTGCGGAGAAGTCGAAGATGGAGGAGGGAGTGGCAGAGAAGCAGAGGGAGGAGAAAGGAGTGGTGCGTGCCGCAGAGTTTAGGTAAGTGGAGCTGCAGGAGAGTCGGACACAGGCAATGGAATTTGAAGAAACAGTGGGGGAGAAGGTGCTTGGGCAGGGGAGAAGCAGAGAAGCGAGTGGGAGCAATCCAGGTTGGAGCCAGCAAAGGAAGTTGTGGAGATAGATTTCTTCACTGAGGATGGGAAGGTAGAAAGGGTGCGGGTTAGCGGTGGGCTAAGTCTTAGGGACTATGAGAGGATGTGTGAGTGCATCCAGAAGAACATCGACGTCTTCACTTGGATTGCAGAGGACATGTCAGGCATCAACATGGATATGGCGTATCATTTCTTGAACCTTCACCCCAAGATGTGACCCATCAACCAGAAGAGGAGGATCATTGCCACGAAGCTGGAGCAGCCCATCCAGGAGGAGGTGGAGAAGCTCCTCAAGGCAGGTTTCATATCAGAGATCCTGTATCCAGGCTGAGTCTCAAATATTGTAATGGTTAGGAAGGGGATGGGCGACGGAGAATTTGTATAGACTTCTCGCTTTTAAATAAATGATGCCCTAAGGATTGCTACCCCCAACCTCAAATCGATGCACTGGTTGACTGAACTGTCGGTTTTTCTCTGATGAGTTTTTTAGATGTTTTTTCATGTTATCACTAGATCATGATGCATCCACCCGACGTCAAGGACATCTCCTTCATTACAAGGAAAGGGTGTTACAGCTACAAGATGATGCCATTCGGGATGAAAAATGAAGGATCTACATACCAATATATCATGGATCGGTTCTTCAAGGGCCAGAGAGGGAGGAACTTGGAGTTCTATGTGGATGATCTCATGGTGAAAAGCAGGGATGTGTATTCCCACTTGCTCGACTTAGAAGAAATGTTTGCCACCTTACAAAAATTCAAGATGTGGCTAAACCCCTTGAAATGCATCTTTTGGGAGAGCAGGAGAAAGTTCATGGGCCATCTCCTCACCCCGACAGGGGTAGAACACAACCCCGACAAGGTAAAGGCCATAATAGAGTTGGAGTTGCCACGTAATATCAAAGAGGTTCAATGCTTGACGGGGAAGCTCGTCGGGCTGAGTAGGTTTCTCTCCCGGTCAGGGGAGAAGTGCTGAGCCTTCTTCAGGGTGTTGTGTGTAACACCTCCATTCATCAAATGAAATATAAAAGAGGGTCTGGCTGGGGCCCTACACCATATTTCACCAACAGGCGGCAAAATTACAGGTTAATATCAAAATGATTACACACACCCTAACTTAGAGCATTCTAGCGGAAGCTCTAGTGGTTATAACTGAACTCAACAATCAGGAATGTCCACTAGATATAAACAACCACATATTTATATATCACAGGAATGTATATAGAAATGCACAAAAGTGTTTGGCCTTAAGGCCTATGCGAACAGGAAAAGCAGATCGAAAATTTGGAGTAATGCAAACTTTATTATACAAAAAAGGTATCAATTACAATGGTATACCCTCCCTTTTATAGAATGGAGGAGATGAGAGAGATTACAATTAAGCAATGTGGGACAAAAAATTTACAAGTATATGCGGCTTTACAAAAAGGCAAACCGGACAGGTCATGTGATTAGACAACCGGCTAAGCGCCCGACAACCAACAGGAGGAGAGAACAAGCTCCACATAGAGCAAGCCGCCACAGGAGACCGCTAGACCTCCCGGTCTCCAAGTCATCTAAGACAAACTGCCAGACTGCTGGGATACCAAACAGCAACAGCCCGGTAGACTGGCCAGCTAGGATAAACCACCAGACCGCCTGGTCTCTGAAAAGTAACAGACCACCCGGCCTCCATACTGCAACACTCCCCCTCAAGCTGGAGAATAGATATCAATCATTACAAGCTTGTCGCAAATGTGGAAAAAGGAAGTGGATACCAGCTTGATGAAGATGTCTGCCAACTTATTGTCTGAAGTGACCAACGGAGTACAAATCTGTTTCTTCAAGATCTCCTCTCGAATAAAATGACAGTCAACTTCTATGTGTTTTGTTCTCTCATGAAAGACCGGATTTTTGGAGATGTATATCGCGGCCTTATTGTCACAGAACATAGGAAGATGATAGTTGTAGACCACTCCTAAATTAAGCATGAGAGCCCGTAACCATTTCAACTCACACGTGGTCGACGCCATACTGCGATATTCTGCCTCTGCACTAGACCTGGAGACCACAGACTATTTATTGCTCTGCCAACCCATAAGATTGCCTCCAACAAAAGTGCAGAAACCTGATGTCGACTTGCAATCTTCTTTGTAATCAGCATAGCTCGAATCAGAGTACGCTTCAACCCTTAGGTGACCATTCTTCTAAAAAAGGAGTCCTTTCCCTGGTGTTGCTTTAATATTCTCCAATATCCTCAGGTCAGATTGCAGATGACACTCCCTAGGAGCTTGCATTAACTAGCTCACCTTGCCAACAAGATAAGATATGTCAGGTCTGGTTAGCGTGAGATAAATGAGTTTGCCCACCAGACGCCGGTACCTCGTAAGATCGGATAGAAGAGGCAAGTCATCTGTCCAAGTTTTGTCTTCTCCAGCAGCCATGGGACAATGGGCAAGTTTAGCACAAGTCAATCCTGCCTCCTTTAGAAGATCAAGAGCATACTTCTGTTGGGAAAGGACCATGGAGTTGGGTTTCCTAGAGATTTCAATCCCCAAAAAGTATTTCAGGGAGCCCATATCCTTTGTGACCATGTGTTGATGGAGGTGTTTCTTTGTCAACGTTACCCCCATCCTGGTCATTGCCAGTACGAAGAATGTCATCAACATAAACCGCAAGAACTACCAAACCAGAGGCGATTTTCCGAACGAACAAGGAGTGCTCGACTGAGCTTCTTATAAAACCAATGGCCGTAATATTTCTGCTAAACTTGTCAAACCAGGCACGAGGACTCTTCTTGAGGCCATAGATATCCTTCTTTAGCCAGCATACTTGTGTCTCCCCTGTGCAACATACCCAAGGGGTTGCTCCATGTAAATATCTTCCTATAGATCACCGTAGAGGAAAGCATTCTTAACATCCAGCTGCGAAATGGGCCAATCCCTGTTGACAGCGACAGAGAGAAGGACCCTAATGGTGCTGAGACGAGCAACGGGAGAGAAGGTGTCGAAGTAATCAACACCATAGGTCTGAGTGAATCCTTTAGCCACCAGGCGGGCCTTGTAGCGATCCATGCTGCAATCGGGATGGAATATGACAACAAAGACCCAGCGGCAGCCAACGACATTCGTGCCCAAAGGTGGGGGAACCAGGGTCCAGGTTCCCCGTTTAGGAAGGGTAGCAATTTCCTCATCCATGGCAGCATTCCAATGAGGAATAGTGAGAGCCTCCTGGTAGGTGCGAGGAGTGGCAGTCGCTGAGATAGCCAATGTAAACGGCCTACGAGAAGGAGTGAGACTATCATATGAAACAACAGTAGCCAGTGGGTGCTGGTTACACGTCTGCACCCCTGTATGAAGAGCAATGGGAAGATCCAGGTCGGCATGTTCCTCAGTAACTGGAGCATCCGTGGCGGAGAGAGCTGTCCCGAGAGAGGAGAGAGATAGTTGCGGAGAAGAGGGAGATGGCAGTGGTGATGAGGAAGAGAGGGAAGGAGGCGATGGTGGAGGTGATGGTGGGAAAATCTCGACGAGAGTAGACGGGGTGGAGGGGACGGTGGGAGAAGAAGGTGGAGGTGGGTCGGAGGATAAATAGGACACATTCTCGAAGAAGGTCACATCTGCGGAGACGTATTGTTTCCGATGAACGGGATTAAAACAACAGTAGCCTTTTTGGGTAGTTGAGTAACCCAAAAAGATAAATTTGGTGACATGTGAGTCAAGTTTGCCATTTGTTGCGGAAGGATTGTGCACAAAGGCCGTGCACCCAAAGATACGTAGAGGAAGAGGAAACTCATCCTTGACAGGATAGAGAAGAGAGAAGGGAGTTTGTCCATGGAGAACCGTGGATGGAATGCAATTAATGAGGTAATAGGAGAGGAGGACACCATAGCCCCAATAGGAGCGAGGAACGTGCATTTGTGTCATCAGAGTGCAGGCGACATCAAGAAGGTGACGGTTCTTGCGTTCCGCCATCCAATTTTGTTGCGAGGTACAGACACAGTTAGTTTGATGAAGAATACCATTTTGCACACAAAAAGAAGTGAAAGCATTCTTAAGATATTCCTTAGCGTTGTCAGAACGAAAAATTTTAATAGATATATCAAACTGATTTTTAACCATATAATAAAAAGATGTCCATACAGAAAAAAGTTCTGAGTGATCCTTTAAAAGATACACCCATCTACATCTAGAGAAATCATCAATAAACATTACAAAATATGAACTACCCCGACTGATGGTGAGGGTAGGAGCAGGACCCCAGATGTCGGAATGAAGAAATTCAAATGGCTGGGAAGATCCACAACCTTGCTTTAGTGGGAAGGAGGAGCAGTGATGCTTGCCAAGTTGACATACTTCACAGTTGAGCGGTGGGCCTTATGGAGGAAGATGTGGTAGAAGCTGACGAAGAGGACAGAGAGGAGCATGACCCAGACGAAGGTGCCACTAGATAAGATCAGTAGAAGATGCGGAGAAGGTGGAGAGTGAAGAAACATTGTCGAGGAAGTAGAGGCCGCCACTCTCAGTCTCAGTAGCAATCGTCCGCTTGGTGCCCGGATCCTGAAAAGAACAAGTAGTAGACGTGAATGTGACAGAGCATTGGAGTTGTTTGCAAAGGGAAGTAACAGATAACAAGTTACAAGGGAACTTGGGAACGTAGAGGGTGTCCGTCAAGCGAAGAGATGGAGTTACTTGAACAACCCCCGTTCCATTGACCGGTGAGGGAGAGCCATCCGCAACAAGGACCGGGGGTAACCGGTCATGCTGTTGTAGGAGAGAAAAATAGTGCGGATTGCCGGTCATATGATTGGTAGCACCAGAGTCTATCAGCCATTTACCTTGAGTAGTGATGTTGGCACTACCTGAAGACGTGACTACAGAGGCAGATGGCTTCGAAGAGGAAGCGTAGGCATCACCAGATGGTCGACGATGAGGATGCTTCTTCCAACAGCGATCAACCGTGTGGCTGATGCGGCCACAGTGAGAGCAAAGAAAGCGGGAAGCACCACGGTCGCTGGAGGGGAGGTGGCGGGCACCAGAGCCACTGCGCTGAGTATGGTAAGCGGAGTTGTCCGATGGAGGAGGGGAGGATAACAACGGATGGTGGAACAAAGAAGTAACAGCGGCGATGCGGGCAGCGGTGGTATCCAGGGTGGGAGACTCCGTCTCACCAAGGATCTATTGACAGATCATTTCATATGACGTAGAAGATAACACACAACCAGAAGCTCCTGGAAGTGTTTGTATTGCTCAGTGAGATCAGCATAGAAGGGGAGATTTTGTAGAATTTTGGCTCCGAGAGCCTGAACTTGTTGGTAAGCAGCCGCCGGAGTTTTGGAGGGACGGACAACGAGGTCAGCATATAAAGTATAGATGCGAGACGTCTGAGCCCCCTTTTAGTAGAGAGAAACAAGATGTAGCCAAGCAGCCTTGACGATTTCATCATGACGGATGACAGGGAGGCATTCATCAGAGAGGTTGTTAGCCAGCCATGTGCGGACAAGAGCATCGCTAGCATACTAGTCGTCAAAGAGAGGGGAATCATGAGGAGGAGGGTCATCTGTGAGATGATGATGTTTGTGTTGAGAGCGAAGGAGGAAGGTGAAGGAGACACTCCAATCCGGATAGTTAGGACCAATAAGCTTGGAAGCGGTTCCAAGATTACTAGAAGGAGTGGGAGGTGTAGGAGGATGAGCGGCAATGGGCTTAGTGGCGTTTGGAGATATCAGAGTTGGCCATAGATGAAAGTAGCGAGAGAAACAAGCCGCGGCTAGAAGGAGAAGTCGCTAGAAGGAGAGCGGCTAACAAGGTTGCGGCGACAAAGAAGAGGAGAGCGGCTAGACATGTTGCGGCGACTTAAGGACGGGTCGCGGCGACAAAGAAGAGGAGAGGCTAGAAAACAGGAGCCGGCGACTAAGCAAAGTGTGCGGCAAAAAGAGGAAGCAAGAGGCCGCAAACACAAAGGGCAGTAATAGGGAGAATCAAACCGCGCGAACAGGGCAAAGGTCAGAAGAGGAATCAGGACGCGAAGATAGGTTACGGAAAGAAGAAACAAGCCGCAAAGATAGGTCACGGGAAGAAACAAGCCGCGCGGACAGAGAGCGCTCACACAATCAAGATGAAAGGACCAAGTGCTCTGATACCATGTGCGAACAGGAAAAAGCAGACCGAAAATTTGGATTAATGCAAACTTTATTATCCAAAAAAGGTATTAATTACAATGGTATAGCCTCCCTTTTATCGAATGGAGGAGATGAGAGATATTATAATTAAGCAATGTGGGACTAAAAATTTCCAAGTATATGCGACTTTACAAAAAGGCAAACCGGACAGGTCGTGCGGTTAGATAAGCAGGCTAACCGCCCGACAACCAACAGGAGGAGAGAACAAGCACCACATAGAGCAAGCCACCACATAAGACCGCTAGACCGCTCGGTCTCCAAGTCGTCTGAGACAAAATGCCAGACCACTAGGATACCAAATAGCAACAGCCCGGCAGACAGGCCAGCTAGGATAAACTGCCAGACCGCCCGGTCTCCTAACAGCAACAGACCGCCCAGCCTCCATATTGTAACAAGGACTTACAGTTATACTTCACAAGTGTGGATTACATACATCGGCATGTAGGTTAGCCACACATGAAAACAGTAAAACTTTCCTTTATTCGGCCTTCAAGGGCCAGCATAGCAGCAGTAAGGACTTCAGCCCTCTATTTCCCGCTCGGCTCTTCAGCACCTGCAAGCAGACAATCCACCACGATGGTGGAAAACAAGGCAACGGTCAGCATTTGGCTAACCAATTTATAATGACCCTACCCCATTTCTGGGATAGTGGTATTCCTTCCTTGCATGAACAATAGATATATCACAAGAACGTGCATGAATTCGGAGGAGGAAGACCAAGATAACCTGTTCGTTTGACGTTTGTCGAAAGAATGCAGCATCATATTCGTCGAACATCCTGCAATTCGACGAGCCTCTTTCGGTGATCGTCGAGCCACGTTCGGCATTCGTCGAGCCCCGTTCGACGCGCTCGTCGAGCCCCGTTCGACGCGCTCGTCGAGCCCCGTTCGACGCGCTCGTCGAGCCCCGTTCGACGCGCTCATCGAGCCCCGTTCGACGCGTTCATCGAGCCTCGTTCGACGCGCTCGTCGAGCCCCGTTTGACGCGTTCATCGAGCCCCGTTCGACGCGTTCGTCGAGTCGACCCCCTTCGACGTGTTTTAGCCTGTTCCTTCCATTGACGCCCGACATTAGCCAAGCGAGTAGCTCACTCAACGCTTCGAGGCATCGAGTGCGTCGAGCTCAATCAACACAGCATTGAGTGCATTGAGACCTATCGCTATTGCCAACAGGAGATACCCACTCTCGCCTGGCGATAGTATCTGCTGTCAACTTTAGGGTGTTACACTGCGAGGGAATCAGAAATTTGCTTGGACGAGAGAGTGCGAGGAGGTTTTCTAGGCATTGAAGAGTCAGCTCCCTCAAGCCCCACTCCTTTAGGGAACGAAAGAGGGGGAGGACCTGATGTTGTATATGGGAGTAGGGGGCCGAGGATGTAAGTTCAGTCTTAGTTCAAAAAGAGGGCAAGAAGCAGTTGCCCATCTATTTTGTTAGGAAGATCTTGAAAAAGGTGAAGCTTTGCTGCCCGATCCTAGAGAAGCTTGCCTTTTCTTTGGTAATCTCAGCTACAAAGCTTAGGCCATACTTTCAAGCACACACGATCAAGGTGGTGACGGAACACCCTCTTCGCAAGATCTTCGAAGGGGTGGAGCACTCTGGAAGGTTGGCCAAGTGGTCCATCGAGCTCAGCGAGTTTGACATCTTGTTTGTAACCATGGCACTTAATCAAGGCACAAGCGGTAGCCAACTTCTTGGCTGACTATGTTGTCGAGGTCAAGGGAGAGGTGATGCAGGCCCATTGTCTCAACTGATTAAACTACGCGTTCTAAGGCACGGTAACAAAAATAAATATGTCGCGTGTGGTTTCTCTAATTAACACTATCGATTACTCAAGCAATTAACGACATAATTTTCAACATCAAACAACGCAAAGGGACGCTACCCCTTTTATAGGTTGAACAAGGGCTAAAGTCCAATGTTCGCTCCAGCGAATGGGATCTACCCGATCAGGACAATTAGCAATCCAAATTAAAATTATTCGCAAACATTCATAATTATAATAAGAGAAAATCCGGACTTAATTAGTGATTTAAAATTAAGTCCAAATCAATCCCAAAATTAATTAATAAGAGGGCATACCAAATCACTTGAACGCAAAGAGAAATCAAGGGTGTCGAACCTGATTTCTTCTAGTGTTCACGAGATCTACCCCCTCCAATTATACGAGAATATTCGGAAGAAAAAAACTCTTAAAATTTAGATTTAAATTAGCACGATTTCAATATAAATCAAGACAATTAACTAGTCTTCTAATTTCACCAAAACTCACAATTAATATTAGAAGAAAATCACACAAGAGATGTTTATAAATTCATTACCCAATCCTAAGAAGTCCGTCCACAAATATTGAGTGGAGGAAGCGCTCATGACGGTGGTAGAATTTCTATTTCCACGCAAACCCACAGATCCACACCGGACGATGAAGACGTGAGCCATTTTTTCCTTTGCAATAATCTTTGAGGTGAGAGAAAACTTGTTGGATAATATACAAGGAAAGAGGAGAGAGAAATGGTGATGAAATTATGATGGCAATGGTTTTTTTTGGCCGAGAACCTTAGGGAATTTGTGGGGGTCGGTTTTGGTTTGGATGGTGGAGGTTGGCTAGAATTTTGGAGGGGGAGAGGGAGGAGGTTGAGAGAGAGAAAAGGAGGGAGAGAGGGCGGCGGCTTGGGCAAGGCTGGCTAGGGTTGGCATAGAGGAGAGGGCTCGGTTTTTTTGGGTGGTGGAGTTGGTTTATCGGAATTGTTATAGGAGAGGGAGGAGTGTTAGTAGAGATCTTGAGGAGGGAAAGAGGAGGAGAAGAAGGTAGGCCGAATGCAAGAGAGGAGGGAGAGGGGGAGTCGCCAGCGGCCAAGAGGAAGGAGACAAGCGGGTGGCCGAAATTTTAAGAGGAGGAGATGAGAGGAGGAGGGAAATCTCAAGCAAGATTAGGGTTTTCAATTCTCATTCATTCTCTACATTACTCTTCATAACCATGGTTATATATAGTCTACACAACTCAATCTCCACCCTTGAAAATTAAAGCACTCATGATGGTTATATGCACCCAACTTACATATAAAATGAAATAATTAAAAACAACACATGATGGTTATAAGCACTCATCATAATACATGAAATACAAATACATGAAATATACTCTTAAAATAAAATTGCTTAAAAATAAAATTGCTAAAATATAAATGATAAAATATATAATTAAAATTATGTAATTTATAATTATCTATTTTAATTATTGGCGGCGGCGGACGTCGAGCAAAATATGTAGCAGCGGCGGCGTTGACGAAGAAACGTCATGCTAGACTCCCATCTTCGAGCTTTCGGCAACCACCGTCCTAATCCATGAACTCTTTATGACGGGGAACCACGACCGCATTTGCATCTTTGCCATCAAGAGGGGCCACTGCAATAGATTACCTGGAAGATGTTGGTTGATGGAGCTTCGGGAAAGCATTCTATGGGGGTTGGGGTAGTGTTGGTGAGCCCTTAGGGTGTCACAATATAGCAGGTCATGGTCCTGCATTTCCCTATCACTAACAACCAGACAAAGTATGAGCTCGTGATAGCAGGGCTACGCCGATCCAAGAACCTAGGGGAGCAGAACGTGGAGGTATCCACTAACTCATTGGTAGTAGCATTTCCAATCAAGGGTGAGTACAAGGCGATGGAGTTTACCCTCATGAAGTACCTGACCAAGGTGAAGGGGATCATCAGAGGGTTTCAAACGTTCTCTATTCAACACGTCCCCCGAGAGGAGAATGCTACAGCTGATCGGTTAGCCATTTTCGGACCCAGGCCGAAGGAACTTTGACAGAACTGTTTCACCCTGCAATCGAGGAAGGGGAATTGATGGAGGTAGATTGGCTCCCCTCATGGGTAGACTGATTCATAACTTTCTTAACCACATGCAAGCTCTCGGAGGAGGTCAAGGACGGAAAGTGCTTCAGGAACAAATCGGCTCATTATCTGATTCTCGAAGGAGGGTGATAACTCTAATTTTATCCATATTTTTATATAGTTTTTATTTAATAATTAATTAATTAATTAATATATTTTATGAATTTATTTTCTAATTTCTTCAATTTCTTATTTTAGGTCAAACTGGGCTGCCAATTTCAATATGGAGTTTATAGGATTGATCAGGGGACAAAGCTGGACAAAACTGAAAAAAAATGCAAATTTCACGCTATGGTCACGGGCATGACAGTCAGGTCACGAGCGTGACGGGCAAGCGTGACCTCCGCAAGTGCTCCATAATACATTGTCATGTCAATTAAAATTACACGCCTACTGGTCACGGGCGTGACCATACAGCCACGGGAGTGACAACTAGGCATGATATGTAGATGAAGTGTCGGGTTTCAATTCCATGTCATATTAAAAATACACGCCCATGTCACGGGTGTGACCATGAGGTCATAGGCGTACCCCTAAGGAATGAAGATCGGGCGTGCTGACTGCTTTAAGAGGCCAGTTTGAGATTCGCTTGTATGCCCTAGTCACGGGCGTGACCAGGGGGCGTGACCCTTCCCACAACTGCCAGAATTATTCCTGCTATTTCCAGCAACCGACAAGACACGCCCTAGGTCACGGGCATGACCTAGGGGCATGACCCGCCAATTAGCGACTTTTGGCAGTTTCTCTCCAATATTCCATGGCCTTTGAAAGTGCAACTAGATCTGATATACTCTAGAGGGGGGTGAATATAGTATATGGTGTTTTAATACTTTTAAAAACTTTTACAACAATTGTTGTAATAAGTGTGAGCAGGGAAGCAAATATAAATCTAATCACAGACCTAAGCTATGCAAAAACTAAGCACAGACAAATCAAGGCCAGAAACAAAAAGTAAACAAGCAGAGCCAGAGGACACAAGGAAATATAGTGGTTCCCCAAACTTGGGTACATCCACTCTTCTACCACCCTAGGTAGGAATCCACTGCAGGATGAGTTGATCAGGTGTCCTGGGCACCAATGAGCTTTTGATAAGGTGCTCAAAAACCAAAGCAGATTTTTTGATCAGGTGTCTTGCCACCAATGAGCTTTTGACAAGGTGCTCAAAAACCAAATTCAAACTTTTGAAGGGAGTTTGAGAAACCCTTTACAAACTGGGGGTGAGAGAGTGATGGCAGTCTTCTCTTTCTCAAACAACTGAGAAGACTATGTGGATTGATGTCAAAGCTCCCCCTGAATCCTTGAAATCTTTAGGAAGAAAAGCTTTGCTGAGGGTGATAGGCCTTTAAAGGTAGAACTCCAGCAATAGATGGTTTCAGCAATGGCTGAAATGTTGAGTGTCTGGAGTCTTGAAATGATGTTGGCCTTGAACACTTTGAGAGATGAAGAGATCTGAAGATTTTTGAAAGCTTGATCTCATTGATGAGTGTTCTTCAGAATTCTTTTTGACCGAAGATTTTGAAAAGAGTCTCTGTAATATGTGTTGTGTGTTCTATTCTTTTTAATCTGTATTGATTCAAAAACATTCTATCTTTTATTCTCTATTCCAGAATAGAATATCCTTCTCTGTCAAAGATAGCCGTTGGTCTGCATTGATTGCATCCTTAATTGCAAAAACTCTTCTGGAGGAAAGTCCACAGAATTATTCCTTGAAAGATCCCTTGAAACTTGGTCCAGAAATAAATGAAAACGGCTAGCAAATCTCTGAATTAATTGCATAATAACTCCTGTCTGATTTGAATTTGAATTCTGGAAGTTAACTGAGATCGTCGATCTGAGCTCTGCTATCGTCGAGCTAAGCTCAGCGAACTGGAAAACTCAAGCAGCAAAATAATCGTCGATCTGAGCTCAGAGATAAAGATCCAATGCAGAGTCAAAATCGTCGACCTGAGCTCACCGATCGTCAAATGGAGTTCAACGATATTGTGAAGTTGAGCTCAGCGATCGTCGAATGGAGTTCGACGATATTATGAAGTTGAGCTAGACGATCGTCGACCTGAGTTCGACGAATCGTCGTGCTGAGCTCGACGATCAAACTTAGTCTCCAAACAGAAAAACTTGGTCTTCAGGGCAGCTTCCAAACCTAGACTACTAACCCTTAGACTCAATTCTAATTGACCTATTAAGCTATACAGAAGGTCAAACAAAGGTTCCTAGAGACATAATGATCCTGACCCAAATTAGTAATAGGGTGTTCCAACAATCTCCCCTATTTGGGTTAGGATAACTATTTACAGACTTTGGAAAATTCAAATAACAACATACAATCAGAAAAGCATAAAAACAACAGCTAGACATTGCAGAAACATCACAGATATATATATATATATATATATATATATATATATATATATATATATATATATATATATATATATGTATATGGCATCCAGATAGCAGTCAGAAAATCCAAAGATTGTCACCTTACAAAGTCACTTCTTCTCTTTGCCTTTAACCATCTTGATTTCTCTGTTAGGGTTTAGGGCTTCCTTGTTGGACCTGGTGTCATCTGCTGCACCTAAATAGGTTTGCTTTGAAGACCTGGGAACTACAGCAGCAGGATGCAATTCCATATATCTGTCTGCATCAAAGAATTTTCTGGAGGCATATTTCTCTAGTTCCTTCTGTCTCTGCTCTGACATTGTAGAAATATTTGAAGAATCTAAGCCTTGCTCTCTGGCCTTCTTGATCTGATCTAGTGCATCCAATTCTTTCATCCTGGCAGTCCAAGCAGCTGGGTTATTCTCAGGGTCCTCAAAGGGTACAGGTGGCTCATACCTGTTGGAAGGATTGTCTTGAGGAGGCCTGGCAGTCACAGTCTCTTTTAGCTTATAGGGGAAAGGACCTGATGATGTATCAGATGAACCATGTCCTCCCCTGGAATAAGGGTGCTGCCTGGAATACCCTTTGGAATAAACCTGAATATCTCTCTGATTTCCCCTGTATCCTCCTCTCATAGAATAAGAACCCCTAGATTGGCTTTCCCTTTGATAGGATCTGGCATGGGGTTGATAGGGAGCCTGGCTTCTAGCTGGGGCTTGACTTGTAGAGCTTCCACCTGCACCTGCATCAGGAGGAGGTGGTTGAGGAGGATGAGGGTGCTGGAACTGGGAGGAGCCCTTCTCATACTTTCTCTTCTTCTTCATGGCTTTCAGCTGGTTTTTGGATTACTGCATCCAATGTTCAGTAATTTGGCAGTTATGCAGAATATAATAAGGAATATCATTATTATCCTTGACTTTTGCAGGAGGAACCCTTTTCATTGCCTTGCTCCTTGCCTTCCTCTTCCTGGCAATAGTGGCAGATGAATCATTAGAGTCTGTTTTGTATTCATCAGATTCAGAGCTCTGATCATCATATAAAGCATCTATTCTTTTCATCAAGTCTTTCTTCAGCTGAGCAGAGGCAGAAGAGACAGAAGCTGAAATAGCAGCAGCAGGGACAGCAGCAGAGACAGCAGCAAATACAACAGCAGATTCAGCAGCAGATACAGGAGGAGAAACAGAAACAACAACAACAACAGCAGGAGTGATGGCAGCAGCAACTTCAATAACTTCAACAAAATCTGCAGCAGGCTCAAAGTCAGTGGCCTCTGTCATCAGAAAATCCTTGGATATCTGCTCATCAGAGGCAGTTGGGATTTCAGCAGCAGTAAGAATATTTTCAGCAGCAACAAAAACAGTCCTTTCTTCAACAGCAGCAGTAGCAGCAATTACTGAGAGTACAAAAGAAGATATAATGCTGGGGTCATAGCCAGAGAAAGGCACCAGTGCCTTGGATAGGTCTTCTGAGGGCTGGACAGCATTACTCTTAGGCAAACAACTGAAAAAGGCAGTATCAAAAGCTGAGAGCAAGGACTTTAGGTCTAGTGCCAGAACTGGAGTAGGAGGCACAGCAGCAAGAGCAGATGTAGCAGAAACAGAAACATCAGCAGCAGCAGCAGTATCATCAACAGCAGGAGCAGAGACAGCAGCAGCAACAGCATGAAAGCTTGCTTCATATGGCATCTCCCCCTACCTAGATACAGATACATCTGTATCAAGGCACACTGCTGGAGGTGCTGCCTGAGGAAGGAGGGAGGAAAGCCTGGCAGAGAGAGCTGCCACTGACTGTTGTAGAGGAGCTAAGGAGGTCTCTAATAATAGAGAGAGCCTGGGGGCAATTAGCTCATACAACCTGTCAGCTAGGGCTGAGAGGTCTACTTGCTCAACCACAGGAGCAGAGGTAGATGGAATAGGGATAGCTGAGGATGCTGGAAGTGGAGGGCTGGAGAGTGGAGGGATGGATGGCTGAGGTGTGGGGATGGTGGATATGGAGGACAAGGGGATGGATATGGATGGAGTGAATGTTGGTTGGTCAATGATGTGGAGGAGGAGATCTTGAAGTGATGTGGGGGAGGAGGGTAACTCAGGAGGAGATGAGGGGGAATCATCCATGTAGGAGTCATCCAGAAGGGTGAAAGATGGTATGGATGGTGATGATGTGATATCTGGTGGAGGGTATGAAAACAATGGGTGGAAGTGGTCTGCTGGTGGAGGTAGAATTGGGTCTGGAGATGGAGTTAAGGTTGGAGATGGGCTGGATATGGTAATGGGGGATGAAGCTGGAATGGTGGATGGAAGAGGTAGGGTTGGAATTGGAGGAGGAGAAGAGGCAGCAACAGCAGCAGCCAGGTCTTCTGCAGGAGCAGAGACCTGTGGGAGAGTGACTCTGTGAGTCCTGGTGCCTGAAGGAGCACTAGAGGAGGGCCTGCTGGGCTTGCTTATTTGCCTATCCCACTTGCCAAAGAGGGCACAGGTAAGTCTCTTGGAGGCATTAATGTGAACTCTAGAGGAGACCAGCAAGGCAGGGCACCTTGTCTGCAGGAAGACTCTAAGAATCCTTCCAAAATTAACAAAGCTTTTGTTGATTTTCTTCTTGATTAGGTCAAAGAAGACCTCTCCCCAGTTCAAACTTTTCTTATCTACCAGAGCTCCCAAGAGACAGAGCTGATGTCTGGAGATAGTATCATGAGCTGAGTGTTTTGCCAGCAGCACTTTTCCTACTACATCTGCCAGGAATCTGTATTCAACAGATAGATTCCTCTTGAATAGCTTGCTAGGGTTTCCCTCTGGATGACCCATCCTGGCAAGCATGGCAGAAAACTCCTCCCCAGATAACTCAGCAGTTTCTTCTCCATTTCTCAATCCAAAAACCTCTGTTAAAACTGTGGGGGTCAAGGGTACCTGGTTTCCAGCAATGGAGCCAACTATAGTAGAGTTGTCCAGATTATGAGCAGTGTAAACCCATTCCTTGATTTCATCTGAGGCCAGCTTTATCCTAGTGGTCATGAGGGCAGACAAGTTCTGATCCTTGAATAAACTCAGAATGTCTTGGAATATTTGATCAGTAGTGTTGAACGATTCCAGATCAATGTCGAATCCGACATCGAACTTCATGGCGGCTAGAACTGCAACTGACACAGCCATTGTACCTTCAAAAATTCAACAAACAAAACGACCAAGCGTAGAACTGTTTGGAGGGAAGAAAATTCTTGCAGAGAAATTGAAAGCGCAAGAGAGAACGACGGCGAAAAATGAGTTTTATATTAGGGTTCGACGCAGAATTGGAAATACCGTTGAGCTTAGTTCGACGATCGAGGCTTCTAAAGGAATCTGAAGAGACTTCAACATCATCGATCTCCGTTCGACGATATTGGAGAGCGTCGAGCTCCGTTCGACGATCGTGCAGAGAACAAGATCGTCGAGCGCCGTTCGACGATCGTTGACCGGAAGAGATAGTTCATACTATCTGAGAGGCGCTGAACTCAGTACGACGATTCTGGAAATCGTCGACCTCCGTTCGACGATCTGTGGGGAAATCGTCGAGCGCAGTTCAGAGATCAGAAAATTCTAGATACTAAGAAAAATCAGAATTTTTGCCTAGTCTTGGTCAATTTTTAGGTTTCAAAATCTTGGATATTATTTAAGGCTTCCTCCATCTAACATTCCTAACTGATTTAGGAAGAAAGTGTGTTTCTTTTCATCCAAAGGCTTGGTGAAAATGTCTCCCCTTTGTAAATCAGTTGGGATATATTGCAATTCAATTTTATTCTTTTCAACATTGTCCCTTAAGAAGTGATGCTTAATCTCTATGTGTTTTGTCCTACTATGGAGGACTGGATTTTGAGCTATGGAAATAGCACTTGTATTATCACAAAAGATTTTTGACTTCTCTAAGTTGTATCCATAGTCTAGGAGTTGGTTTTGGATCCACAAAATTTGTGAACAACAACTGCCTGCAGCCATATATTCAGCTTCAGCGGTTGAAGTTGACACAGATGTTTGTTTCTTACAAAACCAAGAGACAAGTCTCTCACCAAGGAACTGACAAGTTCCACTGGTGCTTTTCCTGTCAATTCTGCATCCAGCATAATCAGCATCTGAGAATCCAGTTAAATCAAATGCTGAATCTTTTGGATACCAGAGACCTAGATTTGGACAACTTTTCACATACCTGAGAATCCTCTTTACTAATGTTAGGTGTGACTCTCTAGGGCTTACTTGGACCCTAGCACATATACATGTAGCAAACATTATATCTGGTCTACTAGCTGTTAGATACAGTAAAGAGCCAATCATTGCTCTATATATTGTCTGATCAATAGGTTTCCCATGTTCATCAGCATCCAATACAGCATTGGTAGGCATGGGTGTTTTCATACAAGATGCCTCAGACATACCAAATTTCTTAACCAGTTCATTAGCATATTTGGTTTGAGAAATAAAGATGCCTTCAGCATGTTGTTTGACTTGCAATCCTAGGAAGAAGGATAGCTCCCCCATGCTACTCATCTCAAATTTAGAATGCATCAGGTTAGAAAACCTTTTGCACAATTTTGAGTCAGTAGAACCAAAAATGATATCGTCTACATAAATTTGTACTAGTAGGGTATGGGACTTATGGGTTCTAATAAAAAGAGTTTGGTCTACTCTGCCCCTTATAAAACCATTTTCCAAGAGAAAGCATGCTAGGGTCTCATACCATGCTCTAGGAGCTTGCTTGAGACCATATAATGCTTTGTTCAGTCTAAAAACATAATCATGATAAGTTGGAGAGATAAAACCTGGAGGTTGTCTGACGTAAACTTCCTCTTTGATGTCTCCATTTAAGAAAGCACTCTTGACATCCATCTGATAGACCTTGAAGCCTTTGTGAGCTGCATAAGCTAAAAATATCCTGATGGCTTCTAATCTTGCAACAGGTGCAAAGGTCTGGTCGTAGTCAATTCCTTCTTCTTGAGAATATCCCTGGGCAACTAGCCTTTCCTTGTTCCTTATAATTACTCCTTGATCATCCAGTTTATTTCTGAATACCCATTTTGTTCCAACAATGGAATGATCCCTAGGCTTTGGCACTAGTTCCCATACTTTGTTCCTCTCAAATTGATGCAACTCCTCTTGCATTGCAATGATCCAGTGTGGATCTTGCTCTGCATCTTGAATGGACTGAGGTTCAATTTGAGAAAGGAAGCAGGTGTGCAACAGGTTTTGGTTGACCTGATTTCTGGTTTGCACACCAGCTGAGAGTTCTCCAATTATTTGGGAAATTGGATGGTCTCTTGATGTTACTAAATCAACAGGGGGTGTTGATTGTTCACCAACCTGTGTTGTTGTTTCCTCTTGTGGTACAACAACTGGCTCTTCAAGTTGAGCTTCAGTATGTTGAGCATTCCCTTCATCTTCACTGCTTTCATCCTCTTGAGCAACCTGTAGCTTGTTCATATCTTCAACTAGAGAGTGTTCCTGCAAAGGTTCTATGGTAGAAGAAATCTTCTCCTTGAAAGACATGTTAGTTTCATCAAATGAAATATGAACAGATTCCTCAATTTTCAAAGATGATTTATTATAGACCCTATAGGCCTTGCTGATCATGGAGTATCCCAGAAACACTCCTTCATCAGCTTTATCTTGAAATTTTGCTAAGTATTTCTTGTCATTATTGTGAATATAGCAAATGCAACCAAAAATTCTAAAATAGTCAACTTTAGGTTTCTTCCCTTTGAGTAATTTATAGGGAGTCTTTCCCTTCGATTTATGTATCAGACTTCTATTCAGCACATAGTTGGAGGTGTTCACTGCCTCTGCCCAAAAGGATAGAGGTAGATGAGCATCTGACAACAATGTAGTGGCAGATTCAATAAGGGTTCTATTTTTCCTTTCAGCTACCCCATTTTGTTGAGGAGTTCTAGGAGCTGAGAAAGTATGTCTGATCCCTTCACTCTGACAGAACTCTTGCATAAGAAGAGAATCAAACTCTGTCCCATGATCACTTCTGATCAGGGCAATGTGAGTATTGAACACAATCTGTATACATTTGAGAAACTCTGTCAGACACTTAAAGTTATCAGACTTCTTCCTTAGAAAGAACACCCAAGTGAATCTAGAGAAGTCATCTACAATTACTAAAGTGTAGGATTTCCCTCCTAGGCTTTGTACTGTGATGGGTCCAAATAGATCCATGTGTAACAGATACAATATCCTAGGTGAATCACTCTTATTAAGTGACTTAAAACTGTTTTTAGTTTGCTTGCATAATTGACAAGCCTTGCATAGTCCTTCCTTCTTATAGGGGCCAGAAGGTAGTCCTCTAACAAGGTTGTCCTTGTATAGGCTAGCAATAGTTCTAAGGTTTAGGTGTCCTAATCTCTTATGCCATAACACATTTGGTCTACAGATTGAGTTAAACAGGCAAATATCTATATCAGTTGAAAGAAAATCTACTAAATAGATGTTACCTTTCCTTTTACCTGTCAACACAGTTGTGTTGTCCTCTGACTTGATTTTGCATAAGGTTTTGCTGAAGGTCACCTGGTAGCCTTCATCACACAGCTGACTGATGCTGATTAGGTTGTGCTTCAGTCCTTCCACATAAGCTACCTTCTTGAAGGTTACTGAACCAATCTGGACTGCACCATATCCTTTAGTTTGTCCAAAGTTGGAATCACCAAAGATAACCTTGGGTCCAAGTTTGGCTCTAAAGGAAGTGAGGTTGTCCTTGTTCCCTGTCATGTGCTTAGAGCATCCACTATCCAAATACCATTGCTGGTTAGATGTTGGATAGGTCTTCACCTGCACATAAAATAATTCACTTGTTTTTGACCCAGTTTACCTTGGGCCTAGGTTGATAACCTCTGAATTCTGAAATGAAAGACATCCCAGGTTGACTCTTATATCCTTCAGGATGATATCTCCTTGGAGGTATAATCCATTCAGTATAAGGGTTAAAGGTTTGGGCTGAAGAACCCTTAGGATTCAATTTTGATTTACCTTTGACAAAGTTTCCAGAGTTCTGACCTCTGTTCGACGATCTTGGAGCTGAGTTCGACGATCTTGGGTCAGATCGTCGAGATCCGTTCGACGGTCGACTATGGGTGAGGTCAGGTATATGCGATCGTCGTCCTGCGTTCGACGACTTTGGCTGAGATCGTCGACCTGCGTTCGACGATTTTTCCTGAGGTCGTCGAGCTGCGTTCGGCGATCGTCGATCTTCATTCGGCGATCGTCGATCTCCATTCGACGATTTCTGCTGGGACTTAGTTTTCTGAGGCAGATCAGAATTTTTCCTGGCAACCTCTACAACTGCCTTTCCCTTGTCAGAAATGAACTTGATGGGAGTTGTTAGAACAATAGGTTGGCTGGATGAGGCACCCAAGCCCAGTGTACTGTTAAATCTATAGTTCACTGTGCTTGTGATGTCCATCAGCTTGATGCTTCTCCCATTAAGGGATTCTTCAAGCTTCTTGGCCTCAGAGAGCTCACTTTTCAGTGTAGTTATCTGTTCCCTATAGTTCTCCAACTCCTGAGAGAGTTTGAGGTTTTCTGACTTTAAAACATTTTGTTTAGATAATTGATTTCTGAGAGAGATAATCTCTTTCTCAGACTTTAACAGGTCCAAACACAGTGCTTTAAATTCAGATTTAAAATCTTCTGAACTAAAATCAAAAGAACTAATTACCTGATCTTCTTCAGGTTGAGTCTCTGAGTCTGACTCTGACTCTTCTTCCTCTGAATTGTGCTGTGAGGCATTGATTGCCATCATGCAGAACTCCTTTTCTTCTGCATCATCCTCATCATCACTAGAGCTGGAAGAGGCTTCTGACTCCTCTTCAGTCTCACTCCAGGATTCAGCAACAAACCCTTTTCTTGTATGCTTATTCCTGCTTGAAGAAGGTTTGCCATTTCCATTCCTTTTGGGGTCCTTCTACTTTCTTCTTTCTTTTCTGTCCCTTTTGTCCTTGTTCTTGTTCTCTGGACAGTCAGGAACTATATGCCCTGGTTTCCTGCAACCAAAGCAAATAATGTCTTTGTTATTGCCAATGGACTTGTCATACCTTGGCTTATCCTGCTCCTTGTATGATATTCTTCTGAAGTCCTTTCTGGCCATCTTGTAGAATCTTTTGGCCAACAAGCTGAGAAGTTCATCATTGCCTGTAGCTTTTTCTTCAGGCAGATCTTCAGTTGCCTTGAATGCTATGGTCTTCTCTTTTCTTGTGGCTGGTGAAGCAGCCTTCTGTTCTTCCTCTCTATTTTTGATGAGTAGCTCATAAGATTTGAGCTTACCCAACAAAGCTTCAGTGGTGATCTCATTCAGGCTTCTGGCATCCTTAATTGGCTAGATTCTTGAGTCCCAAGTGCTGGGGAAGCACATTAGGATCTTGTCATTAAGTTTTGTCAGAGAAATCTCTTTGTCCAATGTCCTTAGTTCACTGACAATTAGACTCAGTCTGTTGTACATGTCTCCCACTAACTCAGTCTCTCCCTTCTTGAAGTTCTCATATTGGGAGATGAGATGGGATCTTCTGTCCTTTCTCTCATCAGCTGAGCCTGAGACTATTTCTGAGAGCTTGTCCCAAATCTCCTTGGCTGAATTACATTCAGCTACCTTTTGAAATATGTCATCTGACATTGTCTGGGCTAGAATGTTCATAGCCTTGGCATCAGCTACTTTCCATTTTTTGATGTCAGCATCTGTTCCTGATGGAGGTGGAACTGCATTTGTGCTTGTGCTCTCTGGGGGTCTTGGACACACTGTCAAAACAGAATTAAAAATATCTTCATCAATGGAGTTCATGTAAAGTCTAATCCTTGCCTTCCAAAGTGCAAACTTGGAAAGATTGCACACTGGAGGTCTGGTGCTAGCATAATCTTTATTTTGGGCCATGAGTTGTGCAAACAAAATCTAATAATAAAATACAAAAGAAAAACAGATCTAGTTTAGGATCTTGGGGTTCAGGTGTTAGCCTGTACAACCAATCAGGTATGGTATGTTTAACCAACCTGGCTCTGATACCAATTGAAAGTGCAACTAGATCTGATATACTCTAGAGGGGGGTGAATAGAGTATATGGTGTTTTAATGCTTTTAAAAACTTTTACAACAATTGTTGTAATAAGTGTGAGCAGAGAAGCAAATATAAATCTAATCACAGACCTAAGCTATGCAAAAACTAAGCACAGACAAATCAAGGCCAGAAACAAAAAGTAAACAAGCAGAGCCAGAGGACACAAGGAAATATAGTGGTTCCCCAAACTTAGGTACATCCACTCTTCTACCACCCTAGGTAGGAATCCACTGCAGGATGAGTTGATCAGGTGTCCTGGGCACCAATGAGCTTTTGATAAGGTGCTCAAAAACCAAAGCAGATTTTTTGATCAGGTGTCTTGCCACCAATGAGCTTTTGACAAGGTGCTCAAAAACCAGATTCAAACTTTTGAAGGGAGTTTGAGAAACCCTTTACAAACTGGGGGTGAGAGAGTGATGGCAGTCTTCTCTTTCTCAAACAACTGAGAAGACTATGTGGATTGATGTCAAAGCTCCCCCTGAATCCTTGAAATCTTCAGGAAGAAAAGCTTTGCTGAGGGTGATAGGCCTTCAAAGGTAGAACTCCAGCAATAGATGGTTTCAGCAATGGCTGAAATGTTGAGTGTTTGGAGTCTTGAAATGATGTTGGCCTTGAACACTTTGAGAGCTGAAGAGATCTGAAGATTTTTGAAAGCTTGATCTCTTTGATGAGTGTTCTTCAGAATTCTTTTTGACCGAAGATTTTGAAAAGAGTCTCTGTAATCTGTGTTGTGTGTTCTCTTCTTGTTAATCTGTATTGATTCAAAAACATTCTGTCTTTTATTCTCTGTTCCAGAATAGAATATCCTTCTCTGTCAAAGATAGTCGTTGGTCTGCATTGACTGCATCCTTAATTGCAAAAACTCTTCTGGAGGAAAGTCCACAGAATTATTCCTTGAAAGATCCATTGAAACTTGGTCCAGAAATAAATGAAAACGGCTAGCAAATCTCTGAATTAATTGCATAATAACTCCTATCTGATTTGAATTTGAATTCTGGAAGTTAACTGAAATCGTCGATCTGAGCTCTGCTATCGTCGAGCTAAGCTCAGCGAACTGGAAAACTCAAGCAGCAAAATAATCGTCGATCTGAGCTCAAAGATCGTCGAACTGAGCTCAGAGATAAAGATCCAGTGCAGAGTCAAAATCGTCAACCTGAGCTCACCGATCGTCGAATGGAGTTCGACGATATTGTGAAGTTGAGCTCAGCGATCGTCGAATGGAGTTCGACGATATTATGAAGTTGAGCTAGACGATCGTCGACCTGAGTTCGACGAATCGTCGTGCTGAGCTCGACGATCAGACTTAGTCTCCAGACAGAAAAACTTGGTCTTCAGGGCAGCTTCCAAACCTAGACTACTAACCCTTAGACTCAATTCTAATTGACCTATTAAGCTATACAGAAGGTCAAACAAAGGTTCCTAGATACATAGTGATCCTGACCCAAATTAGTAATAGGGTGTTCCAACAGCCTTGAAGACTACGGTTCTGAACCTTACACGCCCTAGGTCACGGGCGTGACCTAGGGACGTGACTCTCCAGCAAACTTGCCTATAAATTCCAGACAATTTCAGAAGCTTGGGGGCGAGATTTTTGTTAGAGAGAGTTTTGTATTTTCTACTATATTTCTTGTATTTCCTAATCTAAATCTTTTATTTTGTAAGTTTTATTTTAAGTTATTTTTCAATCATGTCTCTCTCTTCCCTATTTTGTAATTCTCCCATCATGATGAGTAGCTAATTTCCAATTAGCACTTGATCATGATGAACTTTGGAATGGAATAAATTTTCTTCTTTAGTCTCAAATTATCAAGCACACTATTTTATATACTTTGGTTTATCTTTGAATTTAATTTCATCGAATTCATAAGTTGCAATTATGTTTATTCGATCTTAGATCTGTATCCAAGATTTACCGAGAGGTTGTGGAAACGAGTAGATCGCTCAAGGATAAAGGGAGTTGCATGCACCCCTCGAGAGAGGAAGACATAAATCTTCCAGATTGGAGTCAAATCCAACAGTGGGGTTCACCACTTAACTCAACCTTAGGGGTTTCGACTGGCCGAGAGGTCTTAATCGATCAACCTATGGTTAGTCTAATGAGTATTCTCGAGAGAGGCGCTTCGTAGCTAAGGAACCTCCACGGTCGAAGTTAATAATATATATTCTTGTATTTTATAATTTCATGGAAATTTATTCTAATCCAAAGGGATTCTAGATCAAGTACTAGCTTTCCCATCATCGTATTTCTACTTTTAGTTTAACATTTCCTTTACCAAAATCGCAAAAACAACCTTCGCTCGATAAAATAATAGCTCTTCCTTGTGAGTTCAAGTACTCAACGGTCCCCGAGTCTAAATACGACATTTCCTATAATATATTTCAGTAGGTAAACATGTCTATTTTGGAATATTAGTTTGGATTTATTTTAAAACTATAAAATCTTCATCAAGTTTTTGCTGTCATTGCCGGGAAATTATTCTTCGTTGATATTTTGAAAGCAAGGTTCTATTAATTTTATCATTTTTTGTTTTAAAAATCAAATTTTTTTGTTATTTTGTTTTTTATTTTGGTGTATGACCCGAGGGAATCCGTCAAATCTACTTAATTTAGATCCGGAGATCGAGCAAACCTTACGGTGACGCCTAAGACTCTACAATCTCAATTCTTCAGATTTGGTTGAGGAATCCGTATATGACATTGCTTCTTCTTCTACTACTTCTCCATCTTTTCAATTTTCTTCTAATTTGGTAACCCATATCCAAATATGGTCGATCACCGGACTATGTCCTATTATGCCCGACCAAATTTGGATGAGTAAGAATTGTTCGACCCGCTATTGCGAACATTAAATTCGAATTGAAGTCTAGCATCATTCAAATGGTACAACAATCTGTACAATTTGATGGGCTTCAAGATGAGGACCCAAATATGCATATTTCTAACTTTTAAGAAATATGCGATACTTTTAAAATCAACGGTGTTTCCGATGATGCCATTCAGCAAAGGCTTTTTCCTTTTTCTTTGAGCACCAAAGCCAAATAGTGGTTGGGTTCCCTACCAAGAGGCTCCATCACTACTGGGGCCGAGATGACGGAAAAATTTATCAAGAAATATTTTCCGCCCGCTAAGACAGCCAAGTTGCGCAATGATATTATATATTTCTCTCAAGTTGATACGGAAACATTATATGATACTTGAGAGCAATTTAAGGAACTGCTTCGCCGTTGTCCGCATCATACAATCCCCGATTGGTTGCAAGTGCAAACCTTCTATAATTTCCTCAATCAATAAATGAGGCAACATATTGATGCCACCGGCGGTGGAACGTTCAACAATAAGACACCAACGGCCGCCCAAGAACTTATAGAAGACATTGCCATAAATACGTATTAGTTGAGTACACCCTGGTCTCGTCGACCTAAACCAACCGGGATGTACGAAATCGATACAGTTTCTAATTTATCTCTCCAGATTGAGAAACTACAAAAACAAATAGACGAGATACCTGCTTCCTTGTCTACACCTACCTGTGAACCCCAATATTGGGAACCTTCCACCATTGTCGAACATGTGGATTACATGGGTAATCCGAATCGGCTACATTTTAATTCGGGTAATAATTTTGGTGACACTTATAACCCGAGTGTAAGGAATCACCCCAACTTCTTTTGGAGTAATCCAGGGAACGTGCTGCGCCCCCCAAACACAATTCCACCCGGCTACTTTCCACCATAAGCTCTCAAACATCCCTCTCTCGAGGAGGTATTCCATAAATATACAGCTACTAATGATGCCAATATCCGAAATCTTACCGGATCTATTCACAATTTGGATAATCAAATTGGGCAAATAGCAAAAATGCTCTCTGAACAACAACAAGGAGCATTACCGGGCAATCCAAGCCCAATCCAAAGGAGCAAGCTAAATCCATCACTCTACGGAGCGAGGAGGTAACTATTTCTTCAAATCCAGTTGAATTAGAGGTAATAATTTCTACATCTCCTCCTCCTCCTCAGGTTTTTAATGAAAATAAAATTAAAGAATATCAACCGCCTCTTCCCTATCCGTCTAGAATGCAAAAAGACCGGATGGATGAGCATCACTGTAAATTTTAAATATTTTTAAACAAATTCAAATAAATTTACTATTTTGCCAAGTAATAGAACAAATTTTGAGGTACGCAAAGTATCTTAAGGATCGTTTATCTTTTAACAAATAAAAAGAAACTTGAGGATATCTCCACAGTTGAATTGAACGTCGAGTTTTCGGTAGTTTTGCTTAATAAATTGCCTAAGAAACTAACTGATTCGGTTAGTTTCTCTATTCCTCGTCTATTTGAAGATTTATTAGTAAAACATGTGTTGGCCGATCTAGGCGCCTCGATTAATTTGATGTCTTATTCATTATTTAAAAAGTTGGGATTAGGAGAGCCTAATCCCACAGAAATGAGCATCCAATTAGAAAATCGGTCTATAAAATACCCTAGGCGTATTAATGATGATGTGCTTGTCAAAGTTGACAAATTTATCTTTCCAGTAGATTTTGTCATCCTTGACGTAGAAGAGTACACCGAGGTTCCGCTTATTCTCGGCTGCCCATTTCTCGCCACCTCAAGTGCCATTATAGATGTTAATAACGGTAAATTTCTCCTTATGATCGGAGATGAAGAAGTCACCTTTACTATTTAATCATCTATGAAAAATACACTCTCTAATAATGACTCATGTTTCTTTTTGGAGGCTTCTCCAGAAGAAGACTCCGTTTTATCTCCTGAAAATGTTTATTCGCCTATTTTTCATGACGAAAATTTTGAATATTTAAATTTAATTTCTCATGAAAATAGTAATAACAATTTGATCACACGCTGACCTATTGTAGAAACTCTAGAATTAGGTAGTGACTGTTTATGAACTTTGTATGAGGAACCGCCAACTTTAGAACTTGGACAGCTGCTAAATCATTTAAAATATTTATCTCTAGCGGAGGGTTACAATCTTCCCGATATTATGTCAGCTTATCTATTTGAAAAGCCCATAACGTAGCTCACACCACAATGGTCGAGCTCAACAACCATAAACAAAGCACTCTTGGGAGGCACCCCATGATTATCCTTTCTTTTATTTTAATTTTATATTTGAGTTTTTGCATGTTTGAAGGTTCATTGCTGCATGACGATTGGTCGGGTTCGAACGTCAAGTTCATGTGATTCCTTCATGTCGGTAATTTTTATATAGTTTATTTTATTTTTGTCACAAAAATATAAAAAATATATGAATTTTTTTAAAAAAAAAGAACCAGAAAAAAAATGTGCAATTATGTTCGTACACGCCCATGTCACGGCCGTGACCTGTGGGTCACGGGCATGATAGAGGCGTGTTTTTGTTTGTCTTGCAAAACCTGAGACTGGTTTCGTCGAGCGCAGTTTTTTTGTTCGTCTTTCGTTGATGTCACAGCCATGACCTGTGGGTCACATGCGTGACAGAGGCCGAGACTGGTTTCGTCGATTGTAGTTTTTCCAGTTCGACTTCCATTGATGTCACAGGCATGCCCTTTATTGATCAAGGGCGTGACAGGTGCGGAACCCCCATTCCAACAAAATTTTAAAACAATTCTGAATACTTCTTTTTCGCCAATCATGCCTGTGGCATTCTATGTCACGCCCGTGACATTCTATTTCATGCCCGTGACATAGGAAAGTCACGGCCATGATTTCCCCATGAACACACAACCCAAAATGGCTTTAAAAGTCATCGTTTTCAGTTACACGGCCCAGGGTCACGGGCGTGACCCTGGGCCGTGTCCAGCGAATCCGAGGCAATGACTCGGTCAATTCCTCGGATTCCCTCTTACCCATTAATTTTAAAGTTACACACCCCTGAGTCACTTGCGTGACTCTGGGGCATGACCAGCGAATCCGAGGCAGGGTGCCTCATATTCACCTTTTTTTATTTTTTTAGTACACACCCCATGTCACGGGCTTGACAAGGGGGCGTGACGGACCCGAAAAATCCTATAAACAGGATTTCTCCCCCTTTGTTTCCTCCACACCATCCAGCCCTCCTTCTTTGCTTAGCTAACCTGAACACCTATTTTCTTTCCTCCTTCCACAATGCCTTATCACCACCCTCGCTCCATCGCATCCTCCTCCGAGCATCCCGCAGATCCCGCCGTGGTGGAGGCCATGCTTACCTTTGAAAACTCCACCCAACAAGACCATAGAGAACGTCTACGCGTCGAACCATTTGGCATATTCCGGATTCTTAATTGGGTGATTCTTGCCACCTTCGGCGCGTCAGATCTGGTTCAAGAATTTCTATCCACCCTTGGATGGAGTTCTCTATTTGACATCTCGGAGCCCGCCTTCTTAGAGATCACCGCTGAGTTCCTTGCCACGTTCGTGTTCTGTTGGGGAGCGATAGATGATTTTATCATCTTCCGGATGAGCGACATCACAAATCAGCTCACCATCCTTCAACTCAACGTGGCAATGAGATTTTGCACCGATGCCTTTTCCCTTTCTCCTGCCTACTCCAGCCTTCGTAGTAATTTCCCTCCTGACTTCAACCTTCTTGATTTTTGGTTGGAAATCAGTAACGATATCATCCCTTACACTCCTAAAAAATCAAAAGGCAGCCACCTCATTTCTCCCGCCCTTCACATTATCCACAACCTCCTCACCTTCACCATCACTAATCGTGGCGATAGCCATGGTGTGGTGACTCGGGCGAATTTACTATACTTATGCAGTGTGTTCTACCGGGCCCCACACAACCTCGGCCATGCGCTTGCGACTTTCTTTCATCATCAGGCCGAGAATTTAAGGTTGGGATTTGTCCATGGCAGCAACTTCATCACTCATCTTGACAAACAGTTGGGGATTTGGGACGCACTTCAACGTATGACCTGCGTCCAGATGCCACTTCCTATTCAGTTCCAGCCACCCCTCGGCTTTGCGCGTCGATGAGACGATGATTATGAGGCTATTCCGCCAGCAGTCGGTGGTGGAGATCTTGATCTTGACCCCGGGGCGGGCCCGAATGGCACTGTTCACTTTCCCCAGATTCCACCACAACCACAGGATCCTTCTTCAGCGCCCAGTCCTCAAAGCTATTGGGATCATCAATTTGGGTTGATTCACACACGCTTAGATGCGATGTAGACAAATTTTGATGCTCGTTTTGCGAGGTTTGACGATCGATTTACCGTGTTGGAGGAGAGTCAAGCTTCTTCCATGACGCGTATTGAGCAAGAGTTTAGGGACCTGCGGATGTACTATCAGCAGCCAAGGCATCATAGTGATAAGGATTAGGTTTCTCTTTGATTGGGGTTTCAGACGATTATATCTATATCTGTTTTTAGCATTTTCCTGTTTTTTTTATTGTACTAAAAAATATCAAAAATTATTTTTTGCATTAGTGTTTTATTTCAAGTCAAACTTGATGCAGATTTGGACTCTTCAGGGAAGTTTACTTTTCCTTTGTTCTTTATTTTTACACATTGGGGGAATGTTTCATTTAAGTATGAGGGGATATTTCTTACTAGTTTATCTTCTCTTTAGCAAAACATGCAAAAAAATAAAAGAGAAAGAAAAAAATAAAAATTTCAAATTTTATTGTTACTTAGTTTTTTTCAAAAATATAAAAAAAAATTCAAAAAATATACCAAAAATTTCAAAAAAAATTAGAAAATCGAATATTAAATTTCTTAGAAAGAGGCGTTTGGGATATCACCCCATCTTACCTCCTAGTACCAGTGAGATCCCTTCACAGGGTATACCTCGGGAAGTCTAAGAAGTAACAAAAAAATTAGGGTAATTTTTAATTAGAGAATTCTTTATTTCTATATTTATTCATATGCAAAATCCATAGTATTCAACTTTTACATAGTATTTCGAGATTTTTGGTGCTTTAATTGAATTTTGAAGTAGAACTGTTGGTCATGCTGTATTTCTAGTTAAGTGCACATGTAAGTAGAATTTGAGTAGAATTAAATATTCAGCATACAATTAGAGTTTTTGTCTTTCTAAATGCATAGAAACGGTTTATTTTACTTTTATTTTGAAACCGGTAAAAACGAAAACTAATTTAGGAGAGTGTGTAGAAGTTTACTAGAGCAATATTTCGCGGATCAATAAAAGGTATTCTTTCTCGATATCTAGAACTTGCCCTCTAACTATTCCCAAGACTTTGCTTAAGTTAAACTCATTAGCATAAATATGATTTAGGCACTTATTTTTGACAAGTTTGAGCCTTCGCTCCTGTACCTAATGTTTTTTTCTTTGCTAAGCCAATTTGAGTCTATACCCTTTCTTTTGTTTTAGCTCCACCAAACACCTTACAAAAGCCAAAAAAACATCCTTATTACACATCTAAGACCAAGCTTCAAAATATATATGCAAAAACGGTTTGTGAGTGAGTTGAAGCCATTTTATTTTGGTGGCTAATTGAAATAAAAAAGTTGATTTATTTTTCTTTCCTCCTCAAAAAATAGATAAAAAAATAAGCATGAAAAAAGGAAGTAGAGAAATCTTCAACATGATGAAAAAATAATAAGGAAAAGAAACAAAGAGATTGGGAATAAGCTGTGACAATTTTTTGTGCAACCTCTCTTTAGGTTTTGGTGTGTTTAGCCATCATGTTTACTTTGATTTCCCTCACTAAAAATCTAAGCCTATGTTTCAACCTAGTTAAGTCCTATTTATTTGTGCTTATAAGTTAAACTAGTGGCGTGGCGAGAGTGTGAAAGGGCAAGCCTATGGCGATCGACATTGATGGATTTCTTTGGAGGGTTTCTCGATCTTCGATTTGTGCAATGTTATCTTAGTAAGCACGTTGCTTTCTCCCTAAATGTGATTTTAAGATTTACCGGGTTTTCAATTTCGAAGTAAAAAAATAATAAGTGAAAATACATTATAGAAAGTAAAAACTAATTTGTATGCTGAGTGGGTTTTTTAACTAAAATTGCTAGCGCATAGGCATAAGACATCACATTCTACTCCTTTGGTTCAATTTTTTTTCTAGCGTTAAAACGTTTCTACTCCCTAAGGAAAGTTGTTTGCTCGGGACGAGCAAATGAGTAAGTATGGGGGTATTTAATAACTCTAACTTTATCCATGTTTTTATATAGTTTTTATTTAATAGTTAATTAATTTATAAATATATTTTATGAATTTATTATCTAATTTCTTTAATTTCTTATTTTATGTCAATCTGGGCTGCCAATTTCAATATGGAGTTTACAGGATTGATCCGGAGACAAAGCTAGACAAAATTGAAAAGAAATGCAAATTTCACGCTATAGTCACGGGCGTGACCGTCAGGTTACGGGCGTGACGGGCAGGCTTGACCTCCGCAGGTGCTCCAGAATACATTGTCACGTCAATTAAAATTACACGCCCAATGGTAAAGGGTGTGACCATGCAGCCACGGGCGTGACAACCAGGCGTGACCTGCAGATGAAGTGTGAGGATTCAATTCTACGTCAGATTAAAAATACATGACCATGTCACAGACATGACCATGAGGTCACGGGCGTGCCTCTAAGGCGTGACGATCAGGAATGCTGAGTGCTTTAAGAGGCTAGTTTCAGATTCTCTTACACGCCCTGGTCACGGGCGTGACCAGGTTGCGTGACCCTTCCCACAAATTCTAGAGTTATTCCTGTCGTTTCTGTTTCCCGCCATTTCCAATAACCGATAAGACACGCCCTATGTCACTGGAGTGACCTAGGGGCTTGACCCGCCAATTAACAACTTTTGGTGGTTTCTCTCCCACATTCCCTGGCCTTGAAGATGACGGTTCCGAATCTTACACGCCCTAGTTCACGGGCATAACCTAGGGGGGTGACTCTCCAGCAAACTTTCCTATAAATTCCAGACAATTTCAGAAGCTTGGGGGAAGATTTTTGACAGTTAGAGTTCTGTATTTTCTGCTTTATTTCTTGTATTTCCTAGTCTAGATCTTTTATTTTGTAAGCTTTATTTTAAGTTGTTTTTCAATCATGTCTCTCTCTTACCTATTTTGTAATTCTCCCATCATGATGAGTAGTTAATTTCCAATTAGCACTTGATCATGATGAACTTTGGAATGGAATAAATTTTCTTATTTAGCCTCAAATTATCAAGCACTCTATTTTATATACTTCGGTTTATCTTTGAATTTAATTTCATCGAATTCATAAGTTGCAATTATGTTTATTCGATCTTAGATCCGTATCCTAGATTTACCGAGAGGTTGTGGATACGAATAGATCGCTCAAGGATAAAGGGAGTTGCATGCACCCCTTAAGAGAGGAAGACATAAATCTTCCGGATTAGAGTCAAATCCAATAGTGGGGTTCACCACTTAAAACAACCTTAGGGGTTTCGACTAGTCGAGAGGTCTTAATCGATCAGCCTAAGGTTAGTCGAATGCATATTCTCGAGAGAGGCGCTTCGTAGCTAGGGATCCTCCACGGTCGAAGTTAATAATTTAGATTCTTATATTTTATAATTTCATGGAATTTATTCTAATCCAAAGAGATTCTAGATCAAGTGTTAGCCTTCCCATCATCATATTTTTCCATTTAGTTTAACATTTCCTTCACCAAAATTCCAAAACCAACTTTTGCTCGATAAAATAATAGCTCTTCCTTGTGAGTACAAGTACTCAAAGGTCCCCGAGTCTAAATACGACATTTCCTATACTATATTTTGATAGGTACACTTGCCTATTTTGGGATATTAGTTTGGATTTATTTAAAAACTATAAAATCTTCATCAGAGGGTTGCACCGGAAGACACTTTTGGGGCTCCTCGCCGTGTTTAATCGATGAGGAAATTCCAAAGATCCTGGAAGTACACTCCGACGAGTAAGGGAGCCACTCGTGAGGCCGAACATTGGAGGCAAGGGTCGTCCAACAGGGGCATTTTTGGCCGACCCTGAGGAGGGATGCAATGGAATTCACAAGGAAGTGTTGAAAGTGTTAGTCGTATGCTCCACTCCAACTTCCCGCCCAAAGGCTCAGGAGAATCACAGCGCCTTGGCCCTTTGCCATCTGGGGAATGGATCTTGAGGGGCCTTTTCCCCAGGCAAGTGGGCGGAGGAGATTTCTCTTAGTCATGATCGACTTCTTCTCGAAGTGGTTAGATGAAAAGGCGCTGGCCAAAGTGACCTCCCAGGTGACCCGTAATTTTGTATGGGGGGAGATCATATGCCGACAGGGGCTCCCATAGGCCATAATCACAGATAATGGACCCCAGTTTGCCAATGAGGAGTTCATCAACTTCTGTGCTCAGCTGGGAATAGACCTCAGGTTTTCTTCCGTCCACCATATTGGGTTTTTCAATACGTCACAACACTTGTGCGCAACGGAAATTTGGAATAAGAAAATCCAAAATCTTTCAGATCTAGCGATGAACATTAATCGAGAAGTAAAGTGCAGTAAAATAAAATTACCTTTGCGGTATTGAGTCGAAACTCAACCTAGATGCTCTAAGAGATCTGCCGATCACTTAGTGGCCGGAGTCCTTAGTACAGAGTACAGTCCGCACCTCTATAGTTGATCCATACGAACAGGAGAACATGTAAAGTTTTATCGAACAAGATCTAGGTCGAGATGGCACTCTGTGTCTTCACGGACTGCTAGGACTATTACAGAAGAGGTGGCGACGACACTCATCGGAATCATGCTAAGTGACAGCGACAGGATCGACTAAGGCGGAACTGCTTCCGTCGACCTTTTAGGTTTCGGGTTTTTCACACAGTGCAGCTCGTGTCCTTAGACAGAATGATTTGTCAAGTCGATCTATAGAAACCCTAAAATTATTCTATTTATACCCAAAGGAATAAACAAAACAGCTCGTCGCTATTCGCAGACCAAAGACTTGGAATACAACATTTCGACCAAACAACCCATGTCTCGAAAAATTATCGAGTATTCATAACATATTCGAAGAATCGTCAAGTATACATAACATACTCGACGAATCGTCAAGTATACATAACATACTCGACGAATCATCGAGTATCCATAAGATACACAACGAAGGCGTTGAGTGAACTCAACGCACTCAACGCTCTCAGCGCCAAACCCGTCGAATCAACATTTGACTCGATGAAGGCGTTGAGTGAACTCAATGCCTAAGTGACTGATTCGTCAAATCAACCTTTCACTCGACGAAGGCATTGAGTTAACTCAACACACTCAACGCACTCAACGCATGAGAACCAGACTCATCGAATCAACAGTTTGACTCAATGAATCGTTTAGTGAACTCAACTTACTTAACTCTTAAGTGTCATACTCATCGAATCAACACTTTGACTCGACTAATTGTTAAGTAAACTGAACAAACTCAACGTCATCATTCAAGAGTCAACGCTTGACTCGATGAAAGCATTGAGTGGTCTCAACGCACTCGACGCTTTCAAAGTCTTGTTGGGCTAAGTCATTTCCACTCATCATATGAGTAAAGACAAACTACTTGAATCTCCCAATTTCTTTAAACAATATTATGTGCGACCATGATAGGCTCATTCTGCATTGACAGTGAGACTACATGCTTGTTCACTTCTAGATCACAATGATAACACCAACACACCACCCTCGGAGCAATGGGCAGGAGGAGGCGGCAAATAAGATCATTGTAATTTTGTTGAAAAATAAGTTGGAGAATCTGAGAGGAAGTTGGGTAGAACAACTTCCTTCTATATTATGGGCTATGAGTACAACCCCAAACACAGCCATTGGAGAGGCCCCATTAAAACTTTCTCGCGGCTGTGAAACCATTCTGGCCGTGGAGTTTGAGATTAGATCACCGCGAGTAAAAGCTGCCAAAGAAGGAGACGAGAAATGGATGGTAGAGAATGAAGGGGAGCTACGGCTCTAACTAGATTTTGTAGAGGAACTACGTGATATGGCAGCCGTTAGGTAGGAGGAGATCAAGTGATAGATGGACAAGTACTTTGACAAACATGTCAGAATCAAGCAATTCACAAAGGGGAATTTGGTCTTAATAAAGGTGGATGCCTCGAGAAGATCAACAACAGTGGGGCAGATTCACCCAAATTGGGAAGGTGCATACATCGTTAAAGAATCACTGAATTCGGGGGGTATTTCCTCCACAATGTGGACGGGGAACCCTCAGTCACGCATGGAGCGGCAACGATTTGAAGTGCTTTTATCCTTAAACCCTGTATATAACATGTTATTTGTTTTCATTGAGAATCATTCATTTTCTTTGGCTCAAAATCTTTGGCAAGTTAGCTATATGGATGAACGAAGAGATTGAAATTACGACCCCGTGGAGATCTTGTTGTCAGGCTCCCATTAGCTGGCAGGGCTAGAAGAAGCACTCGGTGGTAAGATGAGAAATATTGACCCTGAGGAGATCCCGTTGTTCAGGCTCCCATTAGCTGGCAGGGTTGGAAGAAGCGCTAGGTGGTAAGATGAGAAATGTTGACCCCTGGGAGATCCCTCTATCTAGGATCACATTAGCTGGCAGGGCTGGAAGAAGCACTCAATGGTAAGATGAGAAATGTTGATCCCGAGGAGATCCCACTGTCCAGGATCCCATTAGCTGGCAGGACTGGAAGAAGCACTCTGTGGTAAGATGAGAAATATTGACCCAGAGAAGATCCCGCTTTCGAGCTCCCATTATATGGCTGGGCTGGAAGTCACTCGTTGGTTGTTTGAAATGTTGACCTTGAGGAGATCCCGATGTATAGGCTCCCATTAGCTGGCAGGGCTGGATGAAGCACTCGGTGGTAAGATGACAAATGTTAACCCCAAGAAGATACCGCTGTCAGGCACCCATTAGCTGGCAGGGATGGAAGTCACTCGGTGGTGGTTTAAATGTTAATCCTGAGAAGATCCTGCTGTCAGGATCCCATTAGCTGGCTGGGTTGGAAGTCACTCGGTGGTGGTTTAAAATATTGACCCCGAGAAGATCCCGCTATCAGGCTCCCATTAGATGGCAGTGCTGGAAGTCACTCGGTGGTGGTTTAAAATATTATCCCCAATAAGATCCCACTATTAGGCTCCCATTAGCTGGCAGGACTGGAAGTCACTCGGTGAAGGTTTGAAATGATGACCCCGAGGAGATCCAGCTATCCAGGCGCCCATTAGCTATTAGGACTGAAAGTCATTCGGTGTTAGTTTGAATTGTTGACTCTAGGAGGATCCCTCTATCAGGCTCTCACCTATCTGGCAGGTCTAGAGGGCCCTCAGTTGACATGGTGAAACACTTCAAAAGGAGGTTCGTCTTGGGAGAATGATAATCAAAGCCTGACAGGTGGGACCTAGGGGCGCGAGTGGGCTTTTTGTAGCGCATAGTACTACTCAAGAGGCTCACGTGATGGGTGGCCTCTTGGAGTAGGGAATCGAGGTCATATCACCCTGAATTATCGATACATGCAAGGTTGTTATGGTCACCACCTAAGATCCTATGGCAAGCACGAGTTCGCATAGCGGAGATCGGGTTTTCGCTGAAAGCTCTCTTTGAGGGCGGGAGCGACCCGGTCGCAGCCTAGGAATTAAAGGTCGGCGACATGCGAAAGCCGAGATCATTTACAGATGGATATAAATAAAACACAAGAGAAATTAACAATAAACAACCATTTCGGCAGAGACAACTTAGAAAATTTGTAGTCATATCTCAAAAAATATTCTTACAAGAGGGGGTTTTTCCCCTGGCATGACTGATCAAGAAAGATAAAATACAGTTGAAAAAATAAAGAGGGGCAAAACGGAAAGTCTTCAAGAGTCATTGGGCTTCTCGCTGGAAGACCCTTTGCTCTTGCAAAGGGGTGAAACGATGTTGTTCCCGCGTTGAAGTTCTTTGTCCTCAAGTGTATCGAGAGGGGTGAAAAGCCAGGGGAGGATGCTCTACGCTGTGAGCCTCTCGCTACCTTCAATCAAAAACCTGGCCTCCCGCAGTACCTCGATCACGTGCTTAGTATCCCCCTGTGCATTCTCCTATATCATCACCTCGATTTCATGGTTGGTTTATTGATGCAGTTTACCCTTCTCGCCGGGAGGCGGCAGGACGAGTAGTTCCTACAAGCACTTATTTTTGGCCTTCAATGCCATAACCTCGGGTTCAAGGCTATCCACCTGTGCACGCAGTAGTTCAGCATTCACGGAGTCCTGCATGAAGGATGTTGAGTCTTTATAAAAAAAGTGTGAAATAATGAGAGATTCGTACGATTTCACTTACCCCTTATGCCAGACCGCTAGAGAGAAGCATCTCGGAGGCCTTCTGCTTGTCTTTCAGTGAAGCAACTTCTCTCGAGGCAAGGTCCCGTCACCTCTGGATGTCGCCAAGGTTGTGCTCAAGATTGAGGCTACAGAGCAACGACATGTGCGCAAGATTGATGGCTCAAAGATAGGCCCATGCAGCCTCATGCACGAGGGTCCGGGTCGACTCCGCATCAAAAATTCTACCATCCTCCCAGATGTATAGATCAAAGGAGAATGCGAAGGCATCACCGCAGGTGGAGTCTTGTTCCATCCATGACGGGAGGATTGTTGATATGGAGGCCCGGTTGGACTTAGTAGGGGCTGGCCAGTCTCGTCCAAGTACTTCTCGTTGAGGACTTAGTAGGGACTTAGTAGGAACCATCTCCGTCGTGGTGACAACCTTGGCGACAAAGCACGACATATTCGACGCAGTCGGGGTCTTTGTGAGGGCTTCGACGAGGGACTTACCTTTGTCTGATGCTGACGTTTTGGCTTTCTTGGAGGACGTTGGAGGAGCATCAGGCTTTCGCTTCGGGGCTCTCGGCTGGGATGAAGTTCCCATCTCCATAATGCAGGCTGCATCCGTAGATTGGGCCAGAGGCATGCCGGAGCTGAGAACCTTGGTTTCCTTATAAGGTTGTCGGAGTGGTACCTATTGCTCGCCTGCTCAGAAAGTAAGTATTAGCTCCACTTGGTGTACAAAGTGAGGATTTATAAGCAAAGAGGACAGAACGGTACCTTCCCCGGTGAGAACGGGAAGGAGGGAGTCAATGTTCCGCCTCAAGGGCTTGACATCAAAATTCTTTATGTCGTAGAAGTTGTTGAGGGCAGTCTCGTGGCCTCCGAGTGCTGGAGGCTTGTAATTCGCCCAGTCATACTTATCCGCCGAGAGGGAAACGTTGCCAAAGTTCCCCGATACGAAAATTAATTTCTGCAGCCAGAAGGGGTTCTTGTTGTCGAGACCGCAGGTCTTGACTATCTGGCCCTAGAAGAAGATGAACTCGTTCTTGGCCCTGAAGTTGAACAACATTCGGAAGATTTAAAGGTTTAACTCGATCCACTCTTCGCGCGTGTAGCTAGCGAATGATACCAGGATGGCGATGGAGTTCAGATTATGCTGGGTGGGAACCACTCCGAAGTACCGGAGGGTCTGGCGCACCTCCGACTAAAGAGTGAGGCAAAATTCCACCTCGAAGTGTTCAAGATGGATAGCAAGATCCCCCTCCGGCAGTATCTTGATCTTATCGGAGCTGTTGGGATGGGGCACGATGAACCCTAGCGGCACGTAGTTGGACACAGTTGAAAGGTACTCCTCTCCAGTCAGCTTGCAGGGGAAAGACGTGGTCGATGAAACCTCACGCACAGTGAGCCTGGCCATCGGTTTCTCCCGACATCTTGTGAATGGCTGAGGGGAGTTGGGTTTGCACAAACAGGTGGCTCGAAGTATGCGAGTGCACGAGAGAACAAGACAAAGACTTGGAATTGAAACGATAGTAAATTCGGTAGGTGAGAGGCCCTATTTATAAAAAGATGGGCAATAATATGATTCATCAGGAATCGGGGATACGGATAACAATTCCATTATCCTGACGCCTCGTAATCTATCATGCCTTCACGCCGCTCTTCCCATCTGCAAATGGTGAATGCCTCCAGGGAAAATCATGGGTAAGAAGAAATCATAGCGAGATCGGTATAAATAAAACGGTACATTACACGCGAGTACAACATTCGACAGAGGCATTAAACAATATAGTATAAAAGCGATGCGTAAATACAAAAGGCCACTCACTGGGCAAGAGTAGACCTAAATGTTTATTATTACAAAACACCATAGGGGTATAGATATACAAGGGGTGGGAGGAAGGCTAGGTGAGGGACGACAAGAGTCCACGGACTCGGTACTGGATCCATTGCCAGCGGCCCCGATCTTGCCTCCCTAACCTTAGAGGCACTCGCGGATAGTTGTACATGCTCATGGCAGTCAGCTCTTGGTAGACCAAGCACATCTATTCCCGAGCTCGCGGGATATGCCTTCCGGGAGATGTCTCCTCGCACCCACCTCCCCATATTTCCATCTCGTTGATGAGGTGCGAGTAATGCCTCTCAAGAGCATTCAGTCGGCGCTTAGTGGCCGCTTGATGTGCGTCTGCACGATCAGAAGATTCCCGCTACATCCAAATGACCTTTCCTAGAACTTCCACCATCCCCTACTTCATTAGCTCGGCATCGCGTGGGTCGCCGAGAAAGTCCAAAAGATCGCTGGGAGATGGGGGTGGCGATAGCTCTTCATCAGCATCTAGATCGGCCGCTGGGAACCTCCGATAACCTGTCAAGGAAGTTTAGCCTAGTAAAACTAATTTCGAGCGAGAAGTGTATTGTCGTTCTTATTTACCTAGCACAGGGATGAATCCTTTGTCGGGTTGCTGGTGAGAAGGTCTTGATCTCCCCTCGAAGAGCCTCTCAGGGAAGGTTTGGCCCGATTGTCCTCGTACTAGATGGGTTGGCGTCTGCCATGTGAAAAGGCTCTCAGTTGGGTGTGGGGTATCGGTGGTCTTTTCATTCAGAGACCGACAACCCGACGCGGGATCTTGTGGGTTCTCGGGAGCCGGAGTCTTCGGCACCGGACTGACCAAGTTTGCAGTACTGAAAGGGGCATCTGTAAGGAATGATGTGAGCCAAATGTTAACCAATAAATGCGAGAATGTAGTGAGTTGATTACCAGAAGTGAGTGGGGGTACGACCTAAGCAACTTGAGGAGTGAACTCCTGGACCAGCTATCCATTCCCATCAGAGGGTCGGAGTACCTCGATATTCATAATGGGACAACAACATCGCTTTCCCCCGGTGGTTCCTGCACGTGGATCAATTTCTCAGTATGACACTTTTTTTGGGTTATCGGTAGGGAAAAGGAGTAACATACTTCCATTTGGATGGCAAGGTTCTCGCGTTGGGTAGTCGGGGTCGGAGAGGCAGACTCCTCCACCGCAAGGTTTCGCCGAACCGTATTGGCCTTTCTCGGCCGATATGGCGAATCTGTAGCCTTTTGGAGGAGAGCCACGAGGCATATCTAGAAGTTTTGGAGGTGGTGTTCACTTTCACGACATCGAGATGGTCTAGTAGCTCTTGCGAGAGAAGTTTCAAGGCCAATTTGGCATACATTGTCGGGGCGGCGAGAGCGCGGGGGACAAACAGTGAATGGACAGATGTTACCATATGTAACGTCCTGTCTCGCGCTAGGCCCCTCGTGCGCGTTATGGGTTAAGAGAGTTGACTCAAGCTCGGGAAGCGTCGAGTGGGACGAGTGGACTCGACGGATAGAGCCATTTTTACTTAGAATGTTTTATGGACTTGGGGCATTGAGTGCGGTTAGTGCACTCAATGCGGCGTTGAGTGTGCTCAACGCCATTCGACGAACAATGTTAGGGCGTTGAGTGGACTCAACACCACTCAACATCATTTTACTTGGGAAGATTTCTTGCTCAGGGCGTTGAGTGCGTTAAGTGCATTGAGTGGACTCAACACCGCTCAACGCCATTCTACTTAGGAAGATTTCTGACTCGGGGCGTTGAGTGCGTTGAGTGGACTCAACACCACTCAATGCCATAGACTAATTCGTCGAATGCTAATTCGTCGAACTAAGAAGGCAGTAGGTTAATTCATCGAACTGACTCAACGCCATAGTCTGATTCATCGAACGCTAAATTCGTCCAATGCTAATTTGTCGATCTGAGGTTAATTCGTCAAAATGATAAGGCAGTAGGTAAATTCGTCGAACTGACTCAACGACATAGACTAATTCGTCGAATACTAAATTCGTCGAACGCTAATTCATCGAACTGAGGTTATTTCGTTGAACTGAAGGTAATTCGTCGAACGGAGGTTAATTCGTTTAACTGAGGTTAATTCGTCAAACTAAGGTTAATTCGTCGAACTGAGGGTAATTCATCGAACTAAGGTTAATTTGTTGAACTGAGGTTAATTCGTCGAACTGACTCGACGCTTTTGCCTTAGAGAAATTCTCGTCCCAGTCTGCTAGTTCCTATTAACAGGTTGAACCAGGTTTTCGGGAATTGCACCAAAATGACTTAATTGGCCTCGGTCCTTTCAATAGGACTTATTTGATACAATATTAGGCGGTCCAATAATAGGGTGGCATGTGGCAAGGCAGTTAACCCTAATTCTTATTATATAAGAGACTTGCAAAAAATCCCTAGCCGTCACTTGTCATTTTTGCCGAGCCTATTTCCTGTGCCAAAACTGACGGAAGAGAAGCAGATCGCCGGAGCCGATCTTCTTTCCCATAAATAATAAACATCAACGAAGGAAAAGAGGATGTCACCAAGGAGGATGACTAGATCCATGGCCGAAAATCTCAGAACCGCCGGAAATGAGGTGAGCTTCCTACCCTCTCCTTTGGTGTTATATCTCTAGTTATTCCTCGGAGATATATTGACTCAAAGGAGTCTTGATTCCTGAGAAGAAGTTTCATAGGAGAAGGTCATGCTAGGACTTGTGTACTAGAGATAAGATGTCTTCGACCACTCCTGTTGAAGCCAAAACTTGACTTCGATAAAAGTTCGAAAAATAGGGGCGTAGCCAACACCTACTCGTCCCAAGCTGTAAGACACCTCCGCTTACCAAGGAGGCTCCCGGTCTTATGCCCAGAACCGTCATCTTACGGTGGCACTAATGCATGGGTTAGTGATGAGTCCACATTTTATACTGATTTTTCGACTCATCTGGGCCAGTTTTATCGTCTCAGCACTACACTTGAGAGCCATTATTGCATATATTTGCTTACGTGTCTATTACACGATTAAGTGCACTATAGGCCCATTTCTGTGTGCTTCTTGTGCTTCTTTGTTTTTGTTGTTCTTTAACCCTGTCTTGGGAATGTGGTGTGCACGTTTGGTGGCCTTTCTGCCTCTTCTTCTGGTGCAGGGTTCGTGTGCGTGCTTCGGAACCGCTCGGGAGACCCCGACAATGCAGGAATACTGCGCACGACCACTGGACTTATCGTGCACGACCACTAGTCATGCACCACCGATCGTGCGCATTACATTCTCATTTTCCTAATCATGTCCGGGTAATCGCACGATTAGTGGATTTAGTGCGCACGACCACTGGTCGTGCACCACTGATCGTGGGCATATTTGATGATGTTTTCATCCAGGTTGCAGGTCTAATTGGAAATGGCACACGATCATCGACCGACAGTTCGCACGACCACTGGTCGTGTGCCACTGATCGTGCGCACTGCTTCTGCTGCCTCCGTATTTAAGGCCATGCTCCTCGATTTAGGTCAACGTCTGTCATTTGCTGCGATCAGAGAGTGCGCGGGAATCGCCATTTCACTTCTCCAGCTGCTCCATCACCTCCACCTTCGTCGCGAGGCCATAGCCAACTCCTCCGAATCTTTTCAAACTCTCCGGCGAAGCCCTCGGCCATTGACGACTTCAACTCCAAGCTTTCCACCGGAGTTGGTGAAGAAGATAAGCGAGATAACGGACTTAAAGGCCTTCGAGGTGACAGCTCGTTGGTACCGGAAGCCTCCTTGGACTGAGCCCGGAAGCGGATTGACAACTCGCTACTCCGGCCACGACCCACTGTGGATCTTCACTCTCTTTTGGTTTACTCCTCTTCCCCTTCCTCTGTAGTATGGAATGGTTTAAGCATTGTAATGAACACTTCCATCCATGAACATCAAGTTTATTTTATATCTAATGGAATGTTAGTATTTTTCTTATGCTTGTGAGTAGTGTCTGTGAATGCGCCTCGCTCACCCCACATCCACTCCATTCTCGTGTCTCACCAGATTACACTCCACACAAGAACAATTCCATCCATTAGCTTTCTGTCCACTCGCCCAACCGAAGTTCGGCATCGCGGCCGAAACACCCACTTCACCTTGCGAAGCGGTGCCTTCGACCCGCATAGCTTTTACTAGCTTAGTAGATCAAACACCCACAATATCCCAAGTCCTCTTTTTACTCTTTTTTCTATTTATAACTCTCATTTCAATATTTTATGTACTGTTGCGGCTTTACGCTAATTGCATTCCTCAAGAGACCGACACTCGGGGATTTATTCCCAAAACTTTATTACTTGTGCGACCGGTGCGCTTGCCGATTTACACGCATCAAGTTTTTGGCACCGTTGCCGGGGAATGCAACTATAGAGCGACTCAGGAAGACTTAAAATATTGTTATAAGAGTTAGTGTTGTTTTTTTACTACTGTTTCCTTCTAGTGTGTAGTGTTTGCCACAGTGAATGCAAGGCCGAGCTACAAGAGATTTTGTCGCCTACGACCCAGAGATCGAACGTACTCTCCTATCACGAAGACGCGCCGCAGCCATCACTTTTGCCCTAATGGGAGACCAGCTGAATATTGATGCAGGCAACCGAGTTGGAGGGATACCTCATGTCGACAGAAATGGCGACGAAAATGAAGTGAACCCTCCCCAGGACCGCACCATGAGGGATTATACTACACCTACTGTCGGGAGCATATACCCCGGTTTCGGACCTGCTATCACCAACCCATAGTTTGAGATTAAACCAGCTATTCTGAATATCATTCGGAACAACGCTCAGTTCTCTGGAATGGCCACTGAAGACGCCCATCTTCACCTTACCGAATTCTCCAAAATCTGCGCCACGTTCCGATACGCTGGAATTCCAGACGAAACAGTCAAGCTCTGCCTCTTCCCTTTTTCATTAAGGGACAAAGCCAAGACATGGCTTCACTCCCTCCCACCTGGAACAGCCACCACCTGGGAGGCTTTGACCACAAAATTCCTAGCTAAGTTTCATCCGGTGGATCAGATCGTGAGCATGAGGTGCGCAATAGACAACTTCCGGCAAGCCGATCAAGAAAGTTTAGCCTAAGTTTGGGAGCGTTTCAACGAGTTGCTGAGGAAGTGCCCTAATCATGGAAACCAAACGTGGAACCTCGTCGAAAGTTTCTACTTCGCTATTGATCCCCACCACTGATCCATGATCGATGCCGCCTCCGGAGGAACCATCATAAATCTTGCTCCAGATGATGCTCTGAGAGTCTTACAAGACACCGCCACCCACAACGCTTACTGGACCGCTGGAAGAAACATCCCACGAAGCACAAGTGGAGTGTTTGCTGTGGATATCCCCAAGCCTACTCCTGCCGCCCCAGTGATGGCAATCTCATGCCAAGGGTGCGGAAGCACTGACAACCACAGCTTCGAATGCTTAGGAGTTGAGGTACCAGACGAATCTTTGTTTATGAATGAGTCAGTTAATTTTGTAGCCAATCAAAAAAGGGGAGTGTCTTACGGGAATACATACAACCCGGGGGTGAGAAATCACCCCAACTTTTCTTGGAATCCTAACGCATCTGGCCAAAGATGGCAACCGGGCCAGCATCAAAACGATGCGTATGCTTCCGGAAGCCAACCGAGGCCGCCTCAACCGAATTATTCCCAAGTCCCCCCCCCCCCCCCCCCCCCGTCGTAAAACAAAGTTCTTTGGAAGAGATGTTTGAGAAGTTCGTTGAAATTTCCCAAACCAACATGACAAATCAGGCTGCCTCGATGCGCAAACTGGAGACACAATTGGGCTAATTGGCCCAACTGGTTTCCGAGCGCACCCAAGGCACCTTACCTAGTAACACCGAAAAGAATCCCCATGAACAAGGTAAGCACCTTGGGGAGGACAATTTGGGAAACCGCAACGAACTTGTCATCAATTGTAAAATCAATAACATCGAAACTCAAGCATTATGCGATTCCGGGGCATCCAGCAACATCCTCACTATGCACGATGTTGTGAAGATGCACCTACAAGTCGACATTAAAAATTGGAAATTGCTTATCTTAGCGAATGGCAATTTGGTTGCCACTGAGGGAGGTGTTCGGGAAGTTGAAATCGAGGTTAACGGCAAAAGTATCACCACTGACTTCCAGGTTTTGGGACCAAAGGACAATAACTCTATTCCTATATTAGGAGTCCCATTCCTGACAGCCAGTGGTGCGTCCCTCGACTTTTCCAAAGGCCGTGTCACTTGGCCAAACGAAGAGTCCACCCTCGATAACACATCCATACCTTCCTCTCCCATCCAAAATAACAATTCTCTGAGTGTCACAGATACCAAGCTGGATTCAAGTCTCCCAACTTTGGAAGCACATCTGGAGGAGACGCCAAAGAAAGGCCCCTCTCAGGAAGTCGATGAGAATCAAGTGTTGTTGGTCCACGACAAGATAAATTTTACCAAAGCCACGGCTGCCTTTCTACTTCCAGCAAACTATGTTGCTGAGCATGGCGAGCCAAGTTTTATTCGGGAGAAATCCTTAGACACTAATTTGTATAACTCTGTTAAACGATCTGTAGCTTGGGCAGATTCGGTTGCCGTCATGGTGCCGGATAGGACGCCACAAACCACGACACCAGGAAACCCCACAGCCTACCTCCATTGGAAGTCTCCCACAATGGAGAAACTGAAAGAGGCAAAGTGGTTACACGAAGAGCGCTACACTGACTTTCGGCGCGAGAAAGAGTGCACTCAAAGCAAAGGGACAATGCCTACCCCCAATGCAAAAATACAATTTGTTGTCCTCTCGCATTCCACCAGAGAGACTTACCATAAATCTGCTTATAGCTGATTGCACCACCCTCATTGCTCTTTCCATCCTCTTTCTCGCTACTTTTTGAATGTTGGTTGCTCTACTTTTAAGTTTGTTTCGTTTTTCTACTGCCAAGAACTCTCTATTTGAACTGCTAATACAGGTATTTGGTCCACCTTAAGGACGGTAAACAAAAGGGTTTTCAGGAGACAACCCAAGTTGGACCGTTTGGTCCTATGCTGTGTTTTGAGTTCTGTTTATTTATTCATATATATATGTGTCCATATTTTGTTTCGCGTGTATACTTCAATCGCAGGTGCAGGAATTTTTGAGGCGCGGCAACTTGGCCGCATTTGGACATCTCATTGCACGACTAGTATGCTCAATTTTGAGCATAGGTACTTCCTACCCTAGCTTTTTATCATCTTTAGCATGTTTATTTTTACTAGTTGTAGACTTTAAGTCTGGGGGGGAGAGCATGCCTGTGGTCACTACACCACACTTTCTATTGCATACCAGTTTCTTGTTTAATTATTTCTTGATTTCTTTTGCACACACTGAATCACCCACACGAGTGCGCTCTTACCCACGCGCACAACACGAGTCAAATGTATTGTTTTTGTGTAAACTTTAAAATAGTGGCGCTGGCTTAGGATTTCAGAATTGAGTAGTTCGAAACTCATGCAGTGCTCCTAATCGAGTACTCATGGTTTGTGTAGAACTAGGATAGAATTAATTTTTCTTTATGCTCGTAGCTTTATATTTTTCTGCAAACGTAAATATTGTTTGTACTACTCAAAATTTGAATCTGGAGTAATCGAACGATAATGTAGGAATGTGTGTAGCCGCCAATAGACTCGTATTGCTCGAGTCGGGAGGAAGGATCATCTTTCTCGGTGGATAAGAACTTCCTCTAAGCTACTCTCGAAGCATTGGTGCACGGTTAGTCAAGCGTGAGCATGACGTAGGCCTTTATTTTGGCTAGTTTGAGCCTTGTTTAGCCTTTCCTACCTGTTAACTGTTGCATGCCAAATTTGTACCTACCCTTCCTTTGATCCATCTCCACTCACATTCACCAAGGCCTGAAGCTAAACCCACCATCGCAATCAAATGCTTGAGCTGCTTTGTATTTACTGTTTTGCCAAGGTTGTGATAGGTGGACATTATTTTTGGGGGGTGCTGAATTCATTCACATTTTGATTGCTACGTTTGGGGATTGCAAGCGCAGAAAAGAAAAAAAATAAAAAACAAAAAATAAATAAAGCAGATAAGCGCAAAAGAGAGAAAAATCTGAAAGAATTGCTTTGAGAATTCTATCCCCATCCTCTTTATTGATTTTGGTCGGGTTAGACCGTGTTCACGCCCGGTTTTCAAGCTCAATCTGGGGGTGTGTTCCCCATTCATTTCTAAGTGGCTGTATTAGTTTAGGTTTTTTTTAGCTCGCTTTGGTTGCGTGTAGCCTTCATGTTTATCATTGACTACCAAGCCTTCGCCTAAGCCCCATTTTCTCCTACAAGTCCTACTGATTCACGCTTGAGTCTAACCCGCATCGTGGAGAGAGTGTAAACGTGCAAGCATATGGTTCCCGACATTGGTGGATTCCTTTGGAGGTGATCCTGAGTCCCGAGCTTTGGCAATGCTCACCTTAGTGACCTGCCTACTTTCTTCCTACACATGATCGCAAGATTCTCCAGAATTCTAATTTTGAGTAATTACAATATTTAATTACGTCTGTCGAATAGTTTAAACAACGTCATATAATTAAAAAGTTTTTCTATTATATCTTCTATGCCCATGATGTATTTGATTTCTCGTCTTACATCTTTTTGAAATTTCTGAGCCAACTAGCTATTTTCTAGTCCACGGAGTGATGATTTGCTCGGGACGTGCAAATGATTAAGTCTGGGGGTGTGATGAGTCCACATTTTACACTGATTTTTGGACTCATCTGGGCCAATTTTATCATCTCAGCACTACACTTGAGATCCATTATTGCTTATACTTGCTTACGTGTCTATTCCACGATTAAGTGCACTATAGGCCCATTTATGTGTGCTTCTTGTGCTTCTTTGTTTTTGTTGTTCTTTAACCCTGTCTTGGGAATGTGGTGTGCACATTTGGTGGCCTTTATATCTGTTCTACTGGTTCAGGGTTTGTGTGCGTGCTCCGAAACCGCTCGGGAGACCCCGACGATGCAGGAATACTGCGCACGACCACTGGACTTATTGTGCACGACCACTGGTCGTGAGCCACCGATCGTGCGCATTACATTCTCATTTTCCTAATCCTGTCCGGGTAATCGCACGATCAGTGGATTTAGTGCGCACGACCACTGGTCGTGCGCCACTGATCATGCGCATATTTGCTGATGTTTTCATCCAGGTTGCAGGTCTAATTTGAAATGGCACACGATCATCGACCAACAGTGCGCACGACCACTGGTCGTGCGCCACTGATCATGCGCACTGCTTCTGCTGCCTCTGTATTTAAGGCCCTGCTCCTCGATTTAGGTCAATGCATGTCATTTACTGCGATAGGAGAGTGCGCGAGAATCGCCATTTCACTTCTCCAGCTGCTCCATCACCTCCACCTTCGTCGGGAGGCCATAGCCAACTCCTCCGAAGCTTTTCAAACTCTCCGGCGAAGCCCTCGGCCATTGATGACTTCAACTCCAAGCTTTCCACTGGAGTTGGTGAAGAAGATAACCTAGATAACGGACTTAAAGGCCTTCGAGGTGAGAGCTTGTTGGTACCGGAAGCCTCCTTGGACTGAGCCGGGAAGTGGATTGATAACTCGCTACTCCGGCCACGACCCACGGTGGATCTTCACTCTCTTTTGGTTTACTCCTCTTCCCCTTCCTCTGTAGTATGGAATGCTTTAAGCATTGTAATGAACACTTCCATCCATGAACATCAAGTTTATTTTATATCTAATGGAATGTTAGTATTTTTCTTATGCTTGTGAGTAGTGTCTGTGAATGCGCCTCGCTCACCCCACATCCACTCCATTCCTGTGTCTCACTCGATTGCACTCCACACAAGAACACTTCAATCCATTAGCTTTCCGTCCACTCGCCCAACCGAAGTTCGGCATCGCGGCCGAAACACCCACTCCACCTTGCGAAGCGGTGCCTTCGACCCGCATAGCTTTTACTAGTTTAGTAGATCAAACACCCACAATATCCCAAGTCCTATTTTTACTCTTTTTTCTATTTATAACTCTCATTTCAATATTTTTTGTACTGTTGTCGCTTTACGCTAATTGCATTCCTTAAGAGACCGACACTCGGGGATTTATTCCCAAAACTTTATTACTTGTGCGACCGGTGCGCTTGCCGATTTACACGCATCAGTTAGTCGACACCGCAACACGCCGATTCTGCTGGGTAATACGATCATATAACCTATAGGCCAATATGAGAAATATAAGTATAGCGGTAATGTAGAAATAAACTACAACCAGTCCACAGTCACAGTACATATCAAATAACAAAATGAAAGTATATCCAGCCCACAATGAGTACAAAAATATGAAGAGTAAAAAGGGCTTATGCCTTGTACATGAATATCAACTCTCCTCACAAAATAAAACGTGGAAGCAAATCTATCATCCTCGAACTCATCCCACCTGAGGTAGCACTGTAGTAGTAGTAGGTGGTATCAACTCCTCACGCCCTGTAACCTCGTCCTGCAAGTGGTGCTGGTGCTCCATCTCCTCGAACTCCTAAAAATAGTTGGTCACCGACCATTAGTCAAAAGACTAAGTCGTTTCCTCCGCACCTCGCCCCGCAACTCCTAGGCACCGTGCGGGAGGATGAAGCGGACTATCAAGGGGTAACAAAAGGAAGCAGGTGTCAAGGAATCTATGCTACCAAGTAAGAGTGTAAGCAGTAAATCAACACTAGCAGTTCTATGTATATAGTACAAAAGTAAAAGCATGTACAGTACAAGTAAGTAAAGAACTGAAGGTAAGAGCAGAAAAGTAAAGTTATGCTGCCGCTACTCTACCCTCACAAATGTACCTTAACTTATAAAAATGCCCATACAAATTTATATGTTAAGGTTTCCAGGAATTTTAACTTATCATATAAAAGAGCTCATACTAATTTATATGATAAGGATCTATGAAGCGTATGACCTAATATGAATGAATGTTTATGATGCAATTTATACAACAGGAAAGTACAACTCACACAACGACTCTGCGATCACAGACCTTTAGTTCCCACTTTTTGAGAGATAGCTTCACTCTCGGGTACCACCGTTATGGCTACGGCAGCAGCGGAGCGGGCGTATCCACTTCTAGGCAGGTATGTACACTACCAAACCTAGACCCCTCTCATACGCCTTTGTACACATCCTAGGTGCACTCTAGAGTCTGCGTACGTATTTTGCTGACTACCGGTCAGTCTTGTTGGGTCAGGTGTGTGTTATCGGGGATCGTCCTCCAGACCTCAGTATAAACAACCTACTGGCCCATCAAACCCTCACACCCGCCTGAGTCACCATACTGTCATCGGTGTGATGATCGGCCCAGTACTGTATGACTCGCCACTAAATTTATGCACATGCAAGTATTTCATCTTGAGCCTTCAGCTCGCAGGACCAACCTGTCTCGATTCCCTCAAACCCTTCGCGGGTGAGATTGCACATAGTTATTTTAATCAAAATCCCTCAAACCCGTCACGGGCGAGAATGAACCACAATGTCTTAACCTATTAGACTACTCTTGTCCACGGGTTATTATACTTAGTGATTTAAGGTTAATCTGAGGACTGCCCAGGGTATACCCAGTGAAGGTCTCTCGGGGGCACTAGGAACTACGATGAGATTACGCCCAAAGTTCCCTTTCACAAGGATATTTACTTTTATTGATGTCTACCCTTTTTCCGTACTTTGCTCTCATTATTACTCTTGAGTGATCCTAATGACTTAAGATGTTCTCAGAAGGGCGGCGGTCTTCCGCTGGCCTCCACTCCAGTTGCTATCCAAGGGCTTGGAGTTTTACTCTCGTCACTAAGACAACATTACCCACCAATGTTATTCTCCAATTGTAATCTCTAGCTCATCCGTCGATCTATCCCCCGGTGGTCCTTATAGTATAACCTACTTACACTATGCGCAACCCATGACCTAATACCACCCCAAAATATAACTTCCAATTTCTTTGGCCACCTGCCCCTAACTATTTATCCTAGGATGGTATGCACAAATGAAGTGAGCATATTGATTTGCATAATTTTCTTAAGTCATTAAAGCCTCTAATTAAATCATTTAATTAATCCCCTAGGTCATTTAATAAATGAAGTATTACAAATTCTAATCCACTGACCTAAGGAATTTTTCCTGAGTTACATCTTGGTAACATATTGCTGTCTACCAAAATTCATAATTATACTTTGAATATTTCTATTTATTCCTTAATTAATACAAAACTCACATAATTATCATTTTCCAAATGAAGTATAAGGAATACATTACTCAAAATTCTAGGAAAATTACAGAGCATATATATATCATTAATTTAAGGCTAATTGCAGAGTTTTATCAACCTCTATAATGTAATGGCCTACCAATCTCAATTCCTAATAATTTACCAAAATGTCATTATGCTAATTTAAAAATTATTAGGACATCCAAAACTTTTGAGATAATTATACAAGGCTAACCATACAGTACTAGAACACTAGAATTTTTCCAAAATTTACTGATATATATTTCCATCAATTCATAAATAAATGCAATAAGGGTAAAATGGTAATTTCCATGTATTTTCCCCCAAAATTCTCAAACAGTAGGATAAAAATTTTCATGAGTCATATATGACCTCCCTTTTGTTTTGATAGATTTTGGGGGTTTTGTTTGATAAAAAGTCTATTTTCTAATTTATTTATCAAAAGGCCTAAATTTTTAAAAATTCAAATAATGGGATTTTTGCTCCCAAAAATCCCATTATTACTATGAGGGGTGAAATTTACTCTAATGAGCCTCTGGCATCAATTGCATGATTTTTGAATGTATCAAATAGGCTGAATATGCAATATTTTAAAAATTGTTATTTGTACCCCAAAGCTATATATAGCCAACACATGCAAGTGGGTTAACCCAACATGCATTGGTCCAACTGTTCTGAAATATTTACCATGCACATATAATGTCCTCAAGGACCTGCCACCAATATTTGGGGCCATTTGGATTCATACTACTCCAAATATTTCATTTACTACTTTTGTGTATTTTCACTAATACTATAGAAACATGTTTCCCAAAAATTCCACTTTTTCGGCAGGGGCTAGATATGACCTAAGCATGCATGCACCCAAAATTTTGGGTCATTTTGATGAATGGTTTGGCTTGAGCATCAATTTGAATTTTTGCCCTAGTCATGTACCAGTTCTAGTAGAATAGCCGTACAGGGAGTTCTACTTCTCCAAATTTGAAATTTATGGTGGAAAATGAAAGAAAAGACCTAAGCCTACATTTTTCATGTTGATGTCGGGTCCTGAATTTGCGATTAAGAGGCCTAATATTTGCATGCAAAGTTCTGTATAAAGTGTGACAAAAATCAAATGAAATAAATATAATACTATAGTTTGATTTGAATAAAATGGACGACATCCTATCATCGTCCCCAATCAGCACCGACTGAGATTGAGCCTGGCTGGGTCACTTTGTCTGGCCATTTCCGGCCACCTGGGGCTACGCCACCGCCGACGATTATTGCCACCACCTTCGTTGACGTGGTGGCTGGCGTTTCCCGGCGGTGAGGCTGTCAGAGGCGGCTCCTCCGGCGATCACGAGCAAGAAGAAAAACTCGGAATTTTGGCTCTTTTCTCACATGGCATCGGGCTCAATTGAGCCTGATATCTCTCCTAAACAATCTAGTAAGCTAGTACAGGTAGAGGTGAAGTGAAACGAACCGAAGTGGCGGCTTGACGGCGAGTTTGGCGGCGGTTGGCCATGGCCGAGCTGCTCCGGCGATCTCCTGCTCAAAACCTTGATTCTCCACCAATTCTCTTGCTCCAGGACTCGATCTCCACTCTTTTCCTCTCTTTGAAGCTATTGGTGGGGTTGGTTTTGGCTGGAGGTGGTTGTATATGGAGATACAACCAAGGTGAGCTCGAGTTGGGGCTTTGGATGCTTCACCCATGGTGCCAAGTGTCCACCATGCCCTCATTTCCACTGGAATCACTTTGGGAGGCCTGCCAGCAAGCTTGGGCAGAAGGAATGAGGCCATGTGGCTACCATTCCCTCTTTTCCTCTTCTCACTCCTCTTCTCTCTCCTAAAATTCCCACTTTACCCCCATGCATGTATTCTATCTCTTAATCCAGAGGGGTAGGAGTTGTCCTTGTCCACTTTGGCTGGCCATGGGCCAAGTTTGGTGGGCTTGGCCCAAAGGGAAGGGGCTTGGCCTCATTTTCACTCTTTAGGACAATTTGTTGACTAAGTTGACTTTTGAGTTGACTTGGTCAAGCATGATGAGTGGGCTGACCCCACTTGAAGGTAATGAACCCAATGGCACTACCCAACTTGGGTTGGGTCAAGGTGATGCTCTACTTGGGCTAAGTGGGCCTATAGGTATAGGTTTGACCAACTTAGGGCTAAGGGTGACTTTGGTCCACTAGGGTCAAAGGGTTGACCTAGTGACATGCCCTAGGGTCCACTTAGATTATTTTAGGGTTAAGGGCAATGTGGTGGGGTTATAGTGTGGCTAGGGTTCCTCTTTAGGCTAGTTTGACCTAGTTTGACTTGGGCCCTATAGTGGGCTCCACATGGCTACAACCCACTACCTAGGGTCAAACTTAGCTAATTTCCCTAACACCCACCCCATGCCCAACCCAATCTAAGTTAAGGGGTCTAGAAGTAACATGGGATGTTACAAATCCTATAAAAAAAATAATTTCGTCCCCGAAATTTAAGTTCGGGTCTACGGGGTTCTACTTGCAAGAGTTATAAGAAATTTAAACGCATAAACTAAAGTATACCTGAAGTAAATAGCTCAGGGTGTTGCTCCATCATCAGATTCCTCGGCACCCAGGTGTGCTCCTCCTGTCCATGGTTGAACCACAACACCTTCACAAGAGGGACCTTCTTCTTTCGCAAACTCGAAGATCTGTATCATCAATCCGGATCGGCTACAATCTAACGGATCTGTCTAGCGCTATCGGACCGGCTGTAGTAATAATGTGATGCTCCGGCCATAGGAGAGCTCTTCGCAAGAAGAGACATGGAATACATCGTGTAGGGTACTAAACTCTGGTGGCAGCTGTAGTCGATAAGCTAAGGGGCTGATCCGCTCCAGGATCAAGTATGGCCCCATGTATCGAGGACTGAGCTTCTTGTGCCTCCGCACCCGAGAGATACCGTATACCGGACGTATCTTCAAGAAAACTCTGTCTCCAACCTGGAATTCCACCTTCCGGTGTTGAGCATCATAATACTTCGCCTGCCTACTCTGGGCCTCTAGCAGCCGATCCCTGATCAAACGAACCTGAGCCTCCGTATCCTTCACATAATCAGAACTAAGAGCCCGTGTATCCTCATCCTATACCCATGACAGCGGTGTCTGACACTTCCTCCCGTAAAGTGCCTCATATGGAGCCATCCTGATGCTAGCCTAGTGGCTGTTATTGTAAGAGAACTCGATCAATGGTAGCAGCCTCTCCCAAGGCTTCCCTGTATCCAATATGCATAGATGAAGCAGATCCTCCATGGTCCAGATGGTCCGCTCAGTCTGGCCATCGGTCTGTAGATGGAAGGCAGTGCTAAAAGTGAGCCGAGAACCCAAGTAAGCATGCACTGCCCTCCACTCCCTGGAAGTGAACCGACCGTCGCAGTCCGAGACTATCGTCTTGGGGATGTCATGGTACCTGACGAACTGCTCGACAAACAATCTCACCAGAACAGCAACTGGAGCATCCTTCTTGACTGGAATAAACCGCGCTACCTTGGTCAGCCTGTCGACTATGACCCATATGGAATCGTGCCCAGAGTGGGAGCGAGGTAGTCCGTGCACAAAATCCATAGCAATGTCCTCGAACTTCCACTCTGGGACGGGAAGTGGTTGTAATAAACCTCTCGGGCTCTTGTATTCTGCCTTTACGCGCTGGCATGTCTCGCAATGTGTCACAAAGCGGGTGATCTCCCTCTTCATCCCAGGCCAGTACATATTCCTCTGTAAATCTGCCCACATCTTGGTGATGTTGGGGTGCATTGAATATCTGGAGCAATGTGCCTCACTAAGTATATCATCCCGGATACTGTCCCCTGCTGGTGTATAAACGCGTCCACGGAATCGAAGGAGATCATCCTGCAGCATGTAATCCTCAACCTTGCCCCTTTTCAGGGCACTAAAAATCGGCTCCAATGCAGCATCCAGCCTCTGATGCGCCACAATGTGCTCCCGAAGATCATTCTCCCCGATCAAGGAGTTCAGATATTCCCGGTAGACTGGTGGTTCATCCTCTGAAACCATGGTGATATGCATATCATCCATCATCTGCATCAATCCCATATACATCACCCGGGGCTCCGGACCAGTAGTGTCGGTTCTCCTGCTCAACGCATCTGCCACAGTGTTCGCTTTCCCCGGGTGATAGTGCAATTTGTAATCATAATCACAAAGAAATTCCAGCCATCTCCTCTGCCGAAGATTCAGATCTTTCTACGTGTCGACGTATTTGAGGTTCTTGTGATCCAAGTAGATATCACAATGAACCCCATACAAGTAGTGTCTCCATATCTTCAGTGCGAATACGACCGCCCCGAGCTCCAAGTCATACACCGGGTAGTTATGCTCATGCTTCTTCAATTGTCTCAAAGTATAAGCAATAACATGTCTGTGCTGCATCAGCACAACACCCATCCCATGATAAGAGGCATCTGTGTAGATCTAAAATCCCTCATTCCCAGATGGGAGTACAAGGATAGGGGATGAGGTGAGTCGGTCCTTCAACTCCTGAAAGGCTGTCTCGCACTGCTCTGTCCAAGCAAACTCTACATCCTTCCTCGTCAAGGACGTGAGGGGGAGTGCTATCCTCGAGAACCCCTCCACGAACTTACGATAATAACCTGCTAATTCCAAGAAGCTGTGAAAGTCTGACACTGTCTTCGATCGTGGCCAATCTCTCACTGCCTCTATCTTGTCTAGATCCACCACCAATCCAGCTCCACTGATCGTATGCCTCAAGAAGGCCACCTCCTATAGCCAGAACTGGCACTTAGAAAACTTCGCATACATCTGGGACTCCCTCAGCCTCTGCAAAACCTGTACCAAATACTCTGTGTGCTCCTCCTGAGTCCGGGAATAGATCAGAATATCGTCGATGAATACAATGATGAAGCGGTCCAAGTAGGGCTCGAATACACGGTTCATTAGACTCATGAATTCGGAAGTGGCATTCGTGAGCCCAAAAGGCATCACCGTGAACTCGTATAACCCGTATCGTGAGCTGAAAGACGTCTTAGGGATGTCTTCCTCTAGGATGCGCAGCTGATAGTAACCGGATCTCAAATCCATCTTAGAGAACCAGAAGGCCCCCTGAAGCTGATCAAACAGCTCGTCTACCCAAGGCAGTGGATAGGTATTCTGGACCGTCAACCGGTTCAGCACCCTGTAATCTATGCACAGCCGAAACGATCCATCTTTCTTATTCACAAAAAGAACTGGTGCTCCCCACGGCGACGATCTCTGTCACACAAATCATGATTCCACAAGCTCCTGAAGCTGAGTCCTGAATTATGCCAACTCTCTGGGAGCCATACTGTAAGGTGCCCGGGACACTGGCCTCGCCCCCGGCACCAACTAAATCCTGAAATCCAAGTCCCGAGGTGGTGGTAGTCCTTGCAATTTCTCCGGGAATACATCGGAGAAATCCCGAACCACCAGGATATCATCTATAGAACTCTCTGCGGCCACCATCTCGAAGCAAATATGATACACCTCTTCCCCCTGCTCATAGGCCTTGATAGCCTGTACAGAAGATAATGAAAGATGGGGAATAGGTCGGATACCTTCAATAGTGATGTAGGAGTCTCCATGCCTGAGTGTGATCCTCTTCGAGTGGTAGTCAATCTAGGCATGGTTCCAATGAAGCCAGGTCATGCCCAAAATAAAATCAAAGTCCGACAATCTCAAGACCGTCGTCGGAGCTTCGAATGCCTTGCATCCTATCTCGGCCTCCATGTTGTAGCTATCTGTGGTCTGTAGCTCCGAGCCATCAGGGAGATGCACCCTCATCTCTATGACAGGGAATCTCTCCACACCCTCTAGTCCTTCAATAAAAGTGTCTAACAAAAATGAGTCTGAAGCACCCGTGTCGAAGAGGGTATGAGCGGGCTTGCCGCTGATCATAACTATGCCTGAGATTTATTTAAGTTAAAATGGAGGTTATTTCTATGGTTTTCAAGGCACTACTAAGGTTGAAATTTCTAAATTAGAATAATTTAAGTACCCGTAATCACTTCCTTGGGGTTCCTTTGCTCTGTGAGGTCCAATGCATACATCTGCTCCTGTTTACGTCCTCGGCCGTGATATCCCTGGCCTCGTCCTCGACCTCATCCTCGGCCTCGGCCTCGGCCCTGCTGTACTAGAGGGGCCACTAGAGGTGGAGGAGGAGGATGTGGACGTAACTGATGCGGACACACCGATCTAATATGCTCGGGCTGGTGGCATCCATAACAAACTACCGGCCGGTGGCCATGGTCATCTTGCCTCCTCGAAACATGCACCTGTAGAGGTGGGGGAGCTAATACTGGGGAAGGCCCCTGCTCCTGCCTGAAGTTGGGACGACGACGTCCCCCATCCCTCTTATATCTAATGACTCTGCCTCGCTACAATCCCCTGCTACTCTCCCCGAGTGATGACCCGTATAGCGGACTCTTCCCTCTGTTCATCACCATCAGCTGGTCTGCCTCCAGTTTCTTAGCCATCTTGATGATCTGGGAGGATGTGCCATGAGAAATGAATAATAGGGCCTGCCTCAAGTCGTCTCGAAGGCCCCGGTAGAATCTTTTGGTATACCTCATGACGTCTGTATCATGTATCCCTGCGAACCTGGCAAGGTGGGAAAACTCCCTCTGGTATTCAATCACCGATATGCTCCCCTGCCTGAGGTTCAGAAACCTCTCTTCCAGTACATCTCTGTCTGTGGTGGATACGAAGTGATCCAAGAATACTTTGTCAAACTCCTCCCAAGATATGTCCGACAACTCCCAGTCAGCATAAATGGACTCTCGAACGGACTACCACCATCTTTTTGCATGAGCATCTAATGCAGAGGTGGCTAGAGGAACTGCCTGGCCGACCGGGCAGCTGATGCCTGCCAATATCTCATGTATGGCCTCCAGCCATTCCTCAGTCTTCACAGCATCCTCTGTCCCATGGTACATCGGTGGGGACAGGCTCTTGAAGGCACTCAACCAGCTTGACCCCGGATTTGGCTGCGGAGCCGGGACATGCTGGGCTTTGAAGGCTTCCAGGATAGCCGTCAAAGTTTACCCCATCTCTGTCTGTAGAAAGGGCGTGGCAGCCGGAGGGGGAGGAACCACATTCTGCGGCGCAGCGACCTGTGGAGGTTGCATAAAGGTAAGGTTAAAACAGAACTGGCCTAACTCATTGTATTTAATGGACTGTTTTATGTGACTTTTTACACATTGGCACATCATTGCTTCCGCTACATAGTTTGTCTGCAAACTAATGCTTGAGCAGGGTGGTCCATTGTTGTGGACTTTTTTTTCCTCATATGATCATTTGTTCAAGTGATACCAGTTTGTAAGACCCCTCCCCTTACGAAGGAGGCTCCCGGTCTTATGCCTAGAACTGTCGTCTTACGGTGGCACTAACGCACGGGTTAGTCGACACCGCAACACGCCGATTCTGCCGGCTAATACGATCATATAACTTGTAGGCCAATATGAGAAATAGAAGTATAGCGGTAATGTAGAAATAAACTACAACCAGTCCACAGTCATAGTACATATCAAATAACAAAATGAAAGTACATCCAGTCTACAATGAGTACAAAAATATGAAGAGTAAAAAGGGCTTATGCCATGTACATGAATATCAACTCTCCTCACAAAATAAAACGCGGAAGCAAATCTATAATCCTTGAACTCATCCCACCTGAGGTAGCGATGTAGTAGTAGTAGTAGTAGGTGGTGGTATCAACTCCTCACGCTCTGTCACCTTATCCTACCGATGGTGCTGGTGCTCCATCTCCTCAAGCTCCTAAAAATAGTTGGTCACCGACCATTAGTCAAAAGACTAAGTCATTTCTTCCGCACCTCGCCCCGCAATGCCTAGGCACCGTGTGGGAGGAAGAAGCGGAGGACTATCAAGGGGTAACAAAAGGAAGCAAGTGATAAGGAATCTATGCTACCAAGTAAGAGTGTAAGCAGTAAATCTACACTAGCAGTTCTATGTATATAGTACAAAAGTAAAAGCATGTACAGTACAAGTAAGTAAAGAACTGAAGGTAAGAGCAGAAAGGTAAAGATATGCTACCGCTACTCTACCATCACAAACGTACCTTAACTTATAAAAATGCTCATACAAATTTATAAGTTAAGGTTTCCAGGAATTTTAACTTATCATATAAAAGAGCCCATACTAATTTATATGATAAGGATCTATGAAGCGTATGACCTAATATGAATAAATATTTATGGTGCAATTTATGCAACAGGAAAGTGCAACTCACACACAATGACTCTGTGATCACAGACCTTTAGTTCCCACGTTTTGAGAGCTTGCTTCACTCTCGGGTACCACTGTTATGGCTACAGCAGCACCGGAGCGGGCGTCTCCACTTCTAGGTAGGTATGCACACTACCAAACCTAGACCCCTCTCATACGCCTCTGTACACGTCCTAGGTGCACTCTAGAGTATGCGTACTTATTTTGCTGAATACCGGTCAGTCTTGTTGGGTCGGGTGTGCGTTATCGGGGATCGTTCTCCAGACCTCAGTATACATAACCTACTGTCCCCTCAAACACTCACATATGCCTGAGTCACCGTACTGCCATCGGTGTGACGATCGACCCAGTACCGCATGACTCGCCACTAAATTTATGCACATGCAGGCATTTCATCTCGAGCCTTCAGCTCGCAGGACCAACCTGTCCTGATTCCCTCAAACCCTTTGCGGGTGAGATTGCACATAGTGCTTTTAATCAAAGTCTCTCAAACCCATCACGGGTGAGAACGCAAAATAGTGCCTTTATTCAGAATCCCTCAAACCTGTCACGGGCGAGAATGAACCACAATGTCTTAACCTATTAGACTACTCTTATCTACGGGTTATTATACTTAGTGATTTAAGGTTAATCCCAGGACTGCCCAGGGTATACCCGGTGAAGGGCTCTTGGGGGCACTAGGAACTACGATGGGATTATGCCCAAAGTTCTCTTTCGCAATGATATTTACTTTTATTGATGTCTACCCTTTATCCGTACATTGCTCTCATTATTACTCTTGAGTGATCTTAATGACTTAAGATGTTCTCAGAAGGGCGACGGTCTTCTGCCGGCCTCCACTCTAGTTGTTATCCAAAGGCTTGCACTTTTACTCTCGTCACTAAGACAACATTACCCACCAAGGTTATTCTCCAATTATAATCTCTAGCTCATTCGTCGATCTATCCCCTGGTGGTCCTTATAGTATAACCTACTTACACTATGCGCAACCCATGACCTAATACCACCCCGAAATAAAACTTCCAATTCCTTGGTCCACCTGCCCCTAACTATTTATCCTAGGATGGTATGGACTAATGAAATGAGCATATTGATTTGCATAATTTTCTTAAGTCATTAAAGCCTCTAATTAAATTATTTAATTAATCTCCTAGGTCATTTAATACATGAAGTATTACAAATTATAATTCACTGACCTAAGGAATTTTTCTTGAGTTGCATCTTGGTAAAATATTGTTGTCTACCAAAATTCATAATTTTCCTTTGACTATTTCTATTTATTCATTAATTAATACAAAACTCACATAATTGTCATTTTCCAAATGAAGTATAAGGAATACATTACTCAAAATTCTAGAAAAATTACAGAGTATATATATATCATTAATTTAAGGCTAATGGCAGAGTTTCATCAACCTCTATAATGTAATGGCCCACCAATTTCAATTCCTAATAATTTACCAAAATATCATTATGCTAATTTAAAAATTATTAGTACATCCAAAATTTTTGAGATAATTATACAAGGCTAACCATACAATTATACAACACTAGAAATTTTTCCAAAATTTACTGATATATATTTCCATCAATTCATAAATAAATGCAATAAGGGTAAAATGGTAATTTCCATGTATTTTGCCCCAAAATTCTCAAACAGTAGAATAAAAATTTTCATGTGTCAAATATGACCTCCCTTTTGTTTTGACAGATTTTGGTGGGTTTGTTTTGACCAAAAGCCTATTTTCCAAATTATTTATCAAAAGGACTAAATTTTTAAAAATTCAAATAATGTGATTTTTGCTCCCAAAACTCCCATTATTATTATGAGGGCGGAACTTTACTCTAATGAGCCTCTGGCATCAATTCCATGATTTTTTATTGTATCAAATAGGCTGAATATGCAATATTTCAAAAATTGTTATTTGCACCCCAAAGCTATATATAGCCAACACATGCAAGTGGGTTAACCCAAACTTCAGTGGTCCAAATGTGCTGAAAATTTTACCATACACATATATTGTCCCCAAGGACATGCCACCAAAATTTGGGGCCATTTGGAGTCATACTACTCCAAATATTTCATTTATTTACTTTTGTGTATTTTCACTAATACTATAGAAACGTTTTTCCCAAAAATTCCCATTTTTGGGAAGGTGCTAGATATTCCCTAAGCATTCATGCACCCAAACTTTTGGGTCATTTCGATTAATGGTTTGTCTTGGGCATCAACTTGAAGTTCTGCCCTAGTCAAGGACCAGTCCTAGTAGAACAGCCCTACAGGGAGTTCGTCTGCTCCAAATTTGGACTTTAGGGTGTCACATGAAAGATAAGACCTAAACCTACATTTTTCATGTTGATGTATGGTCCTGAATTTGCCTCTAAGAGGCCTAATTCTTGGATGCAAAGTTCTGTATAAAGTGTGACCGAAATACAATGAAATAAATATAATACTATAGTTTGATTTGAATAAAATGGACGGCATCCTATCATCGTCCCCAATCAGCAACGGTTGAGATTGAGCCTGGCTGGGTCACTTTGTCTGGCCATTTCCGGCCACCTGGGGCTGCGCCACCGTCGGTGATTATTTCTGCCACCTTCGTTGAGGTGGTGGCTGGCATTTCCGGCAGTGAGGCTGTCGGAGGAGGCTCCTCTGGAGATCCATAGCAAGAAGACAAACTCAGAATTTTGGCTTTTTCTCACATGGCATCGGGCTCAATTGAGCCTTATATCTCTCCTAAACGATCTAGGAAGCTAGCATGGGTAGAGGTGAAGTGAAATGAACCGAAGTGGCGGCTTGACGGCGAGTTTGGCGGCGGTTGGCCATGGTCGAGCTGCTCCGGCGATCTCCTGCTCAAAACCTTGATTCTCCACCAATTCTATTGCTCCAGGACTCGATCTCCACTTATTTCCTCTCTCTGAAGCTTTTGGTGGGGTTGGTTTTGCTGGAGGTGGTTGTATATGGTGATACAACCAAGGTGAGCTCGGGTTGGGGCTTTGGATGCTTCACCCATGGTGCCAAGTGTCCACCATGCCCTCATGTCCTCTGAAATCACTTTGGGAGGCCTGCCAGCAAGCTTGGGCAGAAGGAATGACGCCATGTGGCTACCATTCCCTCTTTTCCTCTTCTCACTCCTCTTCTCTCTCCTAAAATTCCCATTTTACCCCCATACATCTATTCTCTCTCTTAAGCCAGAGGGGTAGGGGTTATCCTTGTCCACTTGGGATAGACATGGGCCAAGTTTGGTGGTCTTCGCCCAAGGGGAAGTGGCTTGGGCTCATTTTCACTCTTTAGGACAATTTGTTGACTAAGTTGACTTGGTCAAGCATGATGAGTGGTCTGACCCCACTTGAAGGTAATGACCCCAATGGCACTACCCAACTTGGGTTGGGTCAAAGTGATGCTATACTTGGGCTAAGTGGGACTATAGGTATAGATTTGACCAACTTAGGGCTAAGGTTGACTTTGGTCCACTAGGGTCAAAGGGTTTACCTAGTGACATGCCCTAGGGTCCGCTTAGATTATTTTAGGGTTAAGGGCAATATGGTGGGGTTATGGTGTGGCTAGGGTTCCTATTTAGGCTAGTTTGACCTAGTTTGACTTGGGCCCTATAATGGGCCCCACATGGCTACAACCCACTACCTAGGATCAAACCTAGCTAATTTCCTTAACACCCACCTCATGCCCAACCCAATCTAAGTTAAGGGGTCTAGAAGTAACATGAGATGTTACACAAGCTCTGTCCTCCAACTGGTCGTGAAGGATCAGAAACTGACCCAAAACCTCAGCAGGGAGGTCCCACCGTTTACCCGAAAGATCTCTGAGAGCTTCCCCTCCAAAGCCAAAAGCTGAGCTTGGAGCTCCTCAGAAAGCACAGAAAAATCCTCAAGTCCCCGGAAAAACGTGCTTCTGAAGAACTCTTATGGGTCTATTTATAGTTTTCTGAGTTTGAACTGCTAAAAACCATATTGAGCTCACCTAAAATTACCAGAGTACCCCTAGTCGGGTCTGCCAACAGCCAAACACCGTTGTTCTAAGGAGTTATATGCAGACCACCCGGGGCAAAAGGGTAAAATTGCTCGGGGTAGAAGAGTAAAATCCCCCTTGGGTGTAGAAATATAAAAACGGCCTTCTTTCCATGTGGTGAGTGGGGGAGCACCCATTGGCGAGATGGGCCTTCCTGCTGGCCTCACAGGCATCCTTCGCCACAGGGCCCTCTCGCTTATTAAGGCCGACTCGCATCCCTAAAAGGGGTCCTCTAGCCCATTGCAGAGACCGCCTGTCTCGCCTCCTGCGAGTGGTCCATCTAGTTCCACTCGCTTATCAGCATCTCTCGCTAACTTTCTCCTATTCGCATCTTAAGGGCCTCTCGCGAGCCCGAGGTTGTACACAATCCCCACTCTTTTCGAGATTATTCTAAGCTCGAAAAGAATGACCAACCGAGGCTCGTTATTAAGGCGTATTTATGAGCGTATTTATGAGGGAATATTTTGTAAGGCCCCCCACCGGAGCCTATAAATATAGGATTCCTACCCTGAATACAGGATCCCCCATTGCATACTCACTTTCCTTGGCTTGAACTGTTCATCATGTCTCATAGCCAGAGCTTTCGCGAGCGCACTGGTGCATAAACAGAACAAAGCCAACGTGGTTGCTTTCACCTCAACTTTACTTCTCCCCCTATCCTCTTTACCGCCCTCATCGTCTCGCCTGAAGAAGGTAAAAATAGGTGGCCCCTCCTCTTCTGCCGAGGAGACATCTCGCGCTGCCCTGGAAACCTGCCCCACTCCTCCTCCCGCATCTCCCAGGGAAAAAGAGGTGAGCTCTCGCTTCTTTATTACTCCTTCAACATCGTTATCTGCCCTCTTTAATTTTGTTTCTTAAGGGAGTCCCTGCTGCTTTAAAACGAACGAAAGGTTCGCGAGACGATATCGACGTCCACCGCGATGATTCTGACTCGCAACCACCTTCCACTCCTCCATTTATTCCTCCCTGGGAGAGGAGGGACGATCCCTCCCAGTCTGTTGGGACTTCCCATCCTCCTGGTGATAAACTTTCCCTCTCGCTTCTCTGCCCCACTCGCTACTCCCACACCCTCATGCGGGAGCCTCTCTCACCATGCCCTTCTACTCCTTGCGCATGCGCCCAGACTGACTCGCCTGCTGAGGAGCACCATGGGTGACTCGTCATCTCACCTCCCCCTCTTATTGATGGGATTAAAGAATACCTGGGCGATCCTACGAACCCGGCGGAGATGAAGTGTAAGATGGCTGAGTTGTTCCAGAAGCACGCGCGCATCATCCATTCGCTAGCGCAGGACAAGCAGGCGGCGGATAGGCGCATCGAATGGTTGGAGAATGAGTGCGCTCGCTTATCTTCCGAAGTTGATGCCTAAATAGATGTCGATGGAACCAACCCTAACCCCATCATCCTCTAGGTCGATATGTAGCTTCGTCTCGCTCGCCGTGTGCTTGAGTCCATTCGTGCCTTCCACTCGCATAGTAGGCCTCCCTGCGCGGGAGCTCGCGGTGGTCGCTGGCAATGGCACCCGTACTGAAGGCCATCTGTCTCGTCCCTTCTTCTTTATTTTGTATTCGAGTGTTGTAATAATAATTAAATGATGTCTTGTGGTGCCGTCTCGCCATTAATGTCAGAGGACTTGGTGCCCGCTGCATGCAGGATGGTATTTTTTAAACATTTATTATTGCTGCTTTAAATTCTTCATTTTCATTAATTTATTTTAATCACTGTCCCGTGATTGTGACGGACCACACAAATCGAGGCTTTAGGAGAGAGAAAACCTTCGCCCGACTCCTCCCCTTCCCCTATACATTTTCCCGCCCATTAATCGTTTTACCATATTTGCTATAAATACCCTGGCCCTGGATCAGAAGGATATCCGCGCCTCTCACTCTTGTCGTGTCCAAGATCTTGCTCCCCTGTTTCTTCCGTCTCGCCGACCCTTCTCGCTCTTACTACTTCCTTTATCTCACCGTCTCGCCTACATTCATCTCGCCAAGAATGGGTAATAAGAGAGTTGAGGAGGGCGAGGGGCGCAGCCGCTGCGGGAAGCGGTTTACTGACCACGACTTCCCACTCGGCAGGCTCGCTAAAGAGGACTACTGCGGATTCGTCCGCGAGTACCTGGGGGAGGGGCTCGAATCGCGACCCCCCAAGTTTGGCGAGTCAATCAACACGTATTATCCGGGAGAGCTCGCCTTCCCCATCTCGCACTTTTAGGCGGGGTTGACGTTGCCTTTATGGCCGGAGGTAAAGCAGGTTTTCAAGTACTTTGGCGTCGTCCCGGCGCAGTTCAACTCGAACACCATTTCGGTGTTGATCTCCTTCGCCTGCTACATGCGCTGGGAGCGCATTGAATTCAGCTTGATGGTCTTCTGCATGCTCTTCATATACCATGCCAATGCTGATGGCGTCACGTATTTCACCAGGCAAGGGCTCAAGGTGTGCAAGATGCCTAACAAAAACCATCATTGGCTCACATGGTTTGTCTTCATCTGCGGCAACCGTGCTGACTTCGGGGGCGTCCCACTCGCGCATGTGTCTCCCCCCCCCCCCCCCCGAGAGTTTCTTCGCGACCCCGCAGATCGGCGGCACGGATAAGTTGCTGTTTGATTTCTTCGTCGGCAAGAATTTTGAAGTTAACTACTTACGACGAGACCTCGACTCGCTGCCACCACTGCTCCCTAGTGAAGGTATTCTCGCTCTCCCGTCTCGCTCTTCATTATTTCCCATCTCGCCATCTTACCACTTTCTTGTTTTGTTTTCTAGGGTAGCGAGTCGTACCCGCCCATCCTCATTACAAGTGCAACATCCATCCTTCTAAAGGCCTTGATCTCGCTAGCACAATAGCTGAGGCGGCGAGAGAGTCCTTGGCTCCTCCACCTCCAAAGAAGCATGCAGGCGACGGCGCCCCCGCTCGCTCCAGCCCTCTAAAGAAGATGAAAAAGGTTGTAGTTGTTTCTAAGGGGAAAAAGAAAACGGCCCCGAAGGAGAAGGAGATATCGGGGTCCTTGAGCACCATCTCTGTGGAGGGGTCCCAGTCGCCCCGCTCACCTCCTCATCATGCCATCTCGCCTACCCGCGAGACGGCTCTTCCTAACCATCCTGCCACCACATCCAATCAACAGGCTGCCACCACCTCTCGCGAAGGCGGTTCCTCCAGCCGTCTTGCCCCCCTCTTCGCATATGAACTTCAACTTGGGCCCCGTGGTTTAAGATGCCACTGACGACCCTGTTCTGTTGTGGGGGCGGGATGTCAACCTCATGTCCATATCCACCTTCCTTCCCCCTTGGAAGGAGCAAGAGCTCCCCACCAGCCACGCTTTCGTCGTGGGGTATGGTCTTTACGGCGGTCTCGACGGAGTCTCCCCAGAGAGCGAGTCTACGCGAGATCTCGTCATGAAGTCCTCCCACACCCAAATGCGCTCCTTGGAGTTCTCGCACCGCACCTTGCGCCGCCTAATCTATATCAACAAAAAACGGAAGGACAGCGAGACAAGCCTGGTGGCGGAGCGAGAGAAATCAGAAGACCTTGCGAAAAGGTTGTCTGTCGCTGAGACCCTCCTTGCCAAAGCCCAAGGCGGCGTGGTAAGCCCTAGCATTACTCATGGATTTTCCTTCTTTAATACACTTTACTAATGACTGGGCATATCGCAGGATGCCGAGACGGCGGAGCGGTTGCATTCGCGCGTGGCGGCCCTGGAGGAGGAGGTCAAGGATCTAAAATCCCAGAACGCTGGCCTTCAGGACAACGCCGTGTCATCGACTCGCCGCCAACCCTTCTAGGCCCCTCCACATTATTCTTTTGACGAAGTTGAGGAACAATTTCGAGACGCCAACATACGGGCAGCGGAGCTGGTTCTATAAATGATGAAGGAGGGGGGGGGTCGTGAAGGAGGACTCTGAAATGGTGACAGTCTGTGACCTGGTCTCGCAGCTCTATGGAGAGGAGAGCGAGGATTCTTCTTCCGACGAGGAGGAATGGCGTGCCTTCAATATTAAGAATCCCTCTCTCCTCTTCTTTTCTTCTGTTGTAGAACATAAATTACTTTTTTAAGTTTATTTTTTGTGATCAAAAAATACTGACTTGTAATGAAACGATATTTGATCAAATGTATATTTTTCTTCTGTCCTTTTATTCTACTCGCTCGCTTTCTTTTTTTCTTTCCTTTATTTGCAAAACGATGTTATCCCTCCATCTCGCCAACTCACTCTTTCTTCACTTTGCTTGTCACTTTGCTCAATCTCGTTTACTGCGAGACGACCCTGCGATGCGCTCACGCCGCGAGACAATGCTATGTCTTGTCTCGCAACTTCGCTGGAGAGTTTGACCTTTTTTAGAGCGCGAGTCGTTACTTGTCTAACTTGTTTGCGAGATCTAACTGGTATAACCCTCTCACCTTGGCTCAGGATACTCTCGCCGCGAGACCGCTAGAGACGAACTCGAGGACAGATTCCTGTAATTAAAATAGGGATCTAAGTCAGTCACAAAATATCGAAGGGTGTTTCATCATTTGGCAAGGTTTGCTGACTCCTACGAGTTAGATAATCGAGGTTATGCTAAACAATTCTACAAAGGTTTGTGGGATCTCCTGATACAAGCCCTTTTGTTTATAGCAGATTTGAGTCTAGCAGAGATCATCGACATTGCAAAAAGGCTAGAGGCAGATCATTTTGGGAGTAATAAGAGACCCGCGGAGGGTGTACTGGAGGCTGGCCCCAATTATAGAAGGAGGCAGGACAACCGAGGAAGAGGAAATAATAGAGGCGGAGGTCACTTCCTTCAGAATTTCAGAATGGAGCAGCCGACACCATAGCCAGCACTACCTCCACCCCAACCACAATACGTACAGCCTAGGGAGCAGTACGAGTGAGTCTGTTTCCAGTGCAACCAATCGGGCCACATTCAACGTCACTGCCCACAGCTACGTAGGAATGCTCCCCCTGCCCTTCCTCTGGCATCTCCACGAGGACGGGGACATGTGCGTGGATGAGGACGAGGACCACGAGAAAGGAACCCCGGGCCTACTTAGGATCAGGTGTTTGTGCTGGACATGACATAAGAGAGGAATCCTCATGAGGTGATTGCAGGTACGTCGTAATTTGGTTAATATGTTATGACCATTTCTTTTTGGTTGCCTACAATATGTTATGAGCCTAGCTTTGAGTCTCTGTAATTGATACCTAGGCACCGTGATGGTTGGTGGGAAACTAGCTTATAGGTTATTCGATATCGATGTCACACACTCGTTCGTGTCGGCAGACTTCATTAGAGGATTGAAAGGAGTGCAATACTTCCCTGGTATTGCTTGGAGAGAATGCCTCCCAGACGTCTCGGATATGACTGTGGCTGCCATGTGCGAATTGGATATACTTCTTGGGGGAAGGACCTTTGAAACCACTGCCACAGTTTTGAGAATGCCAAAATTTGACCTCATTCTGGGAATGGCCTGGTTGGATTGGCACCGTGCCATAATTGATTGTGTAGAGAAATCAATTTTCTTGAGACATGGGGACTCTGAAGTCGTCTTTAAAGGTATTAGATTCACACCTTGTAAGTTATTATCTTCAATTCAGGCCACGAAAACCCACATGAAGGGGGATGAAGTTTACATGATATGTTTTGAATTTAAAGATATGATAATAAATATGAAGGATGTGCGGGTGGTTTGAGATTTCCCCGAGGTGTTTCTAGAGAAGCTACCGAGATTACCTCCGCATCGAGAAGTGGACTTCCAAATTAAGCTAGTACCGGGTGCCAAGCCTGTCTTCAGGACCCCTTACCGAATGGTCCCAAATGAACTCATAGCTGGTTCTAAAAATGATGAAGGAGGTGGGGGTCGTGACGGAGGACTCTGAAATGGTGACAGTCCGCGACCTGGTCCCGCAGCTCTATGGCGAGGAGAGCGAGTATTCTTCTTCCGGCGAGGAGGAATGACGTGCCTTCAAGATTAAGAATCCCTCTCTCCTCTTCTTTTTTGCTGTTGTAGAACATAAATTACTTTTTTAAGTTTTTTTTTTGTGATCAAAAAATACTGACTTGTAATGAAACGATATTTGATCAAATGTATATTTTTGTTCTGTCCCTTTATTCTACTCGCTCGCTTTCTTTTTTCTTGCCTTTATTTGCGAAACGATGTTATCCCTCCATCTCGCCAACTCACTCTTTCTTCACTTTGCTTGTCACTTTGCTCAATCTCGTTTACTGCGAGACAACCCTGTGATGCGCTCACGCCGCGAGACAATGCTATGTCTTGTCTCGCAACTTCGCTGGAGAGTTTGACCTTTTTTAGAGCGTGAGTCGTTACTTGTCTAACTTGTTTGCGAGATCTAACTGGTATAACCCTCTCACCTTGGCTCAGGATACTCTCGTCGCGAGCGGCTTTAAGTGATGTAGCCTGCTTAACTGTTATTAAAGTGATCCTTCTGTCTCGCGCGAGTGCCCACTCGCTGTAGGCGAGACCGTCCTCGTAATTCCCAACTGCGAGTGCCTCCACTCGCACAGCTCCAGCTTTTGCCTCATAATTTATTTTTCCTTAGACTTAGTAGGGGTGTTCCTTAAGGAGGTTTTTCCCAATCTTTCTGCCATTGATTGAGTTTACTGTCCTACAAGCTCGATGAGAGCCTGGGCAATGGATCCCGAACCGAGCCAGGCTCGAGGTGATGTAAAATTTCCAAGAACCAAGGACCAATATTTTGAGAACCCGACCTCTCCCCCACAGGAGAGCCTTCGGACCTACCAGCTAATGAGAGCCTGCGCAGAGGGTCTACCTGGGGCCGAGCCGCGCTCGGAGTAGTGCAGAACCAAGGACCAAGAACCAGACCTCTCCCACACAGGTGAGCCTTCTGACCTGCCAGCTAGTGAGAGCATGCGCAGCGGGTCTACCTGGGGCCGAGCCGCGCTCGAGGTAGTGTAGAACCAAGGACCAAGAACCAGACCTCTCCCACACAAGCGAGACATCGGACCTACCAGCTAGTGAGAGCCTGTGCAGCGGGTCTACCTGGGGCCGAGCCGCGCTCGGGGTAGTGCAGAACTAAGGACCAAGAACCAGACCTCTCCCCCACATGTGAGCCTTCGGACCTGCCAGCCTGTGAGAGCCTGCTCAGTGGGTCTACCTGGGGTCGAGCCGCGCTCGGTGTAGTGCAGAACCAAGTACCAACAACCAGACCTCTCCCCCATAGGCGAACCTTCGGACCTGCTTGCTAGTGAGAGCCTGCGCAGCGGGTCTACCTAGGGACGAGCCGCACTCGGGGTAGTGCAGAACCAAGGACCAACAACCAGACCTCTCCCCCACAGGCGAGCCTTCGGACCTGCCAGCTAGTGAGAGCCTGCGCAGCGGGTCTACCTGGGGCTGAGCCGCGCTCGGGGTAGTGTAGAACCAAGGACCAAGAACCAGACCTCTCCCCCACAGGCGAGCCTTCGGACCTGCCATCTAGTAAGATCCTACACAACGAGTTTACCTGGGGCCGAGTTATGCTCGGGGTAGTGCAGAACCAAGAACCAGACCTCTCCCCCATAGGCGAGTCTTCGTACCTGCCAGCTAGTGCGAGCCTGCGTAGTGAGTCTACCTGGGGCCGAGCCGCGCTCGGGCTAGTGCAGAACCAAGCACCAAGAACCAGACCTCTCCCCCATAAGCGAGCCTTCGGACCTGCCAGTTAGTGAGAGCCTGCGTAGCAGGTCTACCTGGGACCGAGCCGCGCTCGGGGTAGTGCATAACCAAGGACCAAGAACTAGACCTCTCCCCCACAGCCGAGCCTTTGGACCCGCCAGCTAGTGAAAGCCTGCGCATCGGGTCTACCTAGGGCCGAGTTGCGCTCGGGGTAGTGCATAACCAAGGACCAAGAACCAGACCTCTCCCCCACAGGCGAGCCTTCGGACCTGTCAGTTAGTGAGAGCCTGCGCAGTGGGTCTACCTGGGGCCGAGCAGCGCTCGGGGTAGTGCAGAACCCATGACCAAGAACCAGACCTCTCCCCCACAGGCGAGCCTTCGGACCTGCCAGCTAATGAGAGCTTGCGCAGCGAGTCTGAAGGATCAAGCGCATAACCAACTATTCCAAAAGTCCGGGCTGTTGGAAAGGGTGCAACTTAATTTCTTAAATAAGTAGAAGAGCGCCACGGGTCAAGTCAAGGAATGCCGGACCCAACAATCCCCCCCGGCGTCCAGCACAACCCGTCGGCTCACAGGTGGAGTTACCACATGGCCTATAAGGCTCAGAGGTGGGTTTACCACATGGCCCACACGGCTCAGAGGTGGTGTTAGCACATGTCCACGGTTACACGGATCAGAGGTGGGGTTACCACATGTCCATGGTTGCCTGACCCGCCGGACCCACACAGGTAGAAGGGAAAAATCCCGGATTGTTGGAAAGGGTGCTACTTAATTTCTTAAATAAGTAGAAGAGAGCCACAGGTTAAGTGAAGGAACGCCGGACCCAATAGGGTCTACCTGTGGCCGAGCCGCGCTCGGGGTAGTGCAGAACCAAGGATTAAGAACCAGACCTCTCCCCCACAGGCGAGCCTTCGTACCTGCCAGCTAGTGAGAGCCTGCGCACCGGGTCTACCTGGGGCCGAGCCGCGCTCGGGGTAGTGCAGAACCAAGGACCAAGAACTAGACCTCTCCCTCATAGGCGAGCCTTCGGACCAGCCAGCTAATGAGATCCTGTGCAGCGGTTCTACGTGGGGCCGAGTTGCGCTCGAGATAGTGCAGAACCAAGGACCAAGAACCAGACCTCTCACCAACAGGCGATCCTTCAGACCTGCCAGCTAATGAGAGCCTGCACAACGGGTCTACCTGGGGCCGAGCCGTGCTTGGGGTAGTGCAGAACCAAGGACAAAGAACTAGACCTCTCCCCCCACAGGCGAGCCTTCGGACCTGCCAGCTAATGAGAGCCTGCGCAGCGGGTCTACCTGGGGCCGAGCCGTGCTCGGGGTAGTGCAGAACTAAGGACCAAGAACCAGACCTCTCCCCCATAGGCGAGCCTTTGAACCTGCCAGCAAATGAGATCCTACGCAGCGGGTCTACCTGGGGCTGAGCCGTGCTCGGGGTAGTACATAAGCGACCATCTTCCTGCCGTTAGAATTTCACAGTAGGTCAAAACAAGAAGTGATTTGAGAAATATATTATAATGAACTCGATTTGAGTATACAATTTTTGCCCTCCCTTCTCATAGGTAGAAGCACTTCAAGTCATCGCCGCTCCAGGTGTGGCTCATGGTCCTACCCTCCACATCCTGGAGGTGGTAACCTCCTGCTCTCAAGACCCTCTCAACAATATAAGGCCCTTCCCAATTTGGGTTGAGCTTACCCACGGGGGCGGATCTCCCCACAGCATCAACTTTCTTTAGCACCAGATCTGTTTCCGCGAATTGCTTGATCCTGATATGCTTGTCGAAGTATCTTGCCATTCGTTGTTTGATCTCTCCCTGCCTGATGGTCGTGATGTCGCGTATCTCTTCTACCATGTCCAGCGAGAGGCATAAGCCCTCTTAATTTTCTAGCCTCCAAGCCTCGTCTCCATCACCTGCAGCCGCAACTCGTGGGGACCGTACCTCAAATTCCACGGGCAAGACCGCCTCACACCCATGGGAAAGTTTGAATGGGGTCTCACCAGTAGCCGTGTTCGGAGTTGTCCGCAAGGCCCATAATACTGAGGGGAGCTGTTCCACCCAACTCCCCCTCAAGTTTTATACCTTCTTCTTGAGCAGATTCATGATGATTTTGTTCGTCGCCTCCACCTGACTGTTGATCCTAGGGTGGTGGACGGAGGCAAACCTGAGGTCGATGCCCAGCTGAGTGCAGAAACTTATGAACTCCTCACTTGCAAATTGAGGACCATTGTCCGTGACAATGGCCTAAGGCAGCCCATGCATGCAGATGATCTCTCCCCAAATGAAGTTCCTGATGAGCTGGGAGGTTACTTTGGCCAGCGCCTTAAACCTCCAGCCATTTAGAGAAGTAGTCGATCATAACTAGGAGGAACCTCCTTTTTCCACTAGCCGGAGGGAAAGCCCCACTAAATCCATCCCCTAGATAGCGAACGGCCATTGTGCCGTGATGCTTCGAAGCCTCTGAGCGTGCAAGAGCTGGAGGGGTCGTAGAGCTGGCATTTCTGGCACCTCTTCGCAAAATCCGCGACATCCTTCCTCATGGTGGGCCAGAAGTACCCATGCCTGACCATCCTTGCCTCCAACGTTCTACCCCCGGAATGGCTACCACATTCCCCAGAGTGCACGTCCTCCAGAATCCGTCGGGTCTCCTCTTCCGTCACACATCATGCCAGAAGACCCGAAAGCATCTTCCGATGTAGGCTTCCTTCATGCATGAGATAATGGTCCGCCTTATGCCAAAAGTTCTTTGCCTCCTTGATCTCCTCAGGAAGGTTTCCCGTGATGAAGAAGGTCACGAATGGATCCACCCATGCGGGCCGCCGATCTACTTCCATGAGCTCCTCTTCCTTGATCGCTGGACGAAACAGATCAGTCAAGGTTCCTCCTCCTCGAGGTCCAAATTTAGCCAAATGATCGGCAACGGTACTCTCTTCTCTGGGAACGTGTTGGATGGAGAATGTCCAGAACCCCCCGATAATCGCCCTCACCTTGGACAAGTAGTTCACAAGGGTGGGTTCTCGAGCTTTGAACTCTCCTTGAATCTGCGATGCCACCACCAATGAGTCTGTGAAAGCCTCCACATCCTCGATATTAAGCTCCTTTGCCAAACGAAGGTCGGCTATCACAGCCTCGTACTCCGCATGGTTGTTAGTTGCTGGAAAGTGCAAGGCCACCGCTTGCTCTATGGTGACCCCTTGAAGACTTGTCAACAGCACCCCTACTCCGAGGGAGTGCTTTCCCGAGGCTCCATCAATCGTCATCTTCTATGCCTCCTGCGGCCGCGACTCCTCGGCCCCGACCTCCACACCATAGTCTGCCAAGAAGTCAGCACCACATGTGCATTAATGGAGAGCCTTGCCACGAACGAGATATCGAACTCACTCAGATCGATAGACCACTTGGCCAGCCTGCCCGAGTGCTCTACTCCTTCAAAAATCTTATGGAGGGGATGGTCTATCACCACCCTGATTGAATGTGCTTGGAAATATGGCCAGAGCTTCCTGACCGAAATGATCAAGGCAAATGCCAACGTTTCTAAGATAGGATGACGAAGCTATGCCTTCTTTAGGATTCTGCTAACATAGTAGATTGACAACTGCTTCCTCCCCTCTTCCCTAACCAGGACAGAGATCACCGCCTCTGCTCCTACTCCGAGTTACAGGGCCAATTCCTCCCCCTCCTTTGGGCTTTGAAGTAGAGGATCCAGGGAGAGCTGCTTCTTCAACCTTTAAAAAGCTTCTTCACACTCGACGGTCCACTCGAACCTTTTGTTACCCCGCATCACCTTGAAGAATGATGAGCATTTCTCTCCCGACCTGGAGAGGAATCTACTTAGGCCGTCTAGCTTGCCTGTCAAGCGATGGACCTCCTTAGCGTTGCGTGGTGACTCCAGCTCTAGGATAGCCTTCACCTTATCTGGGTTGGGTTCCATCCCCGCCGGGGTTAGGAGATGCCCAAGGAACTTCCCACAGCTCGCCGCAAAAGTGCACTTTAAAGGGGTTCAGCATCATCTTGAACATCCGCACGGTGGCGAATGTCTCCTCCAGGTCCCAAAGTTATGAGTCCACACCCTTGCTTTTAACCATTAGGTCATCAACTTAGACCTCCCGGTTCCTCCCCCTTTGGCCTTGGAATACTCAATCCATCATGCATTGGTTTGTAGCCACTGCATTTTTTAACCCAAAGGGCATCATCTTATAACTGAAGCATCCCTCCCTTGTGATGAAAGAGACACTCACCGCACCAGAACTGTTGAAGCCAAAACTTAACTTCGACAAAAATTCGAAAAATAGGGGAGTAGCCAACACCTACTCGTCCCAAGCTCCATCCTCTGACTAGTCGTGAAGGACCAGAAACTGACCCAAAGCCTCGGCAGGGAGGTCCCACCGCTTACCCGGAAGATCTTTGAGAGCTTGCCCTCCAAAGCCAAATGCTGGGCTTGGAGCTCCTCAGAAAGCACAGAAAAATCCTCAAGTCCCCGATAAAAGTGCTTCTGAAGAACCCCTATGAGTCTATTTATAGTTTTCTGAGTTTGAACTGTCAATAACCATACTGAGCTGACCTGAAATTTCCAGAGTACCCCTTATCGGGTCTGCCAACAGCCAAACTCCGCTGTTCTGAGGAGTTATATAATGACCACCAGGGGCAAAAGGGTAAAATTGTCTGGGGTAGAAGAGTAAAATCCCCCTTGGGTGTAGAAATATAAAAATGGCCTTCTTTCCATGTGGCAAGTGGGGGAGCACCCATTGGCGAGACAAGCCTTCCTGCTCGCCTCGCAGGCATCCTTCGCCACGGGGCCCTTTCGCTTATTAAGGCCTACTCACATCCCTAAAAGGGGGCATCTCGCCCATTGCAGAGACCACCCGTCTCGACCCCTACGAGTGGTCCATCTGTTTCCACTTGCCTATCAGCATCTCTCGCCAACTTTCTTCTATTCGTATCTTGAGGGCCTCTCGCGAGCTCGAGGTTGTACAACTCCTTCCTTCTATGTGAAAATGAGGACTTGGTTTCATGAAGAAAGTTGGCTTTTGAGGGTGAATAAGGGAGGAGGAATTCTGGATGTGATTTGGGAATTTCGGTAGGAGGAAGACGAACCGATGATGTTCGTTTTGCTTTGAGATGCGCGCAGAAATCTGTTTTCTCCACGCAGTGATCTTCAAGTCTGTTTTCAGACATGACGTGGCCAAATCTAGGTTTTCGGCTAAACATGAAAGTTGTAGTCCTTGTGTTTTATACTCTCGGGTTATTGTATGATTGGGTTTGGTTGAGTAGGGAAATTGCAAGTATAATTGTCGGGGTCTTGGGTGAATTTGGCCCTATGAGATTGTATTAAACAAATGGTTTGGAAACACAACTACGCATGATTATAATTTGGGGAATGGAATAGGTTTGGAAGAAGAGGTGACGCTCTGTAAATGAACTATCTTTTTGTGGATGTGAATATCGTGATGGAAGTGTAATGGTTGGTGGATGCTTGATCCTTGAAAGAAATAGGAAGAGATTGATGCTTGGTCATGAGGCTTGCCAAATAAGGAAAGTGTAAAGTGGTCCACTGCTTAGAGGCGAGTCTCCCTACGGGTAGTAGTGTGGATTGTATATTAAATGTGGTGGTTTGCCACCCGTGTTGATGATGAACCCTTAAGTGCCCTCGGGTATGGGAACGTGAAAGGGTGCAAGTGCGGGTGATTTGGCCGCACTGGTTTGGAAATGACGAAAAGAGACTTTGGGCGGTTGGGCTTGGTTCTCGGTGTTTTCTTACCGAGACTCTTTTCGTGCCATGTTGATGTGAAATTACATGCGGTGTGAGTCGACACGCGGTGTCATAATCTTGGGTTAAGGATAGTGTGGCAGGTCTACGGGCTCGCCAATCATCACACCGACGGGAGTTGACAGATAGACTTGCACGGTTGGGCCTTAGCCCTCAGTGCTTACTTCCTGAGGCACCCTCCGTGCTAGTGGACAGTTAGCCTTGATCCTCTGGTGATATGTTCACAGAGGCAACTTCCATGCCACTATGATAGGCCAGTTTGGGCTGTGTTCATGGTGCACATCTACCCGAGACCCCTCTGAGCTGTCGTACACATGTGAGCTCTGTTGTTGTGATTTTAGCATTGAGGCGAACGGAGGCCTAGGCTTGGTAGTGTGGATGCCCACCTAGTATTGGAGAAGCCCGCTCCACTATCAGCGCCTGGCCACGATGGTTAACGCCTGAGAGGTTAGCTACCTGCTCAAAAAGTGGCAACTATAAGTCCGTGTCGACATAGCAATTGCATGTGTGTGATCATGGGTGAGTCATTGCATTATATTCATATAATTTCATTACATTACTGACACAAGATCCTTATCGTATAGGTTTTTATGGGAACTGTTATACAATGAGTTACTTTATTATTGAGTCGATCCTCAACTTATATGTCTGTGTGGGCATTCATATAAGTTGAGTTACTTTTTGTTGTAGTTTTACATTGTATACTGTTGTTGATGGTAGAACTACTGGAGCAAATTTTTACTCATTTATTGTATTACTGATATACACTAATATTGCTCACTCTTATAACACCTGTTTGTACTACTGCTCATTTATATATAGTGTACCTTGTCCTTTTCTCCACCCAGTACCGAGGAGTCATCGGGGGAGCGGATGTGAAAGACACTTAGTCTTTATGACTAACGGTTGCTACGTCTTCCTTTTTAGGAGGGAACGCGCAGATAGAGCAGTAGTAGGTTACGTAGGAGGATAGCCATGCTAGGGCGACAGGGCCTGATGTGACAGTACCGTCAACGTCATTTGTGACTGATGTGAGTGTTTTGTAGAGGGGCTCTTTTGTAGCCCTTTGGGCATGTACTCTGATATTTTAGAAACCTTGGTTGCTTCTTATTTTTATTGTACTCGTGGACTTATATACTAGTGTGTATTTTGACTTCTGTTATTATATTCTTTATGTTGGGTTGACATGGATAATATTATTAGCCGGCAGGATAGGCGTCTTATGATACAGGTTAGCCTGTGCGCTAGCGCTACTGCAAGGCGGCTGTTCTGGGCATAAGACGCCCTCGTGCCCTGTTTATTGTTCAGGGAGGGGGTCTTACAAACGGTATCAGCTTGCTACGATCCTGAACTAACGAACTAATTCAATAATGGAGTCACCCCCATTCGATTTGTCAGTTTGTGGATAAACTGACTTAGCGGAAGCAGCGTTGTGCCCATATGTAATTCACACTGAGTATGTGCACGTTGAGCCAGTGGGGGCACTCCCTCCCCTCCTGCGCCCACTTTGTTTCATCAATCAGAGTTGTGACAAACGCTCACAGCCATTCTGGACGCCTTTAGGCCTTAACAGGCCCTAGTCCAGTAACGGGCACCGGGCTCAAACTGGTTGAGTACTTTTCGGCTCTCTCCCCTTCTGCCTACCTCGGGACAGAGTCAGCCGTGTGGACGGAAAAATGGCTCAACATAGTGTTGGAGCTGTTGGTAGGAATTCGTTGCCCATCCAACATGGCTGTGATGTTAGTAGTGTCTGTCCTGGAACTACACGCCAAAAGATGGTGTAAGTCCCTGTTGGGTTCCACCTTCTATGGTCGAGTTTATACTGAGATCAGTTGGACAGAGTTCTCTGGAGCTTTTTTGGAACAATTCATTCCGTTGACAGCTAAAGACGAACTCGAGGATAGATTCCTGTAATTAAAATAGGTATATAAGTCAGTCACAAAATATCAAAGGGAGTTTCAGCATTTGGCAAGGTTTGTTGACTCCTACGAGTTAGATGATCGAGGTTATGCTAAACGATTCTACAAAGGTTTGTGGGATCCCCTGATACAAGCCCTTTTATTTATAGCAGATTCGAGTCTAGCAGAGATCATCGACATTGCAAAAAGGCTAGAGGCAGATCATTTTGGGAGTAATAAGAGACCCGCGGAGGGTGTAATGGAGGCTGGCCCCAGTTATAGAAGGAGGCAGGACAACCGAGGAAGAGGAAATAATAGAGGCGGAGGTCACTTCCGTCAGAATTTCAGAATGGAGCACCCGACACCACAGCCAGCACTACCTCCACCGCAACAACAATACCTACAGCCTAGGGAGCAGTACGAGTGAGTCTGTTTCCAGTGAAACCAACCGGGCCACATTCGACATCACTGCACGCAGCTAGGTAGGAATGCTCTCCCTGCCCTTCCTCTGGCATCTCCACGAGGACGGGGACATGTGCGTGGATGAGTACAAGGACCACGAGAAAGGATCCTCGGGCCTACTTAAGATCAGGTGTTTGTGCTGGACATGATGTAAGAGAGGAATCCTCAGGAGGTGATTGCAGGTACGTCGTAATTTGGTTAATATGTTATAACCATTTCTTTTTGGTTGCCTACAATATGTTATGATCCTAGCTTTGAGTCTCTGTAATTCATACCTAGGTACTGTGATGGGTGGTGGGAAACTAGCTTATACGTTATTCAATATCGATGTCACACACTCGTTTGTGTCGGCAGACTTCATTAGTGGATTTAAAGGAGTGCAATACTTCACTGGTATTGCTCGGAGAGAATTCCTCCCAGACGTCTCGGAGATGACTGCGACCACCATGTGCGAATTGGATATACTTCTTGGGGGAAGGACCTTTGAAACCACTGCAACAGTTTTGAGAATGCCAGAATTTGACCTCATTCTGGGAATGGCGTAGTTGGTTTGGCACCATGCCATAATTGATTGTGCAGAGAAATCAATTTTCTTGAGACATGGGGACTCTGAAGTCGTCTTTCAAGGTATTAGATTCACACCTTGCAAGTTATTATCTTCAATTCAGGCCATGAAAACCCACATGAAGGGGGATGAAGTTTACATGATATGTTTCGAATTGAAAGAGATGATAATGAATATGAAGGATGTGCGAGTGGTTTGAGATTTCCCCGAGGTGTTTCCGGAGAAGCTACCGAGATTACCCCTGCATCGAGAAGTGGACTTCCAAACTAAGCTAGTATCGGGTGCCAAGCCTGTCTTCAGGACTCCTTACCGAATGGCCCGAATGAACTCATAGAGTTTATAGTTAAGTTGTAAGAACTGGTAGAATCAGGGTTCGTTCGCCCCAACTCATCATCTTGTGAAGCCCCTGTTCGGTTCGTTAAGAAGAAGTATGGAACCTTATGATTATGTATAGATTATCAAGAACTCAACCATCTAATGGTGCAGAACACCTACCCTCTACCCCGAATAGATTAGTTATTTGATCAACTAGTGGGAGCGTACTGGTTTTCCAAGTTGGATCTACGCTCGGGGTATTACCAATTGAGGATACAAGAGGAAGATATCCAGAAAATGACGTTTAGCTCGAGGTATGGGCTATATGAGTTCACTGTGATGCCTTTTGTACTCACAAAATCCCCTTCAGCATTCATGAGTCTTATGAACAAAGTGTTTGAGCCATACCTAGATGTCTTCGTCATCGTCTTCATCGATGACATTTTAGTCTATTCAGAGACAGTAGAGGATCATGTGGAACACTAGACCTTGGTGCTGAAGAAGTTAAAGGAGCATACCTTGTTTGCAAGTTCAGCAAGTGTGAATTTTGGCTCCGACAAGTTGCCTTTTAAGGCTACGTAATCAGTGGTGCTGGGTTAGCTGTGGATCCGATCAAGGTGCATGCTGTGAAGGAATGGTCACCCCTGAAGACAGCAGCCAATGTGCGGAGTTTCCTTGGACTTGTTGGGTATTATCGCAAGTTTGTGAAAGTATTCTCAAAGATATCCCTCCCCCTCACTGCACTGATGAATAAAGGTGTGCTATACGAGTGGACACCCCAGTGCGAAGCTGCATTCCAAGAGTTGAAGGACATACTCACCTCCACGCCCATCCTGGCCCTTCCATTAGGGAAGGAAGGATTTCAAGTTTACACTGATGCATCATATCGGGGGATGAAGGCAGTGCTGATGCAGCATGGGCATGTGATCGCTTATGCTTCGAGGCAACTAAAGAAGCATGAAGCTAATTACCCATTTCATGATCTGGAGTTGGGGGCAGTGGTGTTCGCCTTGAAGGTTTGGAGACATTATTTATACAGCTTACACTGTGAAATATTTTCGGATCAAAAGAATTTAAAATACGTTCATACTTAAAAGGAGTTGAACCTGAGACAGCGTCGGTGGCTAGAATTTTTATGTGATTATGAATTTACCTTGAACTACCATCCCAGAAAGCAAACTCTATGGCTGATGCTTTGAGCGGGAAGACATCAGAAACAAGCCCCTAGTCCCAATTGATGAGTATGAAATTAGCTCGGATTCTTTAAGATATGGAGATTACACTGGTGTATAAATACCATTCTGAGGGGTATGCGGAGTACCTAACCGCAATGTGCATAGTTTGTGATATTCGGGACCGAATCCGGGCAGAGCAAGGAAAGTATGTTGCTCTTGCCCTAATGTTTAGGTCAATCTGTAACATCCCTCAAACAACTAGACCCCTAGGATTTTGCTTTGTCATGACTAGGTCATGACAAAACCATCAGAAGCTCAAGGACCAAGTGAACAAGGGCCAAGGTGAAAATCACCTTGGTCTGCTTATAGCTCAACCTCAACATTTAGACCTAAGGTCTGACTTTAGTGTTATACCTTGTTCCCATGACCCTACCACAACACCCCTAATACCTTGGGTAGTCCATAGGGCCACTAAGGACTCACTGGGAGAAGTCAAAGTGGTTAAGTTGACCTAAGTCAACACTAACCCTAAATGGGTCAAACTAGCCAACTTATGGTCAATTGACCTTCCCTTAGCAAAGTGGACCCCACCCATGCCCTCCTAACCCTAAAATGATGTCAATGGGTCACCAAGGACCCATTGGGGTCAACACAAGAGTCTAGGTTGACCAAAGTCAACCTTAGCCCTAATTTGGCCAAAGTACCCTTCCTAAGGGTAGGTGACCTCCAAAGTGCCAAGTCAACCCTACCCATCCCTACCTAGACCCTAGGGGAGGCCAATAGGTCACCAGGGGACCCAATGGTGGTGAAACAAGAGGCCAATTTGACCTACGTCAACCCGAGTCAAGGTTAGGTCAAACCTAGCTCAAATGGGCTAACCTAGCTCAAACCCATTTCCCCCACTTGGGCTAACCTCATTTTTATTATTAATATGAGTTAGTGGGCTGCCAATAGGCTGGAGGAGAGATTAAATTCAGCCATGGTGAGTAGGAGAGAGAAAGCTCCATTTGCCCCTTTAATGGTGGAGAGAGAAAATGAAAGGATGGGGCCATTCATGGCTAGGGAGGCCAAGAGCCCTCTCCTCTTGCTGGCACCATCTCCCCTAGGCAGTTAAGAGGAGGCCAAGGGTTTTCCCGACCATGGCAGTGGGTAGGGGAGGAGAATCACTATAGTCGAGCAAAGCTTTCTATGGTCATTAATGGCCATTGATGACTTGGCCTCTCCCCTCCCTAACTGAGGCTTTAAACACCATCAGTGGGCAGAGGGGAGTTTTCCCCCATCGTTTACCTGAAGAGTTCGATCCTTTCCACTATGTAGTTGCAGATACCCGAGCGGCGCTACCACCGCCAATGGCTTCCCGGCGATCGACGCGTCTCCAGGCCGCAAGCAAGGTCCTCCCCTTCCTCTCTCACTGTGGATAGATCATAAGGATCTTTTAGAATAAAAATCGGGCTCAATTGATCCTGATTTAAGCTTGCATTTTCATGGTTTTTTTGTGAAAAATGAACTCTCGGGATCGCCGGAATAAGCCTCTCTTGCGGCCGTGCCGCCGCCAGTCAATAACCACCACCTCGACGGAGGTGGTGGTGGCGGTGGCCGGCCAGGGAGGTGGCCGGATGGCCGGTGGCAGCGGCTGCAAGTTGCTCCAGGATTGGTGAATCTTAATCGTCGGCTATAGGAAGGAGATGAGCCAGAGTCCTTGGATCTGTTTTGAGATTAGTGTTGTAGATGGATTTTAAACTATCGGCTATGGTTACATATTATTTAATTTTGTCACAGGAATTATATTTAATGTTTTAAATTATTAAAAATACCTAGGCCCATCTACAAAAAAAGTGGTCAACATAAAATTTGTAGATCTTTGGGTCTACATTAGATAAAATTAGTTTGGACTAATTTAGCTATATGGTTTGACCAGGACACTCATTTTGGTGGGGTCTATACCTAGGGCCAGGTAAAGATTAAAATGAGTGCCCACACTTCATCTATTGTCCAAATGACTTGAAATTTGGACAAGGAGTCACCCTAGAGTATACCTAGGTTCGGCCCAAAAAGTAATATTTTTGGAGTAATATTTCTATAGTTTTGGAAATTATTTAATTACTTTGGGGTAAATTAATTAAGGGACCAAATTACCTCCAAACTCACCCAAGTTTTGGTGAGTGGTCCTTGGTGTTATCATAAGTCTCTGAATAAAATTTCATCTCATTTGGAGATGATTTGGATTGAATTCTTGCAAACCCTAGCCTTGCCATAATAAGGGTATTTAGGTCAACAAGTGTACGTTGAGTTTTGAGTGGTCAAACCACCTCAACAGAGGTTGAGGTTTGGGCCACTAACTTGGCATGACTTTTACCACCCTCCCATGGAAGATGGGGTGGGTTGGGGTAGGTTTGTCATATGACCCAAGAACAAACCCTAAGGATGGGCTTTTGTGTCTTGTGAAGGGCATGGGGTCAAAAGACCTTGTATGGACTTGAAATTTGGTAGGAAGGGTACTAGGGTAGCTAAAGCCCTCTGGTAAAAATCTTAGAGGATGTGGAGATAGGTAGCCCCTTCAAAACCCTAACCCTAGCTTAGGGCACATCACTTATATAAGCAAGATAAGCCACCAAACTTAATGAAGAGTTATGAAACTTGGTAGGTATGTTCATAGGATTTATCATAGCCTCTGGTGATTTTATAAGTAATTTAGGAGCTTTTCACTTAGTACCTCCCCTTGTAGTATATGAAATTGACTTTGTAATCTTTTAGTTACTATGATCACACTGCTTAGTTGGAAGTTATGAAATTGGGGCAGAGAATGTTTTAGGTCAATTTGCTCTTACTTGAAATTTATTACAATTTTTGGATGAGTATTTCCAGTACTTACTTCAGAAATGCATAAACATGGGAATATGATCAATAATAGATTTAGAGCTTCCTTTGTATTAGAAAATTATGAAACCTGATCAGTAGTGTTTTTAGGTCAATATGTTCATATGAGAATTTTATTGCAATTTTTAGATGAATTATTGTTGTACATAGTTCATTAAATTATTACTTGCAACATTATGAGAAAATTAATTATAGGATTCATTGTTCACTGATAAATTGTGAAACTTGATCTGCTGTGTTTATATGTCCTTATATTCATCCATCAATGTTTTCAGAATTTTTAGAAGAGAAATGACAGTACTTGCCTCTTTAATTTGGTTAATGTAAGTTTTGTTCAAAATTAGGTTTAGAGGCTTAAATCTTACTGAAAAATTTGGAGACCTTGAATTAATAGCTGTCTTTTATTTATCATAATTTTGTGGAACAATTTGCATGCTTGAAAATAGTACTTCATGTTCAAACTAAGGCATTTAGATCACTTTGGAAATTAGATAAATTATCAAATAAATTAGGAAAATTATAAACTTCTGGATTTAGGCTAATCACATCATGATAGACCTCCAATAAATATTATAGGGATTTTGGATGATAAATTTGAGTACCTCTCATTGTACACATCATATGGCTTAGGACGACCTACAGTTAGTAAAAAACTGCAGAAATCATATTATGGTGCAATATGAACTTAGGAAGTTGGTATATTAGTGTGTTGGTCTGGTAAGGGAAATGAGATTTTCATCGGGAGTCGTGATGAGGAGTGAGAAGTTTGTCTAGTGTTAAGAGGTGCTCGGGGTCAACGAAACATCGTCTTCCCTGTAGGAGAGAAAGTGTCGAATACACTAGGGTTACATCCAAAACAACATTTAAGGGATTGGGATATGGGTAACAATCAATAATAGTAAATGCCTTGCGAAAGGGAATGATGGGCTTCAGCTACCATCATAGTTCTTAGTGCCCTCGAGAACCCTTCACGGGGAATACTTTGGGCAGTCCTGGGCTAACCTAAACAGTAGGAATAATAAACTACAAGTGTAACTAGTATAACTAGGGTTTTACATTCACACACCCCGGTAGCTCGGGAGGTACATAGGTTGGTTTGATTGCCAACCATGCGATAGGTTAGGAAGGTAGATGCATGGACAGGTTAGTCTGGGGAGCTTTAGCTCGGTGGTGATACATCAAGATGGCATGTGCGTAAGTTATAAGGTGGTGGGTTATCTGTGTTGGAGGGTCGCAGCACCGACGCCAATACGTTGACTCGGCAAGTGTGGTTTTACACTTGGCCAAATAAAGTTCGGCGGTCAAGTCGGCAAGAGTACACAGGAGCTCCGCTTAGTGCACCAGTATCGAGGCATACAATAGGTATGATTGGTAGTGCTGTTACCGGTTTAGAGGTGGGCGAGGCCCAACACACCGCTTCCATTTGCCACTACGGAGGTATCCTAAGAGGTTCGGCTCCAGAAACGGGGAACTAAAGGTTTGTGTGCATAGAGTCGTGTGCGTGAGTTGCACTTGCATGAATCATGGCATGGCATATCACTACACTCATAATTGCGTACAACCGACACCCCAACGTATAAATTAGTATGAGACATTTTATACGATGGGAGCCTTGCAGAAGACCCCTTAACTTATATGTTTGTATGGGCATTCATATAAGTTAAGGTTACTTATTCCTTACATTACTGTTCTTACTTCTGCTGCCTATTCTACTTGTTTATTTACTGCTTACTACTATAGAACTGCTAGTTTGTACTCTTTTCTCCTTTAGCTATTTATACATTATAAATTAACTGCTAGATTGGTTCCACTATCACCTGCCATTTTGTACTCTCCACCTTTTTAGCTTCCCTTTCCTCCTCCCCGGTCGATGCCTAGGAGCCATGGGGGGAGGGGTAGGGGATGATAGGGCTTAGTCTTTACGACTAATGGTTTTCGGACCACAACATTACAGGGGCTCCAGATGGGAGATAGGGACCAGCAGCACAGGGACCAGCACCAACGGAGTACGGTGTGCATGGAGGTGGGCCAGTCTAGTACCGGAGCACCAGCGATCAGCTCCGTGAGTGATAGTCTTTTTATAGCTTTCGCGAGAGATTGTAGTGAGGATCTGATGTACCGGGCTTAAGCCCGTTTGTATTTTCGATTTTGATACCATGTAGTACTCTCTTTTCTACTTATGGACAAGTTGTGATTTCTCATATTATTTATGATATTTGTAGACCCTATTATAACTCTGTTTATGATTACTGCTCTCTCTGTGATGATTGAAAAGGCCGACAGAATCGGCATTTTGTAGTGGCGGCTTTCCCGAGTGTCGGGGCCACCGCAAAACGGCGGTTCTGGGCATAAGACCCCGGAGTTTTAAAGAAACAAAACGGGGTCTTACAAGTGGTATCAGAGCGAAACCTCGATCGAAAGAGAAGTAGTCCACAAAAACCTTAAGCCACCCTCGCGCGAGATTAGTTTGCGGACAAACTAGCAGCGGAAGCAGTGGTGTGCCCATAAGGGAAATCACATGTAAAAGTCCATCTTTCTCCTTCTTTTATTCCATTCATACGCTATCTAACTATTGGAATTTTCCTTGTACCCCGCGATGAACCCTACTCCACAGCAGGGGACACCCCAGGCTCCAAATATATTTCCACCTCCGCCGGCTCCAGTTCCGTTCCAGCAGACGGAGATGGCGCAAACACTGACGGCCATCCTGGAGGCCTTCAGAGCTCAGCAAGCCCCGGCTCCACAGCCAAATCCCGGGGCCAACTGGATGAGTGCCTTCCGAGCACTTTCCCCTCCATCATAACAGGGGATGGAGTCGGCTGTTGGCACGAAGGAATGGTTGGATACCATTTACGAGATGCTTGCGGGGATTTGATGCCCCACTGAGGAAGCAGTTGCTTTAACCATCTCCTGCCTGGAGTCACACGGAAAGAGGAGGTGGAAGTCATAGCTAGACACCACCTTTGCGGATATGGATTGCGCAGATATTCTCCTGGGGAGAGTTCAGAACAGCACTTCTGGGACATTTCGTACCTTAGTCGGCAAGGGATGAGTTGGAGGATAGATTCCTGCTGTTGAAGCAGGGCAACCTGACAGTGATGGAGTATTACGAGGAGTTTACGCACTTAGCCCGCTAGGTGGACTCTTATTAGTTGGACGACGCTGGCTATGCTAGGAGGTTCTACAAAGGGCTACATGACGACATGAGACATGCCCTCCTCTTCGTCTCCGAGGGAAGTTTGGCCAAGATTCTAGAAATGGCCAAGAAAAGGGAAGCAGATCAGCTTATAATCAAGATCCGAAAGAGACCGGCTGACAATGCAGTAATTGGAGGCCGTAGAGACCGCCCTCGAGTCCAGGTCATCGGGGAAAGAAGGAACGGGGATCAACCCCATCAGGAGATTGGACAGGAGCAGAGGTATCAGGGGGTGTTGGCCCCCCAGCCCTTACAGATACTGGAGATACAGAGGACAGCAGAGCAGGCATTGGTGTGCTTCCAGTGCAAGAAGCCGGGACATATCAAGAGGAATTGTCCCATGAGGCGATCACCTCCACCAGCACTTCAGGGTTCCCCACCTCCTCAGTAGTTTGGCGACCGAGGACGGGGATATCAGGGCAGAGTCCACAGGCCAGAGAGGGAGCAGGTGTACGCTCTAGATCTGGCACAACCTCGGAACCCGGAGTAGGTTATAGTAGGTACGCCAGCACCTTTGAATTCCTTCCTCCCTAAGAACTAGTTTTCAAAAACATATACTAGTTAGAAATTAAAAAAACTATAACTAGAACACTAAGACATTTAATTACCTCAGGCGTGGTTTTCATCAGCGGCAAACCCGCTCACACACTCTTCGACACCGGTGCTTCACACTCGTTTGTGTTAGAAGATTTCGTGAAAGGACTGGCAGGCATGGATCAATTCACGGGAAGAATGGTGAGGGTGCGTCTACCTGATGGATCAGTGTTAATGACCTCTTCTCATTGCAACATGGAGGTGGAGATCGTGAGGAAGGCATTTGAGGCACCAGCGATGATCCTGGGGACGCTAGGCTATGATTTGATCCTAGGCATGACATGGCTGCACAAGAACCATGCCCAGATTGACTGCATGGCGAAGAGGATCACCGTGAGGCATGGGGACTCCCATATTGTTATCGAAGGTATCATACCAGCCCCCCACGTATTATTATCGTCTATGCAGGCCGTTAAGGCCCACCTATAGGGAGATGAAGTCTATCAGGTTCTCTTCGAGATCGTCGTAGCCAAGGATTCTATTTCAGATATTCCAGTGGTGCGGGACTTTACCGATGTATTTCCGGAGAAGCTACCAGGGCTACCCCCGCACCGGGAGAAGGACTTCCAAATTCATCTCGTGTCGTGGGCTAAGCCGGTATCCAGGGCTCCTTACCGAATGGCCCCGAAGGAGTTGGTGGAATTTTGAAGCCAACTTCAAGAGTTAGTGGAAGCCGAGTTCCTCCAGCCTAGCTCTTCACCATGGGGAGCTCCGGTACTATTCGTCAAAAAGAAGGACGGAACACTTCGGCTGTACATTGATTATCGGGCCCTGAACAGGCTGACGCTCCGGAATACCTATCCCTTGCCACGGATAGATGAGTTATTTGACCATCTGGAGGGAGCTCATTGGCTCTCAAAGTTGGACCTGAGATTGGGGTACTACCAGCTACGCATCCAGGAGGAGGACATCCCGAAGACGCCCTTCAGCAGCAGATATGGACTGTACGAGTTTACTGTGATGCCCTTCAGGCTCACGAATGCACCCTCCGCGTTCATGGCCTTGATGAACCGGGTGTTCGAAGAGTTTCTGGATGTCTTCGTCATTGTATTCATTGACGACATCCTTATTTATTCGAGGACTGAAGAGGAGCACGCGAGGCATCTGGCTTTGACGTTGGAGAAGCTCTGAGAGCATAATATGTACGCTAAGTTCAGCAAGTGCCAATTCTGGCTAAAGGATGTGGCCTTTTTGGGCCATATCATTAGTGGAGCAGGTTTGGCAGTAGATCCAGCATAAGTCCAGGCAGTGCGAGATTGGCCACCGCTAAAGACGGCCACGGATGTGCGGAGTTTCTTAGGACTTGCTGGTTATTACCGGAAGTTCGTGGAGGGGTTCTCTCAGATTGACCTCCCTCTTACGTCCCTCGCGAAGAAGGAGTCTCCTTTTATTTGGACGCCACAATACGAGTCTGCCTTTCTGGAGCGGCTTACCTCGGCACCTATCCTTGCTCTTCCATCATGAAAGGAAGGATTCCAAGTGTACACGGATGCCTCTTATCAGGGGATGGGTGTCGTTCTGATGCAAAACGGGCACGTAATAGCCTACGCCTCCCGTCAGCTAAAGAAACATGAGCAGAATTACCCGGTGCACGACTTGGAGATGGGGGCAGTTATATTTGCTCTAATGATCTGGCGACACTACCTCTATGGGGTCCAATGCGACATTTTCTCTGACCACAAGAATTTGAAGTATGTAGACACACAGAAGGATCTGAACATCAGGCATAGATGCTGGGTGGAGTTTCTGTCGGACTACCAATACACCATGCACTACCATCCTGGGAAGGCAAACGTGGTGCCAGAAGCTCTGAGCCAGAGAGCGAGTATGTCAGGAGTAGGCCTGCAGCTGATGGCCTTGGAGTTAGTTGAGTCATTCAAGAAGATACAGATATCACTGGTGTCCGAGGATGATCCGGAGTTATACATGGAGTACCTACAATCGATGGTTACCATCGATGACATTTGGGATCGCATGAGGGATGGGCAGAGGCTGGATGCGAGAGCGGAGCCGATATTTAAGGCCTTGGAGGAAGACACGACAGGGGATTACTCCTTGAGGGATGGGTTCATATGCTTCAGAGGCAGGGTCTACATACTGGCAGGAGGCCAGATTCGGGAGGACATCTTGGCGGAGGCTCAATGCAGCAGATACTCGGTGCACCCGGGAATCACCAAGATGACAACAGATTTGAAGAGGATGATGTTCTATCCAGGCATGAAGAAGGACATCACGTACTTTGTGACGCATTGTGAGGCTTGTCAACTCGTAAAGGCTGAGTGCAGGAATCCGGCCGGTTTACTATAGCCACTTCCGGTCCCGGAATGGAAGTTTGAGGATATAGCCATGGATTTCATACATAGGCTACCCCGGTCTCGTGCGGGGAATGACTCGATCTGGGTGATAGTGGATAGACTAACAAAGGTGGCCATATTTATTCTAGTGGCAAAAGACTCTCCGGTCAGGGTATTAGTATAGAGATTCATCGAGCAGTTTGTGTGTTATCATGGAATACCCAGGAATATCATTTCAGATCGGGATGGGCCGTTTACGTCCAAGGAGTGGAGGTCAGTTCATGCCCATCTGGGCTCTCATTTGACATTCAGCACGGCCTTCCACCCTCAGACCGATGGGCAGACGGAGCACACCAACCGCATATTAGAAGATCTTCTACGCTTATGTTTTTTGGACCACGGCGAGCCTTGGGAGAGATTGTTGTCGTTGGTCGAGTTTTCGTACAACAACAGCCATCAGTCCAGTATAGGCATGGACCCTTACGAGGCATTATATGGATGGAGGTGCAGGACCCCACTATCATAGATTCAGGATGAAGATCCACAGGCACTCGACTCAGAGTTTGTGTAGCATACTGATGCTCAGGTTAGATTGATCCGGGACAGGATGCTGGAAGCCCAGAGCAGACATGCCAAGTATTACAATGCAAGGCATTGTCAGGTGGAGTTCCAGGTGTGAGACCGGGTCTTCTTGAAGATACGGCCAATGCATGGAGTCCCACAAGTTCACGAGCGGAAGAAGCTCAGTCCGAGATATATGGGGCCCTATAGGATCCTGGAGCGGATCAGCCCCTTGGCTTATAGACTGGAGCTACAGCCAGAGTTAGCGAGATTGCATGACGTCTTCCACGTCTCCTCACTATGGAGGGCTCTACTACACCCTGAGCAGCTGATTTCCACAGCTAACAGTCTAGTGGCCTCAGATTGATCAGTCAGCCTGGAGCCGATCAGGATGGACGACACGACAGTGCGGGTCTTGCGACGCAAGAAGGTTCCCCTAGTCAAGGTTCTGTGGAGAAACCACGAGCAGGAGGAGCATATATGGGAGCCACAGGACTTGATGCAGCAAAATTACCAGGGGCTCTTTGAGTCAGGTGTATCTTAAACCTTAGGGATGTTACAATTTTGATTTATTTCAGTAGAAACCCCCGTAGACTAAACCTCAATTTCGGGGACGAAATTTTTTATATATATATATTGGGGTTTGTAACATCCCTCAAACAACTAGACCCCTAGGATTTTGTTTTGTCATGACTAGGTCATGACAAAACCATCAGAAGCTCAAGGACCAAGTGAACAAGGACCAAGGTGAAAATCACTTTGGTCTGCCTATAGCTCAACCTCAACATTTAGACCTAAGGTCTGACTTTAGGGCTATACCTTGATCCCATGACCCTACCACAACACCCCTAACAACTTGGGTAGTCCATAGGCCTACTAAAGACCCACTAGGAGCAGTCAAAGTGGTTAAGTTGACCTAAGTTAACTCTAACCCTAAATGGGTCAAACTAGCCAACTTAGGGTCAATTGACCTTCCATTAGCCAAGTGGACCCCACCCATGCCCTCCTAACACTAAAGTGAGGTAAATGGGTCACCAAGGACCCATTGGGGTCAACCCAAGAGTTTAGGTTGACCAAAGTGAAAGAAATTGTACCTAATCACCTAGAGGGGGGGGGGGTGAATAGGTGACCTTAATCTTTTTAAACTTTTAGGCAGATATAATCACAGATTTCACAGAACATAAAACAGCAACCACAGAATCATACACACACAGAGTACACACAGTTTTATAGTGGTTCCCCAAGGTCTGGGTACATCCACTTTCCCCCTTCGCCTATCTAGTAGTGTACTAGATTCGGCCAAACTCCTCCACTATTCCTCAGATCCTCAGATATTACACTCAGAACCCCAAACGGGTTCCTACAGCTCAGGCTCAAAGCCCTACCACTCACTGTTCACCAAGACCTACTCTCAGCCTTCAACAAGGCCTACACTCAGCCCTCAACAAGGCCTACACTCAGAGAAATGGATCTCCTACACTCAGGCACACAAGCCCTACCACTCAGCCTTTATAATTTCAGGCTTACAACTCAGATCCCTTAGGATCCTACAAGAAATAAAAATTACAATGTATATACCTACAACTCAGAATAAGAGAGAAGAGTTGATAGGTTTCTTGATGAGTTCTTGGAAGAAATTTGCTGAGATCAACCTCACTTGGCTTTCTTCAAAGCTTCTTGAATTTAGAACACAATAGGGTTGAGTCTCTATGCAGCTGATCTTCAATCACTGCTAACTTAAGAATCAGATCTCAACCTGAAACTTGTCTTCACAGCATGGTTCAACAGCAGTCTTCTTGGAAAGAGCTCTCTCTCTTCAACTTCTTAGATCTTCTGATCACTTCAAATGATTGATGTTCCTCTTCTTCTCAATCATCTTCTTCTATTGCCAGAATAAGCCTATATATAGGCCTTCTTCATGGTGACAGGCTGATCCGGTTTCTAATGACTTTCTGACAACTCTGACAGTTGCAGTAGACCGGCTGGAATGGCAGTTGTTATGTCATCCAGTCACTTCTTGAATTTTCTGTAACTGTCTGAAAGTGTCGAGACAGTCAGTTTTTAAGTGTCGACACTGATAGACTAAGTGTCGACACAAGTAGACTAAGTGTCGACACTAGCCTTCAAGGTGTCGACACAACTCCTTGTGTTGTAGAAATTACTTCTCGACACTGCTTCTTCAACATGTGTCGACACTAATATTGTGTGTCGACACAACTCCTTGTTCTTCAGTACTTAGTTGATTTCTTGTAAGTGTCGACACAACTCCTTTGTGTCGACACATCTTCTTGTGTTGAACTTGTTCAGTGTCGACACATCTTCTTGGTGTCGACACATGCCTTCTGTGTTGATACTTGCTGAGTTTCGACACTTCTCCTTGTGTCGACACATTCTTCTTATGTTGAGACTTTGGCTGAGTGTCGACACATCTACTTTGTGTCGACACTTGTACTTAGAATTTGTTGAACTTTGCTGAGTGTCGACACAGCCTCCTAGTGTCGACACTTTTTTCATGTGTTGAGTCTTCTGCAGTGTGTCGACACATTCTTCATTATGTCGACACTTGTACTTAAACTCTGTTGAAGTTTTACTGAGTGTCGACACAGCCTCCAAGTGTCGACACTTTCTGATGTCGACAAAGTTCCTCTGGTTGTCGACACTGCTTCTAAGTGTCGACACTGCTTCACTGGACATTTCTTCATTGAGTGTCGACACAAACTGTATGTGTCGACACTTTCCTTCTGGTGTCGACTCTGCACTCCTGGTGTCGACACAATTACTCCAAGTGTCGACATTGCTTCTCTGGGTGTCGACACAAGTCTTCTCAAGTGTCGACACTTTCCTTCTGGGTGTCGACACATGGACTTAGAAACTTTTCAGCTTTCCCTGCAAATACTTAACCTACTCAACTAAACTCAAAACACATCAAATACATTTTGATGTATATCATTGAGTAGGGTGAGGCTTCTTCAAATCAGGTACATTTATTCCAATGTACCCAACAATCTCCCCCTATTTGGAGAAGTTATAACCCTTAGTCAATGATATACGCCATACATAATAAAATCACAGTATGATGTAAAACAGGATTATATAACAGGGTAAGTACATAAACATGTATGAACAAACATGTATACACAAATATCTCAGAACAATAATGTAATAAATTTAACATATATCACATTGTTCTAACAACTTCAACATATTCATTATTCAACAGTTTATAGAGAGTTTAAAATCAAATGATTACAACTGTAAACTAAAGATAAATTCTATCATATTGCTGCTCAGGTTCCTTGATAATTATGCCCTTTCCAGACTGTATCTTTGCTTGGACTGGGGCTTCAGCATCTTCAGCAGCAGCAAGCTTCTTTCCTTTAAGATCCTTCTTTTTTAATTCTTCAGCTTTGATCTTTTGCCTTTCAAAGTAATGATAAGGCTTTGGAAAGTACTTGCTAGGCTCCTGGGCAGTAGGAGGTAGCTTTCCCATCTTAGCCTTTCTTTTATATTGCACAATTGCCTCTTGCCTGGACTCATGCTTCCTCCACTCCAGTTAAAAATACCACTTGTTTCTATCTTGGATATTATCCTTGGCAGCCTTCCATGCAGTCAAGATAATATTCCTGGAAGTGGGGCTCCATTATTCAAAGTCAGGCCTAAGTTCAGCTTGCTCTCTGAATCTCTTCTTAGACAATTGAGCTTCTTGTTCTTTCTGCAAAGCCTCTTGTTCTTTCAGTATAGCCTCTGACACTGGCTGAACCACTTTCTCTATGATGACCTTCTGAATTCCCTCAGGAGGGATATACATTGATTGTATGTCTTGATGTATCATATCAAAGTCTGGTGGAGGATAGATCACTTGAGCCACTTCAGCTTGCTCCCCTCCAAGATATGCAGGATTAATTCCAGACTCTGCAACATTGTCATCATCACATAATGGAGGATATCCAAGGGTGGCTCTGATGGAATTGGAAATCCACTTTGCATGATCAGAACTGGCTTTGACTAACACCCTCTCCCCCTTTATGACTTCTCTTTCAATGTGATCTCTTAGATCATCTTTCTGAAATCTGATTTGTGCATTTAGGTAATTTACTCCATCTTTGTAGAAAGGTTTCAACCTTTGGAGTTTTTCAGTGATTAGCTTCTGAGAATCCTGAAGTGCATAAGTAACAGCAGTAATACTTTCTTGTAATGTTTTATCAAATTCTGTCTTGGTTGTAGTCATGGCCGTAGTTTGACCAGCAGCTATATTTTTCATTTCTGTTACTATTGCATTGTGTGAAGCAGTTAAATTATAATTCATCCTTAGCTGGTTCTCCAGAACATAGCCTTGCTTCACTGCAATATCATCCACTTGAGCTTTGATCTTCTCCTGATGAGTGGCTAGATACACTACTTCATTTCCTCCCTTATGAAAGCAGTCAGTCATTTATTTCTTATTCAGATTCATTTCAAATCTGATGGACTTAATGTCTTGGGCCAGATCAAACTGCAGAGACTTATGTCCTTCATCCATATAAGATTGCAAAGCCTGTCTTTGCTCATCCATCTTTATCTGTAATACAACCATCAGAGAACTGAAATCTGTAGATGGGGCAAGCTGTGGTGCAGGTTGTGGTGCAATTGTTTGTAAAGCTTTCTTATAATTCTGGCTCCTTCTTTTAAAGACTTAGAATTTCCACTTCTTGGCTCTTGCAGCCTCCTCATCTTCTGATGCAGATGTGCTATCAATAGTCACACTATCCTTAGGACTTGGAGGTAACTCCTCAGTCCTTTGTAGCCCTTCAGCATCTTTTGGCACCTCAGTCTCTTTGCCTGCTGTTTTCTCTATAGTCTCCACTTGCTCCCCCTCAATAATTACTTTCTCCCCCTCAGCAGCAGCGTTTTCCACTTCAATGTCAGTTTGAATAAGGTCAGGGAACAGTTCTTCCAAAGTAAATTCCTGTTGAGGATGGGGTGGAGAAACTCTTATCTCATCAACAACTTGATCAGCAACAGATGTGCCCTCCATGACAACATCTTGGGGTTGGCTATGTGTTTGTGTTTGTTGATTAACATTAGGTAATGAATCAGACAAAACATCATCCTCAATAGGGAAATCTAATTCATTAATTTCAGTTATTACCTCAAGTATGGTCTGAGTAACTTGTTCACTCTCTAGTGGAGTTGGCTGTTCCACAAGTAGAGGCTCCCCCTGGATTGAATCCTGGTGAATTAGGCTAGCCTGTGGTAGCTCCCCCTGCCTTGGTGCATCTTCTTATCCTGCTGGAGATTGTCCAGCATTTCTAGTGTCTTCTTCATCAGGAGTGAACACTACATGCTCTTCAGAGCTGCTTGAGGATTCTTGAGCCACAGGGGCTGACTTCTTCTTCTTCAGGGGTTTTTCCTTCTCAGGAGTTGGCATTTCCTTGGTCAAGACTCTATCCCACCTAGAGAAGATTCTCAAATCCATTCTCCTCATGTGGTTAATCTTAGTTCCAGCTGCTTGACTAATGACCTCTGGTATACTACCAGCCAGGTAAAGACTTAGAATCCTACCCAAATTGGGCTTCTTCATACTCTCCTTTATCTTTTCAAACACAACTGCAGTCCAATCAGTTTCTAGTTTGAAGATAATTCTTGTCATTAGACTAAACATATGAGCTGATACTCTATCATGCCCTCCAGGCTTGCTCAGGATGACTTTGCCAACAATTTCAGATAAGAATTTGCCTTGCATATTCATTCCCTTTCTGTTGAAAACAGATCCTATTTTCATGTTTGAGTCCAAACCACACCATGTCAGTGCTTCTCTAGTCTTAGATGCAGAAACATCTTCTTCTTCATTTGTCCTAGGTAGTTGAATTACCTTTCTCAGACTCTTAGGAGAGACCTTCACCTTTGCCCCATGAACTCTTGACTTAATTTTGAGTCCTGATTCATCTAGGGTTGCTGCATTCAGAAATTCCAGGACTTCTTTCTTCCATATCTTGGTCGGTTCGGAAACAAGAAATTCTAACCCTGTCTCTTCTATTAGGGTTATCACGCCTTTGATCTCTGGTTCAGCATCATCAAAAGCATGCAGCACGAGTTCATATCTTTCATTCACATTCTCTTCTAGATTGGGCGCCATTAGGGTTTGAAGAAATTTGAATTGAGAGAAGAGAGGTGTCGAACAGGTTCCTACCTCGCTTTGATACCACTTGAAAGAAATTGTACCTAATCACCTAGAGGGGGGGTTAATAGGTGATCTTAATCTTTTTAAACTTTTAGGCCGATATAATCACAGATTTCACAGAACATAAAACAACAACCACAGAATCATACACACACAGAGTACACACAGTTTTATAGTGGTTCCCCAAGATCTGGGTACATTCACTTTCCCCCTTCGCCTATCTAGTAGTGTACTAGATTCGGCCAAACTCCTCCACTATTCCTCAGATCCTCAGATCTTACACTCAGAACCCCAAACAGGTTCCTACAGCTCAGGCTCAAATCCTTACCACTCAGTCTTCACCAAGACCTACTCTCATCCTTCAACAAGGCTGGTTTGTCCAGTGAAGTTGTGTCGACACATTCTTCATTATGTCGACACTTGTACTTAAACTCTGTTGAAGTTTTGCTGAGTGTCGACACAGCCTCCAAGTGTCGACACTTTCTGATGTCGACAAAGTTCCTATGGGTGTCGACACTGCTTCTAAGTGTCGACACTGCTTCACTGGACATTTCTTAATTGAGTGTCGACACAAACTGTATGTGTCGACACTTTCCTTCTGGTGTCGACTCTGCACTCCTGGTGTTGACACAATTACTCCAAGTGTCGACACTACTTCTCTGGGTGTCGACACAAGTCTTCTCAAGTGTCGACACTTTCCTTCTGGGTGTCGACACATGGACTTAGAAACTTTTCAGCTTTCCCTGCAAATACTTAACCTGCACAACTAAACTCAAAACACATCAAATACATTTTGATGTATATCATTGAGTAGGGTGAGGCTTCTTCAAATCAAGTACATTTATTCCAATGTACCCAACACAAAGTCAACCCTAGCCCTAATTTGGCCAAAGTACCCTTCCTAAGGGCAGGTGACCTCCAAATTGTCAAGTCAATCCTACGCATCCCTACCTAGACCCTAGGGGAGGCCAATAGGTCACCAGGGACCCAATGGTGGTGACACAAGAGGCCAATTTGACCTAGGTGAACCCGTGTCAAGGTTAGGTCAAACCTAGCTCAAATGGGGTAAGCTAGCTCAAACTCATTTTCCCCACTTGGGCTAACCTCATTTTTATTATTAATATGAGTTAGTGGGCTGCCAATAGGCTGGAGGAGAGATTAAAATTTGGCCATGGTGAGTATGAGAAAGAAAGCTCCATTTGCCCCAATTAATGGAGGAGAGAGAAAATGAAAGGAGGGGGCCATTCATGGCTAGGGAGGCCAAGAACCCTCTCCTCTTGCTGGAACCATCTCCCCTAGGAAGTTAATAGGAGGCCAAGGGTTTTTGCGGCCATGGCAGTGGCTAGGGAGCAGAATCACTATAGCCGAGCCAAGCTTTCAATGTCCATTAATGACCATTGATGACTTGGCCTCTCCCCTCCCTAACTGAGGCTTTAAACACCATCAGTGGGTAGTGGGGAGTTTTCCCCACCGTTTACCTAAAGAGTTTGAGCCTTTCCACTGTGTAGTTGCAGATACCCGAGCGGTGCCACCACCACCAATGGTTTCCCGATGATCGACGCGTCTCTAGGCCACAAGCAAGGTCCTCCCCATCCTCTCTCACTGTGGATAGATCGTATGGATCTTTTAAAATAAAAATTGGGCTCAACTGAGCCCGATTGAAGCTTGCATTTTCATGGTTTTTCCGTGAAAAATGAACTCTTGGGATCATCGGAATAAGCCCCTCCGGCGGCTGTGCCGCTTCTAGTCAATAGCCACCACCTCGACGGAGGTGGTGGTGGCGGTGGCCAGCCAGGGAGGTGGCCGGATGGCCGGCGGCAGCGGCTGGAAGTTGCTCCAGGACGGATGAATCTTAACCGTCAGCTGGAGGAAGACGATGAGCCAGAGTCCTTGGATCTGCTTTGAGATTAGTGTTGGATATGGATTTTAAACTATAGGCTATGGTTTCATATTATTTCATTTTGTCACAGGAATTGTATTTAATGTTTTAAATTATTAAAAATACCTAGGCCCATCTACAAAAAGAGTGGTCAACATAGAATTTGTAGCTCTATGGGTCTACTTTAGTTAAAATTGGATTGGACTGATTTGGGTGCCTGGTTTGACCAGGGCACGCATTCTGGTGGGGTCTATACCTAGGGCTAGGCAGAGATTAAAATGAGTGCCCACACTTCATCTCTTATCCAAATGACTTGAAATTTGGACAGGGAGTCACCCTAGACTATACCTAGGTCTTGCCCAAAATGAGAATTTTTGGGGATAATATTTCTATAGTTTTGGAAATTATTTAATTACTATATTGTAAATTAATTAAGAGACCAAATTACCTCCAAACTCACCCAAAGTTTGGTGAGTGGTCCTTGGGGTTATCATAAGTCTCTGAATAAAATTTTATCCCATTTGGATATGATTTGGATTGAATTCTTGCAAACCCTATCCTTGTCATAATAAGGGTATTTAGGTCAACAAGTGTACTTTGAGTTTTGAGTGGCCAAACCACCTCAACAGAGGTTGAAGTTTGGGCCACTAACTTGGCATGACTTTTAACACCCTCCCATGGAAGATGGGGTGGGTTGCGATAGGTTTGCCCACGGACCCAATACCAAACCCTAAGGTTGGGCTTTTGTGTCTTGTGAAGGGTATGGGGTCAAAAGACCTTCTATGGACTTGAAATTTGGTAGGGAGGGTACTACGGTAGCTAAAGCTCTCTGGTATAAATCTTAGAGGATGTGGAGATAGGTAGCCCCTTCAAAACCCTAACCCTAGATTAGGGCACATCACTTATACAAGCCAGATAAGCCACCAAAACCTAATGAAAAGTTATGAAACTTGGTAGGTATGGTCATAGTGTTAATCATAGCCTCTAGTGAATTTATAAGTAATTTAGGAGCTTTTCACTTAGTACATGCCCTTGTAGTATATGAAATTACCCTTGTAATCTTTTAGTTACTATGCTCACACTGTTTAGTAGGAAGTTATGAAATTGTGGCACAGAATGTTTTAGGTCAATTTGCACTTACTTGAAATTTATTACAATTTTTGGATGAGTATTTCCAGTACTTACTTCACAAATGCATAAACACGGGAATATGATTAATAATAGAATTAGAGCTCCCTTTGTACTGGAAAATTATGAAACCTAATCACTAGTGTTTTTAGGTCAATATGTTCATATCGGAATTTTATTGCAATTTTTAGATGAATTATTGTTGTACATAGTTCATTAAATTATTACTTGCGACATTATGAAAAAATTAATTATACGACTCATTATTCACTGATAAATTATGAAACTTGACGTGGTGTGTTTATATGTCCTTATATTCATCCTTGAATTTTCTCAGGATTTTTAGAAGAGAAATGATAGTACTTCCCTCTTTATTTTGGTTAATGTAAGTTTTGTTCAAAATTAGGTTTAGAGGCTTAAATCTTACTGAAAAATTTGGATACCTTGAATTTACTGATAAATAGCTGTCTTTTATTTATCATAATTTTGTGGAACAATTTGCATGCTTGAAAATAGCACTTCATGTTCAAACTAAGGCATTCAGATCACTTTGGAAATTAGATAAATTATCAAATAAATTAGAAAAAATATAAACTTATGGATTTAGGCTAATCACATCATGATCGACGTCCAATAAATATTATATGGATTTTGGATTATAAATTGGAGTACCTCCCATTGTACACATCATATGACTTAGGATGGCATGTGTTTAGTAAAAAAACTGCAGAAATCATATTATGGTGCAAAATGAACTTAGGAAGTTGGTATATTAGTGTGTTGGTCTGGTAAGCGAAATGAGATTTTTATCGAGAGTCATGATGAGGAGTGAGAAGTTTGGCTAGTGTTAAGAGGTGCTCGGGGTCGACGAAACATCGTCTTCCCCGTAGTAGAGAAAGTGTCAAATACACTAGAGTTAGATCCAGAACAACATTTAAGGGTTTGGGATATGGGTAACAATCAATAATTGTAAATTCCTTGTGAAAGGGAATGATGGGCTTCAGCTACCATCATAGTTCCTAGTGCCCTCGAGAGCCCTTCACGGGGAATACCTTGGGCAGTCCTGGGATAACCTAAACAGTAGGAATAATAAACTACAAGAGTACCTAGTATAACTAGGGTTTCACATTCACACACCCCGGTAGCTCGGGAGGTATATTAGGTTGGTTTGATTGCCATCCGGATGGTAGGTTCGGAAAGTAGATGCACGGATAGCTTAGTCCGGGGAGCTTTAGCTCGGCGGTGATACATCAAGATGGCATGTGCATAAGTTATAAGGTGGTGGGTCATATGTGTTGGATGGTCACAGCACCGACGCCAATACATTGACTCGGCAAGTGTGGTTTTACACTTGGCCAAATAAAGCTCGGCAGTCCAGTCGACAAGAGTACGCAGGAGCTCCGCTTAGTGCACCAGCGTCGAGGCGTACGATAGGTCTGACTGGTAGTGTTGTTACCGGTTTAGAGGTGGGCGAGGCCCAACCCACCACTTTTGTTTGCCACTACGGAGGTATCTTGGGAGGTTTGGCTCCAGAAAGGGGAAACTAAATGTAATGCCCCGAAACTCAAAAGAGCAACGGGAGGCATTTTGAGCCAAGTCTAGAATTTGGCAGGGGGCACACGGCCTGGTACACGGGCGTGTCCCAGGGGCGTGTCGTGCTCGGGTCGACGATCTAGCCGAGGGGTCGACGAATTTTGGAGTCGACGATCATCGAGCATCGAATACGGCCTGAGACACGGGCGTGTCCCAGGCCGTGTCCTTCTCGGGTGGTTGGTCGAGTTGAGTTGGGTGAGAAACACGGCCTGGAGCCCAGGCGTGTTCGGGTATGACACGGGCGTGTCAAAGGGGACACGGGCATGTCCAAGACCCGTGTGCTTCTCGGGTTGGTGTTGTTCCTGTGTCGATGGAGGAACACGCCTGGGAACACGGGCGTGTACTAGATGACACGGGCGGGTCAGGTCAAACACGGGCGGTTCAGGTGCCCGTGTTCTTTTCGGGACGCATCGGTTTCGACGGCAAATGTGGAACACAGCCCTGGACACGGGCGTGTCACAGGCCATGTTCGGCCTAGATTTTGGATTTCAATGGCGAATCGTGGCCATTTGTTTCCTTATTTTGTGATCCGACAGCTGGGGGCTGTTCTTTCTTGGATATACCCGGGTTTAGGGCTTTGAAAACCCCATTTCACTTGGGTTATTCTCTTTCTAAAGTTTAGAGAGAGGAGAGAGCAAGGAAGAAGAAAGGATGCTAGATCTCATCACCGGCGGAGCCTCGGGCCTCCAAATCGTAAGCCGACTTCGGATCTACGGAGGCGAGGAGATTGCAGTACTTTTCATCCGCATACATTTCCATGGCGCCAAGGAAAAATGCTAGGGTAACGATTCTCATCCTAGGACATGTGAAGTCCTCTTTTCCTTTGCATAGGAAGCCCGCTCTCGCAAGATTGCGGTGAGTTGAGGCGTTCCTTCGGGTAGACATGAATAGTCCCCGTTTGTACATGTAGAGTCTGTAATCGAGAACGGATATAGGCATGATATGTGAAGCCTACCCGGACAAGTTGATCTGGATCGGTGATGTTGCATTGCATGAATGGCCGGAGAAGACTCCGCAAGAATGGTTATTTTTCGGATTTTCTACGCGATAGATTGCAACAGGGAGCTTTGGGGATTAACTCCAAGGTGCACCCTGAAAACTGGGCAGATGTGTGATTCTTCCAAACATGGTGGCCTAGGAGCCAACCTGGACATAACTGGGTTATGTGATGTGTGTAAACGATACGGGACTCGGGGAAGCTTGACCCGCGCAGACGACTTAAGTTGACGTTGCGGTGTGAGCAACGGGTTAGGCGGAACCGTACCCGATATATGTAGTTCGGTTAGAGAGACCTAAGGTACGTGGTACTCGTCATTGGCATAGATGGAGGGTCTTAGGTAGTGGCCAGAAAGACCAAATACTCACGAGATATTGTCGTCCAAGGGGCAGTGGTGAGTAAGCGGACTTTGACCGTGTTCACCGAGAATGTGCCCTGAGAGCACGGGGTGTGAGGCCGTGCGTGCCCATGACTGTGATGAAGTGTTTATTCACTATACTGTTTGGTTATCCTAACAAAGTGCAGGTAAAGAGCATCGCCGCTCCGATTATGGGGGAGGGATCGTTATAATTTGGTCAGCATAGCTGACCGTTGTTTTGCTTGCCACAGTTTCGGTGGATTGTTGTTTTCAGGTGCTGCGGATCCGAGCGGTAAATAGTGGGCTAAAGCCCAAGTTGCTGGGTCGACCCTTGAAGGCCAAACTTTGAGTGTTTACTTGTTTATTCACATGTGACCGGCATGCGTGTCGTGGTATGGAAGACACATTTTATTTGAGTAAACAATTGTAAGGCCTTAAGGCCATTGTACTTCATTCCTATTGGGTTTTTGTAGTGGACATTCATGCTTGTGGCTAGGTTCTTTAATTTGAAACTTTTAATAATTGCTTCCGCTAGAATGACTCTATGTAGGACATTGGTTATTAGTTGGATGGTATTTCATTTAGTAACCACCCGGTCTATTTGTGGTATATGGCGTCTGGCCCCGGCTGGACCTACTGCTATATGCTATGTGACGGATAGGGGGTGTTACAATTTGGTATCAGACTACTGGTTTCAGTCAGGCTTAAAATGAATTAGTGGGTGAATTCTTTTTAAGGGGTGGTGAGCACATGTGTGTGCGTCATCGTTATAACATCAAAAGAACCCATGAATGTCCACTTAGGAATGAAAATACATGTGTTTGAGGAACCTGTGTGTTCCTATAATTGCATTTTGCAATTTTGTTTGGTCGCTTAACGATGTGTTGTACAACTATAGGTGACCAGAAGTGGTGCAGGGCCGTCATAATGCCCAATTTCTGAGGCTAGTAGCGCACCAAATGATGCTCCTGCAACACCTCCCTCGGCTGAAACCATACAATTGGTGGCCAAAGCAGTGTTTGTCATGATCAATACGCAGCCTGCAAGGCAAATGTAGCAGCGCGCTCCTACGATGGAGCAGGTACCGCTTCAAAGGGATGAACCGAGAAGAGTGGAGTAGGTAGTGGTGGAGCCTTTGGTGCTGAGGAGAGCAACCGAAAGACAGCTCAAACATGTTATGATCTTTAATCCTCTTGTGTTCTCAGGGTTGGGAACCCCATCTCAAGCTGAAAATTGGCTCTCCCGAGTGAAGAGAGTCTTGACAGTGACGGAAACAGAGGAGTGACAGATGACCACTATAGTTATATTCCTGTTGGACGGGGATGCGAGGGTGTGGTGGGAAGGTATAGAGCTGCATCACTTAAGAGGAAGGCAACTTACGAACATCCCGATGGAGGAGTTCTCGAGACTGTTCTTGGCAAGGTACCTCCCTTCGGCTCAGAGGATAGCATTGGAGAATGAGTTCCAAAGGTTGGTGCAAGGAGAGAGTAGCGTGGATGAGTATCTCCACGAATTTACTCGGTTGGGTCGGTATGCTAGATTTACGCTCGCGGATGAGGAGCGTAAGACCAACCGTTTTTACGAAGGTCTAAGAGATGACTTAAGGCTACTGCTCACGGGGCCGATGACGTAGGGCTTCTTGACCCTGGTCAACACGGCCCGGTCTTTGGAGAAGGACTTGAAAAATGTGCAAGCAAAGAAAAACACTTGTGAGAAGAGTTCAAAGTGTCGGCTAATGCGAAGCCTGGGTATCGCAAGTTCAATAAGAAGGCTTGGACTTCGGGTCCAGCCCCCTCTTTTGGTGCTTCTAGGGCGACTATGGGTCTGACCCCGGGCGCACGTTTTACTTGTGGGAGGTCGGGGCACTTTGCCCGTGACTGTTGGAGCAGACGTCCCAAGTTCGAAAGGAAGCTGGGAGCAACATATGAAGAGAAGGGCAAGGCGGTGGAGTCAACTGCATCCCATTATGCTCCGGCTCAATCGAGAGTTTATAATCTTGGCCAACAGGAGGCCATTAAGCAAGCAGATGTGGTGACAGGTATGATTTAAATTTATATCAATTCAATTTTTTAAATACTTGTTATGCATGTGTTACCTTACCACTGCGTGTTTAGGATTTGTTTTGATTTGTGAGAATCCGGCAAGAGCACTCTTTGATTTGGGAGCTTCGCACTCCTTTTTGTACGAAGGTTTCATATCGCTCATCGGAGTACCTTCTTCGATGGAGAAGGACAAACTGGATGTGTTGTTGCTGAATGGGTGTTCGATGTGCGCGCATAGAGTCTGTGGCGTTAAGATTCGTATCGGGAGTCAAGAGTTCCATTTGCAAGCGTTGTTACTACCGCTGGTGGAGTTCGACGTGATATTTGGCATGGACTGGCTCTCTGAGCAGCAAGCTTATATTGATTGCGGTCGTAAGTAAGTCAAGTTGGGAACAGGTCGTGAGATGACTTTCACGGGCTTGAAAGGGTCGAGCAAGACTTTGATGTCTGCTCTTCAGGTGGTGAAGGCGGTTCGTGCTGGAGCAGAGCTGTTTTCACGCTAGTGGAGGTTGGAAAGCCTAAGCCTACGATGGATAGAATTTCAGTGGTAGTTGAGTACCCTGATGTGCTCCCTGCCGATCTTCCTAGAGCCCCGCCTTAACGGGAGATAGATTTCACCATCGAGCTAGTGTCAGGTGCTAAACATATGTCACGCTCTCTGTATCGGCTAGCGCCTAAGGAAATGGCGGAGCTGATGGTTCAACTGTAAGAGTTGTTCGAGCTGGGGTATGTGTGTCCAAGTTCGTCGCATTGGAGCACATCGGTCCTCTTTGTGAAGAAGAAGGACGGAAGCTTGAGACTTTGTATTGATTATCGGGAGTTGAACAAGCTAACGGAGAAGAACAAGTACCCGATCCCGAGGATTGATGATCTGTTTGATCAGTTAGTCGGTCAACGGTGTACTCAAAGTTGGATCTCAAGTATGGATATTATCATCTGAGGATAAGGGATAGTGATATCCCCAAAATAGCTTTTAGTACGAGATACGGGCATTATGATTTTACGGTCATGTCATTTGGGGTGACGAATGCGTCGTCGGTGTTCATGGATTTGATGAACAGGACTTTCAGGGAGTACCTAGACCACTTTGTGATCGTCTTCATCTACGACATTTTAGTGTACTCGCAAAGTGAGGAGGATTACTTTAAGCATCTGCATTTGGTGTTGGAGACACTGAGGAGGAATCAAATATACGCCAAGTTCTCCAAATCTGAGTTTTGGTTGTCCTCAGTGGCGTTCCTTGGTCATATAGTAAGTGGAGAGGGCATTGCGGTGGATCCGGTGAAGATTATTATGATATGAGAGTGGCCTGTGCTGTCTACGGTAGCGGAAGTCCGGAGTTTTCTGGGGCTTGCCGGCTATTACAGGCGCTTCGTGGAGAACTTCTCGCGGATAGCGTTACCCCTCACTACTTTGACGAGGAAGGAGCAGAAGTTCGTTTGGATGCCGGAGTGTACGTGAGCTTTTGAGGAGTTGAAGTGTCGGTTGACCACGACGCCTGTGCTGAGTTCGCCGAGTGGTACCGAAGGTTTTGAGATCCACAACAATGCTTTGGGCAGTGTACTGGGTTGTGTCCTACTGCAGCATGGAAGTGTGATAGCGTATGGCTCGCGACAGCTGAAAGTGCGAGAGAGGAATTATCCGTTCCATGACTTGGAGTTAGCCGCCGTAATTTTTGCCTTGAAGCTGTGGAGGCACTACATGTATGGATTGAAGGTCGATATTTATACCAACCATAAGAGCCTGAAATACTTGTTGGATCAGAAAGATCTAAACATGCGATAGAGGAGATGGATGGAGTTCCTGGGGGGACTACACGTTCAAGATCCATTATGTGTCTAGGAAAGGCAATGCGGTTACGGACGCGTTGAGTCGCCGGGCCCCAGCTCAAGCCAATTGGTTGTCTGTCCATGATGAGCGGTTGGTTCGGGAGTTGGAGGCGTTGGAGATCTCTTGCGTAGACAAGCAATCGAGTGCTGAAGCGCTATTGAACTGGACGGAAGTTCAGTATGACCTGGCTGATCGGATTCAGCAGGATTTGGATGTGGATAGTAGCATGAAGCAGCTCATGAAAGAGGCTTTGGATGGGTCAAATTTCCAATATGAGGTCGTGGATGGATTGCTTTGGAAAGATGGTCGTTTGTGCATCCCAAATATGGGCACTTTGCGGGTGGAATTGTTGTACGAGGCGCATCATACCGAGTACATGATTCACCCGAGGAGCACTAAAATGTACGGCGATGTGAAGAAATTGTTCTAGTGACCAGGACTGAAGAAGGATGTGGCACTGTACGTGGCGAAGTGTCAAACATGCACCTTAGTGAAAGCGGAGTGCCAAAAGCTGGGAGGATTCTTGAAGTCCTTGCCTATTCCGGAGTTGAAGTTCGACGACATTACTATGGACTTTGTATACAGGTTGCCAAGGTCGCAAAAGGGGAACATCGCCATTTGGGTGGTCGTAGATCGTCTAACGAAGGTGTCGCACTTCATTCCGCATAGGAATGATGATCCGGTAGAGAAATTGGCAAAGCTGTATGTGGACAATATTATGCGTCTTCATGGTGTGCCCCACAGCATCGTGAGTGACCGAGATGGGCGGTTCACGTCCAATGATTGGAGGTTGGTGCGGCAGATGTTGGGAACAAAGCTGAGTTTCATTACGGCCTCTCATCCGCATACGGATGGGCAGACCGAGAGGGTCAATAGGACGATGGAAGACATGCTTCGCATGTGCGTCCTGGATTTCGAGAAGCAGTGGGAAGACCACCTATACTTGGTGGAGTTCCCGTGCAACAATAGCTACCAGACGAGCATTCAAATGGCGCCCTTTGAGGCCCTTTATGGTAGAAGATGTCGCACGTCGTTGTCTTGGTTGGAAACGAGTGAGTCAAAGTTGTACAAGCGCCAAGAGGTGGAAGATGCTACATCGTTGGCTCGAACGATTCGAGAGAGGTTGCTAATCGCTTAGGACCGCCAGGCTAAGTATTATAATGCCAAGCATAGGATTGTGGAGTTCACTGTTGGCGATTGGGTGTACCTGAAGATCAATCCGTTCAAGGGTGTCTCGCGAGTGCAGCGCTTGAAGAAGCAAAGTCTGAGGTACCTTGGACCGTTTGAGGTTCTGGAGCGGATTGGCGAAGCAGCGTATCGGTTGAAGCTATCAGTGGAGCTTAGTGGTCTACATGATGTATTCCATATATCGGTGATATGGAAGGCGGTGCAAGAGCCTTTGCATATGATCGCGGTGGATCAAGTGCCGGTGGATAATAGGTTGACGACGAAGGTCAAGCCCGTTCGAATTGAGGACTCGTAAGTCAAGCGGCTACACAACAAAGAGATCAGGATGGTCAAGATCCGTTGGGACAACTGTGGTGTTGGGTCCGACGTTCCTTCACTTGACCCGTGGCGCTCTTCTACTTATTTAAGAAATTAAGTAGCACCCTTTCCAATAGTCCGGGCTTTTGGAACAGTTGGTTATGCGCTTGATCCTTCAATTGGTATCAGAGCAGGTCACGGGTTCAAGACCGGGGGAGCGCTATTAAATCCTGATTTTTCCCTTCTACCTGTGTGGGTCCGGCGGGTCAGGCAACCGTGGACATGTGGTAACCCCACCTCTGAGCCGTGAAACCGTGGACATGTGGTAACCCCACCTCTGAGCCGTGTGGGCCATGTGTTAACCCCACCTCTGAGCCATGTGGGCCATGTGGTAACTCCACCTCTGAGCCGACGGGTTGTGCTGGACGCCGGGGGGGATTGTTGGGTCCGACGTTCCTTCACTTGACTCATGGCGCTCTTCTACTTATTTAAGAAATTAAGTAGCACCCTTTCCAACAGTCCGGGCTTTTGGAACAGTTGGTTATGCGCTTGATCCTTCATGTGGTCAGGAGGAGCGCTCATGGGAGCGAAAGCAGACCATGCTTGAGGAGTACCCGAAGTTATTCCACTCATGTACAATATACGTTTTGTGTTTATCTTTCCTTTATGTAATTTCGGGGACGAAATTCTTTTAAGAGGGAGAGAGTTGTAATGCCCCGAAACTCAAAAGAGCGATGGGAGGCGTTTTGAGCCAAGTTTGGAATTTGGCAGGGGGCACACGGCCTGGGACACGGGCCTGTCCCAGGGGCGTGTCGTGCTCGGGTCGACGATCTGGCCGAGAGGTCGACGAATTTTGGAGTCGACGATCGTCGAGCAGCGAACACGGCCTGCGACATGGGCGTGTCCCAGGCTGTGTCCTTCTCGGGTGGTTGGTCGAGTTGCGTTGGGTGAGAAACACGGCCTAGAGCCCAGGCGTGTTCGGGTATGATACGAGCGTGTCCAAGACCCGTATGCTTCTCAGGTTGGTGTTGGTCCTGTGTCGATGGAGGAACACGCCCGGGACACGGGCGTGTATGGGATGACACGGGCGTGCAGGTCAAACACGGGCGTGTTGGGTGCCCGTGTTCTTTTCGGTACGCGTCGGTTTTGACGGCGAATGGGGAACACGGCCCTGGACACGGGCGTGTCACAGGCCATGTTCGGCCCAGATTTTGGATTTCAATGGCGAATCATGCTCGTTCGTTTCCTTATTTTGGGATCCGACGGCTGGGGGTTGTTCTTGCTTGGATATACCCAGGTTTAGGGCTTTGAAAACCCCATTTCACTTGGGTTATTCTCTTTCTAAAGTTTAGAGAGAGGGGAGAGCAAGGAAGAAGAAAGGAGGCTAGATCCGATCACCGCGGAGCTTCGGGGCTCCAAATCGTAAGCCAACTTCGGATCTATAGAGGCGATAAGATTGCGGTGTTTTTCATCTACATATATTTCCATGGCGTCAAGGAAAAATGCTAGGGTAACGATTCTCATCCTAGGACATGTGAAGTTCTCTTTTCCTTTATATAGGAAGCCCGCTCTCGCGAGTTTGCGGTGAGTTGAGACGTTCCTTCGGGTAGATATGAATAGTCCTTATTGTGTACATGTAGAGTCCATAATCGAGAACGGATATAGGCATGATGTGTGAAGCCTACCCGGACAAGTTAGTATGGATCGGTGATGTTGCATTACATGAATGGATGGAGAAGACTCCGCTCGAATGGTTATTTTTCGGGTTTTCTACGTGGTAGATTGGAATAGGGAGCCTTGGGGATTAACTCCAAGGTGCACCCGGAAAACTGGGTATATGCGTTATTCTACCAAACATGGTGGCATGGGAGCCAACCTTAACATAACTGGGTTATGTGATGTGTGTAAACGATACGGGACTCGGGGAAGCTTGACCCGCGTAGATGGCTTAAGTTGACGTTGCAGTATGAGCAACGGGTTAGGAGGAACTGTACCCGATCTATGTGGTTCGGTTAGAGATACCTAAGGTAAGTGGTACTCGCTGTTGGCATAGATGGAGGGTCTTAGGCAGTGGCCAGAAAGACCAAATGCTCACGAGATATTGTCGTCCAAGGGGAGGTGGTGAGTCAGCGGACTTTGACCGTGTTCACGGAGAATGTGCCCTGAGAGCACGGGGTGTGTGGCTGTGCGTGCTCATGCCTGTGATGAAGTGTTTATTCACTATACTACTTGGTTATGCTAACAAAGTGCAGGGAAAGAGCATAGTCGCCCCGATTATGGGGGCGGGACCGTTATAATTTGGTCAGCATAGCTGACCGTTGCTTTTGTTTGACACCGTTGTTGTGGATTGTTGCTTGCAGGTGTTGCGGAGCCGAGCGTTAAATAGCGGGCTAAAGCCCAAGTTACAGAGTCGGCCCTCTAAGGCCAAACTTTGAGTGTTTACTTGTTTATTCACGTGTGACCGGCCTGTGTGCCGTTGTATGGAAGACACATTTTATTTGAGTAAATAATTGTAAGGCCTTAAGTCCATTGTACTTGTGTATTGTACTTCATTCCTATTGGGTTTTTGTTGTGGGCATTCATGTTTGTGGCTGGGTTCTTTAATTTGCAACTTTCAATAATTGCTTCCGTTAGAATGATTCTGTGTAGGACGTTGGTTATTAGTTGGATGGTATTCCATTGAGTAACCACCCGGTCTGTCTGTGGTATATGGCGTAGGGCCCCGGCCGGACCTACTACTATATGCTATGCGACGGATAGGTGGTGTTACACTAAAGGTCTGTGCGCATAGAGTCGTGTGCGTGAGTTGCACTTGCATGAATCATGCCATGGCATATCACTACACTCATAATTGCATACAACTTACACCCCAACGTATAAATTGGTATGGGACTTTTTATATGATGGGAGCCTTGCAGAAGACCCCTTAACTTATATGTTTGTATGGGCATTCATATAAGTTAAGGTTACTTATATCTTACTTTACCGTTCTTACTTTTGTTGTCTATTCTACTTGTTTATTTTACTGCTTACTACTGTAGAACTGCTAGTTTGTACCCTTTTCTCCCTTAGCTATTTATACATTATAAATTAACTGCTAGATTGGTTCCACTATCACCTGTCATTTTGTACTCTCCACCTTTGTAGCTTCCCTTTCCTCCTCCCTGCTCAGTGCCTAGGAGCCATTGGGGGAGGTGTAGGGGATGATAGGGCTTAGTCTTTACGACTAATGGTTTTCGGACCACAACATTACAGGGGCTCCGGATGGGAGACAGGGACCAGCAGCATAGGGAACAACACCAGCGGAGTACGGTGCGCATGGAGGTGGGGCAGTCTAGTAGCGGAGCACTAGTGACCAGCTTCGTGAGTGATAGTCTTTTTATAGCTTCCGCGAGAGATTGTAGTGAGGATCTGATGTACCGGGCTTAAGCCCATTTGTATTTCCGGTTTTGATACCTTGCAGTACTCTCTTTTTTACTTATGGACATGTTATGTTTTCTCATATTATTTATGATATTTGTGGATCCGATTATAACTTTGTTTATGATTACTGCTCTCTCTGTGATGATCAAAAAGGCCGGCAGAATAGGCGTTTTGTAGTGCCGGCTTTCCCGAGTGTCGGGGCCACCGCAAAACAGCAGTTTTGGGCATACGACCCCAGAGTTTTAAAGAAAAAAAATGGGGACTTACACAATCAAAGATGGGTCTACTGATGAATATTATCTACAAGATGGCCTCGTTCATTTTCTTGGTCGGCTCTACATTCCCAGAGGCGGAAAAATCTGGGAAGATATCTTGAGAGAGGCACATTACTCTCAGTATTCAGTACATTTTGGGATTGCCAAAATGTACGCTGACTTGCGAAAGACCATGTGTTGGTCATGAACGAAGAGTGGCGTCAGATATTTTGTTACGCACTGTGAGTCCTGTCAATGGGTGAAGGCAGAATGCAAGAGCCCCGGAGGATTATTACAGTCGTTGCCCATCCCCGAGTGGAAATTCATCTATATCTCCATGGACTTTGTTCACGGTTTGCCTCGCTCACTCTCTGGGAATGATTCGGTTTGGGTAATCATGGATCGCCCGACAAAGGTAGCCAAGTTCATTCCTATGAAGAATGAGGCACATGTGGATGTTTTGGTGCGCCTTTTTGTTGAGCAGTTTGTACGGTACCATGGTGTGCCAAAGATAATTGTTTCCGACCGGGATGGTCGTTTCACCTCTAGAGAATGGAAGGCAGTACATGCGTATTTGGGTTCACACCTTACCTTCAGCATAACATTTCATCCTCAGACGGACGGGCGGTAAGAGAGGACCATCCGGACCTTGGAGAATTTATTAAGATCTTGCGTGCTGGATAGAGGAGAGTCGGGGGAAAGGCTCTTGCCTCTGGTGGAATTTTAATATAAAGTCATCAAGCCAGTATCGGGATGGAACCCCATGAAGCCATTTATGGAAGAACGTGTCGAACCCCCTTGTCATGAGTGCAAGATGAAGATTTGAAGGCGTTGGGAGCTGAGTATATTGACGACACAGATGCTATTGTTAGGTAAATATGGGACCGCATGCTTGACGCTCAATGTCGGTAGGCTAAGTATTATAATGCGAAGCACCGGATGGTGGAATTTCAAGTGGGCGACAAGGTGTTCCTGAAGATCCGGCTGATGCATGGAGTATCGCGGGTACGTAGTGTGAAGAGGCTCAGCCCAAGACACGTTGGGCCTTATGCTATATTGGAAAGGATTGTCCCTTTGGCCAATCGGTTGGAGGTACCAGCAGAGCTAAAGATTCTACATGACGTGTTCCATGTGTCGACACTTCGGAAGGCACTGATACGGCCCGAGCAACATGTCCTCACCATAGATGGAGCAGTGGCAAATCATAGATCTGTTCGACTAGAGCCGGTGCGGATAGTGGACAGTGAGACGAGGAGCTTGCGGCCAAAAAGTGTCCCGTGGGTAAATGTTTTGTGGTCTAATCATGGGAAGGAGGAGTATACTTGGGAGCTGGTGGACCTGATGCAAAAGTGCTACCCAGAGTTATTTCCCCAAGGTAACTTTAAAAGCATATTTTAATTTAATTCCATGCTTTACTTCCACATAGCCTTAGTCTGATTTCGGGGACAAAATCTTTTATTTTGTTTATAAGATTTGTAACGTCTCATTTCACGCTAGGCCCCTCGCGCGCGTTCTGGGTCAAGAGAGTTGACTCAAGCTCGGGAAGTGTCGAGTGGGTCGAGTGGACTTGACGGATAGAGCCATTTTTACTTAGAATGTTTTCTGGACTCGGGGCGTTGAGTGCGTTGAAGGCACTCAACGAGGCATTGAGTGTGTTCAGTGCGCTCAACGCCATTTGACGAACTAAGTTGGAGCATTGAGTGGACTCAACACCACTCAACGCCATTTTACTTGTGAAGATTTCTGCCTCGGGGTGTTGAGTGCGTTGAGCGGACTCAACAACACTCAATGCCATTCTACTTAGGAAGAATTCTAGCTCGGGGCGTTGAGTGCGTTGAGTGGACTCAACACCACTCAACGCCATAGACTAATTCGTCGAACTGAGAAGGCAGTAGGTTAATTCGTCGAACTGACTTAACGTCATAGTCTAATTTGTTGAACGCTAAATTCGTCGAACGCTAATTCGTCGAACGCTAATTCGTCAAACTGAGAAGGCAGTAGGTTAATTCGTCGAACAGACTCAACGCCATAGTCTTATTCGTCGAATGCTAAATTCTTCAAATGCTAATTCGTCGATATAAGGATAATTCGTCAAACTGATAAGGCAGTAGGTTAATTTGTCGAACTGACTCAACGTCATAGTCTGATTCGTCGAACGCTAAATTCGTCAAATGCTAATTTGTCGAACTGTGGTTAATTCGTCGAACTAAGGGTAATTCGTCGAACTGAGGTTAATTCGTCGAACTGAGTTTAATTCGTCGAACTAAGGGTAATTCATCGAACTGAGATTAATTTGTCGAGCTGAGGTTAATTCGTCGAACTAACTCAATGCTTTTTCCTTAGAGAAATTCTCGGCCCAGTCTGCTTGTTCATATTAATAGGCTGAATCAGGTTTTCTGGAATTGCGCCAAAATGACCTAATTGGTCGTGGTCCTTTCAATAGGACTTATTTGATACAATATTACGCGGTCCAATAATAGGGTGACACATGGCAAGGTAGTTAACCCTAATTCTTATTATAGAAGAGACTTGTGAAAAAGCCCTTGCCGTCACTTGTCATTTTTGTCGAGCCTATTTCTTATGCCGAAACTGATGGAAGAGGAGCAGATCACCGGAGCCGATCTTCTTTCCTGTAAAGAACAAACATCAATGAAGGAGAAGAGGATTCCGCCCAGGAGGATGACTAGATCCATGGCTAGAAACCTCGGAACTGCCGAAAATGAGGTGAGCTTCCTACCCTCTCCCTTGGTGCTAGATCTTGAGTTATTCCTCGGAGAGATATCGACTCAAAGGAGTCTTAATTCGTGAGAAGGTGTTTCCTAGGAGAAGGCCAAGCTAGGACTTGTGTCCTAGAGATAAGATGTCTTCGACCACTCCTTCCTTCTATGTGAAGATGAGGACTTAGTTTTGTGAAGAAAGTTGGCTTTTAAGGGTGAATAATGGAGGAGGAATTCTGGATGTGATTTGGGAATTTCGGTTGGAGGAGGAAGACGGACCGATGGCGTTCGATCCGCTTTGAGATGCGCGCAGAAATCTGTTTTCTGCGCGCAGCGATCGTCAAGGCTATTTTTGAACATGATGTGGCTAGATCTGGGTTTTTGGCTAAACACGAAAGTTGTAGCCCTTGGAAATACGTTTCCAATGGATATTTACACGCCTCAATATGATCCCGTAGACTCGAGAATGGTTGACCGAAATGTCTATATAGTCGGGTCCTTGTGTTTTATACTCTCGGGTTAGTATATGATTGGGCTTGGTTGAGTAGGGAAATTGCAAGTATAATTGTCGGGGTTTTGGGTGAATTTGGCCCTATGAGATTGTATTAAACAAATGGTTTGGAAACACAACTAGGCATGATTATAATTAGGGGAATGGAACAGGTTTGGAAGAAGATGTGACGCTCTGTAAATGAACTATCTTTATGTGGATGTGAGTATCGTGATGGAAGCATAATGGTTGGTGGATGCTTGATCCTTGAAAGAAATCAGAAGAGATTGATGTTTGGTCATGAGGCTTGCCAAATAAGGAAAGTGTAAAGTGGTCCACTGCTTAGGGTTGAGTCTCCCTACGGGTAGCAGTGAGGATTATATATTGCATGTTGTGGTTTGCCACCCGTGTTGATGATGAACCCTTAAGTGCCCTCGGGCACGGGAACCTGAAAGGGTGCAAGTTCGGGTGATTTGGCCGCACTGGTTTGGAAATGACGAAAAGAGACTTTGGGCGATTGGGCTTGGTTCTCGGTGTTTACTTCCCGAGACTCCTTCTATGCCATGTTAATTTAAAATGGCATGCGGTGTGACTCGACAGTGTGGCAGGTCCCCGGGTTTAGGATAGTGTGGCAGGTCTACGGGCTCGCCAGTCGTGACACCAATGGAAGAAGACAGATAGACTTGCACGGTTGGGCCTTGGTCCTCGGTGTTTACTTCCCGAGGTTGGCCTTGGTTCTCTGGTGATATGTTCACAGAGGCACCTTTCGTGCCACGATGATAGGGCAGTTGGGCTGGGCTCTCGGTACACATCTACTTGAGACCCCTTATGAGCCGTAGTACGTATGTGAGCTCCGCTGTTTTGTGCTTAGCATTGAGGTGTACGGAGGCCTAGGCTTGGTAGTGTGGATGCCCGCCTAGTAGTGGAGAAGCCCACTCCACTGTCACCGCCTAGCCACGACGGTTGACACCTGAGAAGTTAGCTACCTTCTTGAAAAGTGGGAACTACAAGTCTGTGTCGACATAGCAGTTGCATGTGCATGATCATGGGCGAGTCATTGCATTGCATTCATGTCATTACATTACATTGCATACACAAGATCTTTATCATATAAGTTTATATGGGCACTCTTATATGATGAGTTACTTTACTGTTGAGTCAATCCTCAACTTATATGTCTGTATGGGCATTCTTATAAGTTGAGTTACTTTCTGTTATAGTTCTATATTGTATACTGCTGTTGATGGTAGAACTGCTAGAGTAAATTGTTTAATCATTTATTGTGTTACTGATATACACTGATATTGCTCACTCTTATAACACATGTTTGTACTACTGCTCATTTATATATATTGTACCTTGTCCTTTTCTCCGCCCGGTGTCGAGGAGTCGTCTTGGGAGCGGTTGTGAAATCCACTTAGTCTTTATGACTAATGGTTGTTATGTCTTCCTTTTTAGGAGGGAACGACACAAATAGAGCAGCAGCAGGTTAGGCAGGAGGACAATCAGGCCAGGGCGACAAGGCCTAATGTGACAGTACCATCGATGTCATTTGTGACTGATGTGAGTGTTTTGTAGAGGGACTCTTTTGTAACCCTTTGGGCATGTACTCTGATATTTTAGAAGCCTTGGTTGCCTCTTATTTCTATTGTACTCGTGGACTTATATACTGGTGTGTATTTTGACTTCTGTTTTTATATTCTTTATGTTGGGTTGGCAGGGATTATATGATTAGCCGGCAGGATATGTGTCTTTTGATACAGGTTACCCCGCGTGCTAGCGCTACCGCAAGACGGCTGTTCTGGGCATAAGACTCCCCTCGTGTCGTGTTTTTCGTTCCGGGAGGGGGGGGGTCTTACACCATGTTAGGGTCCGGCCCATGTATAGAGCCAGGGAGGGACCTACAAATGTTTTTCTACCATGTCAGTAAGCACTCACTGAATACCAGATGTTGGACTCTTTTTTCCATGCATAGAACTAGCTTGAAAAATGCGAGGATTGTGTACAACCTTCTATTTGCAGAGTGGGACCTGTGACGAAGTCAAGGTTCCGCAGGATAAAGCTGGTCAAAGTTGGTGAGTGGGGTAGGCAGATCCACACTCACTCAGATAGAGTGAAGGCCTTCTGCCAAGTCGGGAGCAAGGGCTTTCACTTAGGCAAGCAGAAGTACCGTATTGATAGGCGAAAAGGTTCTCGCCAAGTCAAGCAGGTGGCGCACTCACCCTTTGGGGAGCCATGGTTGCAAGAGCTCAACTCACCCTAGCATTCTCTTCTTCAGGCGAGCGGTGCCTCCATGGGCCACTCGCCCAATGGAGTCCAAGGGTGAAATTACCTGGATGCCCTTGGGGGTCTACAAATAGTCTTTCAAAACAGTGGAGTTACGCTGCTGGCACACCAAATTTGGTTGCTTATATCATTTCCAGGACAGAGGAATTACGATATTTACAGACCAGGTTTATGAATCTATAAATAGATCCTGTGGGCACCTTTGGAGAGGACAGTTTATTCTTTGTCTTCCTCCTCCTTGGTTTATTCTAGTTCAGCTTTGTAAGCTCTCCAAGGAGTCCAGCTTAGTTTTTTGGCTTGGGAGGGGAAGCGCTCTTGAGATCTTCCGAGTATGTGGTGGGACCTCACGTTGTAGCCAATAGTCGGTTGTTAGTTCCTAGCGACTGGTCAGGAAGCCAAGTTTGGGAGAAGTAGGTGTAAGTTGCACCCTTATGTCTGAACTCTCGCTGAAGCCAAGTTTTGCCTTCAACATTTTGTTTTAAACTCTAGACACAGATTTTATTTAATAGATTCGTCAGTTAAATTATATTGTTAAACGCTCCTTTAATAATTATTGTTTTAACTGCCTATTGTATTATTAATGCAATAATTATTAAAGGTGTGTTTAACAATATAATTTAACTACCAAATGTATTAAATAAAATCTGCGTCAGGAGTTTAACGCAAAACTTTCATGTCGTAATGGTTAACATGTGTGCCTTCTAATTGGAGGTCGGCGGATCGATTCGCAGTGGACACGCATTTTATATTGTTATTTTTAATTGTATTTAAAATAACCTAGCTTTCGAATGTGCTAAGTAAAATCTATATCGAAAGTTTAACGCAAAGCTTTCATGATGTAATGGTTAATGAATATGTCTTTGAACATAGGACGTTGGCGGTTCGATTCTCAACGGGCACGTCTTTTACATTGTCATATTTATTATTCTCACACCGCATATTTAGTTTGTAATTTTAAGTATATAAAGCATACCCGACTCAGCTTGTTAAAGTGTTGCTGGTAGCGGGCATGTTGTGGGGTTGGCTAACCAGAGCCTGAAGTATTTTATGCATTATATAGGGGCAAAATCATAAATTACATAGGTTTAGGACACGCAAGTAGTAGGTTTAGGTGACCTAGTAAAATATGGAGAGAGAGTACGATTTGATTGAGCTCGATCAGATGACAGCAAAATTATCAATGCATGATCAGACGGCTATTTTAATTTCGAACTCATAAGTTCATACTTTCTATATGAAAGTACTTTTAAAAAAATAAATAAAAGAAAAGAAAGTATTTTTAATTATATATTGAAATATATTGTATACGCATGTTGGATTTTGTAGACCTTTGGGCATGTACTCCTTTCATGCTGAATATTTTTACAAAATATGCACAGTTTGACAGGAATCTCAACTGAAAAGTTGATGGATTGAAATGAATATAATAAATTTCAAAATTCGACCCAACAACCTTTCTGGTCAGATTCCGGTCAAACCCTGCCTATTTTGAAAAACTGTTCAACATAAAAATTATAGATCTCATTTTTGACTAAAAATGCATATATTATTTGTCTAACTCTGACATGTATTGTGAGAGAAAAAACTCAAACTTTTTTCTTAGAAGCAAAAAATTGAGCTCAAGCTTTTATCTTTACCACTTATAAAGAAGTATCAAATAACTTTTGAATTCCATAAATCAGAAAGCTATGGAAAAAATTGTTGTCATCAGATCTATCTAGAAATCATCAGCCCGTTTGATCAATATATATATAACGTAGACAGATAGAAAGAGCGGGAGAGAGAAAGAAAGAGAGAGAAGAATGAGAGAGAAATTAAAATTTTAATGTCAAAACGTACATTTTTTAAAAAATAAAAAAGGTAATCTTGATTTATATTTTTTATATTCATTTTGATTACTCATATGTATATGTTGCGTGCGTGGCCCGCATCTGTGCATGCACGGCCCGCATTTGTGCGTGCGCGGCCCGGCTTTGTGTGTGTGTGGCCCGCCTTTGTGCGTGCGCGGCCCCCGCCTTTGTGCGGGCGCGGCCCGTCCTTGTGCGTGCGCGGCCCGCCTTTGTGCGTGCGCGGCCCACCAATCCGTAAGCGCAGCCTGCCTTTCTACGTGCGCAGTGACGCATCGAGCACGGGCGAAGCGCGTGTGTAGGAGGGCGAATCCCGGATATATACATACATGTATATACATATACATATATATACATATATACATATATACATATAGGAGAATCTTCGCATAGGATAAGCTTGTGCTTGATGCTCTTAGGCGGCAGTCGGCCGCGTCCAGGTGGGCTTCGCCCGCCTGTGCATGGGCTTCGCCCGTGCTTGATGCTCCAGGCAGCCTTCGGCCGTATAGAAGCGGTCTTCAACCGCTTCGACACAATCTGCCAGCTTGATGTCACACCCGCCGCTCGCGGCCCCCAGAGTGCTGGCGACGTCCACTAGCACTCTGGGCGATCGCGAGTGGCCGGTGAGACGCCGAGCTGGCGAATTGCGTCGAAGCAGGCTAAGCCCGCTTTTATATTGTCGAAGGCCGCCCAGAGCATCAAGCACAGGTGAAGCCCATGCGCAGGCGGGTGAAGCCAACCTGGATGCGGCGAAGGCCGCCCAAGTGCATCGAGCATGGGCATATCCCGTGTGATGATGCTCATATATATAATATTTACCCTTTCTACAGTGCATCCATGTCCATCAAAAAATCGCCAATTTTTTTTGTTGAGTCGTGGACCACTGGAGAGGGAGGAACAGTCCTCCCTGTGAGGAATGGAAGTTGATGAATCACCGAAAATTAAGTTTCGGTTGTGCCGTCATGATGCCCTCATATAATAGCTAGCCCTCTTATATATATATATATATATATATATATATATATATATATATATATATATATATATATATATATATATATATATATATATATATATATATATATATATATATATAGAGATATCAGGTGCGGGCAAGCTTGTGTATATATATATATAGGGATATACATATATAAAAACATATATATGTATGTATACACCAAATCCCTTTAAGTCTGTACTGTAGCACTCTCGCTGCCCTCAATTTCGAGGCACAAATAGGAAGTCAAGACGGCTCTAAATCAAAAAGTGATCAACATGAAAGTTGTTTGTCTCGCCGAGATCTACAACTTTTATGTTGATCACTTTTCTTTTTGAGACCATCTTAACCCTCAAAAAGTCGTGCTCCTTGTTTTTTTAAAAATTTGTGCGGGGTTTAGTCCCACATTGCCGGTAAGTTTGAAACTTTTGGGTTTAAATATAGAATTCCATAATGAATGTTTGAAGTTAGGCGGGCTTGTTGGCTTGCGGGCTGTCGGGCTTATCTTTAATTCTATGAACATGCAGGTTTGCGGGCTGGTTTTAAATCTGAGGTTTTAGCGGGCCCTTTTTATGTTATTTGGGTCATTTACTAATTCTCATGCATATATATATATATATATATATATATATATATATATATATATATATATATATATATATATATATATATATATATATATATATATAGGGAGATATCAGGTGCGGGCAATCTTGTGTGCGGGAGAAGACGCGAGATGTTGAAGGATATGCATGGGAATTAGTAAATGACCCATTAAATAATGTTTATAAAATAAAAAATGATTTATCAAGCATATTTTAGGCAGTCAGAATGTTACATCAAGCCTCATTTGCCTTAAGGGTATTTTAGGCTTTCAGAATGTTACACCAAATCTCTTTTGCTTTTGCTTATAGTGTATATATATATAGAAACATATATATATGTACATATATATATATATAGACCTGTATATCTAAATATACGAGTGACAGGCACGGGCCTCCGGCCCGATGGTCACGCGCCACAGTACCCGGCTGGCGACGGCGGGCTTCGCCCGCCCCCCCGCTCGAAGCCTGCCCCAGCCCGCCCGGCCCAGCCTTTTTGGGGGTCAAGATGGTCTCAAAACAAAAAGTGATCATCATGAAAGTTGTAGATCTCGGCGAGACGAACAATGTTGATCCCTTTTTGATTGGGAGCCGTCTTGGCTTCCGATTTGGGCCTCGAAATCGGGGGCAGCGAGAGGTTGTACTGTAGCACTCTCGCCGCCCCCGATTTCGAGGCCCAAATCGGAAGTCGAGATGGCTCCAAATCAAAAATTGATCAACATGGAAGTTGTAGATCTCGGTGAGACGAACAAGTTTTATGTTGATCACCTTTTGATTTGGAACCGTTTTGGCTTCCGATTTGGGCCTCAAAATCGGGGGCGGCGAGAGGCTGTACTGTAGCACTCTCGCTGCCCCCGATTTCGAGGCCCAAATCGGAAGCCAAGACGGCTCCAAATCAAAACGTTATCAGCATGAAAGTTGTTCGTCTCGCCGAGATCTAACACTTTCATCTTAATTACTTTTCGTTTTGAGACCATCTTGACCCCCAAAAAGTCACGCCCCCTATTTTTTTTAAAATTTGTGCTTGGTTTAGTCCCACATTGCCGGTAAGTTTGAAACTTTTGATTTTAAATATAGATTTCCATAATGAATGTTTGAAATTAGGCGGGCATGTGGGCTTGTGGGCTGTCGGGCTTATCTTTAAATCTATGACCTGGCGGGTTTGCGGGCTGGTTTTAAATCAGAGCTTTTAGCGGACCTTTTTTATGTTATCTACCTAACTTTAAGATCCCCTAGTAGTAGGTTTAGGACCCCTAGTAAAATGTGAAGAGAGAGGGTTGTTTTGATTCAACGGTTCGTGATAAAAACTCTGAAAGAGGGTTGTTGTATATATATATATATATATATATATATATATATATATATATATATATATATATATATATATATATATATGGAGATATCAGGTGCGGGCATGCTTGTGTGCGGGAGAAGATGCGAGATGTTGAAAGATATGCATGAGAATTAGTAAATGACCCATTAAATAATGTTTATAAAATAAAAAATGATTTATGAAGCATATTTTAGGCAGTCAGAATGTTACACCAAATCTCTTTTACTTTTGCTTATAGTATATATATATATATATATATATATATATATATATATATATATATATATATATATATATATATATATATATATGTATAGAAACATATATATATGTACATATATATATATAGACGTGTATATCTAAATATACGAGTGACAGGCACGGGCCTCCGGCCCGATGGTCACGCGCCACAGTACCCGGCTGGCGACGGCGGGCTTCGCCCCCCCCCCCCCCCCCCCGCTCGAAGCCTGCCCCAGCCCGCCCGGCCCAGCCTTTTTGGGGGTCAAGATGGTCTCAAAACAAAAAGTGATCATCATGAAAGTTATAGATCTCGGCGAGACGAACAATGCTGATCCCTTTTTGATTGGGAGCCGTCTTGGCTTCCGATTTGGGCCTCGAAATCGGGGGCAGCGAGAGGTTGTACTGTAGCACTCTCGCCGCCCCCGATTTCGAGGCCCAAATCGGAAGTCGAGATGGCTCCAAATCAAAAATTGATCAACATAGAAGTTGTAGATCTCGGTGAGACGAACAATTTTTATGTTGATCACCTTTTGATTTGGAACCGTTTTGGCTTCCGATTTGGGCCTCGAAATCGGGGGCGGCGAGAGGCTGTACTGTAGCACTCTCGCTGCCCCCGATTTCGAGGCCCAAATCGGAAGCCAAGACGGCTCCAAATCAAAACGTTATCATCATGAAAGTTGTTCGTCTCGCCGAGATCTAACACTTTCATGTTAATTACTTTTCGTTTTGAGACCATCTTGACCCCCAAAAAGTCACGCCCCCTGTTTTTTTTAAAATTTGTGCTTGGTTTAGTCCCACATTGCCGGTAAGTTTGAAACTTTTGATTTTAAATATAGATTTCCATAATGAATGTTTGAAATTAGGCGGGCATGTGGGCTTGTGGGCTGTCGGGCTTATCTTTAAATCTATGAACTGGCGGGTTTGCGGGCTGGTTTTAAATCTGAGCTTTTAGCGGACCTTTTTTATGTTATCTACCTAACTTTAAGATCCCCTAGTAGTAGGTTTAGGACCCCTAGTAAAATGTGAAGAGAGAGGATTGTTTTGATTCAACGGTTCATGATAAAAACTCTGAAAGAGGGTTGTTGTATATATATATATATATATATATATATATATATATATATATATGGAGATATCAGGTGCGGGCATGCTTGTGTGCGGGAGAAGACGCGAGATGTTGAAAGATATGCATGGGAATTAGTAAATGACCCATTAAATAATGTTTATAAAATAAAAAATGATTTATGAAGTATATTTTAGGCATTCAGAATGTTACATCAAGCCTTATTTACCTTAAGGGTATTTTAGGTTTTCAGAATGTTACACCAAAACCCTTTTGCTTTTTCTTATACTATAAAGATATATATATATATATATATATATATATATATATATATATATATATATATATATATATATATATATATATGTATGTATGTATGTATGTATACATATATATATAGAGAGAGAGACGTGTGTGTGTGTGTCTATATATATATACACGAGTGACAGGCACGGGCCTCCGGCCCGATGGCCACGCGGCACAGTACCCGGCCGGCGACGGCGGGCTTCGCCCGCCCACCCGCTCGAAGCCTGCCCCAGTCCGCCCGGCCCAGCCTTTTTGGGGGTCAAGATGGTCTCAAAACGAAACGTGATCATCATGAAATTTGTAGATATCGGCGAGACGAACAACTTTTATGTTTATCATATTTTGATTTGGAGCCGTCTTGGCTTATGATTTGGGCCTCGAAATCGGGGGCGGCGAGAGGCTGTACTGTAGCACTCTCGTCGCCCCCGATTTCGAGGCCCAAATCGGAAGCCCAGATGGCTCCAAATCAAGTATTGATCAACATAAAAGTTGTATATCTCGGCGAGACGAACAACTTTCATGTTGATCAATGTTTGATTTGGAGCCGTTTTGGCTTCCGATTTGGGCCTCGAAATCGGGGGCGGCGAGAGGCTGTACTGTAGCACTCTCGCCGCCCCCAATTTTGAGGCCCAAATCGGAAGCCAAGACGGCTCCAAATCAAAAGGTGATCATCATGAAAGTTGTTCGTCTCGCCGAGATCTACAACTTTCATGGTGATCACTTTTCGTTTTGAGACCATCTTGAACCCCAAAGAGTCGCACCCCTTGTTTTATTTAAAATTTGTGCTTGGTTTAGTCCCACATTGCCGGTAAGTTTGGAACTTTTGGGTTTAAAAATAGAATTCTATAATGAATGTTTGAAATTAGGCGGGCTTGTGGGCTTGCGGGCTGCCACGCTTATCTTTAATTCTATGAACAGGCGGGTTTGCGGGCTAGTTTTAAATCTGAGCTTTTAGCGGGCCTTTTTTATGTTATCTACCAAACTTTAAGATTCCCTAGTAGTGGGTTTAGGACCCCTAGTAAAATGTGAAGAGAGAGGGTTGGTTTGATCCAACGGTTCATGATCAAAACTCTGAAATTCGACGGCCACCTAATTTTCTTCCAATTTCGAACTCATGCTATTTGCAGACCTCAGTACTTCTTTATAATATGGTATATATATATATATATATATATATATATATATATATATATATATATATATATATATATATATATATATGTATATGTATGTGTATATATTTATTTATATGTATATGTATGTATATATATTTATGTATATATATGTATGTATATACATACATACATATATATACATATGTATATACATACATACATACATATATATTCATATATATATATATATATATATATATATATATATATATATATATATATATATATATATATATATATATATATATATATATATATATATATATATATATATATATATATATATATATATCTACATACATACATATATGTGTGTATATATATATACACATCAGAATTACATATATAAGTTCCAGATTTTTTAAGCCTAAAAAAATATGAGCTGGTTCTCTCACAATATATATATATCATCGTGGCCGATCCCGACAAGGGTGGGCTGAGGCCGGTCGATCCTCGGCAGCCTCATTGTGGCAAGCATCGACAAGAGTCGGTTGGGGCCGCCCGATCCCGGGCGGCCTGCAAAGACTAGTCGGGGCCACCCGATCCCTGGTGGCCTCGTCGTGGCCGAACCCGGCATCAGTCGGCTTGGGCCGCCCGATCCCGGGTGGTCGTATCGTGGCTAGACCCGGCAAGTGTCGGCTGAGACTGCCTAATCCTGGTCAGTCTCGCCATGGCCAACCGCGACAAGGGCCAGACAAGGCCTCCCGATCCCAGGCGGCATCATCGTGGCTGGACCGGCCTCACCATGGTCGGTCCCATCAAGGGTCGGCCAAAGCCACCGTAACCAGGCGGCCTCCCCTTATCGCTCGCTCCTCCCGGCCACTCTCCGTGCAGGGGGTGGCCGCCAACTGTATCGTAGTCGTTGGGCCGCTGTCATCCAAGGGCGGGACCTTTTCTAACTCTGAGGCAGGGTCGCCATTTTCATAAATATGGTGATCCACATGCTGTGATTCGAGTGATTCTATTGGTCGGCCCGGTAGTTATTGGATGAAATTACCGGACTACCCCTTCAAAAGTTTATAATTAGATCTGATTTCACTTCATTTGGATCTCTCTTCGGGACTTGGAAAAATTCCTCACTCACTTCACCCCTTTTCTCATTCTTTTCTCTCAGCAGGATCTCCGCCCAAAACCAAATCTATAAAGTCTGACGAAAGTCGCAAAGGGAAGATGAGATGGAAAAGAAGTACGTCGAGAGAAAGATACTTGGGGTCGTATCTACTGGCAATTCCAGCCGTCTCTAAAGACAAGGAAGCACCTAAACCTCGAACAAATGAGCACCGAAAGATGGTGGAAGCAGTCCAACGGTCGGTGGCACCCATCGCTCGTCCTCCTCCAATCTCACAAATTATAACGAGGCACGGCTTGTCTCCCTCGCTATCCTCCTAAAAGCTATGTAATAAATGCTAATAAAGTAAAAGTTAGCTCGACACCGTACCGACTGCATGGTTTTTCATCCCAATTGTGGGTTTTCCACGCCATCAAATCCTAGTCCCAACATTCAGTTTATCTTTGAACATTGGTATGCTCGGCCGCTCATGGGCTAAAGCGTTTTAGTAGGCCTGATCTACCCAGAGCATCGTATAGTTTCCCAACAGTTTGGCATCGTCTGTGGGAACGCATTTCCCAAATATTCCAAGACATCAGGAGCAAGGGTTCTCTCCTTCAAAAATTGGGGGGAAAATCTAGACCATTGTAGGGCCCCACGGACTCGAGGACCCAACACATCCTGTCGATGACGGCGAGCATGAGAGGAAAAGTCCTTGCCAGGGTCCGACTATTACATTTGATGAAGAAGACCTTGAAGGGCTTCAGGTAATAGACCAAGACCCCTTAGTGATGAGCGCCAAGAATGGTGACCTGTGCTTCCTAATTAAGGGGATCCTGGTGGACCGCGGTACTTCTGCTGACATCCTGTTCTATCCCACTCCTCAAAAGATTGGTTTCACAAAAGAGCACTTAAGCCCTGCATCAAGCCCAGTCAACAATCGAACAGTACTGGTCCAAGGAACAATCATAATCCTCGGTATGCTAGGTGATCCACCCATGAAATAGACCCGTCACATCCAATTTACATCATGGATGTCACCTCTCCATTCAACAGGATATTGGGGTGTTCCAGGAAGTCTTTGGGGCCATCCTATCAATCCCACATCTCACCATAAAATTCCCCACTCTAGGTAGCATCAAAGTCATTTACGGGGATCAGGCGGCGACTCGAGCATGGTGTGTAGAGTATGTGCAACCATCACGCCCAATTTCCATCAACACAAACAACTTTGACCTCCATGACAAAGCTCTCAATCAGCGCGGAGCTTCAGTTGAAGGGTTAGTGGAGATAACCCTCTCTCAGTATGGACCGTCCTAAACGGTGTAGGTCGGGTCCCTACTAACTCCAAAGGGGAGTGTTGAGAATATTGCCCTCAATGTTCCCTAGACTTGATTTGACGAGGCATCACCCACAACACTAAGAGCATAATTGTATTTGATATTGTTCAAGTTCAGTGTGTGGGATGTTACTTGGAATAAGGTTAGGCAAGCTTCCTAAGTGATGGTGATAGGTGGTCACAAGGTAGGCATGTGGAAAGATAGAAATCTGTCTAAGTCCACAGGCGTTGAGTGAAGCAAGCTAACTCAATGCCAGATGCAGAGAAATGTGGCCAAGTCCACAGTCGTTAAGTGAGGCAAGATCACTCAATTCCAAATGTAAGGGAAGATGTTGGATAGGCTGGAAATCGCTCAAGTCCACAGGTGTTGAGTGAAGTCTATTCACTCAATGTCAGGTAAGTAAAAGCATTGAGTATAGCTTGGTTAGTCGAAGCCTAACTATTGGCTAGACAGAATAGTGGACAAGTCCACAGGCGTTGAGTGTAGTTTACTCACTCAACGCCATATAGTAAAAAGCTGTGAGATAGGCTGAGGTAGTCAAAGCCTAAGGAGAAATTGGTTGAAATGTTGATAAGTCCACATGCGTTGAGTGAAGTCTACTCACTCAACGTCATACAACATAAATCGTTGAGTATAGCTGAGATAGTCAACGCCACAGAAAATTTGCGTAGATATTTGACTAAGTCCACATGCATTGAGTGAAGCTTACTCACTCAATGGCAAGTAATAAAAAGCATTGATTGAACCTTGTTAGTCAGAGACTGTGATTCCATAGAAATTTGGCTAAGTTCAAATGCATTGAGTGAAGACTGCTCACTCAACTCCTGATAACAGAAGAAATTTTGTTAAGTAGTTTGGCGTTGAGTGAAGCTTACTCACTCAACTCCAAGTGACTAAAATCAAATCTAAGTAATATGGCATTGAGTGAAGCTTACTCACTCAATGCCAAGTGATAGAACTCCAGTTAAGCAGTTTAGCGTTGAGTGACGCTCAATCACTCAATGCCTAGAGATAGAAATTTTTCTAAGTGTTTTGGCATTGCGTGAAGGTTGCTCACTCAACGCCTATTGGCAGATAAATTTTTCTAAGTGTTTTGGCTTTGAGTGAAGGTTGCTCACTCAACGCCTAATGACAGAAAAACTTTTTAAGTGTTTTGGCATTGAGTGAAGGTTGCTCACTCAACTCCTAGTGACGGAATGATTGGCGAAGGCCAAAAGCATTGAGTGAACCTTCTTCACTCAACGCCTGAGATAGACAGAAATCTGTCTATGTGTTTTTGGCGTTGAGTGATGCTTACTCACTCAATGCCTATACTAATGATTCTTGATTTTGGCTAAGTCCACAGATGGTGATGTCAGCAAAGTCAACAAGTCAACAAAATTCAAATTAGTTGCGTGAAGGCTACAGTACGCGACAAACGGCGCTGCAGACCTTCAGTACAAATATTGGCTGTTAAAGTAAAACTACAACTGTCAATCTCAATGGATCCCATGGGTCAAAATAGTTGTTGATCGACGGAATAAAAAAGAAAGAGATGAGATTGAAGAGATTAACTTTTGGGAAAAAGGTCTGGACTTCATCTTCCTCCTTGGACATTATTGCTGAGCTCTAGAGAAGAAGTTCCAACTTCAGATCTAAGAGTTCTAAGAGATCAAAAATATTCTCTGAGGAAGTAGAAGCAGCTAAGGACTGAGGCATGGTATAGTTGATCTAAAAGCCATCAAGAGATAGCTAGCGTCATTCTCACCTACACCAGCAAGTTCAAAAAATTTTCTTTCTTAGGAAGAAGGAGAAGCGGGTCCTACCTAGCTGCAGGTGATCTAAAGCCGATCCAAGATAGCTGGTTCCATTTTTATCTGCACCAGCAAGGTCTAATATTTCTCAAAAGAAGTTAGAGCAGAGTTTAACTCAGCTCAGGCTGCAGCAAAGGGAGAAACCCTAGTTGCAGTTCTTCACAGTTCCAGCTGTATAGTTCTGAATAACAGTTTCTGAAGGCTGTGAAGAAGAATTTAGGACTGAGCTTTTGGTTCAGTCCAGGAAGGAAAGAAGAAGGGGAGCTGTTCTGCAAGTTGCTTCCAACACAATCCAAAGCAAGACTTACATCCTTATTGCTGAGAAGAAGTTAGGACTGGGATTCTCTCAGCTCAGGTAGCAGCAACTAGCTGCAATTACTAATCAGTTCCAGCAAGAACACTTTCTGGTGCTGAAAAGAATTAGATAGGACTAAGTATACCTCAGTTCAGGTAGTGGTAGGCTCTGGGATTATTTCCTAAGAGTCAAAGTTAGACTGAGTTTATCTCAGTCCAGAAAGATGGCATAGAGAAATATCTCTTATGTCAAGACCAACTCACCAACCCACTTCCACCTTGTAGGATCCTTTTTGGATTTGAGTTGTAGGAGAAAATTTGCTCTGAGTTACGATCCAAGTTTGGATCTGAGTTGTAGGGCTATTTAGCCTAAGGTAGGATTCTGTTGATAATCTGAGGTAGGTGTTCATTTGTTCACTGAGAGTAGGATCCAGTTTGGATCGGAGGTAGAATCTTTGGGTCTGATGTAGGAGAGTAATTCTCTTTGAGTGTAGAGCACTTGCGCCTGAGTTGTAGGATCCATTGGATCTGAGTTATGTCCTTTGTGCCTGAGTTGTAGGAGAGTCATTCTCTCTAAGGTAGGATCCCTTGTGGATCTGAGGTAGGGCTGTCCTGCCAGCCTGAGTTGTAGGGCCTTTAGGCCTGAGGTAGGTGATCTTTGGATCACTGAGTTGTAGGGTCTGGTGCCTGAGCTGTAGGTATTGTAGGAGACCGAGTGGTCATGTGGGATCGTGTTGTAATCTCTTAGGAGACGAGATTGGAGAAGTGTCTTGTCTAACTATTAGTTAGAATGGTGGGAGGGAAAGTGGATGTACCCATAATTTGGGGAACCACTACAAATTATGTGTGTGCTTATTGTGTTGCTTCTTTGTTGCAGGTTGTGTGTGCCTTGAAAGCAGAAAACTGCTCACTCATATAGCACTCAAACAAAGAGAAGTAAAGATAGTCATAAGAGACTAAAAAACCTATTCACCCCCCCTAGTTGATTTAGCTAACCTTGAAAATAAAGACTTTCAGGGTGTAAGACCCCCCCCCCTTTTTAACACCACGGGGTCTTAGGCCCAGAACCGCCGTTTTGCGGTGACACCTCCACTCCCGGGAAGGCCATCACTACAAAATGCTGATCTTGTCGGCCAAATCGATCTCAACAGTAGCAAAGTAATAAAAGCAAGTCCATAGAAGTCACAAGAATAGTAAATGATCTCCACGAAGGGAGTGTCCACAAATATAATAAGAATACAAAATCTTGGGCTCATGTCCAGTACATCAATGTCCTCACTACAAATCTCTCATCGCGGAAGAAAAACTAATATAACTAGTAGGGGCCAGGACTCACAGTCCCTGCCGTCTGAACTTCGGTACTAGACCGCCCCATCTCCAAGCGCGTCAACCTCTGGGGCTTCTCCTCCATGTTGTGCTACACGGTTCCTTAAAATGATATGGTTCGAAAACCGTTAGTCTAAAAGACTAAGTCCTATCATCCCCCTCCCCTACCCCCATGACACCTAAGCACCGAGCGAGGAGGAGGAAAGGAGAAGACATGAAGGTGGAGAATAGAAAAATGATCAGATGGCGGCGGATCTAAACTAGCAGCCCAATAGTATATAAGACAGTAATAAAAGCCTGAGAAATTAAGCAGGAAAAATAACCTTAACTTATGCGAGAACACATAAGTCGAGGGATCTTTTGCAAGGCTCCTATCATATAAAGATTCTCATACATGTTTATACGATAGTGTGTCGATTTTCTATAAAGCATACATATAAAGATTTCTAAAATAAACCTTAACTTATAAGCACGCTCGCACGAACTTATAAACTGAGGGGTCGTTTTGCAGGGCCTATTGTATAAAGCATCTCATACCACTTTATACAATAGGTATCAGGGTTGAATGTAATGGTTATGCTATGAAATACAATTATGCTATGATGTGAACGTGTAAGTTCAACACACCCACTTGACTCTGTGTACACAGACCTTTAGTTCCCCCTTTCTGGATCTGAACCTCCCAGGATACCTCTGTAGTGGCAAACGGAAGCGGTGGGTTGGGCCTCGCCCACCTCTAAACCGGTAATTTCACTACCAGTCAGACCTATCGTACGCCTCAACGCTGGTGCACTAAGAGGAGCTCATGCGTATTCTTGCCGGCTGGCGCATCGGACTTTACTTGGCCAAGTGCTAAACTACACTTGTCGAGTCAATGTATTAGCATTGGTGCATCGACTCTCCAATACCGAAGACCCACCACCTTTACTTTATGCACATGCAACCTTGATGTATAACCACCGAGTCAAAGCTCCTCGGACCAACCTGTCCGTCACCAACTACAATCGAGCCAAAGCTCGTCGGGCCAATTTACCCATCTCCAAATCCATCGAGCCTACTGCCCGAGTGACCTAACTTAACTCCCACAACCCCGGGGAGTGTGATTGCAACCCTAGATTACTTTTACTTACTCTTGCATTTCAGTTTTACCTACTATTTAGGTTAGCCCAGGACTGCCCAAGGTATACCCTGTGAAGAGCTCTCGAAGGCACTAGGATCTACGATGGGATTACGCCCAAAGCTCCATTTCGCAAGGCACTTACTATTATTGGTTGCTACTAGATTTCCCAACCCTTAATTATTTACTGGATCTAACCCTAGTGCATTAGGCACTTGCTCCCTACGGGAAAGACGATCTTTCGCTGATCCCGCGCACCACCGGACACTGGTCATTCCAACCCCTTACTCATCCCAACTTCCAACAATGAACTCTTTTTCATTCATACAAATCAGCAAACATCTAACCCCAACTCGTGTGCCCCAATTCTTATTCCAACACAATTTCTGCGATTTTATTAAATGCAGACCAACCTAAACTATATGGAGTGTATAATGGGAGGTACACAAAATAATCACCCAGTACCCCTATAATACTTTTTGGAGGGCTATAATGATATTTTTAGCCTAAATCCAGAAATTCATAATTTTCCTAATTTATCTGATAATTTATTTATTTATTCTAGTAATCCAAAAATCCATGTTTGAACATGAAGTACCCATTTCAAACAAGCAAATGCTCTACAAAATTTATGATAAATTCAATATGCCTATTCAACAAGTAATCCAATGTCTCCCTTTTTTTAGCAGGAAATAAGCATCTGAATAAATTATACGTCAAATCTCTAAAATTATGGGTTTGTAAAGCATATACTGCAAACATTCATCTAAAAATCATGAATTAATTTCTCCAAGTGTTTATTGACCTAAAATTATCAGAGACCCAATTTCATAATTTTGCAACAAGTAAATAGCTCTAAATAATTTATTGACCATAATTGCACATTTTCAAATTTGGGAAGGAAGTAATAAAGTTGTTCAACTAAAATTTATAACAAAATTCAGGAATAATCATTTTGACTTAAAACATCTCATGCCCAAATTGCATGAGTCTAGAATGAATAGTGTGATCATAATAAATAAAATACCATTTAGGGTCACATCATGTATAACAAAGGGGGTGCTAGTAATATTGCCCATAGAATTCCAATAAATTTACCAGAGGTCCTAACTAACTTAAAATCCATGCTACCTAAGTTTCACACCTTTTTAGTAAGTTTTTGTGGCTTATTGTACACAAAACGTGGATATGCCCTAAACTAGGGTTAGGTATTTGAGCGGTCTATCCATATCCAAATCCTCTAAGATTCATATCAGAGGGTTTTGGCTACCATAGCATCATTTCTACCAAGTTGCAAGATCACACAATGGCATTTGACCGTATGGCCTTCACAATACTCAAAAGCCCCTCCTTAGGGTTTGAGTTTGGATCTTAGGGCAAAACTACCCTAGACCACCCCATAATCCCTATGAGGGTGTCTAAGGTTATGATAAGTCAGTGGTCAAAATCCTAGCCTCTGTTGAGGTGATTAGACCACTCAACCTCAAGGTGCACTTTTTTACTTAAGAACCCCTCATTAAGGTAAAATTAGGGTTAGCTCATTTCCTATCCAAAATACATCCAAATGAGGTGAAAATTTATATTGAGACATATCATGAGGCCAGGGACCACTCACCAAAATTTGAGATGGTTTGGAGGTAGTTAGGCCACCTAATTAATTTACCCTACTATTATTAAATAAATAATAAAACCATAGACAAAGTATCTCCAAAAATTCCCATTTTTGGATGGGCCCTAGATATATCTAAGGATGACCCCCTGATTAAATTTCAGGTCATTTGGACAAGGGATGAAGAGTGGGCACCCTTTTAATCTCAGGATAGCCCTAGGTATAGGTCCCACCAAAATGGGTGCCCTAGTCGAACCAGACGTCCAAATTGGTTCAAATCAATTTTGAATTAAAGTAGACACTTAGGGACTCAAACATCATGTTAGTGACTTTTTCAGTAGAGGAGCCTAAGTATTTTTAAAAATTAAAAATATCCCCAGTAAAAAGTGTGACATAAATGATATAGAAATGAATTTAAATGATTCTTATCAAACTGGCACACGAATCTTGGCGCAGATCCAGTGGCCCGGGCTCATCGTCTACCTACAGCCAATGGCTGAGATAGCCCGAGCCTGGAGGCACTTCCAACTGCCGCTGCCACCCATCCCGGCACTTCCCCGGCCAGCCACCGCCACCAACACCTCCACCGAGGTGGTGGCTATCGACTGGCGGCGACACAACCGCCGGAGGGGCAGATTCCAGCGGCTCTACCAAGAAAATTTCTCGACCCGAAACCATGAAGACCCGGAATTGGTTCGGCTCAATTGAGCCCGAACCTTGAACCTAAACATTACTATGATCTAGCCATGAGGTAAGGAGAGGAGGAGGACCTTGCCAGCGGCCTGAAGTCGAGAAGATCGCTGGAAAGCCATTCCTGAAGGCGGAGCCTCTCGGTTTCTGCAACTGCACAGTGGGGGGGGCTCGATTTCTTCAGGTAAGGATTGGGAAATCCTTCTCTCGACCCACTGATGGTGTTTAAAGCCTCAGTTGGGGAGGGGAGGGGCTGGATTATTAATGCCCATTAAAGTCATTATTGGCTAGGCTCGGCCATGGAGGAGGGGGGCTGAACAAGGCCTTGGTGGCCAGGGAATTGACCGGAAACTTCTCCCCTTCCTCAGGGGAGTTGAATTCAACAATTAAGGGTGGCATTTGGCCTCCCCTTGACCGAGCCCCCTTCATCCCCTCCTCCTTCTGCTTTCTCTCTCCTCTATTAACATGGAATGGAGCTCACCCTCCATCCTAGTCACCAAGTTGACTTGGTCAATCTGGAGTGCTATTTGCAGCACATCCATGCACATTATTCCCTAAAAGAGCCACATGAGGAGGCTTGGGCTTGGGCTAGCCCCTTTTGGGCTAGGTTGACCCAAAGTAGGCTTGGGTTGACTTTGGTCTTTTTGACCTTTGGGAGGCCCCCAATGGATCCTTGGTGACCCACTGATCTCCCCTAAGGCCTGGGTATGGTTAAATAGGGCTAACTTGGCACTTTGGAGGTCACCTGCACTTAGGAAGGGTACTTTGCCCGAATTATGGTTATGGTTGACTTGGGTCAAATTAGCCACTAGGGTTGACCCCAATGGGTCCTTGGTGACCCATGGACCTCATCTTAGGGTTAGGAGGTATAAATGGGGTCCACCTGGCTAGGGGATGGTCAATTGACCCAATATAGTTCAGTTTGACCCATTTTGGGCTAGAGTTGACTTTGGTCAACTTAACCACCTTGACTGCCCTTCAAGGGTCCTTAATGACCCCTTTGACCCCATTTTAGGTCTAGGAAGACCCTGGCAGGGTTAGTTGGGCTTAACTAGGGAACACTGCCCTAAATTAGTGCACCCTGCCCAATTTAGGCTTAGAGTGGTCCTAGGTCAACTTGGCCACCCTGAGTCGACTCTAATGGACCCTTAAGGTTCAGATGAACTTTACAATGGATTGGTGAGGCCATGGTGGGGTCTTGAAGTCTTGGTGAAGCCTCATGATCACCTTAACTAGGGTTCATAAATATATTATTTGCAGACCATAGTGGTCTCACTTACATCCCTAGGTTTACTTGGCCTTCTTGGGCTTGCTAGGGTTTTGTCATGACCTAGTCATGACAAAACCACTCCTAGGGGTCTAGTTGTTTGAGGGATGTTACACGGGGAGCGAGGAATATGCAACCTTCCTCTGAAGGAACAAGGATATCTTCGCTTGGAGCCCAGAAGATATGGTGGGAGTAGATCTAGAAGTAATCCTTCATTCTTTGAATATTAACCCCGCACACAGGCTAGTTGTCTAGAAGAAGAGAAATTTCATTATGGAATGGTTACATGCGGTCGAGGAGGAGGTAGCAAAACTCGTAGAAGCAAAGTTCATCCGGAAAGTGACTAAGAAACCTATTCACCCCCCACCCTCTAGGTGATTTAGCTATCCTTGAAAATAATGAATTTCAATTGGTATAAGAGGGAGGTTACTCAAAATGGAATTAACATTCTGAGTACACCTCAAAGGATAGCTAAAAGGTTTGCACTTGTGGATTCAAAAGAGAACCATAAGGAGTGGAGCTTAATGGAGCCTCAAGTCTGCAGAAAGGAGAACTTTGGGACATGGAAAGAGAGGATTAGGCAGATCATGGAAGTCATTGATCCTAGAGTCTTTGCAACAGTTCAAGAAGGACTTTTCATCCCCCACGAAAGTCTCTGTCTTAGATGTATAAGTCCAGACTCCAAAGAGTTATGCTAAAATGACTGAAGATGAAGTCATCTTGGCAACTATGGACAAGAGGGCACAACACAACATGTTAAGTGCCATGGATGACTCCACCTTCTAGATATTGGACCATTGCAAGACTACTAAAGAAAAGTGGGACACCTTGATTGTCCACATGGAAGGTAAAGAGGAGGATAATAAAGAAGAAGATGCCATCAACCCATCAAATAGTTCCTATCCAGATTCTAGTCTAAAGATCAGGGACCCTTTATCACATTCAGAAAGTGAATCAAAGGAGAATGATGAAGAAGAAGATGACTACAGATGATATGGTCTAATAGCCATGATAGAAGAAGAAGAATCCTGTCAGGATCATCCTGGTCCATATCATGTACAATCTCTATCTTGTTCTTCTTATTGCTCAGGTCATGAGACTAGTCCAGATTCTGATGCATCCTCATCCAGTGATGAATATGACTCTGAATCTGAGGTAGATGTCAATCAATTGATTGAAAAGTATGGTAAAATGTTGGATGCTTTGAGAAGAAGCAAGAAGTTTGCCGAGATGCAGGCTGATGAGGTTTTATCTGTACAGCGAGCTGCTGCCCAGTAGTTTGAGATAGCATCCCTGCTAGATCAGAAAGTGAGGGTAGTTAGCCAACTGAAGGCCATCTCAATCATCAAAATTGAGACCATAAGCCAATAGAACAAGATCATTTTGGATCTTAAATAGGAGCTCCTTAAGGAGAAAAGGATAGTGGCTAGTTTTTTTAAGCCAAGTATTGTGTTACCATTGATAGATTCCTTCTCCTCTCAAAAGGGTAAGAAAGAGTTGGTAGTCAAGGGAAGCATAAGAGTTGACCTTTCCAAAGGGAAAGGCAAAGCTCTTGTAGTGCCTCAGTCAACCTTTCATAAGGTAATCCTCTTTTATTACAGGTATGTCCAAGGCTGCATGCATGGTCGCTGGAAGAATGAGAATTCTTCTTGTAAGAATATAAGAGTATCTTCCAATGAAAGAAGAAAGGATAGTGGAATGAGTGTCTTTAAGGCTTCCCATGATGAAGTACAAATGGCCCATCATAGACCATTTGGTTTTGGTCCCCTAGCCCCAACTCTCAAGGACAAGGTAGTGGCTTTCACTCAAGACCATCCGACAAAGACTCTGACCAAGGGTCAGTCTACCAGTAAGCCTGACTTGGTTATTTCTGATGATATAAACAGCATGTCATCTGCATAGAAGATTACTATAAATATCTTTTAGAGCAAGCAAAGGATGCTTGTTGGAAGACTAACCTTCAGTCAGATCCTTCCTGAAAGGAACCTGAAGAAAGCTGCTGCTCTTCTTCCTTCTATTCAGTCAATAGTTAATCATACTGCAAGACCTGCTCAGAAAAGGATATAAAATATCCATGAGTGTTGGTGTTGTGGCAAGGTGGGGCATTTTGCCCTAGTTTGCTGGCACTATCCTTCTGTGCCCAGAGCAAGAGTTAGCCTACCTGTCAGAAATGCTGCTGGTAGGCAAGTTATATTTCAGACTAATCAGAACCTCGGACCCAATACCTATTGGGGTCCTAAGGTAGGATGAACTCTATTTTGCAGGTTAGTCCAAGTGCTCATTCTCCCATGTGGTACTTGGACGGAGGATGTTCCAGAACTTGGACTGGAATAAGAAAGTCATCTTATGGATCATACTCCAGTGAGGGAAAGACCTAAGTTCTACAGTTGGGAAGTTGGTGATGGATATTGACCATCTAGGATACTCCTCTTACTGTCCAAGAGGAAGGGAATGTTGAGTGAAATCCTGAAGAAGGACAAGTGAACAGGACATGGATGAAGACTAGCTGAATCCATCCATTAAAGGTCAAGATGCCCAAGTGATGAAACTAAGTGTTGCACAAGTCTTGGGCAAAGTCCAGTTGGATCCAGCCAGCAGGAATGTCTGGTTGGACAAAGTTTTGCTGCCACACCAGCAAATTAGTGAAGTGAAAAATAGATTGTACTCATTAATAAGGAAAGCAAAAGTTGCTCTTCTGAGAGTAGTGTTGAAGAGGCAGTTGATCCTCAGTGTCTGGTACTTCTGTGGAAACTAGAAAAGAAGTATGCTCGGGTTTTAGTATCATCTGAACCTGTAGCGAATGATGTCCATGTTAGTTGGCAGTGTGGATAGGATCTGTTCAAGGAAAGATCATTCAAGGCTCAAGTGTTATCAAGTGGCATAGGAAAGCTGTGCCAGTGGTATCAACTCAAGAGATATGATCTCTAATCAAGTGGTATACTCATTATGGGAGTGACAACTGACAATGATCAAGGGGTAGAATGATGGTTGGGTTGCCAATGCAAGAAGTTCATTGGGGCTTGAACAGCATGAAGACAACATTCCTCCTATTCAAAAAGGACTATTTGACAAATTAGTAAGAAAGCTGGAGATAAAGGTAAGTCTTTTGCTAAAGAAATTTAGAAGATCTGGCTCAGTAAGAAGTGATCTAACATGGTGCAAGGGAGCTGTTATGCTTAACTGATGAGAATCCAGCTTCAGCGCCAGGTGCATAACCTCCAGATAAGTAAAACTCATTCATATTATGATTTTACTAGTGCAATCTCAATTGCTAGGTATCTTGTCCCTCATAGCAGGACTATGCTTATTGAGATTAAGTATTAATAAATTAGGGAGCATAAGGAAGAAATCAATCCTAAGTTCATCATCACTGACAAGTGGCTGACATGTTTATCATGCCACTAGATGAAGTCAAGTTCAACACCCTCTAGGTTGAGTTAGGTATGCGGAACTTGGGACAGCTTCAGTTGCTCCAAATTTTAGTTTGTGTTACAGGATTTATTTTTCTTGCAGGTAGATAAGTCCTTGATGTGATATCAAGACTATAAAGACTATTAAGTGGTATCAAGACTTAAATGGACTCATGTGTCCATTAGAGATGATGATAGTGACTCCTATTGAGGGGGAGCAAGTTCAGCACCTGTAGAAATGATGACAAGAAATGCTCCTATTTAGGGGGAGCATGTCCAGCACTTGTTGGAACATGATCAGCCTCATTTTGATAAGGAGCAAGCAGCTACTGCAGTGGATCAAAGATCTTCACTGCTGATCAGGTTTTTCTAAGGACAATGCACAGACAAAGGGGGAGATTATTTATGACATAGTCATAATCTTCTCTGAGTCTGAGATGGACTGATGCTGCTGAGAAGACATTATTGCTGCAATCGAAGAGGAACAACTAGCAGCTAGTTCAAGTGTTGCAGTGTTGTGTTGTATCAATGTATCAACACAAAAGGTATGGCTCCTAATCAAGTGGTTTGATTACTAGACTAATTTCCTTAGTAGTATCATCATAGTACTTTGGCTAGGATAAAGAGATAAATTCTCCTATGATCCTTTCACCTCCCTGAATTTGCCTATAGAAGAAGCCAGAAAGGGGGAGATGTGTGTCAATACTGGAGAAAGGAGGAGAGGTGTGGCAACACCTGTAATAGGAAGATTGGAGATGAAGAAGCAATACCTGACGTGAATAGATCATGTTAAGTCTGTTCATATTATTTGGAAAGATTCAATTAGTATGAGGAATGCAATGACTGACTACATGGTGAGCCATGATTGTGTCAGTGCATATTATGAGGTAAGTGCTTCCAGTGGTTCTCCATTTAAGTATTAAGAGGTATAAAGCAGAGAGTGCATATTACTTGAGCAATTGTTCAAGTGGTAGGAGGATGCATTGACTTGACATGTTGAGTCACTGCAGTTAAATGTAGTACATTGAATTGATATGCTGAAATTCATATAGCATAAGCTAGCAGATATAGCAGACATACATTATAGCTGCATTATATTAATATGATTTTTATGATAATGCTTCTTAGTATTGCTGAGTGTTTGTCCATCTTCAAATAGGGGAGATTGTTGGGAATATTGCCCTCAATGTTCCCTAGACTTGATTTGAAGAGGCATCACCCACAGCACTAAAAGAATAATTGTATTTGATACTATTCAAGTTCAGTATGTACATGATGTACCTTGGAACAAGGTTAGGCAAGTTGCCTAATTGAAGCTGACAGGTGGTCACAAGGTAGGCATGTGGAAATATAGAAAATCCATCTAAGTCCACAGGTGTTGAGTGAAGTAAGCTCACTCAATGCCAGATGTAGAGATATGTGGCCAAGTCCACAGATGTTGAGTGAAGTAGGCTCACTTAATGCCAGATGCAAGGGAAGATGTTGGATAGGCTGAAAATCATCTAAGTCCACAGACGTTGAGTGAAGTCTATTCACTAAATGCTAGATAAGTAAATGCGTTGAGTATAGCTTGGTTAGTTGAAGCCTAACTATTGCCTAAACAAAAAAGTGGCTAAGTCCACAGGCATTCGGTGTAGTCTACTCACTCAACAAAATACAACAAAAAGCTATGAGACAGGATGAGGCAGTCAAAGCCAAAGGAGAAACTGGCTGAAATATGGCTAAGTCCATAGGCATTGAGTGAAGTCTACTCACTCAACGACATACAACATAAATCATTGTGTATAGCTCAGACAGTCAACGCCACAGAAAATCTGTGTAGCTATTTGACTATGTCCACAGACATTGAGTGAAGCTTACTCACTCAACGTCATGTGATAAAATGCATTGATTGAACCTTATCAGTCAGAGACTGTGATTTCACAGAAATTTGGTTAAATCCAAATGCGTTGAGTGAAGACTGCTTACTCAACGCCTGATAATAGAAGGAATTCTATTAAGTAGTTTGGCATTAAGTGAAGTTTACTCACTCACTGCCAAGTGACTAAAATGAAATCTAAGTGATATGGAGTTGAGTGAAGCTTACTCACTCAACGCCAAGTGACAAAACTCTAATTAAGCAGCTTGGCGTTGAGTGAAGCTCAATCACTCAATGCCTAGAGACAGAAATTTTTCAAAGTGTTTTGGCATTGGGTGAAGGTTGCTCACTCAATGCATAATGATAGAGAAATTTTTTTAAGTGTTTTGACTTTGAGTGAAGGTTGCTCACTCAAAGCCTAATGACATAAAAACTTTCTAAGTGTTTTGGCATTGAGTGAAGGTTGCTCACTCAATATCTAGTGTAGAATGATTGGATAAGGCCAAAAGCGTTGAGTGAAGCTTGTTCACTCATTGTCTAAGATAGATAGAAATCTATCTAAGTGTTTCGGTGTTGAGTGATTCTTACTCACTCAACGCCTATACTAATGATACTTGATTTTGGCTAAGTCTACAGATGGTGACGTTAGCAAAGTCTACAAGTTAACAAAATTCAAATTAGTTGCGGGAAGGCTACAGTACATGACAAATGCCTCCACAGGCCTTCAGTACAACTCTTGTTGTTAAACTAAAACTACATCTATCAATCTCAGTGGGGCCCACAGGTCAAAATAGTCGTTGATTGGCGGAATAGAAAAGGAAGAGATGAGATTGAAGAGATTAACTTTTGGGAAAAAGGTCTGGACTTCATTTCCTCCTCGGCCATTATTGCTGAGCTTTGGAGAAGAAGTTCCAACTTTAGATCTAAGAGTTCTAAGAGATAGCTGGTGTCATTATCATCTGCACCAGCAAGATCAGAAATATTCTCTAAGGAAGTAGAAGAAGCTAAGGCCCTAGGCAAGCTGCAGTTGATTTGAAATCCATCAAGAGATAGCTAGTGCCATTCTCACCAGCACCAGCAAGTTCAGAAAGTTTTCTTTCTGGGGAAGAAGAAGGACCATCAAGTCCAACCTAGTTGTATGTGATCTGAAGCCGATCCAAGATTGCTGGTGGCATTTTCATCTGCACTAGCAAGGTCTGATATTTCTCAGAAGAAGTTAGAGTTGAGCTTAACTCAGCTCAGGTTGCAGCAAAGGGAGAAACCCTAGTTGCAGTTCTTTATAGTTCCAGTTGTACAATTTTGAAGAACGTTTTCTGAAGGCTATGGAGAAGAAGTTAGGACTGAGCTTTTGATTCAGTCTAAGAAGGGAAGAATAAGCAGAGTTATTCTGCAAGTTACTTCCAGCACAAGATAATGCAAGATCTACAACCTTATTGCAGAGAAGAAGTTAGGGATAGGATTCTCTCAGCTCAGGTAGCAGCAACTAGCTGTAGTTACTTCTCAGTTCCAGCAGGAACAATTTCTGGTGCTGAGAAGAATTAGATAGGGTTGAGTATACCTCAGTTCATGTAGCAGTAGGCTTTAGGATTATTTCCCTAGTGTCAAAGTTGGGCTGAGTTTATCTTAGTCCAAAAAGATTGGCACTGAGAAATATCTCTTGTGTCAAGACCAACTCACCAACCCACTTCCACCTTGTAGGATCCTTTTTGGATCTGAGTGGTAGGAGAAAATTTGCTCTGAGGTAGGATCCAAGTTGTAGGGTCGGTTAGCCTGAGGTAGGATTCTGTTGAGAATCTAAGGTAGGTGATCATTTGATCACTAAGAGTAGGATCTAGTTTGGATCTAAGGTAGGACCTTTATGTTGGATCTCTCTGCCAACCTTAGAGAGGGGGGTGAATAAGGTTTTTTGCATTAAATGTTTTTTAAATTATTTTGCCTCGGAAATCAAGTTCTGGAAGCTACCGTGGGGCGTTAGATAGCTAATGCATGGTGGTAAGTATGTGAACTCGTTTTCCAGTGTAGATTCGTTTGTATACCCCGCAAAAGAATAACAACAAATATTCTCAGCAGATAACATAGATGATAAAGCAGAAGTAATGTAATTCCCTTGCAATAATTAAAAATAACCAATGTTTAGACAATTATAAAATCGTGATCCTCGTGACATCAAAGAACGAAGGCGATGACAAAGAAGAACTCTCTTTTTTCTATATCGACCCACTCCACATACTGGATGGCTCTCTCCCTTTCCCTCTGAGATAGGTCTTCGAGCCAGCTCTTCACCTCCACGCAAGGAAGGGTTTTAGTGCCCCGCTAGATCCTCTAATCTATACGTCCCTACCCGTGGATGATTTTCCGTGGAATCCTACCCGGATTCCAACAACTCTCACCGGTCGATTTTCTTCACCACAAGATTATGAAAAAGAGAAGATTACAAAAATAAAGATGTAAAGAATATAAAAGATTAAGTTCTCCCACTAGACGATTTCTCCGTCGAATTATCCACGGCTGGTGCTTGAGATCTTCGTATGGTAGCAACTAGTCAGCTCTTCGTAGTCGATGTAGATCTTGGATCGTCGGTGTTCTTTGTATGCAAATTGGAGGGAGACAACTTTCTTCTTCTTCGACGAAGACGATTGGAACAGAATGCAAAGAGGCGACCAAACCCTTGGAATTCAAAAACTCAATCTCTTTTCGTCATCTGTAATGAGCACAAAAACTGAGGCGACTTTATATACGTCTTTGTGAAAATACGCTACCAGCGGCGGTAAGACTAACGCCCGGCGGTAGGTTCGTATGTTTGATGTGCCAGCTGTCCTCCAAATTAGGAAAAATATTCAAATTGAGTATTTTCCTTTTTTTCAATGCTAGCGATGCGCGATATGTAGATAGCGCCTGACGGTAGGCCTAACTCAACGCACTCAATGCCTTGGAGCATTGAGTGGGTTACTGTGGACCTGTACCAAGCTAGCGTCCGATGGTAGTGCTGTCTCAACACACTCAACGCCTTGGAGCATTGAGTGGGTTTCCACGGCGCAGTACCAATCTAGAGCTCAAGGGTAGTGTTGTCTCAATGCACTCAATGCCTTGGAGCATTGAGTGGGTTACCGCAGAGCGGTACCATGCTAGCTCCTATGTGGTAGGTTCCCGAAATCTTTGTCAAATTAATTCATCAATCTAGCACAGGCGGTAGAACTAGTGCAGAGCGGTAGGTTCCCAAGAGCTCTGACCAATAAATTTGTGTCTACCGCCCGGCGGTAACTTCTATCGCTCAGCGTTAGCATCCATAGGAGACTTCTTTTCTTTTCGTGAACCTGTCAACCTACACACTCTATCAACACAAAAAGTGATCAAATACAACCTGATATTTAATATTCTCAAACACAGGGAATGTGAAACAACGGTTCCAACAAACTCTCCCTTTTGATAATATCAAATCTCATTCATGAGAAATACAAAGTACATGATAGAGTGAATATATATAAAAGATAATCTTGAACGTTCAGGTTTCAGGTTCTCTATATAGCTCCCCTACACACACGATCCCCCGACATACTTGTTCTACATGCTCCCTCTATCTGTGCACGCATTGAAACAAGCTCCCCCAACATGAGATCATACACATGAACAATTCTTATGAACAATCTCTTCTCCCCTTTTGATAGTATCAAAAGGGTCGGGCCAGATCAAACGGCCACGCAGGAGTAAAAACTAGTATATATGATGAGTGTGAAAGAAACATCAGACAATGCACTCAATCAGTAAAGCAAACTGTGGGAGCTAGAGGGGTGACCCAAAAAAATGCAAAACAGAGAATATGAAATACATGGGCAAACATAAGAGCGGACTACACGAACAAAAAATAAGTCATTTCGCAGAGATTATATGGATTGGACAGCACAGAGTAGACTAAGCACACAACGAGGAACAATACAATGCTACGAGAGTTATAGAGTTAATCACATTTAAACATTGTAAATGTCAAAAGTCGAAATTGTATACTAGTACCGATGTGCGAAAAACATATAGTGTAGTTTCAGTCCAATTCTTATGCATGGAAGCATTAAATAAGGCAATGACATGTACATGTAGCATCAACAAGAGAGAAAACACCAAGTAGAAATATCATATTTTACGCGTTCTATCTCGATCTTTTAAAATGTTAACATTAGAGAAATAAAGTGAACAATCACGTCACATGTCTATCTATGTCATACCAAGACTTGAACTAGGGGCACTAAGCTTAAGTTAGAGTCTATGCACAAGATCGAAATGACTCTTTGAACCAAAGTGCTCATCCTCAGAATGCTCATAAAGACTTATCAGGAGGAATGGGTAGTGCTTGGGGGTCCTTGACATGACATTTGATATCTTGCTTAGTTTTCTTTTTAGTTTGCTTTAAGCTATCACTTATATATATTTTTGAGTTCAAGGAGCCCCGAGTCAATCAAAATCTATCCACCTAGATAGATATATTTTAAATTTATACATGAGACTTTAGCACTAGAGATTTGGCCCAAAGTTTTGATGTTCATATACACACATATATATCGTGACATTGATTATTCTACGTATTTCTAACATGTTAAGATGCAATGTCACGACTAATAGAATGTAAGCCTAGTATTTGTACATGAATCCTTCGTCTAGGGATGTGTGAATAGTGTGAATTCATTCCCCTATATAAATCCTCACACATACCTAGAGGCATAGTCAACAGACACTAACATGTAATGTCACACTCTGTGGCCAAGTACCAATAGAATCGACACACCATGACCGGGGACAATGTTCACACGGATTAGCACTTCGTAACTCAAACATTGTATGCACTTGTTATATCCTAAGTTCAGGTCATGTGTACCCGTAAAACATGATCAATCCATAATTTTATTTTTTGCTTTAGTTTTTATATTTTTTTTATGTTTTTGTTTTTGTTTTTTTTAAAAAAAAACAACAAAGGAACTCAAATAAATAACACACAAGCAAATAAACAAAAATGAAACATAGACAAAACATTCAAAGAAAAAAATACAATCTAATAAAAAATGATGACTAGGTAGAGAGGTCCAAAATGCCTAGCTCGAGTTGAAGTAATGAGAAACGCGCATCTGGGAGTGGTTTTGTGAATATGTCGACTAGTCTATCATCGGTGCCAATGAAGCTTACTCTAACATTCTCCTTTTAAATGTGATCTCGAATGAACTGGTGACGCATGTCAATATGTTTTTACCTTTAATGATGCACTTGATTATTTGTCAAGTCTATGATACTCTTGTATCACACCTACGTGTAACGTTCCTACAAGTTAGGCCAAAGTCTTCTAACGTTTGGGAAATCCACAGTGCTTGTGTGCAACAGCTTCCTAAGGCGATATACTAGGCTTCAGCGATGAAGAGTGCAACCGAGTTCTATTTTCGACTTGACCAAGAGACTAGTACAGGGCCTAGGAAATGACATGTACCACTTGTGCTCTTGCGATCAAGTGAACATCCAACATAATCCGAATCGAAGTACTCGTGAAGTGTTAAATTAGTGGTGTGTGGTACCAAAGTCTAAGAGTTTGGGTGCCTATAAGATATCTAAATATATGCTTTACTGCTTTTAGATGTGACTCTTTATGGTCAGCTTGATACCTAGCACAAAGACACACCACAAATGTGATTTAAGGCCTAGACGCACTCAAATACAATAATGATCATACCATACCTCTAAAAATTGTCTGATCAACCGAAATACCATTTTTCATCTTTTACTAACTTGAGAGACACACTCTTAGGAGTTTTGACTTGTTTTGACTTATAAAAATATGGTCTTTGCATTGAGAAATCTGAAATCTTAATAAATAGGTAAGTTCTCCTACTACGCTCATTTCGAATTCGAATTGCATTAGGGTGGCAATTTCTTCACATAACTTTTCATTCATGCCCCAAAAATGATATCATCCACATAGATTTCTAGAATAGTTAGATCTAAATTTTCATTTTTCACAAAGAGGGTGGTGTCCGCACTACCCATCCTAAAGTCGTGTCCTAAAAGAAAAGTTGTGTGCTTGTCATACCATGAACAGGGTGCTTGCTTCAATCCATATAAGGCTTTCATAAACTTATATACGTGGTTTGGGTAGGCGGCATTCATTAATCCGGGAGGTTGCTCGACATATATCTCTTCTTTAATATATTTGTTTAAGAATGCACTCTTAACGTCCATTTGATATAATCTAATTTCCTTATAACTTACAAATGCCAAAAACATACGGATGGACTCAAGACGAGCAACTGGGGCAAATGATTCCTCAAAATCTACACCCTCTATCTGAGAGTACCCTTGTGCCACAAGCCTAGCTTTATTTCTAGTTATCCTCGACTCACCATCCAGTTTATTTTTGTAAACCCATTTTAACCCTATAACTGGATGGCTATCAGGACGCTCCACTAAGACCCATACTTTGCTTCTCTCGAATTGATTTAGCTCCTCATTCATATCCAAGAACCATGATTCATCTTTTAAGGATTCTGAGATGTTCTTTTAAGGATTCATGTAGTGCAGAACGAGTTCTAACTCCATGAGAGATCTCCCCTATAACTAGTTCACATGGATGTTGCTTTGAGAAATTTAAGTTACTTTGAGTCCTGTGACATTCTACAATAGTTGGAGTTTCACTCGCCACTACTCTCTCCTCATCCTTATCCACTATCGGTACATTGCCATCAATTTCCTCTTCATTTGGTATAGGCTCTTTAGTTGGGATATTTTCATCAAAATGCACATGAGACGATTCTTCAACAACTAAGGTTCTCTTATTGTAGACCCTATAGGCACGACTTGTACTCGAGTATCCAAGAAGGTGCCTAGATCATATTTTTCATCAAACTTCCCTAAGTGATCCGTAGTGTTTATAATGTAGCATGGACAACTAATGACCCTAAAGTATGACACGGACGGTTTCCTGTCAAAGAATAGCTCATATGGAGTTTGCTTAATAAGGAAGTGAAGCATGACTCGGTTCATCACATAGCTTGATGTGTTAACCGCTTCAGCCCAAAAATATCATGGTAATCAAAACTCGGTGAACATAGTGCGTGCTATCTCTTGGAGAGTGCGGTTCTTTCTTTCTACAACCTCATTCTATTGTAGAGTGTGAGGAGCGGAGAACTCGTGCTTTATTCCTGGGGCGTCACACAGATTTGTAAAGTCCTCATTCTCAAACTCACCCCCATGATAAGACCTTATGCATTTAATTTTTTGTTATTTCTCGTTTTGGAGTATAGTGCAAAGATTTGAGAATTCGCTAATGGTGTCAGATTTATTTGCAAGAAAGATTGTCCAGCAGTAACGTGAATATTCATCTATAAGAACGAATGTGTATCGTTTGCCACCTAGACTACACGTGTTAAGGGGGCCAAATAGATATATGTGAATGAGTTCTAGTGGTCTAGTCGTGGAAACATCATTTTTTACTTTTTAATGAGGTTTTAACAAATTTACCTTTTTTTGCACAGACCACATAAGGAATTTAAACTACCACTAAGTGTGGGAGTCCCCGAACTAGCTTGTTCTTAGACAGTTTAACAATAAGCTTACTTCCAGAATGTCCTAATCTCCTATGCCAAAGATCTAATTCCACATTCTTGGTAACTCGACATTTGAAATAAGACGCAGATATATCATCAAAACTAACAGTATATACATTATGAGTTCTATGAGGTACAAGTAATACACTAGTAGTTTTGGCATCAATAATTTTGCATGTGTTTGTAGAGGATTCAAATATAACATTGAGACCCTTATCACAAAGTTAGCTAATAGAAATAAGATTATGCTTAAGTCCATCTACAAATAGAAGATTAGAAATTGAGAAAGCCTTATTACCTATGGTGCCAATTCCAAGTATACGACCTTTGCTATTGTCCTCAAATGTCACCATGCCACCCTTCCTCTTCTCCAGGCTAAGGAACTTGTCTTCATCTCCTATCATGTGCTTGGAGCAACCAGAGTCCAAGTACCACACATTCCTCTTGTCCCTAGCCTGCCACACATCTAAAAAGAAGATGAGGGTAAAGATCTGGTTACCCAAGTTGTCCCACCCATATGCTAGGTAGAAGACTTTAGTAGCTAGACTTGCAAATTTTTCTTGGCACCTTTCCTCAAACATGAGCAAGATGTGTGATCAAACTTATGACAGTTTGCACACAATGTGTAAGCAGTGGATGATGTATTTCTTGTGTTACAAGAGCTTGTGCACGAGGATGAGGATAGTCTTTCAGAACTTTTGACCTTATTTTGAGATTTTTTTAGTGTTTGTCCTATGCTTGGCATAATGGTGATTTTTGCACGGTGGTAACGTTGGACTCACATAACCTAGTCCAAATTTCCCAGATCCTTGACATTGTGCTCTCAATAGCATATCCAGTGATTTTTGGCCAATTCCAATTTTTTGGACAACACAGTTGAGATCATGGATCCTCGCCTTTAAGAAAGTGTTTTTCGCAACTAGCATTACGCACTGATTGGCAGATTGCTTTTTTCCTTCCTCTATCTTGGCAAGAGACATTTGAAGTCTTTTCTCCAAGGCATTCTTTTCATTGATGATACTGGTTGTTCTTAATGATGCCTTGGAGAGACCTGCTTCTAGTTCTTTGATCGTTGTCATTAAGCGAGGACACTCTAGACACTCGATCTAGTCTTTGCTATTTTTTATTAATTCAGTTTTTAAGTTATCTAAGTCCTTTTTTCATTTTCTTATTTTCGTTTTGAACAGACTTCTTCTCCTATATAACACTATCAACTTCTCACACAAATGTTCATAAATTTCAAGAACTTCAGTATAAGTGGGTGGAGTTACCTCAGTGTCGCTCTAGACACCGGACTCATCATCAGATTCTTCTCGACTCCATCCCATGAGGCACAAATTTGACTCATCTTTAGAGCTAGATTCTGAGGTGCTTGATTCGTCAGACCATCTTCATCCCTGGTGAGCACCTTTAGTACCTTCTTCTTCCCTTTGTGTCGGCTTTGCTTTTCCTTTTCCTCCTTCTAGAGCCTTGGGCAGTCCCTCTTTATGTTCCCAGGCTTGTGGCAGTGATAGCACTCAGGATGGGACTTCTCATCATCACTTTCTGCTTCCTTCACTGTATTGGTCAACCTTTGGGCACCTCCTGCACCTCTCTTCAGAAATTTCTTAAATTTTCACTGTTTCATGGGATACTTCATTAATTTTTTGAACTCCCGAATGTAAAGACTTTCCTCGTCATCTTCCTCAGATTCTTCAGCAGTCTTTCTCTCCCTTGCAGCCGTCAACGCCAGACCCTTCTTCTTTACTTCCCTGGGATGCTCCTCAACTTGAATCTTTACTTCAAGTTTGCGTGTCTTCAGATTGCTGATGAGGCTTTCTATCTCCAGGGTGCTGATATCATGAGATTTGGCGATCACAAACACCTTTGGGTTGAAGCGAGGAGGTAAAGATCGCAGGATATTCTTCAACAGATCACCATTGGGAAAACTCTTCATGAGGGATCTTGAGGCGTTGATGATCTTGGTGAATCGTGTATACATGCTATCAACTTCCTCATCGATCTCCATCTAGAACAGTTCATATTCAGACTCAAGTCGAAACAACTTCGACTCTTTCACTTGCGAAGTACCTTCGTGAGTAAGTTCAATTAAGCACCAAATATCATAAGCAGTATCATAGTTATAGATTCTATTGAATTCAGTTTTATCTAATCCGCGGAATAGAGAGTCCATAGCCTTAGCATTGTTCGTACATCTAAGCTTATCTGTGTCATTCCATTTATCATTTCGTTTGATTACGATAGTATCACCTACAGTGACCGTGGGTGTAGTGTATTTCGTCTCTACCATGCCCCATACATCCATGCTTTGAGTCATCAGAAAGATTTTTATTCGAGTTCTCCAGTGACTATAGTCACTCCCCATAAACAGTGAAGGTCTACTCACACCTTGTCCCTCAGGAATACGTGAACAGGGTTGGCCATCTTACTTCAGGATTTTAAGCCTTTATAAGTAATCTCTATCTGATACCACTTGTTGGATCTCGTGGCCAACCTTAGAGGGGAGGTGGTGAATAAGTTTTTTCACGTTAAATGTTATTTAAATTATTTTGCCATAGAAATCGAGTTTTTGAAGCTACCGCGGGGCATTAGGTAGCTAACGCATGGAGGTAAATCTGTGAACTCGTTTTCCTGTACAGATTCGTTTGTATACCCCACAGAAGAATAACAACAAATAATCTCAGCAGACAACAAAGATGATAAAGCAAAAGTATTGTAATTCCATTACAAGAATTAAAAACAACCAATGTTTAGACAATTACAAAATTGTGATCCCCGTGACGCCGGAGATCGAAGGCTATGAAAAAGAAGAACTCTTTTGTTTTTTATACCGACCCACTCCACGGACTGGTTGGCTCTCTCCCTTTCACTCGGAGAAAGGTCTTCGAGCTAGCTCTTCACCTCCACGCAAGGAAGGGTCTTAGAGCCCCGTTAGATCTTCTGATCTAGACGACCCTACCCCTGGACAATATTCTGTGGAATACTACCTGGATTCTGATGACCCTGACCGTTCGATTTTCCCCACCACAAGATTAAGAAAAAGAAAAGATTATAAAAATATAGATGTAAAGAATCAAAAAGATTAAGTTCTCCCTCTATACGATTTCACCGTCGAGCGATCCGTGATCGGTGCTTGAGATCTTTGTACGGTAGCAACCAGTCTGCTCTTCATAGTCGATGTAGATCTTGGATCGTCGGAGTTCTTTGGGTACGAATTGGAGGGAGACGACTTTCTTCTTCTTCGATGAAGATGATTGGAACAGAACACAAAGATGCGGCTGAACCCTTCGAATGTAAAAACTCAATATATTTTCGTCGTCTGTAATGAGCATAAAAACCAAGGCGGCTTTATATACAACTTCGTGAAAATACGCTACCGCTGGCGGTAAGACTAACGCCTGGCAATAGGTTCGCGCGCTTGATGTGCCAGCTGTCTTCCAAATTAGGAAAAATATTCAAAGCGAATATTTTCCTTTTTTTTCAATGCTAGCGTGGCGCGGTAAGTAGATAGCGCCCGGCGATAGGCCTGACTCAACGCACTCAATGCCTTGGAGCGTTGAGTGGGTTACCATGGAGTGGTACCAAGCTAGCACCCGGCGGTAGTGCTGTCTCAACGCACTTAATGCCTTGGAGCGTTAAGTGGGTTATCGCGGCGTAGTACCAATCTAGCGCTCGGCAGTAATGTTGTCTCAATGCACTCAATGCCTTGGAGCGTTGAGCGGGTTACCGTGATGCGGTACCATGCTAGCACCTGCGCAGTAGGTTCCTGATGAGTCCCATTTATATAGGATTTTGCGGACTCATCTGGGCTGGTTTTCATGACTTTGCACTTCACTTTTTGGTTGTTTTCGTTGATATTTCGTTCCTACTGCGTTTCACGTTCAGTGCACTTTTCTAGAATGTGGGTGTGCAATTGCGCATTCGATTCCTGGGGGTATGCACTTGGTACTCCCCAGGGCTCGTTCCAGTAGTTTTTATTGCATTTTGTTGATTGTTGGAGGGTCCTCCTTTGTGAGTTTATTTTTTTTGCAGGTGGTGCGTTTTCCCCCAAGGTAGGAATTCTGTCTCAAGGAAAACGCACGGTCGTGTGTTTCTTTCACGTACGGTTTTCGTGAAATCGTGCGTTGTAGTCAGCTGGAAGAATGTCGAGCTGAGCTTGATGAATTTCCTCTTGCACGGTTGAAGCACGGTTTCGAAGTTCTTCGAAACCGTGCGCGAAGGAAACGCACGGATTTCCTGGATCTTCCCAGTTTATTCCGTTCTATGGCTAATCGTGCGTGTTGTTCACGCACGGGCGGCTGCGCCCGTGCTCTAGTAAAACGCATGGTTTTCCTGTATGTTTCTATTTTCCAGCACTCTGTTGCTACCCGTGCGATTTACTTCACGCACGGTCGTGCGTCAGACCGTGCGTGACCATTTTTTCTGACTTTTACTATTTAAGCCGTAGATTTTTACTGGACCAGGACATCTCTGTTTTCCCCCACCATTTCCGCCCCTTGGAGCGAGAACTCGTCCCTCCAGCCATTATTTTCTCTCTCCTTCTTGGAAGGTTGATCCGGCCACCCATTCTCCTCCAAAGAGCTTGCTAAAGCTTTGTCTCTGACCGTCATCGCCATATTCCGACCTCCAAGCTACTGTTTGAGTTCTTAATTGAAGAACTTGTGAAGCATTTCACTCTGATCTGAATCAGCGACCACAACACGAAGAAGACGGGTGTGAAGAAGGAAGTGACAGCCCTTCGGGATCCTGAATACCTTCCAAAGACCGAGCTAGGATGAGGCTCGACAACCCTCGCTTCCGGCCGTGAATCTTCGAGAGCCTTTGAGTGCTTGGTTGTATTTCACCCCCTTTTTTCTTTGATTTGCTTTAACCTGAACTTGTGCTAGTATGCTTGAGGTTTAATAACCATGTTTGGCTCAAGATTTTGCTATGGTTTTGTGTGGTGATTTCTTGATCATGATGTGTGTTGATGAGCTTCATCTTTGATAGAGAAAGTTGTGTTTGAGTCGTTCTAGCCACTGCTAGAAGCGCGCGGTGCGAAGAGATGTTTACGACCCTCGATAGTTTGTTTGTCTCCGCTATTACTCTTTGGAGTAATTCACCCGGGCAACGCGGTGACGGCGACGCGCGCTAGATTAATGCTGCTTAGTGTAGGAAACCGAAAATCAAACCCCTCGTTTTTTACTTAGCACTTTCATTCATTTCTCTGAAAGCGAAATTAATGCTCCCTACTTGCACTCTGCGTGAGATCGATATTTGGGGAAGCTACTCCTCCCTTTTATTACTTGTTCGTGAATGATAATCTTACCGCTAGCGCATCAAGTTTTTGGAGCCGTTGTCGGGGAGTACAACTGTTGCGTGGATTTTATTTCTTTTGGGAAAGGTTTGTTAGTGTTTTGGTGTTTTTAGTGTTTTCCTTTTTTAGTGTTGTTTGACAGATCTGAACCCTGGTGGAAGGGGCGAAGATTTGGGTGTTGATCCTGAGACTGCACGAGCGAGAAGAGCTCGCTTGCATGCTGCTGCAGCTGAGGGAAGGATGGATGACTTGGGCCATTTGGGAAATGGCCAAGGGGAACGAATTGTTGAGAACCAGGATGTGGCCCAGCCTCGCATTAGGACAATGCGGGATTTCACTACCCCTACAGTGGGGAGTGTTTATCCAGGGTTCGGGCCAGCTATAGCCAATAATCATTTTGAGATCAAGCCTGCGATTTTGAATATGATTATGAACAATACTCAGTACTCGGGTTTGCCGAGTGAGGATCCTCAGCTACATTTGGCTGAGTTTTCTGAGATATGCGGTACTTTCCGCTATATGGGCATTGCGGATGAAGTTGTGAAACTAAAATTGTTCCCTTTTTCACTAAGGGATAGGGCCAAGACGTGGCTGCATACGATCGCACCTGACACAGCTGCCACATGGGAAGCTTTATCTTCCATGTTTTTGGCTAAGTTTCATCCTATTGATAAAATTGTTAATGCTCGCAGTGAAGTAGCCACGTTTAGACAACTGGATCAAGAAACTCTTTCTGAGGCATGTAAGAGATTTGCCGACCTGCAGCGTCATTGTCCTCAACATGACTGTGAGCCTTGGAATTTGGTGGAGATATTTTATTTCGCCATTGAGCCAAATTTCAGGGCAATGATCGATGCGGTGGCTAGTGGCACGATCATGAACTTATCTCCTGAGGAAGCGTTGAGAATCCTTAAAGACACGACTTCCCACAGCACGTACTGGACAACATGCAGGAATGCTCCTAGAGGGGCGAGAAATTTGTTTGATGTGAATGCGGTGGGGCTGCACGCCGAAACGAGCCATCTTGCCTTGGATGGGAAGATGATGTTGACCTGATCGACCCCACTGCCTGCCCTTGTGATGAGCATATCATGCCAGGGTTGTGTTAACTCTGGCCACCATGCTTATGAGTGCCCCGCGGGTGAGCTGTTTGTTGACCATGCAGGTATGGCTTGTGAAGAAAATGTTAATTTCATAAATAATAAAAATCGTGATGTGCCTTACAATAATACTCATAACCCTAAAGTGAGAAACCATACTAATTTCTCGTGGAACCAAAACGCGCCCGGTCAAAGATGGCAGGGGAGCCAGCATCAATTCGATGCTCAGGCTTCTAGTAGCCAGCCACGACCGTCTCGGTCGGGTTATAATCAGAATTTGCAAGGGACGCGCAAGAGCGCGTTAGAGGAGATGATGGAAAAGTTTATTGAAATGGCCCAGTCGAATATGGCTACTCAGACTGCTTCCATGAGGAATTTGAAAACGAAATTGGGATAATTGGCCCACATATTTTCTGAGCGCACCCACGACACTCTTCCTAGCGACACGGAGAAGAATCCCCGTGAGCAGGGGAAGAGTGTTGAGGATATGGGGGAATGTAATGCCCGTGAAATGACTGTTAAATGTGAGATTAATGCCATAGAAACTCTAACGCTATATGATTCTGGTTCATCTTGCAACATTCTTGCTGTGAAAGATGTTCAAAAGATGAATTTGAATATCGAATCTGATGGAAGGAAATCCTTAATGCTAGCTGATGGATCTGTGGTTGAGACCAATGGAGAGGTGAAGGGTGTAGAAGTGGTTTTGAATGGTGCGGCTGTCTTTACAGACTTTCAGGTGCTTGGACCCAGAGGAAACACGTCAAAACCCATCATTGGGGTTCCCTTCCTTAAAGCCAGTGAGGCGACGTTGCATTTTGATGCTAGTGGCGTCACTGTTGTGCACAAAGTTAATGCACCTTTATGACCTTCGCCTCCTCAATTAATTTTTGTTAACCTCGTAAAACCAGTGAACTTAACTATCGTGTCATCTAATGATGTTTCTAGTAGTGTTAAGGCAGATTTTCAATCGACGGGAGAAGAATAGGTTGAGGAAGTTTTTGAAATGCTAATGACAACTAAAGGGAAAGAATTGACACACGTCCTTGATGTGATGCATGATGCTGCTGCAAAGATGGATGTGTTGTGCACGCCCGATGTGGGCGTGCAAAATTTTGATTTAAAATCTGCAATTTGCTTAGCCAAAGTCTGCAAAACTATGAAACAGGTAATATGGGCTGATCTTTCACCCTTAGCAGATGAATAAAGGATGCCACTGGTTTTGGATGTTAATCTAGCTGCTGAAGAGCCGGGTGTGACCATACCTCCCTAGCGCTCCTCTTCTGTGGAATTAAGATGAAAGGAGTTGCTTCTGCGCAAAGCACAGAGTTTTGCCCGCAGGCGTGGGATGGAGGAGTGTAGAGGCAGGGGAGACTTGTCTCCCTTGTTCCCTAAAGCTTTCCCCTCTTCCTCATCTCGCATGTCTGGGGGGATCTATCACAAATCGGCGTTTAGCTGAAAAGTGAGGGATCTCCGTGGTCGTCTCCATTTGTCTTGTTGTTGCTAGCATTTTATTTGCTTAATGTTATGTGTGACTTTGAATTTTCATTCTCCGCGTATTAAACTTTTGCTACCTGAACATTGTATAAAACTGTTAATACAGGTATTTGGTCCACCTTAAGTACGGTAAAGAAAAGGGCTTCTGGGAGACAACCCAATTTAGCTGCGTTTAATTTGTTTGTTTTTCTTTTTGAGTGGGCAGGCCTATTATTTGCTTGGTTGGAGATGTGCTTCTTGCAGGTGATTATGTCTGGGTCGTGGGCTTATTGATCAAGTTTAAAGCAAAACTTCTGGTATGCTCATCTTCTGAGCATTGGTTAACTTCTCCCCTTATCTAATTTTGATTTTTACTTCAACATATTTTGTTGTGCTTCTTAGCTAAATCTGGGGGAGAGCTTGTCGATGTTACTTTTGCATGTGCACTTCATTTGCATACCAATAGCTGTTTTTAATTTATTTGTTTAGTTCATTGCATTACGCATCGTTGCACCCACATGAGAGCGTACTTAACTTTTTGCGTACGGCGAGTCAAACTTGTTTCTTTCGTTAGATTTAGGAAAATTACTTTGCTAACATAGGTTTGTGAGACGGGGTAAAATGTTGACCTTGTTGTGCTCCTAGTTGAGTGCTCCTGTCTCATGTTGATGCGGTGTTATTCTTTGTGAAATACGTGGTTGTGCTCCCATGAAATTATTTGCTGGAATTGTGTAAAAAGAAAAGAAGAATTAAGAAGAAATTTTATAAAGAGAAAATTTGAAAAATAAAGAAAAAGAGAAAGAAAAAATATAACTGAAAATCTGATTTGAGTGGATATATTTTGGAGTAGGCGGTACCCACACCCGTATTTTAAAAATTAAGTCTGGGGTGTGGTGTACTCGCATGTTTTGTGGGTAGCGGATAGACTCTTTTTGTGCTAGCTCAGTTGGGTTTTGCGTGTAGCCTTTGTTTTTATCTTGATTACCTCGCATTGACCCAAGCCTCATTGCTACCAGAAGTCCTACGGACTCGCGCTTAAGGCAAACTAGTGTCGTGGAGAGATTGCGAACGGGCAAGCATATGGTCACCAACATTGGTGGATTCCTTTGGAGGTTGTCCCGAATCCCGATCTTTGTCAATTCTCGCCTTAGTGGTTAGTCTATTTTCTCCTTACGCGTGACCGGAGGATTCACCGTGATTCTGTTTTGAGTAGTTATAGAATTTTTGTTACGCAGGCTGAAAAGTATAAATTATTTTGTATGCTTAGAAATTTTCTCGACTATATTTTTACGCCCGTGAGCATGCGACTTCGCATGATACTCCGGATCATAATTACTGTATTAGTTAGTTCTTTTTCTAGTCTGCAAGGATCTTCTTTGCTCGGGACACACAAATAGGTAATTCTGGGGGTGTGATGAGTCCCGTTTATATAGGGTTTTGCGAACTCATCTGGGCTGGTTTTCATGACTTTGCACTTCACGTTTCGGTTGTTTTTGTTGATATTTCGTTCCTACTGCATTTCACGTTCAATGTACTTTTCTCGCCCGTGGGTGCACAATTGCGCATTCGATTGCTGGGGGTATGCACTTGGTGCTCCCCAGGGCTCGTTCCAGTAGTTTTTTTTTCCATTTTGTTGATTGCTGGAGGGTCCTCCTTTGTGAGTTTAATTTTTGTGCAGGTGGAGCGTTTTACCCCAAGGCAGGAATTCTGTCTCAAGGAAAACGCACTGCCGTGCGTTTCTTTCACGCACGGTTTGCGTGAAATCATGCATTGTAGTCGGCTGGAAGAACGTCGAGCTGAGCTAGACGAATTTCCTCTCGCACGGTTGACGCACTGTTTATTTGAAACCGTGCGCGAAGGAAACGCACGGAATTCCTGTAGCTTACCAGTTTATTCCGTTCTGTGGCTAATTGTGCGTGTTGTTCACACACGGGCGGCTGTGCCCGTGCGCGAGTAAAATGCACGATTTTCCTGTATGTTTCTATTTTCCAGCACTCTGTCGCTACCCGTGCGATTTCCTTCACGCACGGGCGGAATCGCCCGTGCGCGAAGGAAACGCACGAGTCAATGCCTCTTCTTCCTCAGGCATTTTTCTGGATATTAATATCGCACGGTTCACGCATGGCCGTGCGCCAGACCGTGCGTGACCATTTTTTCTGACTTTTACTATTTAAGCCGCAGATTTCTTCTGGACCAGGACATCTCCATTTTCCCCGCCATTTGCGCCCCTTGGAGAGGGAACTCATCCCTCCAGCCGTTATTTTCTCTCTCCTCCTTCGAGGGTTGATCCGGCCACCCATTCTGCGCCAAAGAGCTTGCTAAAGCTTTGTCTCCGACCGCCATCGTAATTGCCGACCTCCAAGCTACTGTTTGAGTTCTTATTTGCAGAACTTGTGAAGCATTTCGCTCTAATCTGAATCAGCGACCAAAATACGAAGAAGACGGGTGTGAAGAAGGAAGTGACAGCCCTTCGGGATCCCGGATACCTTCCAAAGACCGAGCTAGGATGAGGCTCGACAACCCTCGCTTCCGGCCGTGAATCTTGGAGAGCCTTCGAGTGCTTGGTTGTATTTCACCCCCTTTGTTCTTTGATTTGCTTTAACCTAAACTTGTGCTAGTATGCTTGAGGTTTAATAACCATGTTTTGCTCAAGGTTTTGTTATGGTTTTGTGTGGTGATTTCTTGATCATGATGTGTGTTGATGAGCTTCATCTTTGTTAGAGAAAGTTGTGTTTGAGTCATTCTAGCGACTGCTAGAAGCACGTGGTGCGAAGAGGTGTTTACGACCCTCGATAGTTTGTTCATCTCCGCTATTACTCTTTGGAGTAATTCACCCTGGCGACGCGGTGACGGTAACCCACACTAGATTAATGCTTCATAGTGTAGGAAACCCAAAATCAAACCCCTCGTTTTTACTTAGCACTTTCATTCATTTCTCTGAAAGCGAAATCCATGCTCCCTACTTGCACTCCGTGTGAGATCGATACTTAGGGAAGCTACTTCTTCCTTTTTATAACTTGGCCATGAACGGTAATCATACTGCTAGCGCATCAGTTCCCGAGAGCTTTCTCAAATTAATTCATCGAGCTAGCGCGAGCGGTAGAACTAGCACAAAGCAGTAGGTTCCCAAGAGCTCTGACCAATTAATTCGCGGCTCCCGCCCGACGGTAACTTCAATCGCTCGGCGTTAGCATCCATAGGAGACATCTTTTCTTTACGTGAACCTGTCAACTCGAACACTCTATCTACACAAGACGTGATCAAATACAACCTGGGATTTGATTTTCTCAAACACAGCAAATTTGAAACAACGGTTCCAACACTTAGGGTCTGAGGTAGGAGAGTCATTCTATCTGAGTGTAGGGCACTTGTGCCTGAGTTGTAGGATATATTGGATCTAAGGTGGGGCCTTTGTGCCTGAGCTATAGGAGAGCCATTCTCTTTGAGGTAGGATCCCTTATGGATTTGAGGAAGAGTTGTCCTCCCAGCTTGAGTTGTAGGGCCTTCGGGCCTGAGGTAGTTGATCTTTGGATCACTGAGTTGTAAGGCCATGTGCTTGAGCTGTAGGTCTTGGAGGAGACCGAGTGGTCCTATGGGATCGTGTTGTAAGATCTTAGGAGACGAGATTGGAGAAGTGTCTTGTTTAACTTTAAGTTAGAATGGTGGGAGGGAAAGTGGATGCACCCATAATTTGGGGAACCACTATAAATTCTGTGTGTGCTTCTTGTGTTGCTTCTTTGTTGCAGGTTGTATGTGCCTTAAATGCAGAAAACTACTCACTCTCATAATACTCAAAGAAAGAGAAGTAAAGATAGTCACAAGAGACTAAGAAACCTATTCACCCCCTCCCATCTCTAGGTGATTTGGCTATCCTTGAAAACAAAGACTTCCGGGGAGGGAAGAATATGCAGCATTCCTCCGAAGGAACAAGGGTATCTTCGCTTAGAGCCCAGAAGATATAGTGGGAGTATATCTAGAAGTAATCCTTCATTCTTTGAATATCAACCCCTCACATTGGCTAGTTGTCCAGAAGAAGAGAAATTTTGCTCTCGAATAGTTACTGGAGGTCGAGGAGGATGTAGCTAAACTCGTAGAAGCAAAGTTCATCCAGAAAGCCATGTGTAACAACTCCGTCCGTCTCGAATAATATAACAGAAGGTCTGGCCGGTGCCCCACACCATATTTCACGGACAGTCTGCGAAGTTAAAGTTTAATATCAAAGATACCAAATGAATCCTAACTCAGAGCATTCTAGCGGAAGCTTTATGGGTTAATAGAACTCAAGTATCAATAATGTCCACTATTATAACACATAGGAATGCTATACAAAATACACTAAAAAGTGCGGCCTTAAGGCCTTATAATTGTCCTTCAAAAGGTGGTTTACAAATATCTGCTAGTAGACCGGCCACACATGAAAACAATAAAAATTATCATCTTGGCCTTCGAGGGCCGGCATAGCTTCAAATGGCTGCACCCCACTATTTCCCACTCGTCTCTCTAGCACCTACATAGGGACATTCCACCAGCAAGGTGGTAAATAAGGCAACGATCAATGTTAACTGACCAATTTATAACGACCCTATCCCATTCTCGGGGCAACAATATTCCTTCCCTACAGGCATATCATTCATTTATAGATATATCACACAAAGGTACAACTTAAGCACCATTCAATATATCACAAACGTTTGCATCAACTGCTAAACATTCCGAGCACTCAGGGCACATTATCGGTGTACTGGAAATACCTAGCCCTACCACCGTTCAGAGGTCCGAGACTTGACGGTCAACATTGAGCATTTCTAGTCTTTACCGCTCATGGCCTAAGACTCTCATTATGCCAACGTTGAAAGACAATTACTTTAGGCAATTAAGTCCGGAGTGACATAACGTGGATTACAGTTCAACCCTTTTCCTGTTGCTCAAATTGCCATATCATTGACGAAAGCCGAAGTAATCAAGCACCATGACAAGACGCAGGTCAGCTTCCCCTTGCCAGTATTTTAAAATGGCTCTCAAGGCCACCAAAGCTGGGCACCTAGGCTCACAACTTACCAGCTAGCCACACGGTCTCCGCGAGATAGGCTCCACAAGTAAAATGCTATCTAGGAGCTATCTCCAGCCACATACACTACCGTCTAGCATTAACAAAAGAACTCTCTTTCTGTCTACAGACTCAACTATAACTGGAACATCTTTCCAAAAAAACTGTAACATCCTGTAGTGCCAGAAAACTGGACATTCACAAAATTTAGCTCACAAATATATATCGCCAACGATATGCAACAATTATCCAAAACTGTGGTATTTTCTAGGTACTTTCCTGGAGTGCATCCCCAGTACTTCCTGCTACTCATTTCACATGCACAACCCCTCAGACTACATAAACTACCCATTTATACTTGGAGTCTTCTCCGGCATGCAAATTGAAACATCACCAATCCAGACCAACCCATCCGAATGGGCTTCACACAGCATGCCTATTTCGTACTACGATTTCCGGATTCTATATGCAAAACTACCCGAGGATATCACGTATGAACCCATCGGAATTCCCCCCTCTTTCCACCTTTTAGTGGGGGATTCCATGCATATGCAAAAGTTGGACTTCACTTGTCCAAGAAGGAAGATCATTAACCTCAAAGAATGTTTTGGAGCCATGAACAAATCTTCTATCTGGATGGAAAGTATTGCCTCGCTTTCCTCTTCACTGATCTTTCTTTAGCTCTTGATTCTGACCACGAAATCTGATGTGGATTTATTTGCAACTCTAGTATAAACTATGTAGATTGGTATAAGCTAGATTGATTTTACCCTCAGGCAAATGCACCTATCAGTCATAGTATAGGAGAAATCTACATCTCGTGTCGTATTCCTCAGGGTCTTTTCAAGTATTTGTACTCACTCTCACTCTATTATCGTATAAATATTTAAAATTGGTTGTTATTCTAAATTAACATTACTAGGACTAATTGGATAAAGTGACATTGGAGGATTAAGGATGGTAAAAAGTAGATAGTCTAAGAGTAATCACATGAGAATATTCACTCATCAATTCAAGTCTATGTAACCATGTATTTACAAAATTATCGAATTCGTTGTATTGTAAGGGTTCAATATTTATCGAATTCTCTCTCGAGCAATTCAATACCTAAACTTAAGTTGAGTAAATTTTCTCTCGAACAATTCACAACACTCAAATTTGCATTAATATAAAGTAACCCTGTCAAATACTTAAATTCATGAAATCCTATCTCTAAGATAACATGAGTCTAATTATCTGTATTGCCATTATCCAAATGGCATATCTCTCGATCATGAAATTTGAAATACAAAGAGAAAGAACACCAGAGAATTAAATTAATAACCATCATCACAACCTTCCAATTTCTCAATCTAGAAGTTTGGGATTCACATGAAATAAATACTAACTTCAAATCTATGATCAGTCTCTTTGGTTGAAAGCACACACACGAATAAAATACCACAGATCCGAAATGAAAACCAACATACATGATTACTGAATTGGTTCAGAAAAAAAAAGTCTCATACGAAATGTAAAATAAAGTTTAGATCCACTAAGAGAAGGGGGAAATTAAAAGAGATACATGAAGATTAAAACCATACGGATTATCTCCTTCGATTTCCCCTTCGCTTTAGTGCTCCACTTTCGTCCTCCAGAAATTCTCCATGTCCTTTAATCCAAAAGTCCCTTTCTATTTTTGAGTCCAGGTTTTTATAGACTTATTTGCAAACAGATGTCGAACAGGGGTTCCAACACAACCGTGTCACAGGCCGTGTAGGGTCTGAAACAAAGCGTCGGGACAGTTTGGTACGAAAAGGCGTGCCTAGTCATGAGCCGTGTCATTTGACTCTACTGGTAACATGGTCGTGTACCCTTCATGGCTCTAGGTCTGATTCTTCCTGATAAGGATACGGGTAGTGACACAGGCGTGTCCCTACCCATGTGGTGCCCAATCCAAGACCTTTGTCATCAGTCATGTTGGATCCATGAACACCTCTGCTTGCTCAAAGACTTTTAGTTCCAAGGGTTTGCAATACCTGCATTAAGAAGATTAATGAATAAATAAATAACATTAATAAAGAAAATGAATGAAAATCTATATTGTGCTCTTCTATTCATGATAATTCAAGTTCTTAACTATTTTTTTTCAATTATAACGAATGGAGGTAGATAATAGTGGACATGATAATAAATATGATAGTAAAAAGGACTTATATAATTGTACTCATCAAATACCCCCAGACTTAAGTGTTTGGTTGTCCCTAAGCAAACTAATTCAAGCATTTGGGTTATCAATAATTAATTTTTCTTTTGCAAGCTGGTTGCTATGAATTCAAAGAGAAATTTGATGTTGTAATTGCATAGGAAATAGTATAGCAGACTTTTCTAAATATAACTTTATCTTAAAATTTCTCTCATATATCTCTTAACTATCTTTCACTCTTTCCTAGAAATAAAATTACAATCATCCATAACAAATGTGAGGAGAAAATAACAATCTTAATAAGGTAGGCATTAGTGTTTTAAAACTTATACGTATCAATATTCATAGTCATAAGCTTGCCTTTTCACAACCTCTCCACGACACTAGTTAGGATTAGCAAGGTTGGATCCTTAGGACTTGTATTAGGATGTAACTTTTTGGCTTAGGATAAAAGCTCATAGGTGGGATAATAAAAGATAAACTCGATGGTTTTTATCACACCTAGATCACGATTGAGCCTCTTGTTATGCAATTTCCCTAACATACATCAACATTATAAAAGCACCCCCAGACTTCATACTTCTCCTATTTTGTATTATTTTTTTTCTTTCTTCAATCTTTTGATGCATATTCATATTTTTTTCTCTTTTTTTCACCAATAAATAGCTTATCAAAGTGTCTTACACCATCTATTTAAATTTTGTAATTCGCATAGCAAAAGGTGTAAACTCAATGATAGATGTGCTAATAGGTAAGGATTTTTGACCTTGGTGAATTTTAGTAGTGGTGTATCGAAAGAAATAGGGATTAGGTCCAAATTGGGTGTGCAAGGGTATAATGTTTATGATTTTGGGCTTGCAAGGATCAAGCCATCCAATGGGAGGCCTAAGTCATTTTCGCCCTAGCTAATTAACTTATGCGAATATTTTGAGGATCGCTAAGGGGCAAGTTCTAGACATCAATAAAGAGTATTCTTCATTTTGATTCCCTAATATAAAATTATCAAAATGTTACACTCTTCGACTCGCTTTATTATAGATAATTATATTTTCTAAAATAGAGTGATTGTTAGTTAATAATATAGAGGACTAATCTTAAAAATAAGTTATATGGAGAAAATTAAGCTAATGAATTTCTATACATAATTTTTATCAACAAATTTTTGCACACTCAATGAGTCTACTTTAATTCATTTTAATCAGCTTGTCAAAGCAAATTAGCTAGTTATAATCCCAAGTGAGTGAATTAATGAAAGAAATTCTAACCATGTACAATAGTTAAATATTAGAATTTAAGAATTTCCACCCCTGACTTAAAATTTGCAGTGTCCTCGATGCAATGAAAAGAACTGATAAAGTAAATAAAACAATATATAAAGAAGTGAACATCAATGAAATAGAAGAACATAAGCAGTACAACATGAGCAAAATTGAGAGCATATAATGTCTGTTGATATACATATCCAAATATAAAATACTATAGAGAAATCAAAAATAAAATGCTGGGTCGGCAGCATCTGAAGGATCGTCGGGGAGGTTAGGGCGGCAGGGAGCTGCCGGTGTTGGAGGGGAGATCTTCAAGTGATCCATGATCTGAGCTATGACGGCCTCTGTCCGCTGCTGGATTCCTCTATACATTGTAAGCACGGTAAGATCACAGTCTTATAAAGGTGATGGAAATCACGTAAATACTAAGAGCGTGATCGAGGAGGAGTGGTAGAAGACTCTCCATGATGATGAGTAGACTGGGATGGAGGAATCAGAGGCTCGTCGAGGTCATGGTCATCATCATCGGAATTAGAAGCAAGCTGAGGTCCGCACCTCGCAATAAAATAAACAGGTCCACCCTGACCCTGACGTGCAGTGATGAGGCGGAGGGATCAAAGACTAGCCATAGTGATAGGAACTGTCCTCACTACTACTGTCATCTAGGAAATGGAATCAAAGATATTCATGTTCTTCGTCAAGCGAGTGATGTAGGGTGCTACACAGATAGACCCAATACATGAATTATCGACCTGATGAAGAATGAAATGTGCTAACATATATCCCAAGTGAATGTGGTATCACGAAGACATGCTATAGAGGTAAAGAATATCTTGTCTACTCACAACACCAGAGCTTTCGCCCCGGCCACTCAATGTATGACTTAGTAGATGATGGATGTAATGAAGAGCGGGAGAATGCAACTTAGAGGCCTTAGACATCTTGGCCTCATATGGGGGCAGATCGAAAGCAAGCCAAGACCAGATATTGGCGGCATTGTCACGGGAGGGGAGATCAAGGTGAAGGTCGGAATATGCAGCACTATAGAGGAAAGAGTCCTCATACACCCCTAAATACTTGGTGAACTAGATAAGAGAAAGAGTATAGGTGGTGCCCGTGACTCGAAATGAAATTATTCCTTCCTGTGAGTTGGTCGTCTCGGTGAAGGTCGGCCTGAGATTGAGGTAGAAAGTTGACATAAACTCTAGCGTAAGTTCCTTAAACCCCAACTCATCAATATTAAAAAATTGTGCCCACCCATCTACAGAAACTAGCTCTCGTACTTCGTCAGCCAAATGGATCTCCTCTAAAATGATCTAATCGGTAGTATGAATATCCTGAAATTTCTTGGATTGGAGGCGATTAAAACGATTAATGTGTGCAGGATCCATAAACTCCAGGTGTGTAGCATTGTCGCACCCTTCTATAGATAATGCTGTGAGATTCGGACGACGACGACGTCCCCCTTGCGATCGTCCCGTCGACATGATCTGTAGATAAGTTGAACGAATAAAATTTAGAAGAATGAGAAGGAGAAGAATGAGAATAGAGTGAAGAAGAATGAGAAGGGATTGAAGAAGAATGAGAAGAAAAAACAAAAAAATTATAAAACTTTTACCTAGGAATATAAATTGAGATTAGAGGATACGGATCCGTAAATTTTGAAGGCAAAGATTCCCAACAGAGTTCGTGGCGTGAAGGAGTGCTGAAAACTAGGGTTTTAACTAGGGATTGGAGAGGAGGAAGATGAGTACCGGTAGCACATGACCTTATATAATATGTCGAACACGGGTTGCGACACGGGCGTGTGTGTGTACCCATGTTCAGTAATAAATAATTGCGCAGTACACGGGTCTCGAACTGACGTGTGGTCAAACTAATGGGAAAGCAGTGCGCCAGGCAAACACAGTCAACAACACAGGCGTGTGTGGACCCGTGTGGTCAAACTAATGGGGAAGCAGTGAGGCGAACACGGTCCACAACATGGGCGTGTGTGGACCCGTGTCCTGCTTAGGAATAGCATCGTCTACCATTGCATTGTAGAACATGCACCGTCGATCTCATTACATATGGGTGCGCACACGGCTGGGTATCTACCCGTATGGTGCTCGCGGCGCAGCATCGTCGAACTCAATACCCTACACACGGGTGCGCACATGGCTGGGTAGCCAACCGTGTGGTGTTCGTCGAACTTATTACCCTAACACGGCTGCACACACACGGGTGTGTGTCCACCCGTGTGGTGCTCACGATGATTTCGAGAAAATGGGCAAATACGACACGGCAAAGCACACAGGTGGGTGTCCACACGTGTGGTGCTCGTGAAACATAATTCCTTTCCACTCTAGTGCAATTATTTCTACTCTAGTTTTAAATTGAACACTGCTGGGTTAAAAAAAATTTTCATGAATGCGTCTTGGCACACGACCGAGTGCAAGCCCGTGTGCTCCTCTGAAATGGAATTACTTCCTAAGTGATTTTATAATGTTTTTATACTAGAATTTAACTAAAATTTTACTAAAGAATAAAAACTTATAAAATTTATTAAATTACACTTAATCAATGTCTAGTCGGAGGCATGATTCTTGGCGAGTGAAATCTTCAGGAAACTCTCCATAATAAAATTTTAATTAGTGTTTGTTGACTTTAAAATCTCCCTTCTCAGGGTGGGTTAGTTCAATGGTGCCATAGGGAAAAATCTCTTTGACTTGGAAAGGTCCGGACCACTTAGACCTTAACTTCCCTGGGAATAATCTAAGACGGGAATTGTAAAGGAGGACTTGGTCACCTTTTTGGAATGTCTTGTGTTTTCGAAGGTGACGGTCATGGAATAATTTAGTCTTCTCCTTATATATCCAAGAATTTTCATAAGTCATGTTTCTCCACTCATCTAATTCATTAAGTTGAAGTTTTTGTTTCTCCCCTATAGAATTGGTGTCAAAATTCAAAGAGTGTATTACCCAATACGATTTATGTTCTAATTCTATAGGCAGGTGACATGATTTACCATAGATTAGTCTAAAGGGAGTGGTCCATATGGGTGTTTTGTAGGTGATCCTATATGACCACAAACATTCATTTAGTTTCTTAGACCATTGTTTCTTATTCCTTTCTATAGATTTTTTATGATTCTCTTAAGTTCTCTATTTGAAACTTCAACCTGACCACTAGTTTGCGGATTATAAGGAGTGGTTATCCTGTATGTGACCCTGTATTTTTGTAAGACTTTATCTAACTATAGATTACAAAAATGTGAACCCATATCGCTAATATGCGCACGTGGTGTGCCAAATCGTGCAAATAAGGATTTCAGAAATTGAATTACCACTATACTATCATTAGCAGGGAAAGCTTGCGCCTCTACCCACTTCGATACATAATCTACAGTTACCAAAATATATTTATTCCCATAAGAAATTGGAAATGGTCTCATAAAGTCAATCCCCCACACATCAAACATTTCACACTCAAGGATAAAGTTTTGTGGCATTTCATGTAATTTAGAGATGTTACCTGATTTTTGACAATAATCACATGAAAGTACATACCTTTAGGCAACCCTGAATAGAAGGGTCCAATAAAAACCAGAATCAAGAACCTTTTTAGCTGAGCGGTTTGCTCTAAAGTGACCACCTATAGGGCCTGAATGACACTGCTCCGAGATTTTCTAGCCCTCCTCCGCTGATACACATCTATGTATAATGGAATCTACACATATCCGAAAAAGATAGGGGTCCTCCAAAAGTAATATTTCAAGTCAGAGAAAAATTCCTTTTTCTATTGATATGAAAAATCATTTGGAAGAACCTTAGACACAATATAGTTTGCATAGTCGGCAAATAACAGATAATCAGTATTTATATTTGTAGATAATGTAAACAGCGATTCCTCCAGAAATGTATCACTAATCTCTAACTCATCTAACATTGTTCGTAGTGAATTTTCTAAACGTGAGAGATGATCTGCTACTAAGTTTTCTGCTCCTCGTTTATCCCTAATTTCCAAATCAAATTCTTACAATAAAAGAACCCAATGGATTAAATGAGGTTTTGTTTCCGCTTTGGCAAGTAAATATCTTAGGGCAGAGTGATCTGTGTATACTACCACCTTAGTCAATGTTAAATAGGATCTAAATTTATCAAAGGCAAATACCACTGCTAGGAGTTATTTTTGTAGTTGTATAATTTTCATGTATGTTATTAAGTGTTTTGCTAGCATAATATATAGGGTGAAAGTGTTTGTTTCGGTGTTGTCCTAAAACTGCCCCTACCGCAAAACTTCTAGCATCACACATGATCTCAAAAGGTTGAGCAAAATCAGGTGCGATCATAATAGGATAATTAATTAATCTCTCTTTCAAAAACTCAAAGGCTTGCAGACACTCTTGATCAAAAATAAAAGGTGTGTCTTTCTCTAAAAGCCTAGTAAGTGGTTTAGTTATTTTAGAGAAGTCTTTAATGAACCGGTGATAAAATCCGGCATGACCTAAAAAGCTTCTCACTGCCCTAATGGAGGTTGGTGTTGGCATCTTTTCTATGGTTTCAATCTTCGCTCTATCCACTTGAATTCCTTGTCTTGAGATCTTATAGCCAACTACTAACCCTTCTTGCACCATAAAATGGCACTTCTCCCAACTAAGTAATAGATTTGTTTCCTCACATCTTCTTAGAACTTTTTCTAAATTATTCAAACACAAATCAAAAGAATCACCAAACACAAAAAAATCATCCATAAAGACTTCCATAATATCTTCAACATACTCATTAAATATAGCTAACATGCACATTTGGAAAGTGGCGGGTGCATTACATAAACCAAATGGCATACGTCTATAGGCAAAGGTACCAAATGGGCAAGTGAATGTTGTTTTTTCTTGGTCTTCTGGTGGTATAAGGATTTGAAAATATCCAGATAATCCATCTAGAAAACATTAATAAGAATGGCCTGACAATCATTCTAATATTTGATCAATAAATGGTAGCGGGAAATGGTCTTTCCTAGTAGCATCATTTAACATCTGACAATCAATACAGACATGCCAACCTGTTACTGTTCGCATTGGAATCAATTCATTCTTATCATTTGCTACTACTGTTAAACCACCCTTCTTAGGAACGACTTGTATAGGACTAACCCATGAACTATCCGAAATAGGGTATATCATTCCAGCATCTAACAACTTAACAATCTCAGCTTTCAATACCTATTTCATATTTGGATTTTGCCAAAGTTGCGGTTGAATAGAAGGCTTATAGTTTTCTTCCAAAAGGATCTTGTGGGTGCAAAAACTATGGTTGATAGCTTTTATATCAGTTATTTGTCATGCTATAACACCTTTATACTTCCTTAGCACAGTTATTAACTTTTATTTTTCAGTTTCAGGAAGATTAGAAGAAATAATAACTGGCTAAGTAGAATTAGATCATAAGAATGCATACTCAAGATGATCCGGTAATTTTTTAAGTTCTACTATCGGTGGATCCTTAGTATTATTCTTAAGAACTTCAAGATCTCCTTGTGTAATCAAACTATACTCAACTTTCTTATTCATCGAAATAGAGTTATCTAGATAATATAAATGTTCAACAATATCTTGATTTTTGTCTTCTTCTAGATAATTGTTAGTGATGCAAATCTCTAAAGTATCTCTATAATATAATTCAGAATTCATTGAAGTCATAATATTATCAACACCATGACAAAAATAGCAATAATCATCATTATCCAAAGATTGCTTTATTGTATTGTTGATTTGAAAAGTAACTTCATCTTCCCCTACTCGCAAAACTAATTTACCATCAAAAACATTGATAAGAGCTCTAGATGTGGCAAAGAATGGATGACCTAGTATGAGTGGTGCTTCTATATTTTCGTGCATATCTAGAATAACAAAATCGGCGAGGAATATAAACCTATCTACCTTAACCAATACATCTTCTACTATTCCTCTAGGATACTTAACCGAACGATCTGCTAATTGAATACTCATTCTAGTAGGGCTAAGTTCTCCTAGACCTAGTTTTAAATATATTTTATAAGGCATTAAGTTTATACTAGCTCCTAAGTCCGTCAAAGCTTTATGCACTTATAAATCACCGATTAAACATGGAATTGAAAATGAACCGGGATCCCTAAGTTTTTGTGGTAATTTATTCTGTAAAATAGCAGAACATTCTTCGCTAAGTGTTACTAAAGATAATTCTTCTATTTTCTTTTTATTTGAAATCAAGTCCTTTAGAAATTTAGCATACTTCGGCATTTGAATGACTTTAGAAAAAGTTAAATTAACATGTAATTATTTAAACATAGATAAGAATTTACCATATTGTGCATTCATGCGCTCCTTGTTCAGCTTCACTTGATATGGTATTGTTGGTTGATAATCCTTCGATTTTGAATTCATCTCGTTCTGTCCTTCACCACTAGACTCCTCTTAGGGTGATTCCTTTGTAAGCATTTGGTCTTGTAATTCCTTTCCATTGCTCAATTGGATTGCTTTTCCATGCTCCTTCGGGTTTGTTTTGGTATTACCCAGAAGTGTTCCTTGTTGTCTTTCAGATACCATCCTTGCGAGCTGAACTATCTGATTCTCCAAATTCCGAATAGGGCCCTCTTGATTCCCAAAAGCAACATCAGTTGTTTGCATGAACTTGGTGAGTACATCTTCTAATGATGGCTTCCTTTGCTCTGGTTGTTGTGGATGTCTAAACACAGGTTGCTTGCCTTGATTTCCTTATCCTCCCCAAGAGAATTTGGGGTGGTTCCTCCATCCCGGATTTTATGTAGAACTATATGGGTTGTTTGCTTAGTTGAAGGGAGGTATGGTATTGTTGCCCATATAGTCAACATGTTCATGCACTTGAGGTTCACAACCAGACATTCCACTAAATGAAGGGTCCCATTGTTGAGGTACCATGGAGGGTGATGATAAAGATAGGTTATCCATCTTCTAATGAAGCTTCTCCACTTGAATAGCTAAGGTAGTGACTTCATCCACTTCATAGATTCATGCAGGCTTATTAGGCTTTTGTCTTACGGTAGTCCATTGATAGTTGTTCATTGTCATGTCTTCTATCAACTGTTGAGCCCCTCTAGTGTCTTATTGTTCAAGGTGCCTCCATTAGCCGAATCATCTGTTTAGTAGCTAGATTGAGACCATTGTAGAAGGTTTGAATCTGAAGCCAGGAAGGTAATGCATGATGGGGACACTTCCTTAATAGTTCCTCGAATCGTTCTCATATGTCATACAATGATTCAGATTCTAATTGAGCATATGTAGAAATATCATTCCTTAGCTTTGCAGTCTTCGCTGGTGGAAAATACTTCATCAAGAATTTCTCAACCATCATATCTCATGTAGTGATCGACCCTCCAGGTAATGAGTTTAACCACTGCTTCGTCTTGTGCCTTAGTGAGAACGGAAACAACCTCAATCGAATGGCACCATTGGTAACGTCATTGATCTTGAATGTATCACTTATCTCCAAGAATCCGGCTAAGTGTGTGTTGGGATCTTCATCCTGCAGGCCATCATATTGGACATACTGTTGAACCATCTGAATAATACTAGGCTTCAATTAGAAATTGTTGGCGACAATTGGTGTTCTAAGAATGCTTGACCCAGTACCCTGGAGATTAGGTCTAGCAAAGTCAGACATGGTTTACTCGTTCTGATTTGCCATGTTATGTGGATGATGATCTCCTAAGTTTACTATTTCCTCTTTTGAAAGTCCGTTTGAATTATCTGTGTTATCAGTTCTCAAGTCCCTTTGTGAGGTGTTCTGAATAATCCGTTCCGGGTCATGATGAAATGGTGTTAACATAGAATTTCTACCACGGGTCCTAGAGTAATAGACTACAAAATAGAGATTAAGTGATATAATTATGCAATAAATTAATTTACAAATATATGTTAGTAATCAAAAATTGGTAGATTAATAGAGTTTAAGCTTTCAAAATAATGAAAACAAGTCCCCGGCAATGGCGCCAAAAACTTGATACGGATTTATTTGCAACTCTAGTATAAACTATGTAGATAGGTATAAACTGGATTGATTTTAACCTCCGGAAAGTGCACCTATCAGTCAAAGTATAGGAGAAATCTACATCTCATTTCGTATTCCTCAGGGTCTTTTCAAGTACTCATACTCACTCTCACAATATTATCGTACCTATATTTAAAATGGGTTGTAATTCTAAATTAACATTACTTGGACTAATTGGATAAAGTGACATTGGAGGATTAAGGATGGTAAAAAGTAGATAGTCTAAAAGTAATCACATGAGAATATTCACTCATCAATTCAAGTCCATGTAACCATGTATTAACATAATTATTGAATTCATTGTATTGTAAGGGTTCAATCTTTATCGATTTCTCTCTCGAGCAATTCAATACCAAACTTAAGTTGAGTAAATTTTCTCTCGAATAATTCACAACACTCAAATTTGCATTAATATAAAGTAACTCTGTCAAATACTTAAATTCATGAAATACTATCTCTAAGATACCATGAATCTAATTATCGGTATTGCCATTATCCAAACGACATATCTCTTGATCATGAAATTTGAAATACAAAGAGAAAGAACACCAGAGAATTAAATTAATAACCATCATCACAACCTTCCAATTTCTCAATCTAGAAGTTTGGGATTCACTTGAAATAAGTACTAACTTCAAATCTATTATCAATCTCTTTGCTTGAAACCACACATACGAATAAAATACCACAGATCCAAAATGAAAACCAACATACATGATTACTAAATTGGTTCAGAAAAAACAAGTCTCATACGAAATGTAAAATAAGTTTAGATCCACTAAGAGAAGGGGGAAATTAAAAGAGATACATGAAGATTAAAATCATACGGATTATCTCCTTCGATTTCCCCTTCGCTTGAGTACTCCACTTTCGTCCTCCAGAGGTTCTCCAAATCCTTCAATCCGAAAGACCCTTTCTATTTTTGAGTGCATGTTTTTATAGTCTTCTTTGCAAACAGATGTCGAATAGGGGTTCCAACACGGCCGTTTCATTGGCTGTGTAAGGTCTGAAACAAAGCGTATGGACGTTTGGTATGAAAAGGCGCACCTAGTTGTGAGCCGTGGTATTTCACACGGGTGTTAACACAACCGTGTGTCCTTCATGGCTCCAGGTCTGATTCTTCCCGCTAAGGACACGGGTAGTGACACGGGCGTGTCCCTACCCATGTGGTGCCCAATCCAAGATCTTTGTCATCAGTCATGTTGGATCCGTGAACACCTCTGCTTGCTCAAAGGCTTTTAGTTCCAAGGGCTTGCAATACCTGCATTAAGAACATTAATGAATAAATAAATAAATAACTTTAATAATGAAAATAAAGTAAAATCATTATTACGCTCTTCTATTCATGATAATTCAAGTTTTTAACAATTTTCGTACAATTATAACGAATGGAGGTAGATAATAGTGGACATGATTACAAATATGATAGTAAAAGGACTTATATAATTATACTCAACAGAATCTCCCTCTCCAAGCTTGCACAGCTTCAGCCTTCATCCCTTGTTCTTTCTTCCAAGAACTGGATGAAAAGGGAGGAGGGATAGTGAGAGAAGACAAATGACTCTTTTCTTCACCTCTTCTCTGCTTAAGTGACTTATGGAATAACCCCAGCCACACGATCCTCTATTAAATAGAAATGAAAGGTCACGATTTCAGCTGATAAGTCAAACTTATCGCTATAGCCGGGCGATATCAGCTATCGCCTGGGCGATATCGTTGGTAGCTGCTTTGACCCTAGTTAACACTGCTCTTTGGCTACTTTTCGGCCATCTGACACGTGTCCTGCTATCACTGCGCGATTTCTCACTATTGCCACGTGATAGTCCACACAATGAATCATTGAGTGTGTTGAGTTCGTTGAGTGGTATCGCTAATCGCCTGACAATAACTACCCTTGAGCTCTATTTTCCAATTTTTTGGGGTGTTACAAACCTCCCCTCCTTAAAGAAATTGTCTCGAAATTTTATTTAGTTAAAGGAAAGCAGTACAAAATTTTACAACACTACTTACAAAAATAACTCGGGAAACTCATCTCGCATGGTTTGCCCCTTCTCCCATGTTAATTCTTCACGACCATAATTGTCCCAACAAACTTTTACCATCCTGATTGCTTTCTTTTGAAGTTGACTTTTCTCTGTATCCTCGATACGAATGGGTCTAACCTTCGGCATCAACCCACTATCGACCGGTACCTGACATCAATAATCACTTGTGTAGGCTCTTGCAAAGCCTTCCGCAATACAGTGTTGTGAAACACATCATGCAAACCACTTATCTACTCCGAAAGAGCTAGCCAATAAGAAGCTTCACCAACTGGTTCAATCACTTCAAACGGACAAAGGTATATTCGACACAGCTTTTTCAAGCGTCGAATCCTGGACGCACCTTTGAATGGCTTTATCTTCAGATATAACCAATCGCCCACTACAAACTCCATGTTTTGGTACTTGGCATTATAGTACTTTGCTTGTCTATCCTGAGCCATCAATAATCACTCTCGAATAGTGTGTATATTCAAATTTGCATCTTCAACCTCATTATGCTTATACGGCTATGATTCGCCTATTTTCACCCAAGCTAAAGGAGTACGAGACTTCCTACTATATAAATCTTTGAAGGGTACCGTCTGAATGCTAGCTTGATAGCTTTTATTATAGGCGAACTCGATCATATAGAGATGGTCCTCCCACCTCTTCCCAAAATCCAAGGCGCGCATACGAAGCATATCCTCAATTATCCTGTTGGTCCTATCGGTCTAACCATCCGTCTGCGGATGAATGGCCACAACTAACTTCAGTTTAGTGCCCAACAACTGGTGGATTGGCCTCTAATCATTTGAAGTAAAGTGCACGCCTCTGTCACTGACGATGCTACAGGGCACACCGTGCAAACGTAGTATGTTGTCAACATATAACTTAGCCAATTTCTCAACTGAATCGTCCTTCTTATTCGGTATGAAGTGCAAAACCTTTGTCAACCGGTCATCGATCACCCACACAGCATCGTTCCTGCTCTATGATCTCAGTAATCCATGCACGAAAACTATAGATATATCTTTAAACTTCCATACCGGAATTGACAACGACTTCAGAAAACAACCAGATTTCTGACATTCATCTTTACCAAGGCACTATTATGGTACTTTGACACGTAAAGAGCTATGTCCTTCTTCAAACTCGGCCACTAGTACATCTTGTTCATTTCCTTATACATTTTTGTGCTCCCTGGGTGGATTGAGTATTTATTAAAGTGTGCCTCATACATCAACTCTTCCCGCAACTTACCCATATTTGGGACGCACAAACGACCGTACTTTCTCAAAAGACCATCATCCAAGGATAATTGGGAATTTGACACATCTGTTGCATAGCGCTTCATACTCTCCTCAAGTTCCATCGCTCGTCAAATCCTGTCTTCGAGGTCATATTGAACCTCCGTCTAGTTCAAACACGCATTTGTAGTAGCATTCTTGTCGACACAAGAAATGTCTAAGGCCTCCAACTCCTGGATCAGATGCTCATCATACATTTGTATCCAAACTGCCTGTACTGGAGTACTACGACTCAAGGCATCTGTGACCACATTTACCTTCCCGGGAGTGTAATGTATCTGGAAGGTGTAGTCCTCGAGGAACTCCATCCACCTCTGTTTTTGCATGTGCAGATCTTTCTGATCTAATAAATACTTAAAGCACTTATGGTCCGTGAATATGACAACTTTCACGCCATACAAATAGTGAAGCCACAGTTTAAGTGCAAAAATCACAGTCGCTAACTCCAAGTCGTGAACTGGAGAGTTTCGCTCGTGCACTTTCAACTATCATGAGCCATAAGCTATAACCTTTTTGAACTGCAGAAAAATGCAGCCTAAGCCGCTCTATGAAGCATCAATATATATCTCATAGTCGTCTGTACCACATGGTGAACTCAAGATAGGCGCTATGGTCAAATGACTCTTTAACTCCTCAAAAGCTCGTGCACACTCAAGCGTCCAAACGAACTTCTGATATTTCCGCATCAGTGTGGTGAGAGGTAAGGCTATCCACAAAAAGTTCTCCATGAGAGCCTGTAATAGCCAGCAAGTCCAAGGAAGCTCCTGACTTCCGCTATAGTAGATAATACAAGCCACTCTCGTATTGCAAAAAACTTCGCGGGATCCAACGTAATACCCCCTCCACTAACCACATGGCCAAGAAAATCCACTAACGAAAACCAAAACTCAAACTTTGAGAACTTGACATATAGTTTATTTCTTCTCATGGTGTGCAGAACCACCCTCAAGTGATTAGCATGATCTTTTTTTGATTGAGAGTACACCAATATGTCGTCAATAAAGTTGATCACAAATCGATCTAAGTACTCCTGAAAAGTCTGGTGCATCATGTCCATGAATATCGAGATGCATTTGTTAGCCCAAATGACATTACAGTAAACTCATAAGGCCATAGCATGTACTGAATGATGTCTTCGGAATGTCACATTCCCTAATCTGCTACAGATAATAGCCAGACTTTAAATATAGCTTTGAATAGACAGTCGATACCACCAGTTGATCGAACAAGTCATTAATCCATGGAATTGGATACTTATTTCTCTTCGTTAGCTTGTTTAATTCTCGATAATCAATGAATGGACGCAAGCTTCCGTCCTTATTATTCACAAAGAGTATTGGTGCACTCCAAGGTGAAAAACTTGGACGTATATATCCTTGCTCTAGCAATTATTGCAATTGAACTTCCAATTCTGCCATCTCCTTTGGAGCTACACGGTACGGTGAGCCGGCCACAATTTTCGCACCTGACACCAACTCAATAGCAAAGTCAATCTCTCGCTGGGCGGTAACCCAGGGAGATCTTTAGGAAACACATCTGCATAATCTGATACAATAGGAACGTCACTCAAACTAGACTTCGGATCACGAGCCTCAAACAACGTGAAGAACAACTCCGCGCCCTTCCGAACATCTTTGACTACCTGGAGAGAAGACATCAATATCTTGCTTGAACCTTGCATGCCAGCAAACTTAGTCTCTCGTTCGATATTCAATCCCAGTATGACTTCATTAGAATTGCAATCTATATAGGTCTACTGCTCCGAGAGCCAGTCCATGCCAAAGATTACATCAAACTCAGATATCGGTAGCATAGATGCTTCCAAATCGAAATCCTATCTTCTTATCCGCACTTCAACACAGCAAGACCTATCTGCACGCATCACGCATCCATTAGTTAACAACACCTTTAATCTATTTATAGACATAAGAGTAGGTACTCTGATCCGTGATACGAAGTCCTCAGATAAAAATGAATGAGAAGAACCTGTATCAAACAGTATAATTGTTGGATAGTCCTGAATAAGAATGAATCCTACATTTATCAAGTTATACAGAAGCAATTCACAAGGTATAAAGTATGAAAACTATATACTATTCATGTCTGTGACAACATTAGCTTGTTTGATGGCCTCCTGTTGGCCAAGATTGTGAACCCTCGGCTGAGCTGGAGCATATTGAGATGCAGTATACTCCACCTCCTTTCCCTTCTCAGCATAAGAAGCTCATGTCTTCTTATCCATTCTTAGAAGGCCACTAGTACAGTTACGGGCTATATGTCTCGGCTTACCACATGTGTAACAAATCAGCGGACCTCTTTCTATTGTCATTTCAAGCTTACTTGAAGAAGCTGGTCCCGAAGACCTAGACTTTGATCTCCACTTCTTTCGGTACTCAGATTTTGCAGAATGCAACACTTTGAATTCTGGCTTTAACACAGTCAAGTCCTTCCTTCCTTGCACCCTCTTCATGTCCTTTTCCAAACGAGCCGTATTAACCAATACTTGAAAACCTTGATTCATTGGACCCGAGAGAAGCAACCTTAGCCCATCCTGCAGTCCCTCGTATAATCGATTGGTATTACACTCCTCGTCAGTGAAAGTGGACCACCGCGCATATCGTCCCAACCCAGTGAACCCATGCAAGTAGTTATCCACACTACTCTCGCCCTGAGTTAAGTGCTAGAACTCATTCTTCATGGCAATCTGCTACGATGAAGGCAGATTCTTTGCCAAGAATAATCTCAAAAACTCCTCCATTGAGATCTCTGATAGTCTTCTGCCCACTAACTGGTGTAACTCCAGTTCATCCCACCTGTTAAAGTATTAGATAGGGCGGCCTTGCGGTCTTGTCTGGCAGTTTGTAGACCACGCGGCCTTGCGGTCTTCTCTGGCGGTTTGACCGAGCGGTCTGGCGGTCTCCTCTGGTGCTTGGAGACCGGGCGGTCTATCGGACTCACAGTGCGGCCTGTTCTTATCCTGCTGGAGGTGCCGTGCGGTTAACCCATCTGTCTAACTGCGCGGCCTGTGCGGTCTCCTTTATTTCTAGCCGCTCTACCCTGTACATGTTTAGTCCCACATTGTTTGTTTATACTCTCTCTTATCTCCTCCATTCTATATAAGGGAGGTCATACCTTTGTAATTGTAATTAATTTTGGATAATAAAATTTCAATTATTCCAAAGTCTATCTGTTTGTTCTTTCTTATTCGCTACTTTCTACATGGTATCAGAGCACACGGTCGTTTCCTCCTGATTGTGTGCGCTTTCTGTCTCTCGCGTCTTGTTTTCCGCTTTCCGCGACCTGTCTCGCGGCTTGCCTTCTCTTCTGTCCGCTGCCCTGTTCGCGTGGTTTGTTTCTGTCCGCTGCCCTGCTCGCACGGCTTGCTTCTCTTCTCCTGCTGCTCTTCGTCGCCGCGACCTGTTTCGTTATCGCCGCGCTCCTGGTTCCTTCTTGCCTCTCCGACTTCCTAGTCGTTGCGACCTGTTTCTGTTCGCACGGCCTGCGACTTGTTGTGGTCGCTGCTCCTTGACTCCTCTTCTGTTAGCTCGGCCTTTTCAGTCCGCGCGACCTTTTCCCCGCTGTGCCTTTGACTGCTTTCTAGCCACTTGTGTTCGCGCGGCTTCTTCCTTTTCTATTCGCTGCGGTTTCTTGCTGTGTTCTATGACTACATCCGGTCTTACCACTACTCCTGCCACTCCTTTTCCACCTCCTCCTTCGGGCAACCTTGGCACCCTTTCTAAGCGTGTTCGCTCCAACTAACCCGATTGGAGCGTTTCTTTCACTTTTCTCCTTCGCTCTCAATGCAAGCGTCATCACCTCACTGATGACCCTCCTCCTCGTACCTCTCCTGAGTTTGATGACTGGGATGATAGTGATGCTCTTGTCCGCACCTGGCTGGCCAACAGCCTTTCTGATGAGTGCCTTCCCATCATTCGCCATGATGAGACGGTCAAGGCCGCTTGGCTTCACCTCGCTGCTCTCTATTCGAAGGGGGGCCAGACGTCCCGCATTTATACTCTCTATGCGGACCTCTTCGCCCGCCCTTCCATGTATCTTGCTGCGGCTTATCAGCAGGTTTAGGCTCTTGGTGCTGAACTCCTCCAGAATCGCCCCTTCTCCGCGGACTTGGCCGAACAGCACAAACACTTCCAGGAACTCCGGGTTGTTTGTTATCTTCTTCGTCTTCCTGATTCTTATGATATGATCCGCCAGCAGATCTTGGGTGAGGCGGAATCTCCTACTTTGGATGCCACTGCGGCTCGCATTGCCGCTGTTACTTCGCTGCTCCAGTGGCCTCTATTGGCCTCCCCCCCCTTCCCAGGACTCTTTTGCTCACCAAGCTCAGAGGGGGGGACCTAGTGGCCGCGGACACTCCGGCGGATGGGTTTCATCTCGGTTCCTCTGCTCTCACTGTGGTCGTACTGGCCACTCTGTTGACCGCTGCTGGCAGAAATATCCTCATCTTCGCCCTTTCGGTGATGCTCCTTCTTCGGCCTCCGCCTCTTCTCGGCAGTCTGCCTCTGTGGCCACGACGTCAGGTAGTGCCCACGTCGTTACCCAAGGTAAATGGCTGATTGACTCCGGTGCTACAAATCATATGACTGGCAACCCTCATTGCTTCTTCCGTCTTGAGACACATGACCGCTTACCCCCGGTTCGTGTGGCAGATGGCTCCCCGTCCCCGGTTCATGGGACGTGCATGGTTCAACTCACCCCCTCGCTTTGCTTGGAGGACACCCTCTATGTCTCGAAGTTCCCGTGCAATTTGCTATCCGTTACTACTTTATGCCGGCAACTTCAGTGCTCCGTCTTATTCACTCCTACTACTTGTTCTTTTCAGGACCCGAGGACCCAGCGGACGATTGCTACTGGGACTGAGAGCGGCGGCCTCTACTTCCTCGACGATGTTTCTACTCTGACCGCCTACTCCTCCTCCCCAGATCTCCTTAAATGGCATCTTCGCCTTGGACATCCTCCTCCTCGGATTCTTCGCTAGCTTCTTCCCCACTTGCCTCCTACCAGTTCCCCGCTCAACTGTGATGCGTGTCAGCTTGGCAAACATCATCGCTCCTCCTTCCCTCCGAAGCAAGGCCGTGGCTCCTCTCGCCTGTTTGATCTTATTCATTCTGATGTATGGGGTCCTGCTTCTACCCTCACTGTTGGTCGGGGTAGTTCATATTTTGTCACTTTTATAGATGAGTTTTCGGGCTGTACATGGGTGTATCTGTTAAAAGATCGCTCTGAACTCTTTTCTGTTCGACAATCATTTTATTTTATGATTCAGACTCAATTTGCTATTTCTATTAAAGTTTTACGTTCTGACAATGCCAAGGAATATCTAAATCATGAGTTCTCCTCTTTCTTTCACCAACATGGCATGCTTCATCAAACGACTTGTGTTTACACCTCCCAGCAGAATGGGGTGGCGGAGCGTAAAAACCGTCACCTGCTTGATGTTGCTCGTACTCTCATGATGCAGATGCACGTCCCTCGCTCCTATTGGGGCTACGCTGTGCTCCTCGCCTGCTATCTCATCAATCGCCTTCCCTCCACAGTTCTCCACGGCCAGACCCCCTTCTCCATTCTTTACCCCCACAAGGAACCTTTTCCTCTCCCTCTCCGTGTCTTTGGCTGTACGGCCTTTGTTCACGCTCCCTCCGCTACCCGCGACAAGCTTTCCCCCCGTTCCACAAAGTGTGTCTTTTTGGGGTACTCTACCACTCAAAAAGGCTATTGCTGCTTTTACCCCCTTCTCCGCAAGCAATTTGTCTCCGTGGATGTGACTTTTTTCGAGAATGCTTCCTATTTCTCTCCTCCCTCTACTCTTCCATCTGATATCTCCGTTCCTTCCACGGCTCTCGACGTTTTCACACCTTCGTCTCCTCCTCCACCGACTCCTTCCCAGTCTGTCTCCCCACCCACCCCTCCACCCTCCTCTCCGTCACCGTCTCTCTCTAGTCCCGGGCCAGCCTTCTCTGCCACGGACGCTCCGGTCGCTGACGCTCCCGTCGACCTGGATCTTCCCATTACTCTTCGCAAAGGGGTGCGGGCGTGTACTCAACACCCGCTTGCGGCAGTTGTTTCCTATGATCGGCTTTCTCCTTCTCGCAGGTGTTTTGCCTTGGCTATCTCTGCTACTTCTACTCCCCGTACCTACCACGAGGCTCTTGCTTTCCCTCATTGGAAGTCTTCCATGGATGAGGAGATGGCCACTCTTACTGAACGGGGTACCTGGACCCTTGTTCCTCCTCCCGTGGGCACTGATGTGGTTGGCTGTCGCTGGGTCTTCGTTGTGAAATTTCGCCCCGATGGCACTGTGGATCGCTACAAGGCCCGGCTGGTGGCCAAGGGCTTCACTCAGACTTACGGCATTGATTACTTTGATACCTTTTCTCTGGTTGCTCGCCTCAGCACCATCCGGGTTCTCCTTTCTGTGGCTGTTAACTGGGATTGGGCTATTTCCCAGCTTGATGTGAAGAATGTCTTTCTCTATGGCGATCTTCATGAGGACGTCTATATGGAGCAACCTCCTAGGTATGTTGCTCAGGGGGAGACACGCGTATGTCATTTGAAGAAGGCCATTTATGGCCTAAAGCAGAGCCCCCGGGCATGGTTCGACAAATTCAGTGGTATTGCGGCTATCATCGGCTTTAGAAGGAGTTCGGCCGATCACTCCTTATTTATTTGCAAAACGGCCTCTAGACTGGTGATTTTGGCAGTGTATGTGGATGATATTCTTCTTACTGGCGATGACCGAGATGGGGTGGACTTGACGAAGAAGCACCTCCGTCAGCACTTGGTCACAAAGGATATGGGCTCCCCGAAATACTTTTTGGGGATAGAAATCTCTCGGAAACTTGACTCGTTGGTTCTCTCCCAACGGAAGTATGCCCTTGATCTTCTACAAGAAGCAGGATTGACAGGTGCCAAACCGGCTCGGTTTCCCATGGCTATTGGAGAAGACAAAACGTGGACGGATGACTCGCCTCTTCTGTCTGATGTCACACGGTACAGACGTTTGGTAGGCAAACTCATCTATCTCACGTTGACCAGACCCGACATCGCCTATGCTGTAGGCAAGGTCAGTTAGTTTATGCAAGCTCCCAGGGAGTGCCATCTTCAGTCTGCCCTGAAGATTTTAGAGTATATCAAAGCAGCACCAGGCAAAGGGTTACTCTTTCAGAAGAATGGGCATCTGAGGGTTGAGGCCTACTCAGATTCAAGTTACGCGGATGACAAAGGCGATCGCAAATCCACATCATGTTTTTGTACCTTTGTTGGAGGTAATCTCGTAAGTTGGAAGAGCAAGAAACAGTCGGTTGTCTCCAGATCCAGTGTAGAAGCCGAATACCGGAGTATGACATCAACCACGTGTGAGTTAAAGTGGTTGCGGGCTCTCATGTTTGACCTGGGTGAGGTATATGACTGTCCTCTCCCTATGTTCTATGACAACAAGGCCGCTATATACATATCCAAAAATCTAGTCTTCCATGAGAGAACAAAGCATATAGAGGTTGACTGTCACTTCATTCGGGAAGAGATTTTGAAGAAACAGATTTGTACTCCTTTTGTCACCTCTGACAAGGAATTGGTAGATATCTTCACCAAGCCGGTCTCTACTTCCTTCTTCCATATTTGTGACAAGCTGGGCATGATTGATATATATGCTCCAGCTTGAGGGGGAGTGTTGAAGTATTAGACCGGGCGGCCTTGCGGTCTTGTCTGGCGGTTTGTAGACCGCGCGGCCTTGCGGTCTTCTCTGGCGGTTTGACCGAGCGGTCTGGCGGTCTCCTCTGGTGCTTGGAGATCGGGCGGTCTATCGGACTCACAGTGCGGCCTGTTCTTATCCTGCTGGAGGTGTCGTGCGGTTAACCCATCTGTCTAACCGCGCGGCCTGTGCGGTCTCCTTTATTTCTAGCCGCTCTTCCCTGTACATGTTTAGTCCCACATTGTTTGTTTATACTCTCTCTTATCTCCTCCATTCTATATAAGGGAGGTCATACCTTTGTAATTGTAATTAATTTTGGATAATAAAATTTCAATTATTCCAAAGTCTATCTGTTTGTTCTTTCTTATTCGCTACTTTCTACACCACCAAAGCCGAGCCTCTTCGTCCAACAGGAAAGTTGCCAAGGTTACTTTTTGCCCCTCCTTTGTTTCAATCATTGTCAATACTCTCTTGACATGCGAAAGCCAGTCCTCCGTCTGCGTTAGGAATCCTGCATTCATAAATATAGGAGGACTAAAACTCATAAAATGCTTCAGCTGCCCTTCAATAGCTTGCCTTACAACCAAAACATCAACATGCCCTTGTCTAACATCTATAGGCTCAGCCACACCAACCTAGTCTGGGACCATAGCAGGACACACCTGCCCTGTCGGTTGTGCATTTATCATAGAAAACACTCCCTCAACAACTAAGTATATCGTTTCTGTAGAAGTGGGAGGTGGGGCACATCAGTTGGTGTCGTACTTTCCACAGAACGTTGGGGTTCAGACTATCTTGCACCACTTCGAGTCACCTATAAGTAAATAATACACAATTCAGCGACTACACAAAAGGCAAACAATGACCAATAGGAACGCACATGTTCCTCAAATATGTCTATTTTCATTCCTAAATGGACATTCTTGAGTTCATTTTGTTATAACGATAAACACATACACGTGTTTGTCACCCCTCAAAAGAATTTGACCACGAATTTGGAGAAGGAAGACTAAGACAAGTAGTTGATACCAAAGGTCCGAGGAAGTGTGGTGGGCCCATAACCCATAGGTTTGAGGATCAAAACCTCACTTTGATACCAAATTGTAACACCTCTGTCCATCGCATAAAATATAACAGAAGGTCCGACCGGGGCTCCACGCCATATTTTACGGACAGTCAGCAGAGTTACATGTTAATATCAAAGATATCAAATGAATCTAACTCAGAGCATTCTAGCAGAAGCTTCATGGGTTAATAGAACTCAAGTATCAACAATGTCCACTATTAAAACAAATATGAATGTTATACAAAATACACTAAAAATTGTGGCCTTAAGGCCTTTCAATTGTTCTTCAAAAAGATTGTTTACAACCATCGGCTCGCAGGCTGGCCATACATGAAAATAATAAAAATTCTTCGCTGGGCCTTCGAGGGCCGACATAGCTTCAAAGGGATGCAATCCACTATTTCCCACTCGACTCTCCAGCACCTGCACAAGGACATTCCACCAGCAAGGTGGCAAATAAGGCAATGGTCAGCATTAGCTGGCCAATTTATAATGACCCTACCCCATTCCTGGGGCAGCGGTATGTTGAAACCAAGAATTCGGTCTCCGTGGAATTCACCGTTGGGGAAGGGGTGATTACATGCTTACTTCTCCTCCGCGAGCCAAAATACTAAGGAAATGGAACAAGGAACAGACTCAAGGACTCGGCGGGGAGGTCCCACCACACATCTGGAAGATCTTAGAGCGCTTCCCCTCCTTAGTCAAATGTCGAGCTAAGGATACCTCAAAAAGCACAAGAAGATCGGTACACAAGAAAAACGTGCCTTTTGAGGTACCCCCTTGGGTCTATTTATAGTTTTCTGAAAATGGCCTGCAAATAGCCAACCTCCGTTGTTCTAAACAGCTATATGCAGCCAAAAGCGCCCTACCAACAGCGTGACTCCACTGTTCTTGTAAGTTATTTGCACCCCCATCATGGGCATCCAGGTAATTTTATGACTGGGCCCCATGGGGCATGTTTCTCATATACTGGGTCAACTTGCCTCAACTCGACACCTGTTGGAGTTACCATGATGATCTGGAAGTGGTCAAACATCTAATCTCACTGCCAACGCAATATGAGCCTGCAGGGTCGCACATAAGAGATGTGGAGAAGTTGGATGACTGACTGTGTTGGTAAAGGTTACCAATCACTGACCTGAATAGGGTTATGGGCAAAGTGTTGCCTTATAGGATCATCGGGTTGGGCAAAGGTTGCCTTGAAGGGCTGGTTAGGTTCGTCGTCCGAGGGTCAAAGACATTAGTCGAGAATGGTCTTCTGATTCCCGCCGATCGACGAGAATCACCTTGCTGATTCTCGCCGATCGACGAGAATCGTCGAGAATCAATTGTTGATTCTCGACGATCGACTACCTTGACAATTGTCGTCGACCGCGGATCGACGATCGTCGAGTATCATTATGTGTCGTCGAGCGTGGCTCGACGATCGGCGAGAATCGACGAGTATTGTACTCTGATTCTCGCTGATCCAATGTGATAATCGCCGAATGATTCTCACCGAACCTGCTCAGTGATTCTCGCCGATTGTCGCCGATTCTCACCGATTCATTCTCGCCGATTCTGAACCCTAGTTCTGGGTGGTCTGCGGATAGCAATTTTCCTGAGTTTATTTTATACTTTAAGTATAAATATAACACTTAGGGTTTCGGGATTCAAAGCGATCTGTCTCTTCTGTGCGAATCGAACCCGACGGAAGGAGTTCCGCGTTCGCTCCGCCGATCCCGATCCCGCCGCCGGAAGAGTTCCGCCGCCGTGTTTGCTCCGTTGACCACCTTCTCTCCGGCGACTGTCGCTGGTGCTGCATTCCCTGGCGCGGACCTAGCAGTCCGTGGGAAAGCAAAGGTGCGGTCTTCTCCTTCCCGATAATCCGTGCGACGGATAGATCGGCGTTCTCCCGCTCGTGTGGACTTCTGCAGAAACGTGGACACTATTCCACGTAGGACTCGCCACTAGCAAGAAGATAAAGTTTGGAGCATCTCCGTTGAGTTGTGACTCAACGCCACCGAGGTAATTTTTGCCTAGTTTTGCTAACTTCTTGATTCAACGTTCATGGCCCGATCCACATCTCTTTGGGTTTTTCTTGATGTTTTACTTTTCCGCTGCGCGCACAAACGTTGTGCCAACCCCATAGAGAAACCCAACAACACCCTGCTAGGCGGACGCGGCCTGGCTCCTGCAGCTCGCCTTCCATCCTTAGGAGAGCGCAAGCCGGGCCGCCGCGGTTCGCCATTCCATATTCGGAGGAGGGCTGACGACAAGGTTGCCTATGCGAGAGCGGGCTGTAACGCCCCGAAAATTGTATTTGAGTTGGTCGCGCAAAAAGGGATTTTTGGTGTCTGTATAGCGGTACACGGCCTAGGACACGGGCGTGTCCAAGGTCGTGTCTGGCTGGTGATTTTTGGCCGTTTTCATCCCGAGAAGGACACGGCCAGGAACACGGCTACATGACACGGGCGTGTCATTTGATCCGGGTGTGTGCCTACCTGTGTCAGTACCCGTGTTCATTTGGGTCGTGTCGGTTGGCGTGGCGGTTATGCATGACACGCCCCCGGTCACGGGCGTGTCGAGGACCCGACACGGGCGTGTCAAGTGAAACACGGGCGTGTCTTTGCCCGTGTGTCTTTTCTGTGTTCGACGATCGTGCCTCGATCAAGGCACACGGCCTGGGACACGACCGTGTGCGAGGCCGTGTTCGGCCAAGGTCTGGGGAATTTTGTGCAGATCTGAGCCGTTCGTTTTCTTTAATTGAGATCCAATGGCCCAGATGGTTTCCTGCTCTGTTAAGGCCGGAAATAGGGGAGTTATTCCTTCATTTCTCTCCAACAATTCTCTCTCTCAAGGTGTTGGAAAGAGGAGGAAGAAGGAAGGGATTCCGGCCACCGGCGGAGCATCGGAGCACCATATTGAGATCTGAGAGCGGATCTGTGTAGGAAAGTTCATTGCGAAGATTTCCATCCGTATAGTTTTTCCATGGCGCCAAAACGGACTACAAGGGTAACGATTCTCAACTTGAGCATGTGAAGCTCTTTCTTTCTGCATCGGGAATCCCGCTCCCGCGATTGTGCGGTGAGTGCGTGGTGTTCCTTGGGGATGATGTGAATAGTCCCCCTTGTGTTGCATATAGAGTCCGGAATCGAAGTACGGGCATAGGCATTGTGTGTGAAGCCTACCCTGACGTGTATCGTCTGGATCGGTGATGTTGCATTTGATATGTTTTGCCGGAGAAGACTCTGTGCTTTGGGTTTTCGGGTTTCTACGCGGTAGATTGCAGCAGAGATCCTTGGAGGTTAGCTCCAAGGCGCACCCGGAAAACTGAGCGAAATCGTTGTTCTGCTAACTTGGCGGTCTAGGAACCGGCCTTGAACATAACTGGGTTATGTGATTGTTTGGAAATTTTGGGATCCGAGAGAAGCTTGGCCCGCGCGTAGTACTTAAATTGTCTAGGCGGCGTGAGCAACGGGCAAGTGGAATTGGACCTAGGCTATGTGGTTCGGTGCGAGAGACCCGAAAAGGGGACTGGCCGTTGGCATAGTTGGGAGCCTTAGACGGTGGTCAGAAAGGCTAAATGCTCACATGTTTTTTCCATCCTGGGGGTGGTGGTGAAGACGTTGTAATGACAGTATTCATCGTTAATGTGCCCTGAGTGCACGGGGTGTTTGGCTGTGCGAGCCTACACATGTGGCGAAATATATAGTTGCACTTTATTGTTTAGCTGGGCTAATGATATGAAGGGAAAGAGCACCGCCGTCCCGAGTAAGGAGCAGGGTCGTTATAATTTGGTCGGCTTTTGGCTGACCGTTGCTTTGTTTGCCACCGCGCGGTGGAATGTGCTTACAGGTGCTGCGGAGCCGAGTACCCATTAGCGGGTAGGAGCCCATGTTGATGTGCTGGCCCTAAAAGGCCGTAAAGAATAGTTGTACTTTACTTTTGTCATGTGCGGCCGGCCTGCGAGCCGATGTATGGAAAACACTATTTATTAAGTGAACTATTGTAAGGCCATAAGGCCATGTACCCGTTCAGTGTATTTTGGGTTTCATTCCAGTAGTGTGGTGGTGGACATTCATGTTTATTGGATTTAAGTTTTGGGTTCTTTCAACTTTAAAAGCTTCCGCTAGAATGCTCTGTGTAGGACGATTAGTATTAATTGGATAATTTGAATATTCTTATATAACCCTTCCGACTGTCTGAGGTATATGGCGTCGGGTTCCAGCTGGACCTTCTGTTATATGTCATGCGATGGATGGAGGTGTTACAATTTGGTATCAGAGCGAGGTTACGGTCAGGCTTAAATGAATTCGTGGGCGAATACTTTTAAGGGATGGTGAGCACATGTGTGCGTCATCGTTATAACATTAAAAGAACCCATGAATGTCCACTTAGGAATGAAAAATACACTTGTTTTGAGTAACCTGCGTGTTCCTATAGTTGCTCTTTGCAAGTTTGTTTAGTCACTTATTAGTGTTTTGTACGACTATAGGTGACCGGGAGTGGCGCAGAGCCGACAGAACATCTGGTTTCTGAGGATTATAGTGCACCCAGTGTCGTGCTTGATACCCCTCCATCGTTTGAAACCATAAGAAGAATCATTGAAGTGGTGCTCGGTGTGACCAGTGCACAGCAGGGAAGCAACGTGAAACCTTTTGTCCCTGAGCTAACTTCAATGTCGGGTGGTGTGTTGGATCAAAGGACTTTAAGAAGGTCAGCAGGCCAGCAGTTGAACATGTCCTTAGTGCAGGGTACGCACTCAGTCGATGAGTATTTGCAGGCGTTCCTTTTCATAAGCCGCTACCCATACTTTGAATTGGAGAACGAACAGTCTATAGTTGATAGATTTTATAATGGGCTGCGTGGTGAGCTGCGAATCCTACTGGTAGGACCAAAACTATTGGGATTCCGAGCCTTGGTGGAGTCGGCTAGATCTTTGGAAGTAGATTTGGAGAGGATTCACCCGATGCCAGTGAGTAGGGTATCGAACCCTGCAAATCCTAGGAGGACTGCATCCCACAGAATGTCGAAAGAGGGGGCTAGGTCTGGGACTAGCAACGTTATGTACAACTGTCGAGTTTGTGGCAAGAAATGGCACTTTGCCCGAGAATGTTGGGATGGTGCTCAGAAGATTAAGGAAGCTATGTCAGGAGCAGGTGAGGACTCTAGTACTAAGAAACCGCAGTTCAAAGGACCAAGTTCAAAGTCGGATGTCCGCAGATGGAACAAGAAGCTGAAGACTTCGAACTCAGCCCCTTCGTTTGGTGTGTTGGGGGCAACCACAAGTCGAGTCCCAGGAGCTTTCTATATCTGCGGAAAAGTCGGGCATTTTGCCCGTAGCTGTTGGAGCGGACGCTTAATGTCCGAAAGGAAGCCTAATGTGTACAGGCTAGGTCAACAAGAGGCCAGAAAGCACGCGGTCGTGGTGACAGGTAAGGTTTAAAATTCTAGCATTTAGCTTTAGACACTTGTTGCCTTTGTGCATGTTAGCCTAGAACCACTTGTGCTAAGCTTTGTTCTGAATTTCGTTTATCCGGAGGGAGAACCGTTCGTTAAAGGGGGCTTCGCGTCTTCATTTGCCCAAAGGAATTGTTTTGCACGTCGGAATACCTCTTTCGATGGCAAAAGACGTTTCAGAGATGTTGATGTCTTATGGTACTCAATGCGCGCAGATAGAATCTGTTGCGTTTAGGTCTGGATTGTGAGTCAAAAGTTTGATTTGCAAGCGTTGTTACTACCGCTAGGAGAGTTCAACGTGATCTTTAGTATGGTCAGGCTCTCGTAGCAGCAGGCATACGTTGATCGAAGTTGCTAGTGGGTCAGTTGAGAGCTAGTCATGAGACGACGTTTGCGGGCGTGAAAGGGGTCGAGTAAGACGTTGATGTCTGTCCCTCATGTGGTTAAGGTGGTTCGGTGTAGTGCCAAACCGGTGTCACGCTCTCTGTATCTTATAGCGCCAAAAGAGATGGCGGAGTTAAAGGTGCAACTGCAAGAGTTGTTGGAGCAAGGATATGTGCGTCCAAGTTCGTCGTCTTTGGAGCGCACCGGTTCTTTTCGTTAAGAAGAAAGATGGGAGCTTGCGGCTTTGCGTCAGCTATCGGGAATTGAACAAGCTTACTTTAAAGAATAAGTATCCGATTCCGAGGATTAGCAATCAATTTGATCAGTTGGTTAGGTCAACGGTATATTTGAAGCTAGATCTGAAATCCGGATACTACCAGTTGAGGATAAGGGAAAGCGACATCCCAAAGACAACATTCAGTACGCGGTTTGGGCATTACGAGTTCACGGTCATGCCGTTTGGGTTGACGAATGCGCCATCTGTATTTATGGATCGGATGAACAGGACGTTCAGAGAGTACTTGGATCGTTTCGTGATAGTATTTATCGATGATATCCTGGTGTACTCGCCCAAATGGCATCGTTTCCCGTTTGCGACTTCGGCAAGCCATGCACAAAATCCATAGATATGTCGTCGAATTTCCATTCTGTGATAGGTAGGGACTTCAAGAAACCTCCGGGTTTCTGGCATTTCGCCTTCACCAATGCACATGTACGGCACTTGGCCACATAAAGTGTTACATCCTTCTTCAATCCTGGCCACCAGAATAATCTTTTCATGTCTCTATACATCTTCGTGCTTCCCGGGTGGATTGAGACTTGGTATGATGAGCCTCATACATCAACTCCTCCCGAAGATTATCTGCACTAGGAACGCATAGGTGACCGTCCTTCCTTAGCAACCCATCCTCAACAGCAAACTGGGAATTTGACCCATCCGATGATTCATCCAAGATCTGCTTCATGCTGTTATCCTGAACCAAAGCCCGTCGAACCCTATCAGCTAGGTCTTGTGTGCTAAGGAGGATCCCTACAATCATCTACACATGGTGTTGGAGACGTTGAGGAGAAATTAGTTGCATGCTAAGTTCTCCAAGTGTGAATTTTGGTTATCCTCGATAGCGTTCCTTGGTCATGTTGTTAGTGGAGAAGGGATAGCTGTGGATCCGACGAAGATAGTGGCAATATGGGAGTGGCCTACTTTGACTACGGTGGCGGAAGTCCGGAGCTTTCTGGGGCTTGCTGGCTACTATAGGCGCTTCGTAGAGAACTTTTCGCGGATAGCACTTCCACTCACGACTTTGACAAGGAAGGATCAGAAGTTTGTGTGGTCTCCGGAGTGCGAGCAGGCTTTTGAAGAGTTGAAGAGGTGGTTGACCACGACGCCTATTTTATGTTCGCCAAGTGGAACCGAAGGGTTCGAGATCTATAGTGATGCTTCGGGCAGTGGTTTGGGTTGTGTTCTACTATAGCAAGGGAGAGTGATAGCCTATGGTTCACGACAACTGAAGGTTCACGAGAGAAATTATCCGGTCCACGACTTAGAGTTAGCGGACGTGATATTTGCTCTAAAGCTTTGGAGGCACTACTTGTACGGTATGAAGGTCGATATTTACACCGATCATAAGAGCTTGAAGTACCTGTTGGACCAAAAGGATCTGAACATGAGGCAGCGTAGGTGGATGGAGTTCTTGGGGGACTACACCTTCAAGATACATTATGTGCCTGGGAAAGGAAATGCAGTGGTGGATGCGTTGAGTCGCAGGACTCCGGCGCAGGCCAACTGGTTATCGGTACATGATAAGTGATTGGTCCATGAGTTGGAGGCTTTGGAGATATCTTGTGTCGACAAGCAGTCTAGTGTCGAGGAGAAACTGTTTTTGGACAGAGGTGCGGTGTGACCTAGCTGATAGGGTTCGGCGGGCTTTCGTTCAGGATAACATCATGAAGCAGATATTGGATGAATCATCGGATGGGTCAAATTCCCAGTTTGCTGTTGAGGATGGGTTGCTAAGGAAGGACGGTCACCTATGCGTTCCTAGTGCGGATAATCTTCGGGAGGAGTTGATGTATGAGGCTCATCATACCAAGTACTCAATCCACCCGGGAAGCACGAAGATGTATAGAGACATGAAGAGATTATTCTGGTGGCCAGGATTAAAGAAGTATGTAGCACTTTATGTGGCCAAGTGTCGTACATGTGCATTGGTGAAGGCAGAATGCCAGAAACCCGGAGGTTTCTTGAAGTCCCTACCTATCCCAGAATGGAAATTCGACGACATATCTATGGATTTTGTGCATGGCTTGCCGAAGTTGCAGAGGGGAAACGACGCCATTTGGGTGGTCGTAGATAGGTTGACAAAGGTGTCGCACTTTATTCCGAACAGGAAGGAAGATCCGGTGGAAAAGTTAGCCAAACTCTACGTGGAGAATATTGTACGATGGCATGGTATGCCCCGCAGTATTGTTAGTGATCGAGAAGGACACTTCACGTCGAATGACTGGAGGTTGGTGCATAGTCTGTTGGGTACTAAGCTAATGTTCAGTACAGCCTTACATCCGCAGACGGATGGCCAAACCGAGAGGGTCAACCGGACGGTGGAGGACATGGTTCGCATGTGCGTCCTAGATTTTGGAAAGCAGTGGGAAGATCACTTGTACATGGTGGAGTTTGCGTATAACAACAGCTTTCAGGCAAGTATTGGAATGGCGCCTTTCGAGGCCTTGTATGGGATAAAGTGTCGCACGTCATTGTCTTGGTTGGAGACGGGCGAGTCGAAGCTTTACAAACGTCAAGCAGTGGAAGATGTCACCTCAGTGATATGGACAATTCAAGAACGGTTGAAGATCGCTCAGGATAGACAGTCAAAGTACTATAACGCCAAACATAGGAATGTGGAGTTCAATGTTGGCGACTGGGTATACTTAAAAATTAAGCCGTTCAAGGGTGTCTCGCGGGTCCGACGTTTGAGGAAGTTGAGTCCGAGATACCTTGGACCATTTGAAATACTGAAGCGTGTTGGCAAGGCGGCATATAGATTGAAGCTGTCGGTGGAGTTGAGTGGGCTACATGACGTGTTCCACGTGTCGGTGTTGCGTAAGGCAGTGCAAGAGCCTTCGCAGATCATTGCGGACAATCAAGTATCGGTTGATTATGAGTTGACAACAAGGGTCAAGCCAGTACGTATTGAATATGTTGCAGTCAAACGACTCCGCAACAAGGAAGTCCAAATGGTTAAAGTCCGTTGGGATAATTGCGGACGTGAGGAGATTTCTTGGGAGCGAGAGCAAGCTATGTTGGAGGAATACCCCGAGCTATTCCACTCAGGTATTATTTAGATTTGTGTACCTTTACTTAATTTCGGGGCGAAATTCCTTAATTGGGGGAGATTTGTAACGCCCCGAAAATTGTATTTGAGTTGGTCGCGTAAAAAGAGATTTTTGGTGCCTTTATAGGGGTACATGGCCTAGGACACGGGCGTGTCCAAGGCCGTGTCTGGCTGGTGATTTTTGGCTGTTTTCATCCCGAGAATGACACGGCCAAGAACACAGCTACATGACACGGGCGTGTCATTTGACACGGGCGTGTGCCTAACCGTGTTAGTACCCGTGTTCAGTTGGGTCGTGTCGGTTGGCGTGGCGGTTATGCGTGACACGCCCCCGGTCACGGGCATGTCGAGGACCCAACACGGGCGTGTCAGGTGAAATACGGGCGTGTCTTTGCCCGTGTGTCTTTTCTTTGTTCGACGATCGTGCCTCGATCAAGGCACACGGCCTGGGACACGGCCGTGTGCGAGGCCGTGTTCGGCCCAGGTCTGGGGAATTTTGTGCAGATCTGAGCCGTTCGTTTTCTTTAATTGAGATCCAATGGCCCAGATGGTTTCCTGCTCTGTTAAGGTCGGGAATAGGGAAGTTAATCCTTCATTTCTCTCCAACCATTCTCTTTCTCAAGGGGTTGGAAAGAGGAGGAAGAAGGAAGGGATTCCAGTCGCCGACGGAGCATCGGAGCACCATATTGAGATCTGAGAGTGGATCCGTGGAGGAAAGTTCGTTGCGGAGATTTCCATCCATGTAGTTTTTCCATGGCGCCAAAACGGACTACAAGGGTAACGATTCTCAACTTGAGCATGTGAAGCTCTTTCTTTCTGCATAGGGAATCCCGCTCCCGCGAGTGTGCGGTGAGTGCGTGGTGTTCCTTGGGGTTGATGTGAATAGTCCCCCTTGTGTTGCATATAGAGTCCGGAATCGAAGTACGGGCATAGGCATTGTGTGTGAAGCCTACCCGGACATGTATCGTCTGGATCGGTGATGTTGCATTTGATATGTTTTGCCGGAGAAGACTCCATGCTTTGGGTTTTCGGGTTTCTATGCGGTAGATTGCAGCAGGGATCCTTTGAGGTTAGCTCCAAGGCGCACCCGGAAAACTGAGCGGAATCGTTGTTCTGCTAACTTGGCGGTCTGGGAACTGGCCTTGAACATAACTGGGTTATGTGATTGTTTGGAAATTTTGGGATCCAAGAGAAGCTTGGCCTGCGCGTAGTACTTAAATTGTCTAGGCGGCGTGAGCAACGGGCAAGTGGAATTGGACCTAGGCTATGTGGTTCGGTGCGAGAGACCTGAAAAGGGGACTGGCCGTTGGCATAGTTGGGAGCCCTAGACGGTGGTCTGAAAGGCTAAATGCTCACATGTTGTTGCCATCCTGGGGGTGGTAGTGAAGACGTTGTAATGACAGGATTCACTGTTAATGTGCTCTGAGTGCACGAGGTGTTTGGTCGTGCGATCCTACACCTGTGGCGAAATATATAGTTACACTTTATTTTTTAGCTGGGCTAATGATATGCAGGGAAAGAGCACCGCCGTCCCGAGTAAGGGGCAGGGTTGTTATAATTTGGTCGGCTTTTGGCTGACTGTTGCTTTGTTTGTCACCGCGCGGTGGAATGTGCTTGCAGGTGCTGCGGAGTCGAGTACCAAATAACGGGCTGGAGACCATGTTGTTGTGTTGGCCCTAGAAGGCCGTAAAGAATAGTTGTACTTTACTTTTGTCATGTGTGGCCGGCCTGCGTGTCGATGTATGGAAAATATTATTTATTAAGTGAACTATTGTAAGGACATAAGGCCATGTACCCTTTCAGTGTATTTTGGGTTTCATTTCAGTAGTGTGGATGTGGACATTCATGTTTATTGGATTTAAGTTTTGGGTTCTTTCAACTTTAAAAGCTTCCGCTAGAATGCTTTGTGTAGGACGAGTATTCTTAATTGGATAGTTTGAATATTCTTTTGTAACCCTTCCGACTGTCTGTGGTATATGGCGTCGGGTTACAGCTGGACCTTCTGCTATATGACATGCGACGGATGGGGGTGTTACACGGGCTGGATGGGATGGCTCTCACGACTTGCCCGCATAGCATTGGCGAGAGCAAGCCATCAGTCTGGATTCACCCGGAAGCTATTTTGATGCTTGTCGGTTGCTCTATCTCGCTCTCCTGTCCTAGTGGACCCACTCGGCAAACACGGGGTTGTACACAATCCTCACTCTTTTTGAGCTTTGCAAAGCTTGGAAAGAATGATCCAACCCCAAGTGTTCAGTGAGTGCTTTGTTGAGCTAGAGACAATCTTTTGGTGGGTCCCACCAGTATGCTATAAGTATGTCACCGGGTCTTTGGGAAAAATCCCTCCTTCATTTGACCTCCCTTGCGAAATATAGTTGAACGATGCCTGTGTCCGTGGAGATGTGAGCGCGCCTAGTGGCCGCGAGGGAGGGGACACGTGAGCAAGTTCTTGATGTCGCCCCATGGTTTGCACGCAGATCGCCTGACCCCCTCTTTATGCCGAAGAAAGGGAAGATCGTTAGGCTGTCCCCTACAAACGACCCCCCGGGGTCCAGCTCGGCGGCTGGTGCCGAGGTCGCCCATGAGGTATGCAGACCTTTTGTCTGATTCTTCTTTTTTTCTCTGATTTCTTTTTCTGCAAGAGATGTCTTGCGAAGATGGAGGCGATGGAGGGGACGGGGTCATTCCCTCCCACTGATAACTGAGCGGGTCGCCAGCCCTTCGGCCTAGGGGCATGACCCTCATGCGATTTCCCGGTCGCCAATTCCCCCTAGGCTGGGGAAATCCTTTGTATCCCTTGAAGGAGAGCTTTTCCAGGGCCGGTCGGGCACCTCCCGGCCGACAGTATATTACTACTTGCTTTTTTTGTCCTTTCCCTCTGTAGTCTTTAACACGATCTTCTCCTCCGACATCCACATCAATGAGGGGTATTCGCCCCCATGATACAGATCATATCTCAGAATATCTATGTGACCCGCTGGATGCTGAGGGGATGATGAAGCGGGTGACGTGACTATTTCAAAAACAATCCCTGCTACTACAGGAGGTCTGCAAGAGGGTAGACAAGGATAAGGCCGAGGCAGAGGAGCGGTTTCCCATTCTGGAGGGCATAAGGCGCCAAGTTGATGGGGATGGGACTACTGCTCTGGGGGTGTACGTCACGCAGGCGGAGGAATGGCTTAGGCATGCCACAGAGCAAGACGACCTGGCCCAGTGGCAATTAACGACGGTTCGCGAGTACTTCTATCCTCGTGTGACGCCTTGATCTGGGATGCGGGTAGGGGCAGGTGGAAGTGGATCCTATATTGAGCCACCCGCCCCCTCCCCGCTAACGATCGTCAGGCCCAAGTTGCACCTGCATCGTAGACCAACTCGCGTTATAATTTCTCTTTTTTCAGGACATCAAACTTTCGCTTGTAATTATTTAAGACCTCTCGCCCGCTAATGGGCTTATGTTTGTCACATTATTTTTATGATTTCGCTTCTTAGTTCTTTCTAGGCGATTGCGAATGAGATGCTCCTGCCTGCCTACAGCTTTTTCAAGCGGGTACGATATTCTTGAACCGGCTCGCCCAGCCCACGTACCTAGTATTGGCGGGAGCGAGCCGAGCATCTGCCAAACGCGAGTCGAACTGGCTCGCCTACTGTTTTTGGCGGGTGCGAATCGTTGCTCGCCCGCCTTTGGGGTGGAGATGAGTGGGCGCAGCTCGCTGTCAAATAGTCTTTGTGACACAGTAACGAGCTAGTATGAGTCTGTGGAGGGTCCGAAAGTCGAAGCGTCATGGAATATTTTTGCTATCCGCACTTTTCCCGCCGAGGGGACATTTTCCCGCCCTTTTTCTTCCTAAAAATAGGCCCTACAGACCCTTTCTTACCTACCGCATTTAAGAATTCCTTTCCTCCTCCACCCCTTGCGACTCCCGACTCGCCCGCTTCCTGTGAGAACAACAGCGTCCCGCTTAGCAATCTTTTTGTGAGATGGGCGGTGGAGGCGGCGATGCTGATGGGCGGAGAAAGTGCGTCTGGACTTTCTCCGAACACAACTTCTCCTGCACCGCCATTTCCAAAGGCGAGTTATTTGATGAGATCAGCGATTACATCATGCCAGGCTTCGTGGTGAGGCGACCCAGGGAGGGGGAAAAATCAACGGCCTCTCGGGAGAGGAACTCGCTATCCCCACAGCGCACTTCGATGCGAGCCTCTGGCTTCCCCTACGGCCTAAGGTCCGCCAAATATTGAAATACTTTGGGGTCGTCCTCTGCCAGATGACCCCTAACTCCATTGTGGTCGTGGTCGGGTTTGTCTGCTTCCTACGGGAAGAGCGGATCGAGTTCAGCCTCACAGTCTTCCGAAAGTTGTTCTCCTTTCGGGCGTACAAAGACGGGACAGCCTATTTGTCCAGCAATCACGTCAAAGTGCGTGAGACCATCAACAAGAGTCACAACTGGCTGAAGAGGTTTGTTTTCTTCAAAGGGGACTTCCAAAAAGTCCCCTTCTCACCAATCTAGCTCAGTGAGGCAAGCTACCGCTCCCTAGCCTGGGGGGGCATGAAGCTGAGTTGTGTGGGTTCTTCGCAGGGAAGAACTTTTAGGTCGCATTTTTGCGCAGGAATTTGAACAACCTCGTCCCTGTCCTGCCCGAGGGAGGTAAGATACTTGCGCTTCTCTCTTTTTACTTCGTTACTTTCTTGTCATAATTCCTTTTCTGCAGGCGAGCGGGACATTCCCTTGCACCCACCCTATGAGACCGCGCGAGTCGCTTCCAGCGAGCTCACCAGCGCCGCGCATCATTTCAGTTGCAAAGAAGACATTTGTTTGTGTAATTCAGAATAAACTAAGTATACCTACTGGCAGACTTACCTTCAATCAAGTCCTTGCTGAAATAAATAAGAAAAAGGTTGATACTCTCCCCTCTGAACAGATAAAGACTGATGTCTTACAAACATCAAATGTCGTTCAAAAGAGCAGATACAATATCCATGAGTGTTGGTGTTATGGCAAGCTAGGTGGGTCACTTTGTCATAAACTGTAGGCATAAACCAAGTGTGACATGTTCAAGGGTGTGTCTTCCTATCAGGGTTGTTGTGGGTAGATATAGCCATTTTCAAGCTAACATGAACCAAGGACCCAAACACTTTTGGGTTCCTAAGGTTATATAATCTTGTGATTACAGGTAGGTCCAAGTACCCATCAAATGCCAATATGGTACTTTGATAGTGGTTATTCCAAATATATGATTGGAATAAGGAGGCATCTAAAGGATTATACTCCTGTGAGAAATGGACCAAAATTCATCTTTGGTAGTTCAGATATAGGAGTTACCAAAGGCTGTGGTATGATTAGCAATGTAATAGTCTCCATTACAAAAGTATCTTATGTTGAAGGATTGCAACACAATCTGATTAGCATAAGACAACTCTGTGATATTGGTTATATCATTGTCTTCCACAAGGATAGATGTTTGATTTAAAAGTCAAGTGACCAAGAGGTCATTTTGACAGGCACTAGGAGTGGAAATATTTACTATTAAAATTTCCTATGTATAAGTACAGACTTTCTAGTGTGTTTTGTTGCTAATGAGAAAATCTCTTATCATGTGCAATGGCACAAGAGGCTCGCTCACTTGAATTCTAACGCAATTAGCAAGCTCTTCAATGAATAGCTAGTCAGAAATGGACCCAATCTGAGATACACCAAAGAGTGGATTTGCTCTGCATGCCAAAAGGACAAACAGACAAAGGCCTCCTTTAAGAGCATTGGGGTCAAGGATTTTGAGAGGTGTCTTTAACTCCTGCATATGGACTTGAATGGTCTTATTCCAGTACATAGTCTAGGTATGAAAGTCTACACTCTTGTGATAGTTGATGACTTTTCTAGATTTGCATGGGTATTCTTTCTTAAGAAAAAGTCTGTAAGCCTTGAGAGCTTTGTGACCTTTATTAAGTGAATTCAGAATGAAAAGGACAGTTCTGTGGTCAAAATCAGAAGTGATCATGGCCCAGAATTTCAATCTGAAGGCATGATAAAGTTCTGTGAAGATCTAGATATATTTCAGTAGTTTTCTTCTCCAAGAACACTCTAGCAAAATGGGATAGCTTAGAGGAAAAACCAGACTCTCATAGAGGATGGCAGGATATTGCTCGGTGACACTTCTCTTCCAGAATACTTGTGGGTTGAGGCAGTGAACACTGCTTTCCATGTCCTGAATAGAGTCACTATCAACAAGTACTACAAGAAGACTCCTTATGATATTATAAAAGACAGTAAACAAAATCTTGCCTATTTCATAATCTTTGGAAGCAAATGCTTTGTGCTCAACAACGAGAAGTCCTACTTGACAACGTTTGTTGTCAAGTCCTATGAGGGTATTTTTGTTGGATATAACAACCAGAGCAAAGCCTACGGAGTCTACAACTTGAAGAATCAAGTTGTAGAAGAGTCTATCAATGTAGTATTTGATGAGTCTTTGATGCGTTCTAACGGCAAGTGTACCGGTCGCACAAGTAATATAAAATGGGATGTCCCCAAGTATCGATCTCTTCAAGGAACACAGTAAGGGGGGAGTTAATATTGAGGAGGACTTGAGATTAAAGTCCTTAGGGTGGAGTTAACTAAGGGGGGTTTTGGATGGTTGTAGAAACAGAAAATAAAAAGTTAAAAACTACTCCTATGCAATGCCTCTATGCGATGCTTCGCCAGGCAGGATAGAAGATTACACGGGCCGCTATGCACTGAATCGCTGGGCGAATGGACGAGTAGGCAAGCGTAAGTACCAGAATTTGAGGGTCGTAGGCACCTCTTCGCTACGCATGCTTCTAGAAATTGCTAGAATGGCTAGAACGGATGGATGTCGGATGGAAATGCGGGCGCAACTCAAGCAACTTAAGCGTAAACATTACAAGTTCACAAAGACATGAAAATAATAATGTTTACAACTAAGACCACATCATCAACACAAAAGTTCTAACAGCACATAAACAACAATAAAGGAAGAACAAGTCAAGAGATCGACCGAATCCAAAGTCTCGTCGAGGGATCGCGGAAGGAATCGCCGGGTTGTCAATCCGCATCCAAGCTCGGTCCTCAACTACGTTCGGGTTAGAGAAGGGCTGTCACTACCTCCCAATGGACCCGTCTTCTTTGTGTCATGATCCGGAAGAAAGTTGCAAGCTTCCCTTCGCTTGTTAGCTATGGCGTCGAAGCTTGAAATAGAGCTTAAAAGATGAAGGAGAAGGCCGAGAGCAAGCGGCGGCAAGGTATAGGCTTCACGAGCATGGTCAGAGCTTCTCTCCTTGGTGGAAGATGAAGGGCGGAGGTGAAACGGCAGAGTTTCGCCCTAAATCGGCGGAGGAATTGTCTGAAATCCGAATTCTCCTTTAATGGCCGAAAATCTGCGTCTTAAATAGAAAAAGTCAGAAAATTGGTCGCACACAGTCTAGCACACAACCGTGCGTGACCCGTGCAATATTCGTGCGCAGATAAGGCTTGAGGAAGAAGAAGCGTTGACCCGTGCGATTTTACTTACGCACGGGTGATTCCACCCGTGCGTGAAGGAATTCGCACGGGTAAACACAGAGCACAAGAATGCAGGAGAAAACAGTGGAACCGTGCGTTTTACTCGCGCACGGGAGCTTTCGCCAGTGCGTGAACATATCACATGATTAACCACAGAATGCAAAAACAAGAAGCTACAGAAAAATCGTGCGTTTCCTTTGCGCACGGTTCCGAAAAAACCGTGTGTTAACCGTGCGTTAAGATCATCGAGCTCAGTTCGTCGAGCTCAACTCGACATTTCTCCTGCACAAACAAAACGCACGATCACAAAGGACTGTGTGCCAAGAAAATGCTTGATCGTGCGTTTTCCTCAAACCTGCATTCCAGACTTGGGGAAAACGCACCACCTACACAAAAAAACCAAAACATGGAGCACCAGCATCCAGCAACAATACACAGCATAAAAATAAATAAAAAGAACCATGGGGAGCACCATGTGCTTACCCCCAACAAGTGAATGCGCAATTGCACACCCATGGGCCAAAACAGTGCACTTCGCGTGAAAAACTATATAAATGAAATATCAACAATAACATACTAAAAGTGAAGTGCAAGTGCGTGAAAACTAGCCCAGATGAGTCTGAAAAACCCTATATAAATCGAACTCATCACACCCCCAGACTTACCTATTTGCGCGTCCCAAGCAAACAAAATCTATGTAGACAGAAAAAATGACTTAGCTAACATAGAAATTGTGATATGGAGTACCATGTGAAGTCGCATGCTCGTACGCGTAAAAATATAAATAGAGGAAATTTCTAAGTATGCAAAATAATTTACACATTTCACAATGCATATCAAAATTTTATTGTTACACAAAAATGGAATCACGGTGAATCTTCTGGTCACGCATAGGGATAAAGTAAACTAATCGCTAGGCAAGCATTGCCAAAGATTGGGGCTCAGGATAACCTCCAAAGGAATCCACCAATGTCGGTGACCATATGCTTGCCATATCGCACTCTCTCCACAGCACTGGTTTGGTTCACACACGAATCAGTAGGACTTTAGCTGAAGAGATGGGGCTTGGATTTCGGTGAGGTAAACAAAGATAAACAAGAAAGCTACACACCAAACCCAAATGAGCTAGCATAAAAAGAATTTATCCGCTAACCAAAATACATGCGGGTACATCACACCCCCAGACTTAATTTTACAAATGGGTGTGTGCACCGCCTACTCCAAAAATAATCACATCTCAAATAGGATTTTCAATTATACTTTTTCTTTTCACTTTTTTTACTTTTTTTAATATACATGATTATCAAATCATCTTTTTCAAATCACTTTTCTTTTAACAATTTTAGCAAATAAATCTTTGGAGCACATCCACACATTCATAAAGAATATCACCACATCAACACCCCAACATGGAAATATAAAACACTAAAGCTCGACTTGGGTGTGCGACTAGGATCGGCTTTGAGGCTTTGGTGAAATAATGGTGGAGCTGAATCAAAAGAATGGGTAGGCACAACGGGGTTAGCGAGGATAAGATGTTAGGAATGGTAGAAAGCTCAACCGGGCCAAAATGATGGCCTACATCACACTCATGCATGACTAACTAATACCCGTGCTTCAAGAATAGCTTGGGGCAAGTTCTTAGCCAACGAGAAAGACTATCCTTCCTCCCGACTCGAGCAATACGAAACTGATGGCCGTCTACACACATTCCTAAGCTATCGTTCGATTCACACCAGATTCACCAATATTTGAGTAGAATAAAAGTATTTATGCAATTAGAAAAATATAAAACTATAAGCATACAGAAAAATTAAATATACACAAATTTCTACACGAGACGAGAACACTTTACTAGGAGCACAGCAAGGTCAACATTTTACTTCGTCTCACAATCCTATGTCAGCACAAAAAATTTCCCAAATCATACAAAGAAACGAGTTTAACTCGCAGCATGCTAACAGCTAAGCACGCGCTCATGTGGGTGCAGTGGTGTGTGATGCAATGAACAATCAAAATAAATCTATAAAAGCTTCTAGTATGCACAAGAAATGTGTGCGTGCAAAAGGTAACTAATAATGGCTCTCCACCAGACTTAAACTAAGCTACACAGCATATGATATTGAAATTAAAATTAAATAGAAACAATGGAAGTGGTTACCCAATGCTCAGGCAGTGAGCATACCAGAAGACGAGTGAAAAACACAAAAGCTGCTCCGCCATATGAAGAATCACAACCCCGCCAATATGAATTAGCCAAGAATACCTATAGGGGTGAGCTCCGCAAAAACAAAAGAAAAATATACAATATATAAAGAAATACTAAGCTAAGATAGACATGAAAAATAAAAATGCAGGAAAATAAGATAAGTAATGGGGTTACTATCATCCCAGCACGACTTATTAGACTAAGGAAGAGTTATAGCTAATGGGCCTATGAAATAAAAATGCACAGGTAACTGGCCTAATATTTGTTGCGGTAACGGGGACCTATATGGAGATAAAATAGTTACCCCTCTACCTAAATATTGATATCTGCCCAACACAGGTAGATGAAATAGGAAATAAGAAGAGGAGTGCTGGTCCTCGCTCATCTTATCACAAAACATATCCTCGCCTAGCAAGGCGTCGTCAACCACAGACGTGTAGGGAGTGATGGCAACGGTAAGAACACCAGGCTCATCATCATCCCAGCGTACCCGTGGAGACTCAGCCTGCACATGCTCAGATAAAGAAGGGGGATCCAGTAATAAAAGAGAAGAAGAACTAAAATAATCAGGAAATGGGAGAGTGATCCCGGTATCACTCTCAGCGAGATCCGAGTAGCGATCATCGTCGGTATCATACAAGTCGTATCGTGGAAAATCCGAGAGCTCGAGGTCCATGGTGGTAAGGTGAACGGCCTCATCCAATAAGGAAGTGCAAACCTCCGCATCGAGAAGAGGATATTCCTCATCCCACCGGGGTGCGTAAAGGTGCTCTGAAGATCCAACTTCCCCATCGGAGATAGAAGAATCCTCATCCCACTTTGGCGCAACCTCGGGCACCGAATCATCCAAAACTACAGCATCATCAGCCGACTCACAAGAAAATGGAGTAGCAAACTCAGGTAAAAATTGCGGAGGGGCGGGCCCCATCGCAAACTCATTCGCAGACGCCATCCCGTCGACCGGAACAATCTCTGCGTCCCATACAAGAGCACCCATGAATTCCTGATCCTCTTTTTGCTGGCTACCACAGGAGTGATCGTCATCACTCAAGGGAAGCTCGTAAAAAGGGAGCGAGGGACCCATGAAGGATCTGTATGCAGCGAGAGATTCTTCTGTAATCTCAACGGGTAAAAAGCGAGCAAGGTGTGTGATGTCAGTGTGTGGGCCAGGCAACACCCTGGTAGGCATGTCCACCACAGTCTCCTGCGAACAAGAGGCTATTGCACACACGCCCTCAGAGGTAGAAGGCTCGCACAAGCGAGGGAAATCCTTCACCATGTGGCCTACACCTTGACATAGCAAACATCTAATACAATGCTCGGCTTTCAAATCAGCCATGGCATCGATGCTTCGGCGCAAAGCGTCATAAAGATGGCACTCGGCTACAGATTACATCGCGAATAAGAAAATTTACCAAAGAGTGCTACACAACCAAAATAAAGAATAGCACGGATCTGCTATCTAAAAAAAATCAGAAAAGGGCAAAGAGAAATAAGCAGAATAAAAATTCTAACAACTAAAGCAAAAACATTAAACATGCAATGAACAAATGGAAAAGGGCTTCGATCTACTATCTCCTCTCCAAAAACTCACACGACTGTGTTCCCCTGAAACGGCGCCAAAAAATCTAAAGGAATAGCAAGTGTACCGGTCGCACAAGTAACATAAAATGGGATGTCCCCAAGTATCGATCTCTTCAAGGAACACGGTAAGGGGGGAGTTAATATCGAGGAGGACTTGAGATTGAAGTCCTTAGGGCGGAGTTAACTAAGGGGGGTTTTGGATGGTTGCAGAAACAAAAAATAAAAAGCTAAAAACTACTCCTATGCAACGCCGCTATGCGATGCTTCACCAGGCGGGATGGAAGATTACACGGGCCGCTATGCACCGAATCGCTGGGAGATTGGACGAGTAGGCAAGCGTAAGAACCAGAATTTGAGGGTCATAAGCACCTCTTCACTACGCACGCTTCTAGCAATTGCTAGAACGGCTAGAACGGATGGATGGCGGATGGAAATGCGGGTGCAACTCAAGCACATTAAGCGTAAACAATACATGTCACATAGACATGAAAATAATAATGTTTACAACTAAGAGCACATCATCAACACAAAAGTTCTAACAGCACATAAACAACAATAAAGGAAGAACAAGTCAAGAGATCGACTGAATCCGAAGTCTCCTTGAGGGATCGCGGAAGGAATTGTCGGGTTGTCAATCCGCGTCCAAGCTCGGTCCTCAACTACGTCTGGGGTAGAGAAGGGTTGTCACTACCTCCCAATGGACCCATCTTCTTCGTGTCACGATCCGGAAGAAAGTTGCAAGCTTCCCTTCGCTTGTTATCTATGGTGTCGAAGCTTGAAATAGAGCTTAGAAGATGAAGGAGAAGGTCGAGAGCAAGCACCGGCAAGGTATAGGCATCGCGAGCATGGCCGGAGCTTCTCTCCTTGGTGGAAGATGAAGGGCGGAGGTGAAACAGCGGAGTTTCTCCCTAAATCGGCGGAGGAATTGTCTGAAATCCAGATTCTCCTTTAATGGCCGAAAATCTGCGTCTTAAATAGAAAAAGTCAGAAAATTGGTCGCGTACGGTCTGGCGCACGACCGTGCGTGACCTGTGCGATATTCGCACGTAGATAAGGCTTGAGGAAGAAGAAGCGTTGACCCGTGCAATTTTACTCGCGCACGGGCGATTCCGCCCGTACGTGAAGGAATTTGCACGGGTAAACACAGAGCACAAGAATGCAGGAGAAAACAGTGGAACCGTGCATTTTACTCGCGCACGGGCGCTTCCGCCAGTGCATGAACAAATCACACAATTAACCACAGAATGCAAAAACAAGAAGCTACAGGAAAATCGTGTGTTTCCTCCGCGCACTGTTCCGAAGAAACCGTGCGTTCACCGTGCGTTAAGATCGTCGAGCTCAGTTCGTCGAGCTCAGCTCGACGTTTCTCCTGCACAAACAAAACGCACGATCACAAAGGATCGTGTGCCAAGAAAATGCACGACCGTGCATTTTCCTCAAACCTGCATTCCAAACTTGGGGAAAACGCACCACCTGCACAGAAAAACCAAAACATGGAGCACCAGCATCCAGCAACACTACACAACATAAAAATAAACAAAAAGAACCATGGGGAGCACCATGTGCTTACCCCCAACAAGTGAATGCGCAATTGCACACCCATGGGCCAAAACAGTGCACTTAGCGTGAAAAACTATATAAATGAAATATCTACAATAACATACTAAAAGTGAAGTGCAAGTGCGTGAAAACTAGCCCAGATGAGTCCGAAAAACCCTATATAAATCGGACTCATCAGTCTTCTATGATTCACAGTGAGGTTCCAAGCTCCTTTAGATCTGCGGGTGCAGAATTTAAGCTGGACAGGCTAAGCATATATGATACACCTCCTACTGAACAAGTAGAGGTTGAAGATGTAGTCATTCCAGAAGAAGGTCTAGGTGACTTAGACATAGATGTATAACATTGGGCACTACAAATTGAGGTTCAAGATGCTATATAAGGAATGTTAACTGCAGTCAGGCATCCATGAGATCATCCCAAAAACTTGATCATTGGGGATACAAGCCAAGGGGTTATAACAAGGCGGAGAAGCCTTGATGTTGCAATGTATTCAAGCTTTTCATCTCAAGTTGAACCAAAGAAGTTTGAAGATGTCGTCATAGATCCATTTTGGATTGTAGTTACGCAAGGAGAACTGAACAAGTTCAAGAGATGCAATGTTTGGAAGATGGTTCCCAGACCTCATGAACATAACATCATAGGAACTAAATGGATTTATAAAAACAAGCTTGATGAGAATGGTGTTATCATCATAAATAAAGCTAGGGTTGTTATTAAAGGATACAGGAAAAATAAAGGTGTTGATTTTATTCAAACCTTTGCACCAGTTGCTAAACTAGAGGTCATAAGACTATTCCTTGCATATGCAGCATACAAAGGATTTAAGGTCTCCCAAATGGATGTTAAGTCAGCTTTCCTGAATTGTGACCTAAAAGAGGAGTTCTATGTTGAGCAACCCTCAGATTTTGTTAACTCAAACTTCCCTGACTATGTATTTAAGTTAAGAAAAGCTTTGTATGGGTTGAAACAAGACCTAGGGCATGGTATGAAAACTTGTCTACCTTTCTCATTGAGAACAAATTCTCAAGCGGGAAGATAGACAAGACATTATTCTTAAGGGAAGTCAAGGGTAAGATAATCCTAGTCCAAATTTATGTAGATGATATAATTTTTGGGTCTACTGATGATGACCTTTGCACAAAGTTTTCTAAACTTATGCAAAGGCAGTCTGAGATAAGCAACATGAGTGAACTCAAGTATTTCTTGGGCCTCCAAGTTAGACAGTCAAAGGAGAGATTACTCATCTCACAGTCTAAGTTCACCAAGGAGTTAATCAAAAAGTTTGGAATGGAGAGTGCCTCCGTAATGAAAACTCCTATGGGGGTCAAGTATGTCAATAGACAAGGATGAGACTGGGAAATCTGTTGATGAAACTTTGTATAGAGGCATAATTGGCTTCATCCTTTGCTTGACTACTAGTGGGCCAGACATTATTTATGATGCATATGTTTATGCAAGGTACCATGTGAAAGATATGGTACCTAAACACCTAGAGGGGGGAGGGTGAATAGGTGACCTAATCCTTTTTAAACTTTAATGGCAGCAAACAGTTATATCACAGAAAACTAACTAGTTTATCACAGCAAACACAGTAATAATCACAACACAGCACAGCACAGCATACACAGTGGTTTATAGTGGTTCCCCAAGATATGGGTACATCCACTTTCCCCCTTCGCCTATCTAGCAGTGTACTAGATTCGGCCAAACTCCTCCACTGTCTCAGAACCCAAATTGGTTCCTACACCTCAGGCCCAAAGCCTTACAACTCAGCTTTATCCCAAAGCCTACACTCAGCCAATCAAGGCCTACACTCAGCCAACCAAGGCCTACACTCAGCCAACCAAGGCCTACACTCAGGCAACCAAGGCCTACACTCAGAGATCTCAATCTCCTACACTCAGGCTCTCAAGCCCTACCCTCAGCCTTTATAATTATAGGCTTACAATTCTCTCAGATCCAAAGGATCCTACAAGTTAAAAATGTATTACAGAAATTAACTCAACAACTCAGAAATAAAAGAGGAGAGTTGAGAGTTTCTTGATGAGTTTTTGGAAGAACTCAGCTGGATTCAATCTGACTTAGCTTTCTTCAAAGCTTCTTGAGTAGAACTGAATAAGACTGAATCCTCCTGCAGTTGTTCCTTGACCTCTGCCACTTAAGATCCAGAATGAATCTGAATCCTTCTTCTCAGCCTAGTTCCAACGGCTGATTTCTTGGATGGAGCCCTCTCTCTCCAACTTCTTAGATCTGCTCTTGGACTGCAAGATCTTCTTGTGTTGATACTCTATGTACCACTTGTTCTTCAACAATGTGATCCACTTGAACAACAATCTGAACAACAGTTTCTGTAAACTGTAGGTGCCTATTTATAGGCCTTTTATGGTAACCGGTTGGTCCGGTTCATAACTGACTTCTGACATCTCTGACAGGTGCTGTAGACCGGCTAGAACGGCAGCTGTCAAGTCATCCAGTCATTTCTTGAAAATCTCTAACTGTCTGAAAGTGTCGAGACTTTCTGTCTTTAAGTGTTGACACTTATAGACCAAGTGTCGACACATGTTGTGTAAGTGTCGACACAAGTCTACAAGGTGTCGACACAACTCCTTGTGTGTCTCGACACAGATTCTTCTGCATGTGTCGACACTGAAATTGAGTGTCGACACAAGTACTTGTTCTTCTAGCTTTTGCTGAATTCTTCTAAGTGTCGACACATCTCCTTTGTGTCGACACATCTTCATGTGTTGTAACTGTTAAGTGTCGACACTACTTCTTGGTGTCGACACATAGTCTTTAATGTCGATACTTGTTGAGTGTCGACACAGCTCCTTGTGTCGACACACCTTCTTCTTGTTGTAACTTCAGCTGAGTGTCGACACATTCCTTTAGTGTCGACACTTGTACTTAGAATATTTTGTTGATAATTCTGTTCTTTGCTAAGTGTCGACACAGCTTCATGTGTCGACACTTTCTTCAAGTGTAGAGTCTTTAGCTGAGTGTCGACACATTGTGCTGGGTGTCGACACATACTTCATGTGTTGACTCTTCTGGTGAGTGTCGACACATTGTGCTGAGTGTCGACACATACTTCATGTGTTGACTCTTCTGGTGAGTGTCGACACATTGTGTTGGGTGTCGACACATACTTCATGTGCTGACTCTTCTGTTGAGTGTCGACACATTGTTCTGAGTGTCGACACTTTAACTTAGTCTCTGCAGACTTTTGCTGAGTGTCGACACAGCTCCAAGTGTCGACACTTTCTGGTGTTGACACAGCTTCACTGGGTGTCGACACAGCTCCTTGTGTCGACACTTTCTGTCTGCACTTTCCTTCACTGAGTGTCGACACAGCTCCAAGTGTCGACACTTTCTGTCTGGTGTCGACTCTGCATCCCAGGTGTCGACATAATGACTCCAAGTGTCGACACTGCTTGTCTGGGTGTCGACACAAGTCTTCTTAAGTGTCGACACTTTCCCTCTGGGTGTCGACACATGGACTTAGAAACTTTTTGCTTCAGTCCAGTGATTTCTTAACCTGCACAAGTAAACTCAACATTCATCAAATACATTATGATGTATATCATTGAGTTGGGTGAGGCTTCTTCAAATCAGGTACATTTGACCAATGTACCCAACAATCTCCCCCTATTTGGAGAAGTCATAACCCTTAGTCAATGATATACACCATTTATAATTAAAAATTACATAATGATGTAAAGCAGATTATATTCAGCAGGGTAAACATAAACATGTATTAATTCACACATGTATACACATTCATCATTTCAGAACAAACAAGAAATAGACACATTCACAGAACAACCATGAAATATATTGATCATATATTGTTCTAACAATTGTCTTATACATTTTCAGTAATTTGCAAAAATGTTTTACATTTAAAAGATTACAAAATAATCTTCAAGTAAATTCTTAATCTATTTCTGGTCTGGTTCCTTGATAACTATCCCTTTGCCAGCTTGGACTTTAGCTTTGACAGGGGCTTCAACAGTTTCAGCATCAGCAGGCTTCTTGCCTTTTAGATCTTTCTTTTTGAGTTCTTCTGCCTTGATCTTCTGCCTCTCAAAATAATGATATGGCTTAGGGAAGTACTTGCTAGGCTCCACTGCAGTAGGAGGTAGCTTTCCCATCTTAGCCTTCCTTCTGAATTGAACAATGGCCTCTTGTCTTATTTCATGTTTTCTCCATTCAGCTTCAGAGAACCACTTGTTCCTTGAAAGTCCACTAAGTGTCGGCTATGTGCACCTATGGGGGGGGGGAATAGGTGACGTGTGGTTCTTTTGCGGAATTTACAGATGTACCTGCACAATAAAAACAACAAACACAGCACACAGAATACACAGCAAATTTATAGTGGTTCCCCGACTTGGGTACATCCACTTTCCCCCTTCGACCTATCTCCCCAACAAGGGACGACTCGGTCACTTCACCAACGGGATTGAAATCCAATCCCTTCACTAACGGAAGGAGCCCTTCCACACGTGAGAGTCAACACTCCCACAAAACGGGTTGCACCCAACCCTTACAACACGGAACAAAAGTTCCTTTACAACAAAAGTAAATATGGAATGTATATGAGATACAAACTTCTTTCGGAGACTACGGTGTTCCTCTTTGTTCGACGACGTATTCTTGAAGTCGATGAAGAGTCTACAACCTTGTTCCCTCTTGGAGAGGATCTCCCCGTAACCGGCGGCGGCAACACAAGCGGCGGCTAGCTTCGGGATCGGCGGCTACGATGAAGAGCGGCTGCAGAACTTGGAGATCCAAACTTCGTAGCGAAGCAAACTCGGTCTACCAACGGTCACTCTAGGATCAGTCGTCTCGATCGATTCGGACGGGGAAGTTTTTCCCGGTCAATAAATCGAGAGACAAGAGATCTCCGGATAGACGCGTGAGACTCAAGCTTTGCTAAGCTTCTGTCACCGGAGATCGGGAAGAAGAGCGATCTGCAGCGGCGACCTCTTGACGCGAGCGGCGGCGGCGGAGCGGAGCGATTTCGCGAATTTAGGGTTACGTCGAGGCTCGGTTTTCTTTCTCTCTTGTCCGTCCTTTACTGTTCAAAATACCCATGTATTTATACTGTAGTATTCTCAAAGATGACCGTTTGTGGGACCCACAAAAGAAATCCCCAAAATCCGGTTCAAACTAATCCAGAAGCAGAATCCGGTTCAGCAGCATTCTGAGAAAAGGCCAAGTAAAAATCGGCGAGAATCACAGACGATTCTCGACGAATCGGCGAGAATCACCAAGTGATTCTCGACGATTCGTCGAGAATCGTTTGTGATTCTCGTCGAATCTCTTGTCGATTCTCAACGAATTTGACTTTGTATTCATGGGCTGCTTGGCCACTGGTTCGGCGGGAATCACAAGTGATTCTCGCCGAATCTTACTTGGCACCATTTTGAGATGGCCAGAAGGAGTCGGCGAGAATCACTGATGATTCTCGTCGAATTTGCCTTGGACGATTTTTCGTCTTCCACCTAGGAGCTGCTCCTTGATCCTCCATGCTCCTTGTCTTCTCTTGCATATGAGCGGCCCTGTACTTGAAAGTAAGTGCACTCCAATAGAGAGAGTACACATAGGCCAACACACTGATCTGCTCAACGAGGGATTACGTCGTGCAGACCCGTGTATATTGACCTACTGCACCCTGACATTGGTGTGCACTTAGCGTGGAGAAACTGCAAGTACAACTTGAAAGAGTTTATCAAATACATTGTGAATTCATCTTAGCTTGACAGGTGGCTTCCTCAAATCTAGGTAATCGTGGATGCAATACCCAACAATCTCCCCCTATTTGACGAAGCCAAAACCCTACTAGCTAAGATGAATAACACCTATCAAATAATAATTATAGCATTTAAAAATTAAATATGCAACACAAGGGAATATATGCAATCAGAGCAGGACTTGAGTCATTCACACATTCAAAAATATATATATATATATATACCAAGAGAAATATATTCACATATAAGTCAGAATTGTTCATATGACAGTAATAATCATTAAACGTTCTTAAGACACAGTGACCAGCTATAAAATACTGACTATTTGTCCTTAGCTACGTCACCCTTCAGAGTTTGAGCCAAGTACTTTTTGCTTTGCCTTTCCATGTATTCCTTGGGCTTCGGGTAGTACCTAGGAGGAGCAACTTTGTCTGGATCCTTGTTGTTTCTGAAGAAAATGTTGCGTTTTGCTTCAAATGCTTTGTGCGTTTCCCATTCGTACTGGCTATATGCTTCATTTCGATTGATCTCTCCTCTTTCGTACAGCCGGAAGGTGTCTAAGATGATGTTCCTTGAGACTGGACTCCACCTTTCATTTTGTACATCCTCCTCATTCATTCGAATTCTCTTTGCAGCCTGTGTCTCCTTGGATGTCCCTTCCTGAACTTTCCTCTTTCCCCTGGCTTTAGCTAAAGCCTCCTGGTCAAACATACTCCTCAGCTTGGATTTGGAGATGGCCCTAGCATCAGCTTCATCAGTGAAAATTTCTACAGCACTTGTACTTACAGCCTCAGCAATATTTACTTCCTCAGCAGCCTTAGAAGTCTCAGGAACCTGAATACCGGCAGGTTGGTCAGGTAGGACGACGCCCAACGTGCCCAGTGCCTGTTGTAGCATCCACCAGCAACTCTCATAGACGTATTTGCTTGATTGGGCAAAGTTTGCATCCATGCTTTCTTGGAGCTCGGCCAGCTTAGCTATATACTCTTTCTCCCCCTTTTTGGCTTCGTCAGCTATGCAGTTGGCATACGAGTGCAGAGAGTCATCAATATGCTTAGTTGTCTTGCTGAATTCAGTGATTAGGGCCTGCTGATTGGCATTTAAAGTGACCATATTACCATCAAATTTCTGAATATTGTTGGCTACAACGTGTGCGTTCTGATTGACAACAGCCAGAGTATCAGTATTCTTTTTCAAATCGGCCATTAACAATATGACAGCTTCGCCGACCGCAGTATACTTTTCTTCGAATTTCTTTTCCATCACATCCAGCTTATGGTTGATTTCCACCATATTCTTCAGCATGAGATCTTCAGAAGTCTTAATCTCTTGCAGCATTGTTTTCTGAGCTTTATCAAAATAGGTTTTAAGCTCATTCACGATACCCTGAATTATGTGTACGGTGTGAATGGCTAGGTCATCGCGTAATGGAATAGCCGGAGGCACTTCTTGTCCTTGCTCTTGCTCGTCAGCAGACGCATCGGTGGAGCTGGATACCATCACAGTCTCTACAGGAGGAGTGTGGGCGGCCTCTGTAGAGTTATTTAACTCCCCCTCCACTGGTGCAGACTTATCAGGAGGAGGTTCAACAGTATCTGGAGACTCAAGCACTTCATGCCCCTCATTTACCTCGTCCTCTCCGTCCTCATCCAAAACTTCATCCATAACAGCAGCTTCTTCCACTTCTTGATTGTTTCTGTTCAGGACCTCCTCATCCTCCAACCCAGGTTCACTTTCTTCATGAACTTCGGCCACCGCATCCCTGGCAACATGGGCGATGTCAGATATTATATCCATATGAGAGGGTAGAGTCTCCCCCTCGATTCCTGCAGTCACAGTATCAGGAATTTCACCGGGGGAGGCTGCTGGAGATACTTCCTCTTGCTCTTCCACAGCCGGCTGCCCGATGCGCCGCTCCCATCGATCAAACACAGTAGCATCCATATTTTTCAAGTAATGGAGAGGGACTCCTTTGCTCATGTAGAATTTGTCTCCGTTGAGCTGGTTGAGATATAGACTGATGATGCGGCCGAAGCTTGGAGTGCCCAGAGTGTCCTTGATCTTTTGGAACAGCAACTCTCCCTAGTTGAACCTCTTTCTGCAGACCACAGCTATGAGAATTTTGAACATATCTCCGGAGATATGATCATGGGAGCCTGGCTTGCAGATGAGTACTTTTCCTATGATGTCAGATAGGAGCTTCCCTTCTTCATTCATCTCTTTTCTCTTAACTGATCGAGTGCCTCTTGGTAGACCGCGGAACAAGAGGGTTCTGGCTTTGTCCTCATCCTCCAGATAGTCTTCCTGCTCCGAACTTGAAAGCTGCAGGTAGCGAGTTAGCTTACTGGCAGACATCTTTACTTTTGTCCCAGCCACCTTGCTTTTGATGACGGAGTCTCTGTCTCGGAGTCTTGCGGTAGAGAAGAACTCCAGCACTTCTTTATCTAGGACTTTGCAAGGATGCTCCAAGACGAAGGTTAGCCCAGCCTCTTCGAGCATAAGAATGATATTTCGGAACTCGTCCGAGGCATGAGAAAAACCAGTGCGAACCAGCTCGCAACCAGAAATCAAGCCTGCAGTCGTCCTTGGAGCCATTGAGGATCTAGACAGAAGCCCGACTCTAAGCATTAGTGAACATTCAAAAAGAAGGCATCACTTGGGGTTCGGCCTTGGAGCCATTGAGGAGGAGGTTACCTAAGGGCTTCGGTGGAAGGAAGAGTATTCTGTGGGAAACACAGCAGCGATTCGCTCACTTCGACGAGAGCGTCAGAGGGCTGCGGGTTTCGGCGAGAGTCGTCGGGATCCTTTCGAAGAGAACTTTGCGAGACCCTAGCGGGAGCCTAGGAGAAGACCTCACGAGCTGCTGTCGGCGGAAGAACTCCTGCGGGTTGCGGAGAATTGGCGAAGCTCCTGCGGGTTGTCGGAAGAGATCTTGCGGGAAGAGTCGGCGAAGCTCCCACTGTGGTCACCAGGGTGTCGGGGTACTTTCTGCAGCGTGACGCGGGAGGTGTGAGGAAGGTGAAGGGTTTTGCGGGATTTAAACTATTCGGCGAGATTTGTCAAGAATGCAAAGGGTCTTGCGGTATTTGACTGATTCGGCTTTGTCAAGTTCGGCGGGATTCAGGAGATTTGATTAATTCGGCATCTGATACTATTTATCTGATTCGAAATTGAGGGGTCTCTTGACTAGGGATTTTCACATTTGAGAAGCTTGCAATATTTTAGAAATTTTCCGATGTCAAGTCAATATCAAGAATGCTAAGTACAAGTATATTCTAAAGTCAATCTATTTGAATTTTACTGAAGTTTTTGCAAAGTCTTCTTAATGTCAATTGTATGTTGTCGAGATTTACAACGACATGTCTTCGTTAACCCTTTATTGAGGTGTAGAGGTTTGCATGCATCGAGTTAACCAATCCTTAGACGTGCATACATACACTGATATACAACGAAGGATCTGTATATGATGAGATATATAAGTATATATATTTTGAATGAGGATCCATTATGACACAAGTCCTTGAACTGATCAAAATTACCTGGGATTTTGAGAGTTATCGTCTTAGTCCCACAGGTAGAGCATATTAGTAGCTTAAAGTGAGTATGCTCAACAGGTAGCACATCTGTTAGTGCAGATGCTTGTTCCAAGTTACCCTTGACCCACCTACTGTCTAGTTCCCATAGTATTCACGGGGACCTAGACTACCCTGCAAAACAGAATTACTTTACCTTAGGAACCCAAATCATATTGGGTCCTAGGTTTCTATTAGCATAAGCATGCAACTGCCTTCCTTGAGAAAACCTGTCTGGAAGACTGCCTCTGTCCCTATAATGTGGATAAGCCCTTGCTGTGGGCACAGAGAGGTTGTGCCAACAGTCAATGGCAAAGTGTCCCACTTTGCCGCAGCACCAACAAGAGTGAATGTTGTATCGCCATTTTCGACCTGATCTAGTGACTGATGTAGTCACGGTCCTAGGTCTCAAGGGGATAGGGCATGTTCTTGTTGCACAATTTCCTCTTCCATCGAGGCATGATGAAGGGTGGAACGAATGCATGATGTGAGCGTTATGAGGCCGAGAAGGTGGTGCCATTCTTTCAGGCATCTTCCTTGCTGAGGCTCCATGACGCCTGACATCATGACTTCTATTCTCCCTATCCCGTGTCCTCGAATGGAGAGAATTCTTCTGTGAACTAGGACATGCAGATCCTCACTTTGTTGTGGCAGTGGCCGTGAATACAAAGGGCTCAGAATGAGCCTTAGGTATTTCCACATGGGTGGCCATGACGCCTCTTGCACTATGGACGTTTCCACATGGGGACAATTCACCCTTGCAGTGACCACGATTATTCCTGTGGTCATACCTGAAGGCATGATGAGTTGCCTTCCCGCTTGGAGTGGGAGGTCGGAACACCGTTTCCCCATTTCTCCATCCCTGGATAATCCGGGAGATCCACCCGGTTTCTTGTTTTCTCTTTATAGCATCAACTTTGGAAAAGTTAGATACTATACGTCTCTCATTATCTAGACTATTCTCTAGAGTTGAGATCTTAGAGTCCTTGACCTTGTTGGACGCCAATTGGAGAACCAACAAGATCTTCAGTCGAGCAATCTCTCGATCTTGCTCCTCAGCAAGTAGATTGCTTTCCTGAAGGGCTCTCTTCAGGGAATAAGTATTTTCTGGAGGAGAGCAGTTTCTGTCTTCAGAAAAGTCAAAAGATGTGGGACAGGATGAAGATGATACCTGCTCATCTGGGTTATTGTCATTAGAATCAGTGACCAATGTTTCTTCCTCGTCGGAGCTGCTTTCCTCACTATCTTCTTCAGTCTCTGACAAGGATATTGGAGCTCTGATGCAATCCGAGGGATCCTTGCATTCATCTTCAGAAGTGAGGACGCCCACATATGCTTCATCCTCTGATTGGCAGCATATTTCAGCTTTCTCTGACCCCCCCCCCATCAGCTCTGAGATCATCATCCACAGAGATTTAGCCGTTTTGCATTTTTCCAACCTGGAGCGAGAGGCTCCAGACCAGACATCCATAATAATTTGTCGAATCCTCTGGTCCAGTTGGAAAAATGAGAGTTCCATCTCTGTCATCTCAGCAATGCACATGGGCACTTGGATCCCCGAGTCGGAGGTCTTCATGGGGATAAACGGACCCTCTTCCAGGATGAAGGATGCTCGTGGATCGATGGCATCCAGGTGAAATAATACTCTCATCCTCCAGATAGGATAATAATCCTTTGACCATGCAGGGAGTTTGAGTGGCAACACGTCATAATCCAGATCCATGCTTCTGACACTGGTGGCAGGATTCTGCTCAAGGTGTTAACCTTTTTGAAGAGCAACCTCCCTCTGATACCACTTGAAAGTCCACTAAGTGTCGGCTATGTGCACCTATGGGGGGGGGGGAATAGGTGACGTGTGGTTCTTTTGCGGAATTTACAGATGTACCTGCACAATAAAAACAACAAACACAGCACATAGAATACACAGCAAATTTATAGTGGTTCCCCGACTTGGGTACATCCACTTTCCCCCTTCGACCTATCTCCCCAACAAGGGACGACTCGGTCACTTCACCAACGGGATTGAAATCCAATCCCTTCACTAACGGAAGGAGCCCTTCCACACGTGAGAGTCAACACTCCCACAAAACGGGTTGCACCCAACCCTTACAACACGGAACAAAAGTTCCTTTACAACAAAAGTAAATATGGAATGTATATGAGATACAAACTTCTTTCGGAGACTACGGTGTTCCTCTTTGTTCGACGACATATTCTTGAAGTCGATGAAGAGTCTACAACCTTGTTCCCTCTTGGAGAGGATCTCCCCGTAACCGACGGCGGCAACACAAGCGGCGGCTAGCTTCGGGATCGGCGGCTACGATGAAGAGCGGCTGCAGAACTTGGAGATCCAAACTTCGTAGCGAAGCAAACTCGGTCTACCAACGGTCACTCTAGGATCAGTCGTCTCGATCGATTCGGACGGGGAAGTTTTTCCCGGTCAACAAATCGAGAGACAAGAGATCTCCGGATAGACGCGTGAGACTCAAGCTTTGCTAAGCTTCTGTCACCGGAGATCGGGAAGAAGAGCGATCTGCAGCGGCGACCACTTGACGCGAGCAGCGGCGGCGGAGCGGAGCGATTTCGCGAATTTAGGGTTACGTCGAGGCTCGGTTTTCTTTCTCTCTTGTCCGTCCTTTACTGTTCAAAATACCCATGTATTTATACTGTAGTATTCTCAAAGATGACCGTTTGTGGGACCCACAAAAGAAATCCCCAAAATCCGGTTCAAACTAATCCAGAAGCAGAATCCGGTTCAGCAGCATTCTGAGAAAAGGCCAAGTAAAAATCGGCGAGAATCGCAGACGATTCTCGACGAATCGGCGAGAATCACCAAGTGATTCTCGACGATTCGTCGAGAATCGTTTGTGATTCTCGTCGAATCTCTTGTCGATTCTCAACGAATTTGACTTTGTATTCATGGGCTGCTTGGCCACTGGTTCGGCGGGAATCACAAGTGATTCTCGCCGAATCTTACTTGGCACCATTTTGAGATGGCCAGAAGGAGTCGGCGAGAATCACTGATGATTCTCGTCGATTCGGCGAGAATCACCAAGTGATTCTCGCCGATTCGGCGAGAATCACTTGGTGATTCTCGTCGAATTTGCCTTGGACGATTTTTCGTCTTCCACCTAGGAGCTGCTCCTTGATCCTCCATGCTCCTTGTCTTCTCTTGCATATGAGCGGCCCTGTACTTGAAAGTAAGTGCACTCCAATAGAGAGAGTACACATAGGCCAACACACTGATCTGCTCAACGAGGGATTACGTCGTGCAGACCCGTGTATATTGACCTACTGCACCCTGACATTGGTGTGCACTTAGCGTGGAGAAACTGCAAGTACAACTTGAAAGAGTTTATCAAATACATTGTGAATTCATCTTAGCTTGACAGGTGGCTTCCTCAAATCTAGGTAATCGTGGATGCAATACCCAACATTCCTGTCATGAGTATTGTCCTTGGCAGCTTTCCAGACAGTTAAAATTATATTTCTAGAGGTAGGGCTCCACTGTTCAAAGTCTGGCCTTTGTTCTGCTTGTTCCTTAAACCTCTTCTTGGACAACCTTGTCTCTTCCTCCTTATGTAATGCCTCTTGCATGGCTTCAGATATAGGTTGAACAACCTTTTCAATATGGACATGGTCCTTGCCCTCAGGTGGGTTATACATTGTGCTCACATCTGCTTGAATCATGTCAAAGTCTGGAGGTGGATAAATGACCTGAGCTACTTCTGATTGCTCACCTCCAAGATAGGCAGTTTGAATCCCTGATTCAGCAACATTATCATCATCATAGAGTGGAGGATAGCCTAGTGTAGCTCTGATGGAATTAGATATCTATTTGGCATGGTCAGAGCTAGCTTTGACTAATACTCTCTCCCCCTTTATGACTTCTCTAGCCATGTGATCTCTGACATCATCCTTTTGAAACCTGATTTGACTATCCAAGTATCTGATGCCCTCTTTAAAAAATGGTTTCAGCTTTTGAAGTTGATCAGATATAGCTTTCTGGGAGGCTTGGATTGCAGTCTTTACAGCAGAAATTTCCTCTTGAAATACTTTATCAAAGTCAGCTTTAGCAGCAGCAGTAGATGTAGAAGGTTCATCAGCCTTGTTCTTCAACTCAGTGATTATAGCATTATGAGAATCAGTCAAATTGTCATTCATTCTTATTTGATTTTCCAGTACATACCCTTGCTTTAATGCTATATCATCAACCTGTGCCTTGATCTTCTCCTGATGTGTTGCCAGATAGACTACTGCATTCCCACCCTTGTGGAAGCAGTCAGTCATCTCCTTCTTGTTCAGGTTCATCTCAAACCTTATGGATTTTATATCTTGGGCAAGATCAAACTGTAAAGCTTTGTGCCCTTCATCTACATAAGCCTCTATAGCTTTTCTCTGTTCATCCAGTTTAATCTGCATTGCAATCATTAATGCACTATAATCAACAGTTGGAGCTTGTTGAACTATAGGCTGTGGGGCTATAGATTGCAGAGCTTTCTTATAACTCTGACTTCTCCTTTTAAAAGCATACAGTTTCTTCTTCTTAGCCCTAGCACTCTCCTCATCTTCAGAGGCAGAAGTGCTGGCTATGTCAACCCTATCCTTAGGGCTTGGAGGTTTGTCAGCTTGCACATCAGGTGCCTTCTCAGTTTCTAGCCTAATAGGATCTTCTACATCTTGTACTTGCTCCCCCTCAGCAGCAGCAGTATCTCTTCCAGCAGTTTCTTTGTCCATGTCAAAATCAGCTTGATTTAGATTTAGAAATAAATCTTCCATGGTGAACTCTTGAGGTGATTGAGCTGGAGACATTCTTTGCTCTTCAACTTCTGGATCAGGAATTACTGGAACAGCAGATGTGTCTTTGATAACAACATCTGGTTCTTGACTATGCAGCTGAGTTTGCTGAGGAACATCAGACAAATCAGCATCTTCTATAAGATATTCTAAAGTATTTAGGTAAGTGAGTACCTCTTGGATGATGATGGTGGCTTGCTCACTGTCCAGTGTAGATGGTTCTTCTACAACTGGAGGCTCCCCCTGGCTTTGATCCCTGTGGATGGGGCTAGCCTGTGGTAGCTCCCCCTGGATCTCAGCAGTCTCTTGAGCAGCAGGAGTCTTCTCTGCAGGCTCTTCCTCTGATCATCAGGAGTGAAGACAACATGTTCTTCACTCCCAGAACTACTTGTGGACACTTGTTCCACAGGAGCTGTCTTCCTTTTCTTCTTTGGAGGAGTATCTTTCTTAGTAACTGTCTTCTCTGGGGTTGGCATTTCCTTGGACAACACCCTGTCCCATCTTGAAAAGATCCTTAGATCCATCTTCCTCATGTGGTTTATCTTGCTGCCTGCAGCAGTATTCATTACCTCTGGTATGGTACCAGCTAGGTAGAGACTAAGGATCCTTCCCAGATTGGGCTTCTTCAAGCTCTCCTTAATTTTCTCATAAACAACTGTAGACCAATCTATTTTCAGAGTAAAGATTATCCTTGTCATGATGCCAAACATATGGGCAGACACTCTGTCATGCCCTCCAGGCTTGCTGAGTAAGACTTTTCCCACAATCTCAGACATGAACTTTCCTTGGTTATTCATGCCTTTTCTATTGAAAACAGAACCCAGCTTCATCTTTGGATCAAGTCCACACCAGGTTAAAGCTTCCCTGGTCTTTGAAGCAGTAACCTCTTCTTTATCTTGAATTTTTGGTAGCTGAAGCACCTTCCTCAGATTTTTAGGTGAAACCTTGACCTTAGTTCCATGAACTCTGGATTTGATTCTGAATCCAGATTCATCTACTTCAGCTCCATTAAGGAATTCAAGTACCTCCTTCTTCCAAATCTTTGTAGGTTCTGACACTAGATATTCTAGTCCAGAATCGACGACTAGGGTTACAACCGCCTTGATTTCGGCATCTACATCGTTGAACGCGCCGCGCACAAGCTCATAACCCTCGTTAACATTCTCCTCAAGCTTAGGTGCCATTAGGGTTTGTAGAATTTGTCTTTAGAAAAGAGAGGTGTCGACACAGTAGTTTTGGTCTCGAAACTTTGAAAGCGTGTCGACAAACAAAGACAGAACCCTATTTATACCTGTCTAATTTTGAAGATGAACAGGCGGGACAGCGAACTTAAAATGTGTCGACACTGGCAATAAGTGTCGACACTGACTTATAATGTCTCGACACACATGTGTCGACACAAGTTTAGTCAACAGATTTTATGTGTCGACACTTGGTTATGTGTCGACACAACATAACTCGACACTTTGTCGAGACTTTACTTAGAAAATTCTGAGTAAAACATAAGTGTCGACACCACATTGGATGTGTCGACACCTACTTGTCATGTGTCGACACTAACATTCTGAAGTGTCGACACCAACATCCTGAATGTGTCGACACCTTTTTCCTGAAGTGTCGACACCACTATTCTGTGTCGACATAGACTTGTCTATGTGTCGACACCTTTTTACTTAGCCAATTTTAATTCTGTAAACTTATTCTAAGTTTATCATTCCTAGTTTAATTTTGAATCTATTGAACTTAGCTTCTTCTAGGGGCTTAGTAAACATATCAGCTATCTGATTATCAGTTTTTACATATTCTAATGAAATATCTTCTCTTTCTACATGCTCCCTAAGAAAATAATATTTAATTTCAATATGTTTAGTTCTACTATGAGATACAGGGTTATTAGCTATTGAAATAGCACTTGTAGAATCACAGAAGAGTGGAGTTCTACTTACCTGAAATCCATAGTCCTCTAGCTGATGTTGTATCCACAGAAGTTGAGCACAACAACTTCCTGCAGCGACATACTCTGACTCTGCAGTGGAGATAGCCACACTTATTTGCTTCTTGCTACTCCATGAAATTAGTCTCCCACCTAGGAATTGACAGGTTCCAGTAGTGCTCTTTCTATCTTCTTTGCATCCTGCAAAGTCTGCATCTGAATAACCTGTTAGATCAAAATCTCCATTCCTAGGGTACCAGAGGCCTAGATAGGGAGTGCCCTTTAGATATCTCAATATCTTTTTGACTGCTGTCAAATGAGACTCTTTAGGGCAGGCTTGATACCTGGCACAAACACATGTAGCATACATGATGTCAGGTATACTAGCAGTCAAGTATAATAGGGAGCCAACTATCCCTCTATACAAGGTTTCATCTACAGGTTTCCCTGCATCATCCTTGCTAAGAGACATACTTGACCCCATAGGAGTCTTCATGGTACTGGATGAATCCATACCATACTTCCTTATGAGTTCTAGGGTGAACTTGGACTGACATATGGATAAACCACTTTCAGTCTGTTTAACTTGGAGACCCAAGAAAAACTTCAGCTCTCCCATACTACTCATCTCAAACTGACATTGCATAAGTTTTGCAAACTTTTTGCAAAGGCTGCTTTCAGTAGACCCAAATATAATGTCATCTACATATATTTGGACTAGTATTACTTTGCCTCTAGATTCCCTAAGGAATAGAGTCTTATCTATTTTCCCCCTTGAGAACTTGTTCTCAATGAGGAAACTAGATAGGGTTTCATACCAAGCCCTAGGGGCTTGCTTTAACCCATATAAAGCTTTCGTAAGTCTATAGACATGATGAGGTAGAGTTGGATCAACAAAACCTGAAGGCTGCTCCACATAGACTTCTTCCTTAAGATTACCATTTAGGAATGCTGACTTGACATCCATTTAGTATACCTTGAATCCTTGATAGGTTGCATAGGCCAAGAACATCCTTATGGCTTCCAGTCTGGCTACTGGAGCAAAAGTTTGATCAAAATCAATACCTTCTTCTTGCTTATATCCTTTAGCAACCATTCTAGCCTTATTCTTAATGATGACCCCTTGTTCATCCATCTTATTCCTATAGATCCACTTAGTTCCTATTACATTGTGGTCTTTAGGTTTAGGAACCAATTCCCAGACCTTGCACCTCTTGAACTGATTAAGCTCTTCTTGCATTGCTTAAGTCCATTGTGGATCTTGTATTGCTTCTTCAAACTTCTTAGGTTTAACTTGAGACAGAAAACTGGAATAGATTGCAGCATTCTGATTTCTGCTCCTTGTTTGAACTCCTTGTCTTGGATCTCCAATAATCTGCTCTATTGGATGATCTCTAAGATGCCTGTGGGCTGGAGGCATCCTAACTTCTGGTTGAACCACTTCAACATCTGCATCATGCTGTACTCCTTGTATTTCTTCAGCAATTGGCACATGTAGTTCTCCCCCTGGACAACAGCTACTGTCTTCTACTTGCTGTCTTGCAGCAGGCACTTCTTCTATAGTAAGCTTGTCCATTTTCTTTGTCAAACCTGTGGGGTTGCATACACTACTAGACAACTCATTATTAATAAGTTTAGTCTCATCAAAAACTACATGCACTGATTCTTCTACAACTTGTGTAGTCAAGTTGTAGACTCTATAAGCCTTACTATTATTGTTGTACCCAACAAAAATTCCCTCTTGGGACTTGGCAGCAAACTTAGTTAAGTAAGACTTCTCATTGTTAAGTATGAAGCATTTGCAACCAAAGATCCTAAAATAGGATAGGTTTGGTTTCCTGCCTTTCACAACTTCATAGGGGGTCTTGTTAAGCCTTTTAATGATGGTAGCCCTATTTATAACATGGCATGCAGTGTTAACTACTTCAGCCCAGAAATATTCTGGCAGTGATGTATCACTTAGTAGGGTCCTACCAGCCTCTATCAAGGTTCTATTCTTCCTCTCAGCAATGTCATTTTGCTGAGGTGTTCTTGGTGAAGAGAATTCTTGAAATATCCCAAAGTCTTCACACAATTTTGTCATGCTATCAGACTGAAATTCAGTACCATGGTCACTTCTAATTTTGACCACTGTACTATTTAGTTCATTCTGAATTTGCTTGACAAAGCTATAGAAGACACTAGGTGTTTCAGATTTCTGTCTTAAGAAGAACACCCAGGAAAACCTTGAGTAGTCATCTACAACTACAAAGGTATAGACCTTCCTACCTAAGCTGTGAACTGGCATTGGACCAAAGAGATCCATATGCAAGAGGTATAAACACCTCACAGCATCTTTGTTCTCTATTCTTCTAAAGGTGGATTTAGTCTGCTTGACCTTTTGACAAGCTGAGCAAATACCATCTTTAACACACTTAACTTGAGGACCATTCCTCACTAACTCTTTGCTAAAGAGTTTGCTAATAGTCTTGTAGTTAAGATGGGCAAGCCTCTTGTGCCATTTGACACAATAAGAGACTGTCTCATCAGCTACAAGACAAACTGGAGAACCATTGTTCTCAACCATAATGTCTAGGCAGTAGACATTCCTCTTCCTATAACCTGTAAAAATGATCTCTTGATCACTTGACCTCTTGATATGACAACCATTTTTAACAAATGAGATGTCATACCCTACATCACTTAATTGACTTATACTTATTAGGTTGTGTTTCAACCATTTAACATAAGCCACTTGAGTAATGGTAACTAAGTTTGTAGAAATGTTACCAAATCCTTTGATGATTCCTTTTTCAGAACCACCAAAGGTTACTTTTGGATCATCTTTTATTGGAATATAGTCCTTTAGTAATCTTCTTGTTCCAGTCATATGTCTGGAACATCCACTGTCCAAGTACCATGTAGGGGTATGGCCACTTGGACTCACCTGCAAAACAGATTAATGAACCTTAGAACCCAAAGAATTCTTGGGTCCTTGGTACTTGTTAGTCTGCAACTTGACAAAACTACCTACTGGCTTTCCACCAGGTAGCTTGCTACTCACTTTGGCATTAACATTGTGTCAACAGTCCACGGCAAAGTGGCCAACCTTGCCACAGCACCAGCATTCAAACTTGTTGTACCTTTGCTTAGGTACAGCCTTTGCTGTCTTATCTACAGCAGACTTGGTGAATGCTGGGGCTTTGCCTTTGGACTTGGACTTGGACTGCTCAGTCCTTGCAGGTCTAATAAAGCCCAGTCCAGCCTTGCCTTTATGATGAACAAAATCATCAATTAAAGGTAACACTGACTTAGGTTTAGAAAACCTAGCAACTAAGTCCTTCTCCTTCTGAAGATTGATCTCCAGACTCTTAATTTGATCATTCTTAAAAGTGATAGTCCCCATCTGAATCACTGTTATGTGTTTCAGTCTGACTATCTTATTCAGCTTTTGATCAAATTGCTTCTCAAAGTCTGTTGCAGCAGCTTTAAGATCAGCAATTTCTTTTGCCTGACTTTTGGCTAGGGACTTGATTTTCTTGTAAGCTTGCAACAACACCTTATATTCATCTATAAGCTGATGAATATCATCCTCAGACTCAGATACATTCTCATCACTTGATGAAGAAGAATCTGAATCTGAACTAGAACAAGAAACTGAACTTGAACTTGAACCTTGTACCTGACTGGGTCCTGGCTGCTCCAGGATTTTGGCACTCTCTGTCAAAGCCATTAGCCCTTGGCATTGACTGTTTTCTTGTTCATAAATAGACTCCATTAACTGCATGAATTCTTCCTCTTCTTCTTCAGCAAACAGCCCTATGTAGGCTTCAGCTTCAGACTCAGTTTCTGAAGAAGAGATATCTGATAGAGTCTTCTCTTTCTTGGCTACAAAAGACTTCTCTTTCTTGCCTTTGAAGTGAGCCTTTTTCCTGTCACCAGATTCCTTTCTCTTCTCTGGACAATCTGCAATAACATGGCCCTGTTTATTGCAGCAATAGCACACTATTTTTGATTCAGTTGCCTTGCTTGACTTTGTCCTCTTCCTGTCTTTCTTTGAAGGCTTTTTCTCCTGATAAAAGACTTCCTTTCCCTTTGAAGTAGAAGGTCTTGACCTCCACTGTTTCTTCTTCAAGAATTTCTGAAAGTGTCTAGTGAAGGCAGCAAAGTCTTCATCACTTTCACTGCTCTCACTCTTTGTGCTGACTGACACATCAGACTCTGAATCAACTACCTCTGGAGGTGGAGTTGATGACTTATTCCTGCACTTTCTGGGAACTTCTGTCTTGAAAGCAACTGATCTTTCCTTGTGTTCAATTCTTGTTGACTTCTCCTCCTCTTTCCTCACTATCAACTGCATCTCATATGACAATAACTTGCCAAACAGTGTAGGAGGAGGAATTTCCCCCAACTTAGCCATTTCTCTTATGGCATAGATCTTGGTGTCCCAATCTTTGGTTAGGGACCTTAGGAACTTGTCATTAAGTTCATAGTTACTGAACTCTCTTCCATAAGACATGAGTTCATTAACTATTCTGTAGAACTTCTTGTAGCACTCAGTTATGCTATCACCTTTACCTTGTCTAAAACTCTCATACTCCTGATTTAGCAAGGATTTTCTATCTTGCCTAACTTCTTCAGATCCTTCCATATACACTATAAGAGTGTCCCACATCTCCTTGGCTGTCTTGCAGTGTATAAGATTCTGAAAGGTTGCATCATCAATGACACTCACTATTATGTTCTGTGCCCTCTTATCCATTATGGCTAGGACAATCTCATCCTTAGTCATCTCAGAGAAATCCTTTGAAGTTCTCTGATTTGCATCCAAAACTGAAATCTTCATGGGCACATAAGGCCCTTCCTTTACTGTGATGTAGATTTTAGGGTCTGAGGCCTCCATAAACAGCCTTACCCTTTCCTTCCAGATCCCAGAGATCTCTTTCCTGCATATGGGTAATTTCATGGAATCCAATTCCTTGTGATTCTCAGAGGAACCCATGTTTCTTGATTTTCTTGAATTTCTTGAATCTGTGTTTTGCCTTATACTGAATCTGTCAAACAGGATCTCCTTAGACTGTTAGTCCTTTTTGAGGAACCTCCCTCTGATATCACTTGAAAGATATGGTACCTAAACACCTAGAGGGGGGGGTGAATAGGTGACCTAATCCTTTTTAAACTTTAATGGCAACAAACAGTTATATCACAGAAAACTAACTAGTTTATCACAGCAAACACAGCAATAATCACAGCACAGCATACACAGTGGTTTATAGTGGTTCCCCAAGATATGGGTACATCCACTTTCCCCCTTCGCCTATCTAGCAGTGTACTAGATTCGGCCAAACTCCTCCACTGTCTCAGAACCCAAATTGGTTCCTACACCTCAGGCCCAAAGCCTTACAACTCAGCTTTATCCCAAAGCCTACACTCAGCCAATCAAGGCCTACACTCAGCCAACCAAGGCCTACACTCAGCCAACCAAGGCCTACACTCAGGCAACCAAGGCCTACACTCAGAGATCTCAATCTCCTACACTCAGGCTCTCAAGCCCTACCCTCAACCTTTATAATTATAGGCTTACAATTCTCTCAGATCCAAAGGATCCTACAAGTTAAAAATGTATTACAGAAATAACTCAACAAATCAGAAATAAAAGAGGGGAGTTGAGAGTTTCTTGATGAGTTCTTGGAAGAACTCAGCTGGATTCAATCTGACTTAGCTTTCTTCAAAGATTCTTGAGTAGAACTGAATAAGACTGAATCCTCCTGCAGTTGTTCCTTGACCTCTGCCACTTAAGATCCAGAATGAATCTGAATCCTTCTTCTCAGCCTAGTTCCAACGGCTGATTTCTTGGATGGAGCCCTCTCTCTCCAACTTCTTAGATCTGCTCTTGGACTGCAAGATCTTCTTGTGTTAATACTCTATGTACCACTTGTTCTTCAATAATGTGATCCACTTGAACAACAATCTGAACAACAGTTTCTGTAAACTGTAGGTGCCTATTTATAGGCCTTCTTTATGGTAACCGGCTGGTCTGGTTCATAACTGACTTCTGACATCTCTGACAGGTGCTGTAGACCGGCTGGAACGGCAGCTGTCAAGTCATCCAGTCATTTCTTGAAAATCTCTAACTGTCTGAAAGTGTCGAGACTTTCTGTCTTTAAGTGTCGACACTTATAGACCAAGTGTCGACACATGTTGTGTAAGTGTCGACACAAGTCTACAAGGTGTCGACACAACTCCTTGTGTGTCTCGACACAGATTCTTCTGCATGTGTCGACACTGAAATTGAGTGTCGACACAAGTACTTGTTCTTCTAGCTTTTGCTGAATTCTTCTAAGTGTCGACACATCTCCTTTGTGTCGACACATCTTCATGTGTTGGAACTGTTAAGTGTCGACACTACTTCTTGGTGTCGACACATAGTCTTTAATGTCGATACTTGCTGAGTGTCGACACACCTTCTTCTTGTTGAGACTTCAGCTGAGTGTCGACACATTCCTTTAGTGTCGACACTTGTACTTAGAATATTTTGTTGATAATTCTGTTCTTTGCTAAGTGTCGACACAGCTCCATGTGTCGACACTTTCTTCAAGTGTAGAGTTTTTAGCTGAGTGTCGACACATTGTGCTGGGTGTCGACACATACTTCATGTGTTGACTCTTCTGGTGAGTGTCGACACATTGTGCTAAGTGTCGACACATACTTCATGTGTTGACTCTTCTGGTGAGTGTCGACACATTGTGCTGGGTGTCGACACAAACTTCAAGTGCTGAATCTTCTGTTGAGTGTCGACACATTGTTCTGAGTGTCGACACTTTAACTTAGTCTCTGCAGACTTTTGCTGAGTGTCGACACAGCTTCAAGTGTCGACACTTTCTGGTGTTGACACAGCTTCACTGGGTGTCGACACAGCTCCTTGTGTCGACACTTTCTGTCTGCACTTTCCTTCACTGAGTGTCGACACAGCTCCCAGTGTCGACACTTTCTGTCTGGTGTCGACTCTGCATCCCAGGTGTCGACATAATGACTCCAAGTGTCGACACTGCTTGTCTGGGTGTCGACACAAGTCTTCTTAAGTGTCGACACTTTCCCTCTGGGTGTCGACACATGGACTTAGAAACTTTTTGCTTCAGTCCAGTGGTTTCTTAACCTGCACAAGTAAACTCAACATTCATCAAATACATTATGATGTATATCATTGAGTTGGGTGAGGCTTCTTCAAATCAGGTACATTTGACCAATGTACCCAACACCATGTATGTCCTAAAGAGTCTCATTATTTAGCTGTTAAAAGAATTTTTAGATATCTCAAGGGCACCCCTGATCTTGGCCTGTGGTATAATAGGAATAATGATTTTTAACTAATTGGGTATCCAGATGTAGATTTTGCAGGTTGTAGAGAAGACACGAAAAGCACATCTTGAACCTATCAGTTTCTAGGAAGAAGACTGGTTTCTTAGAGCAGCAAGAAGAGGACTAGTATAGTTGTTGAAACCAAAAACTCGTTCTCTATAGAGTTCACCCTTGGGGAAGGGGTGATCACACACTTAATTCTCCCTCGCAAGCCAAACAACTAAGGGATCAAAATAGGGGAAAGACCCAAGGGCTCGGCATGGAGGTCCAACCACACACCCGGAAGATCGTAGAGCGCTTCCCCTCCTTATCCAATTGCTGAGCTAAGGATACCTCAGAAAGCGCAGGAAGACTGGGGTACAAATAAGCATGCCTTCTGACCCCCTTGGGTCTATATAGATTTCTTAAAACTTCCTGCAACTAGTCAACCTTTGTTATTCCGAACAGCTATATGCAGCCCAACTGGGTCTACCAATAGCATAACTCCACTGTTCTAGAAGGCTATAGATAGACCGGCAGAGGTGGAGTGGTAAAAAGACATCACAAGAGACTAGGTGAGTGGCCCTCTAGAACCATCACTCGCTGGGGGCGGCGAGTGCTCGATGGAGCTGGCACTCGCCGCCTCTTCCTAGCCTTGGGCGAGTGCGGGCCCGGCCTGCCCCACTCACCCGCTACTCTTCGATCCTCTGGGCGAGTGCGAGCCGACCTGCTCCACTCGCCCGCTGCAATCCTAGCCCCTAGAACGAGTGTTAGCTGACCTGCCCCACTCATCCCTCGTACGATCCACCCCTCTTGGGCGAGCCAAAGGGGCATCCAAGTATCTCTCCTCCCTCCGGCTCGCCTAGGACCCAGAATGCTGGAATTTGGTCGATTTGGCTCCTGTCGACCACTACTCGCCGGATATGGGATTGTACACAATCCTCACTCTTTGTGAGGTTATCCTAAGCTCAGAAAGAATCATCCAACCCCGTAATATGAGGTGAGTGTGATAGGGGCCAGAGAATCTTTTTGTGGGCTCCACCAGTGGCTATAAATACATGCCTACGTACCTGGGTAGCGTCCACCATTCCCTTTACTTGAGCCTTACCGAGATGCCTCACTCCAAAGAGCTCCAAGAGAAGCTTAGCCGCGCCCGCGAGCTCAACTCCACTCGCGTTGCTACGCTAGTCGGCATATCTCCTAATGCTGCACTGCACGAGCCGACAAAATCAAATCCTGCCAAGAAGGCTAAGTCCATCCCAAAAGATGTTGAATCCATCTACCGCGACCTGGAATCCACCTTGACTCCCGGGCTAGACTCCTCCTCAAAACCGGTTGCGGATCCTAAGGGGAAAATGGTCATCGACATTCCAGCCGAGCCCAAGAACCATCAGACCGATGCCGAGACCTCCATGCCACGAGTCCATACCCCACAAGATGACTCGCGGCCTCAGAATCCCCCTGACACTCGCCTACAGAGCAAATCACCTCCCTTTGGGACCATGGGGTTGGACCCGCTAAAGTCCAGGTCGCCAGCTCGCACTCCTTATCAGTAGCTCGCACCTACTCCTGCACTCGAGGGGGAAAGGGCCAGAGACATCCTGGTTCCCAGCTACAACCTCATCTCCCCAAGAATCCATCCTCAGGGTCCCGGTAAGAACTTAGCCTTACCTCCTTAGCACACCCCCCAATAACTGCAGAGCTCGTCCCATAAGCTCCACTTTTACTATAATATTTTCCCCAGGCATCTTTATTGCATTCGCACCCTCTTACTTCCGAAGTTGATTGTTTTTGCAGGTCTCCCTGCTCCGTCTGAAGTCGAGGAATCTTCAGAACTAGCTCGCCGCTCGCCACCCCCGGACTCGGGGATGATGGAAATCTTCTTGGATGACTTGCTGGATCCTGCCGAGGTGAGACGGCGAGTAGTAGAAATGCTGAAAAAGCAGGACGCCGGCTTGCGCCAACTTCAAGCAGACAATGCATATAGCAAGCAGAGACTACAGGCGCTAGAGCGGGACTATGTGCTGCTCACGGATAATATGGAATATGGCTCGGCGCACGAGATGATTTCCCCCACCCTAGTTATGGAGAGACTTGATAAAAACATGCAGACCTTCAGTCGGGACCTGGACATGGTCCATAAGTTCCTCAGCCCGCACCAACCTCTGGGGATGGGTGAGCGGGGTCGGGGTAGATGGAAATGGCTCCCTAGCTTAGCCTATCGATCCTCTCCCACCAATACCCCCAGCTTGCGTGTGTCGACCGAAATTTTTATGCTTGTTATGAACTTCTTCCTTCTTTGGACTGTGAATGTCCATGTCTCTAACAACTTGAATAATTTTTAGAAGTCAATATGCTACTCGAAATAACATGTTGTGCCATCTAGGTTCACCTCGCACTAGGTTAGGCCAAGTCGCCGGGTCGACGGGTCGGAGTCAGCGAGTTGGGGTTGGCGAGCTGTACTGACCGTCTGCTCGGTCATAAATCTGATTTTCTATAAATAGACCCCCTCACCAACCCCCGGGCATTGCCTTTATTGCATTCATACCCCCTCCTGCTGCTCTTCTTGCTACCTGCTCTCGCACCCCAACCCTTTTGCAGACATGGGCAAGACGCGACCTGATGCCGACGGGCGGTCCAAGTGAGCCCGGCATAGCCGAGTATGTGCCCCCTGGCTATGCGGCGCGTCGGCCCGCAGAGGGCGAGACCATTAATTCATTCTATGAGGATGAGCTCACCTTCCCCATCTCACATTCGAGGTGGTGCATGCGCAACTGAACTCAAATGTGATCGCCATGATGGTCGTATTTTCCTGCTTCTTTCGTTGGGAGTGGATTGAATTCAATCTCACCATCTTTCGCGAGCTCTTCACCTACCGCACGACCAATGATAGGGTCACATATCTGACGGGCTCGCACATCAAGGTTCGTGAGACCGCGAACAAGAATCAGAACTGGGTATCCAAGATCGTCTTCATTAAGGGAAACCTGGGCAACATACCCTTCTCCCCTAAGCAGAAGAGCGAGGAGGTGTACCCCCCCCCCCCCCCGACAGTATCGGTCGTTGATGTCGAGCTGCATAAGTTCTTCCTTGAGAAGGGCTTTGAGGTCGCCATCCTGCGGAGGGGCATCGACTCGCATCCCCCAGTCCTCCCTAGCGAAGGTATAGTTTCCCTTTTCTCTTTACTGGCTCGCCTACGATTATCGCTTTCTAACTCAAGTAATTTCCTATAGGGGAGCGATCAATCCCCAAGCATCCGCCCTATGCGGACTCGAGACACTACCCGGACCCGCTCGCGCACGAGCGGGCAGCCGCGGCAGCTTACCGCGGGGAACTGGGGTCATGTTTACCCTCCTCCAGCAAGAGGTGACCTGACCGTGCTGGATCCAGCTCGCCTCGCCTCCCCCCGCCGCCAAAAAAACTGAGGAAAGCTCTGGTGGTCTCCAAGGAGAGACAATAACATCAACAACCAAAATATATGAGTTCGCTGGAGACAACACCTGAAGGGTCACCAGAGAGATCGCTAAAGGACTCACCGAGGAAAGACCTGGAGGGTGGCGAGCCCTTCGCTCCCCTTGCTGCAGTGAAAACTGTGGCCCATGAGATGGGCCTGCCGAAGGGTCACCATCTCTTCAGCCTTGGGGGGAATCAAAGGACTCGGTCGTCGAGCCGATGGTCCGATGGGATGAGCAGGGCCATAGTGACTCCATCTCCTCCCTCCACCCATCTTGGTCAGGTCGTCAACCCCCAACTGGGCATGCCTATGCGCTCGGCTTCGGCATGTATGGGCGCAAGGACGTCGAAGCCTACAAGGGCATGACCCTGTGCCAGCTCGGTCATGAGGGCTTGCAAGCCCAGATGCGGGCCCTAGAGATGCATCACATGGTGGTCCTCCGCGTCTTCAACCTCAACCACCTCCTACTAAAAGCCGAGAAGGATCGTGACCTTCCTAAGGATAACTCTGCCGATCTGGAGAGGCGGCTTGGCATTGCCGAGGACATCCTCGCAAAAGCGGTCGGTGCGATGGTAATCGTCGGCTACCCCCTACCTTTTTCAAATAGGATTTTTCAAGCATATTGATCTTACCTTGCCCTTCCTCCCAGGACGCTGAAGCCGTGAGCGAGCTGCAAGCTCGCGCAGCTGAGATGGAGATTCACGCTGCCGAGCAGGAGAAGGAGAATAAAAAATTGAAGGCGGAGAACAAGGAGCTCCAGAGCGAGCTGATCCGGCAAACGAACGTCTTTTTCCCTCTATTCGACAGCGAGCCAAGCTGTAACACCCCCTATCCGTCACATAGCATATAACAGTAGGTCCGGCCGGGGCCCGATGTCATATACCACAGACAGACTGGAAGGTTACGCAATGGAAACCATCCTGCCAATAATCAACGTCCTACACAGAGTACATTCTAACGGAAGCAATTTAAAAGTTGCAAACTAAGAACCCAGCCAACAGCATGAATGTTCACTACAATAACACAATAGAAATGAACGTACAAATACACAAGTATTTGGCCTTATGGCCTTACAATAGTTTACTCAAATATAAGTGTCTTCCCAACCTCGGCACGCAGGTCGGTCATACATGAGAATAAAAGAAAACACTCAAAATTAGGCCTTCGAGAGCCGGCTCAACAAGGGCTTTTGCCCTCTATTTGCCACTCGGCTCCACAGCACCTGCAAGCAACAATCCACCGAGCAGTGGCAAACAAAAGCAACGGTCAGCTATGCTGACCAAATTATAATGATCTCGCCCCCAAACTCGTGGCAGCAATGTTCCTTCCCTGCACTTTATTAGCATTGCCATATTATAGAGAAATTACACATCATCACAGGCGTAGGCTCCCACGGCCACACACCTCGTGCTCTCAGGGCACATTCTCGGTGAACCCGGTCAAAGTCCGCGGTCTCACCACCGCCCCTTGAACGGCAAATTCTCGTGAGCATTATGGTCTTTCTGGCCACTGCCTAAGACCCTCCATCTATGCCAACGACGAGTACCATGTACCTTAGGTCTCTCTAACCGAACCACATAGAGCGGGTACAGTTCTGCCTAACCCGTTGCTCACACCGCAACGTCAATTTAAGCCGTTTGCGCGGGTCAAGCTTCCCTGAGTCCCAATCCGATCACACACTTTACATAACCCGGTTATGTACAAGTTGGCTCTCAGGCTACCATGTTGGCAGAATCACGCATCTACCCAGTTTTTTGAGTGCACCCTGGAGTTAGTCCCCAAGGCTCCTTGTTGCAATCTACTAAGTAGAAAACCCAAAAAATAATCATCTGCGCTGAGTATTCTCCGACCATTCATGCAATGCAACATCACCATTCATGCAATGCAACATCACCGATCCAGGCCAACTTGTCTGGGTAACCTTCACACATCATACCTATGTCCGTTTCTCGATCACGGACTCTACATGCAAAACAACGGGGACTATTCATGTCTACCCGAAGGAACACCTCACACTCACCGCATACTCGCGAGAGCGGGCTTCCTATGTAAGGGAAAAGAGGACTTCACATGTCCAAGATGAGAATCATTACCCTAGCATTCCTCTTTGACGCCATGAAGATCTATGCGAATGAAAAGCATCGCAATGTCCTCGCCACCGTAGATCCGAACTCAGCTTGCGATTTGGGGCTCTGAAGCTTCACCGGCGGCCGGATCTCTCTTCCTTCTCTCTAGAACTTTAGAAAGAGAAAACCCAAATAGAATGATGGTTTCTAAGCCCTATTCCCGGGTATATCCCAGCAAGAACAGCTCTGAGCCGTTGGATCCCAAAATAAGGAAACGGACGGCCACAATTCGCACTTAAAATCCAAAACCTGGGCCAAACACGGCGTTTGACACGCCCGTGTCCAAGGTCGTGTGCCACATTTGATGCTGAAACCATCGCATCCCAAAAATTACACGGGCTTTCGACACGCCCGTGTCAGGCTGAACACGCATGTGTCAACCAGTACACGCTTGTGTAGCTGGCCGTGTTCCTCCATCGACATAGGACCAACACCCACCCGAGAAGAACATGGGTATTCGAAATGCCCATGTCAAATTTGACACGCCCGTGTCTTGTAAGACCCCCTTTTTTCTTTTTAAAACAACGGGGTCTTAGGCCCAGAACCGCAGCTTTGCGGTGACACCTTCGCACCTGGGAAGGTCATCACTATAAAACGCCGATTCTGCCGGCCAAATCGATCACAACTGTAGCCAATGGTAAAGCAAGTCCACAGAAATCACATATATATAAATATTCTCCACGAAGGGAGTATCCACAGTTATAGCAAAATACTAAATCTTGGGTTCATGCCCGGTACATCAAGTCCTCACTACAAATCTCTCAACACGAAACCAAATACTGTAACTAATAATGATTAGGACTCACAGTCCCTGTCATCTGAACTTCGGTACTAGACTGTCCCATCTCTATGTGTGCCGACCTCCGGGGCTGCTCCTCCATGCTGGGCTCCACGGTCCCCTAAAATGATGTGGTTCGAAAACCGTTAGTCTAAAAGACTAAGTCCTATCATCCCCTGCCCCTTCCCCCATGGCTCCTAGGCACCGAGCGGGGAGAAGGAAAGGAGAGGACATGAAAGTGGAGAATAACAAACAAGCAGGTGGCGACGGAACTAATCTAGCAGTTCTATAATATTTAAGACAGTAATAAGGATATGAAAAACTGAATAAGAAAGTAACCTTAACTTATATAAAAAACACATAAGCCAAGGGATCTTTTGCGGGGCTCCTATTGTATAAAAGTCTCATACCAATTTATACGATAGGGTGACGGTTATCTAGCAACCTACATTTTTATTTACTGAAATAGAACCTTAACTTATAAGCACGCTCGCATGAACTTATAAACCAAGGGGTCGTTTTGCAGGGCTTATTGTATAAGCGTCTCATACAACTTATACAATAGGTGTTGGGGTTCTATGCAATGATTATGCTATGAAATACAATTATGCCATGATGTGAACATGCAAGTGCAACTCACCCACTTCGACTCTGTGTACACAGACCTTTAGTTCCCCCTTTCTGGAGTCGAACCTCCCAGGATACCTCCGTAGTGGCAAACAGAAGTGGTGGGTTGGGCCTCGCCCACCTCTAAACCGGTAATTGCACTACCAGTCAGACCTATCATATGTCTCGACGTTGGTGCACTAAGTGGAGCTCATGCGTACTCTTGTTGGCTGGCACACCGGACTTCATTTGGCCAAGTGCTAAACCACACTCGCCGAGTCAATGTGTTGGCGTCGGTGCATCGACTCTCCAACACCGAAGACTCATCACCTTATACTTTATGCACATGCAACCTTATTTATCAGCTCCGAGCTAAAGCTCCCCGGACCAACCAGTCCGTCATAACAACAACCGAGCTAAAGCTCGCCGGGCCATCCTGCCCATCACAAACAATAACCAAGCCAAAGCTCGACGGGCCAACCTGCCCATCATAAACAACAACCGAGCCAAAGCTCGCCGGGCCAACCTACCCACCACCAAAACCACTGAGCCTACAGCCCGGGTGACCCATCCTACCACCCCGATACGTCGAGATGAGTGAAGGTGAAACCCTAGATTTACTAGTTACTCTTGCATTTCAGTTTTGCCTACAATTTAGGTTTAGCCTGGGACTGCCCAAGGTATACCCCGTAAAGGGCTCTCAAAGGCACTAGGAACTACGATGGGATTACGCCCAAAGCTCCCTTTCGCAGGGCACTTATTCTTGTTAGTTAATACCCAACTCCTAGTCCCTTAAAAGTTGCATTGGGTCTAACCATAGTGCATTTGACCTTTCCTCTCTACGGGAAAGACGATTTTTCATCGATCCCGAGCACCGCCTAACACTAGCAAATCTAACCCCTTTTACTCATCCTACTTCCAATGGTGAACTTATTTTTATCTATCCAAACCAGCCAACCACTAATCCCAACTCATGTGCTCAAGTTATACTCCAACATAGATTCTGCAGTTTTACTATATGCAGACCACTTAAGCTATATGACTCGAAAAATGGGTGGTATACCAAATAATCATCCAGTACTCCTATAATAATTAATGGAGGTCCATCATGACCTTTGTAGCCTAAATCCAGAATTTCACAATTTTCATATTTATCTGATAAGTAATTTAATTATTTTAGTAGTCAAAATTGACAAGTTTGAACATGAAGTACCAATTTCAGATAAGATAATATTCCACAAAATTTATGTTAATTACAATATGAATATTTAACTGAAAATCCAAAGTCTCAAAATTTCTCAGTAAGGTTTAACCCCTTAGTTTTAATTTCAAATATATCCCATAATAATTCATTTTAAGCAAATCTACAACATTAATACTTCGAAAAATTCAGAGAAAATTTAAGGATGATTGTAAGGGCATATAAGTACTCTAGATCAAATTGCACAATTTATCATTGAATCATAAAGTCTATACTTGATTTTCTCATAATATTCCAAGTTAAGGGGTTAATGAACAAAGTATAACAATTATCCATCTAAAAATTCCAAATAAATTCCCATATGAGCATACTGAACTAGGAACACTAATTCGCAAGTTTCATAATTTTGCAACAAGTATTGAGCTCTGTAATTATCATTAAGCAAGTTCTCAAATATTTGAGGTTGTGAAGTAGGTACCCTAATTATGTATCCAAAAATTCCATTAAAATTCATATATGATTAATATGATCTAAAACTCACTCTTCCAAATTTTCATGATTGTTTTAAGAGTCTTGCTAACCTATTCTAGGTCCAAAATATTTGTGCCCTAGGCTAGGGTTAGGGTTTTGTGGGTCCTACCCTTTCCAAAATCCCTTAAGATTTTTACCAGAGGGTTTTATCTATCCTAGCACCCTCCCAACAAAATTCCAAGTTCATTCAAGTTGTTTTGACCTCATGCCCTTCACAAGGCACAAAAACCCTTCCTTAGGGTATGGCCTTAGATCTTAGGGCAAACCAATTCCAATCTACCCCATCTTCCATAATAAGGTGCAAGAAGTCATGCCAAGTCAGTGGCCCCAATCCCAACCTCTGTTGAGGTGATTTGGCCACTTAAAACCCAAAATACACCTTTTGACCAAAATACCCCTGATGTAGGCTCATTCTTTCGAGCGTTATGGGTGGCTGACGGAACTAACACGACGTTCTCTGATAACTCTCACATCACACTCAAGCATTTAACGCAACAACGACACAATTAATATTGTTACTAATTAAAGATTACAGGGGGGTCGCAAGGCCCCTTAAGGTAATACCAAGGCGATATGCCGAGGTCCTCTCAAGCGAAAAGAACCCACACGGTTCGATCGAGCGTGTTGTATCAAAAGAGAAGCCACCGAAAAACAAAAGATTCGGGCAAGGGTGGTTCTCTCCCAACAAAATACAAACGAGGGCCGCCATGCCTCAGGAACTTGAACGAAAGAAATAAACACGACAATAACTAAAAGAAATTAGCCACGAAAATTCAAGCGTTACACAAGCCACGCAATTTGCCAATGCCACAAGATCTATCTAAAGAAGAGAAACACATAAAGGTGGAAATGTTCGTTACCCAACCGGATTTGATGAATCCGGTTCACTCTACCAGAATCGTTCTTCAACAGCTCCGCCAGAGATACGCCGGAGGGAGAGAAATTCGTCGCCTTATTCGTATTGCGCTATATTTGGAAAGTCCCGGTGAAATCTTCTAAATACGGAAATAATATTCCCAATAAGGATGGAGAGAAAAAAAGTGGCAGGATATCGGAAATAATTAAGGAATGATATAATTTCAAATATGGTAGGTAGAGAATTTAAGGACGGGGATATATTTTGAATATGGTAAAGAAGGGATGAATATGATAGAGGATCTTTGGATTTGGAAAGAGATTTGGTGTGGAGGGAAAGAGGAGATGGTGGGGCTCGGTTTTGGTGGTGGTGGAGGTGGGCTAGGGTTTGAAGAGTGAAAGATATGGTACCTAAACACCTAGAGGGGGGGGGTGAATAGGTGACCTAAACCTTTTTAAAACTTTGTTGGCAGCACAACAATTATTTCACAGATAACTACAGATAACAGCAATTACAGCATATAAACAGTAATTCCACAGCACAGCACAGCACAGCATAGAAGACACACTAATTTATAGTGGTTCCCCAATCTTTGGGTACATCCACTTTCCCCCTTCGCCTATCTAGCAGTGTACTAGATTCGGCCAAACTTCTCCACTAACTCAGAACCCAACTAGGTTCCTACCTCAGGCCCAAAGCCTTACACTCAGCCAAAAGGCCTACACTCAGCCACCCAGGCCTACACTCAGCCTATTAAGGCCTACACTCAGAGTTCTTCAACTCCTACACTCAGGCAAGCAAGCCCTACCCTCAGCCTTTATAATATAGGCTTACAATTCTCTCAGATCCAATGGATCCTACAAGTTAAAATAGAAAGTACAATAGCTAACTCTACAACTCAGAAAATAAGAGAGGAGTTGAGAGTTTCTTGAAGAGTTCTTGGAAGAACTCAGTTAGATCCAAACTGACTTAGCTTCCTTCAAAGCTTCTTGATTAGAACTGAATTAGTCTGAATCTTCTGCAGTTGTTCCTTGACCTCTGCTTCTTGAAATCCAGATGACTCTGAATTCTTCTTCTCAGCCTTAGTTCCAAAGACTGAATTCTTGGTTGGAGCTCTCTCTCTCCAACTTCTTAGATCTGCCGATGCACAGCAAGATCTTCTTGTGTTGATACTCAATATACCACTTTTACAAAGATCTGAACTCTATCAGAAACTTTTTCAACCACTTCTATATCACTTCATCAATCTTGATCACCTTGGTCTGTAAACTATGGGTGCCTATTTATAGGCTTCCTTCATGGTAACCGGCTGGTCCGGTTCATAACAGACTTCTGATATCTCTGATAGTTGATGTAGACCGGCTGGATCGGCAGCTGTCTTGTCAACCAGTCACTTCTTGAAATTCTCTAACTGTCAGATAGTGTCGAGACTTTCTGTTCTTAAGTGTCGACACTTATAGACCAAGTGTCGACACATGTTGTGTAAGTGTCGACACAAGTCTACAAGGTGTCGACACAATTCCTTGTATGTCTCGACACAGATTCTTCTGCATGTGTCGACACTGAAATTGAGTGTCGACACAAGTACTTGTACTTCATTCTTTAACTGTATTCTTCTAAGTGTCGACACATGTTCTTTGTGTCGACACATCTTCATGTGTTGAAACTGTCAAGTGTCGACACTGCTTCTTGGTGTCGACACAACTCTTCACTTTTGTTTCTTCAGCTGAGTGTCGACACATTCCTTTAGTGTCGACACTTGTACTTAGAATATTTTGTAACTTTTCTGTTCTTTGCTAAGTGTCGACACAGCTCCTTGTGTCGACACTTTCTTCAAGTGTAGAGTCTTCAACTAAGTGTCGACACATTGTACTGAGTGTCGACATTTGTACTTAGAATATTTTGTAACTTTTCTGTTCTTTGCTAAGTGTCGACACAGCTCCTTGTGTCGACACTTTCTTCAAGTGTAGAGTCTTCAACTAAGTGTCGACACATTGTGCTGAGTGTCGACATTTTCTTCAAGTGTTGACTCTCCTGATTGTGTGTCGACACATTGTGCTGAGTGTCGACACATTCCTCAAATGCTGACTCTTCTGGTTGTGTGTCGACACATTGTGCTGAGTGTCGACACATTCCTCAAATGCTGACTCTTCTGCATAGTGTCGACACATTGTGTTGAGTGTCGACACTTGTACTTAAATTCTGCAGACTTTTGCTGAGTGTCGACACAACTCCAAGTGTCGACACTTTCTGGTATTGACTCAGCTCTTCTAGGTGTCGACACTTCTGCTAAGTGTCGACACAGCTTTTCTGCATTCTTCTACACTGAGTGTCGACACAGCTCTAAGTGTCGACACTTTCTGACTGGTGTCGACTCTTCTTCCCAGGTGTCGATACAATGACTCCAAGTGTCGACACTGCTTGTCTGGGTGTCGACACAAGCTTTCTCAAGTGTCGACACTTTCCCTCTAGGTGTCGACACATGGACTTAGAAACTTTTAGCTTCAGTCTAGTGAATACCTAACCTGCACAAGTAACTCAAACACACATCAAATACATTATGATGTATATCATTGAGTTAGGTGAGGCTTCTTCAAATCAGGTACATTTGACCAATGTACCCAACAATCTCCCCCTATTTGGAGAAGTCATAACCCTTAGTCAATGATATACACCACTCATAATTAAAAATTATAAAATGATGTAAAACAGGTATATGTCAACAGAGTTAAACTTAAACATGTAATAAAGCACACATGTATACTCATTCAGCATTACAGAACAAACAAGAATTAGACACATTCATCTGAACAATCATGAAATTTATTTAACAAAAATTGTTCAAACATTGTTGTTAATACATTTTCAATGATTTACACAAAATGTTTGATGTAACAGATTACAACATTCTTCAGTTTAATCTTAGTCTAATTCTGCTCTGGTTCTTTTATGACTATGCCTTTTCCAGCTTGCACTTTGGCCTTTACAGCAGCAGCAGCAGCAGGCTCAGCTTCAGCAGTCTTCTTCCCTTTGGAGTCCTTCTTCTTCTGTTCTTCAGCCTTGATTTTTTGCCTCTCAAAGTAATGATAGGGCTTAGGAAAGTACTTGCTAGGCTCCACAGCTGTTGGAGGTAGCTTTCCTAACTTAGCCTTCCTTCTATGTTGGACAATGGCTTCCTGCCTGATTTCATGCTTCCTCCATTCAGCTTCTGAGAACCATTTATTCCTTTCATGTGCATTGTCCTTGGCTGCTTTCCAGGCTGTGAGAATGATGTTCCTAGAAGTAGGGCTCCACTGTTCAAAATCTGGTTTTTGCTCAGCAAGTTCCCTGAACTTCTTCTTTGATAGCCTAGTCTCTTCTTCTTTGTCCAAAGCCTCTTGCATAGCTGCTGTAATAGGTTGAGTAACCTTTTCTAGATAGACATTATCCTTGCCCCCAGATGGGCTATACATAGTGCTCACCTCTGCATGAATCATTTCAAAATCGGGAGGTGGATAAATGACTTGAGCTACTTCTTGTGGCTCACCTCCAAAATGTGCAGGGTTCAGTCCAGATTCAGCAACTTCATTGTCATCACACAGGGGAGGATATCCAAGTGTAGCCCTGATTGAATTTGAAATCCATTTTGCATGCTCAGAACTGGCCTTGACTAACACTCTCTCCCCCTTTATGACTTCTTGAGCAACATGATCTCTTATATCATCCTTCTGGAAGCGGATTTGACCATCCAAGTACCTTATGCCATCCTTAAAGAAAGGTCTAAGCTTTGTAAGCTGTTCAGAAATGACCTTCTGTGAATCTTTAATTGCAGTCTTTACAGCAGCAATTTCTTCCTGAAATATTTTATCAAATTCAGCCTTGGCAGCAGCAGAGGATGTTGATGGTTCATCAGACTTACTCTTCAGTTCAGTGACTATTGCATTGTAGGATGCAGTCAAATTATCATTCATTCTGAGTTGATTCTCCAGCACATAGCCTTGCTTTAGTGCTATATCATCCACTTGAGTCTTTATTGTCTCTTGATGGGTTGCCAGATAAACCACTGCATTACCACCCTTGTGGAAGCAGTCAGTCATTTCCTTCTTATTCAAATTCATTTCAAACCTTATTGATTTGATATCTTGAGCTAGATCAAATTGTAGGGACTTTTGGCTTTCATCAATATATGTCTCTATGGCCCTTCTTTGCTCATCCAGCTTTACTTGCATTGCTACCATTAGGCTACTGTAATCAGTGGATGGAGCTTGTTGAACTAAGGAGTGTTGAGCAACAGTTTGTATAGCTTTCTTATAGCTCTGACTCCTTCTTTTGAAGACAAAGAACTGCTTCTTCTTATCTTACTCAGCTTCATCATCCTCAGATTCTGAGGTACTTGCTATATTCACCCTATCCTTAGGGCTTGATGGTTTGTCAGCTTGCACATCTTGTGCCTTCTCAGTATCTAGCCTTATAGGCTCTTCCTGAACTTCCATGTTCTCCCCCTCAGTAGCAGCATCCTTCTCTTCATCAGCAGCATTCTTTTCCATATCAAAATCATCTTGATCTAAATTAAGAAATAGATCTTCCATTGTGTATTCAGCTGGAGACTGTGCAGGAGAAGTACTGTGTTCATCAGCTACCTTATCAGGAACAACTTCTTGGACTACTGATGAGTCTTGGAGAATAACATCTGGTAGTTGATTTGTTTGCTGAGTTTGTTGATGGACATCAGACAAATCAGAATCCATTACAGAAAAATCTAATGTATTAAGGTCAAAAAGTACCTCTTGGATAATATGTGTAGCTTGCTCACTCTCCAGTATATAAGGATGTTCTACAGCTGGTGGCTCCCCCTGGATGTCAGCTGGCTCCTGAGGAGCAGGTGACTTCTCTGCAGCCTCATCCTCATGATCATCAGGAGTGAAAACAACATGTTCTTCACTGCCTGAGCTGCTGGAAGACTCCTGAGTCACAGCAGCAGTCTTCCTCTTCTTCCTGGGAGGAGAGTCTTTCTTTGAAACTTGCTTTTCTGGGGTTGGAACTTCTTTGGACAGCACTCTTTCCCATCTGGAGAATATCCTTGAGTCCATTCTCCTCATGTGATTTATTTTAGTTCCAGCAGCAGTGCTCATTACCTCTGGAATTGATCCAGCCAGGTAGAGACTTAGTATCCTGCCCAGATTGGGCTTCTTCAGACTTTCCTTCACTTTCTCAAATACAATCATAGACCAATCTGTTCTTAGGTTGAAGATAATTCTGGTCATGACATTGAACATGGAGGCTGACACCCTGTCATGTCCTCCTGGTTTGCTTAGTATAACTTTGCCTACAACTTCAGACAGGAATTTGCCTTGAATGTTCATGCCCTTCCTGTTGAAAACTGATCCTATTTTCATCTTAGGATCAAGACCACACCAGACCAAAGCTTCCCTGGTCTTGGATGTAGAAATTTCTTCTTCTTCTTGAGTCTTAGGTAGCTGAAGTACCTTTCTCAGACTTTTGGGTGATACCTTGACCTTGGTTCCATGCACTCTGGATTTGATTCTGTATCCAGAGTCATCCACAGTTGCTCCAGTAAGAAATTCAAGCACTTCTTTCTTCCATATCTTGGTTGGTTCTGAAACCAAGTATTCCAGTCCGGAATCGGTGACTAGGGTTACTACTGATTTTATTTCTTGATCTCCATCGTCGAATGCGCCTCGCACGAGCTCATAGCCTTCGTTAACATTCTCTTCCAGCTTGGGAGCCATTAGGGTTTGGAGAATTAGTCTTGAGAAGAGAGAAATGTCGACACAAGAGTTTTGATCTCGAAACTTTTGAAAGCGTGTCGACAAACAAAGACAGAATCCTATTTATACCTTTCTGGTTTGAAGACGAACAGGCGGGATGGATTACTAAAGATGTGTCGATACTGGCAATAAGTGTCGACACTGACTGATAATGTCTCGACACTCATGTGTCGACACAAGTTTAAGTCAACAGATTTTATGTGTCGACACTTGGTTAAGTGTCGACACCACACTACTCGACATGTAGTCGAGACTTTACTTAGAAAATTCTGAGTAAACCTTAAGTGTCGACACCTTATTGGATGTGTCGACACCTACTCGACATGTGTCGACACTAACATCCTGAAGTGTCGACACCAACTTCCTAGATGTGTCGACACCATTTTCCTGAAGTGTCGACACTTACTATTCTGTGTCGACATAGACTTGTCTATGTGTCGACACCTTTTTACTTAGCCAATTTTTAGTTCTGTAAACTTAGTCTAAGTTTATCATACCTAGTTCAATTATGAACCTATTGAACTTAGCTTCTTCTAAGGGCTTAGTAAACATATCTGCTATTTGATTATCAGTTTTAACATATTCAAGTGCAATATCATTTCTTTCTACATGCTCCCTAAGAAAGTGATATTTGATCTCAATATGTTTAGTTCTACTATGTGATACAGGATTATTTGCTATTGAAATACCACTAGTAGAATCACAGTAAAGTGGAGTTCTACTTACCTGAAATCCATAGTCTTCTAACTGATGTTGAATCCACAGAAGTTGAGCACAGCAACTTCCTGCAGCTACATATTCTGACTCAGCTGTGGAAATAGCCACACTGGTTTGCTTCTTACTACTCCATGAAATGAGTCTTCCACCTAGGAATTGACAAGATCCAGTAGTGCTCTTTCTATCTTCTTTGCATCCTGCAAAGTCTGCATCTGAATAGCCTGTTAGATCAAAATCTCCATTCCTAGGGTACCAGAGACCTAGATAAGGTGTGCCCTTTAGATATCTCAAGATTCTCTTGACTGCAGTCAAGTGAGACTCTTTAGGGCAGGCTTGATACCTGGCACAAACACATGTAGCATACATAATGTCAGGCCTACTTGCAGTCAAATATAGTAGGGAGCCAACTATCCCTCTATACAAGGTTTCATCTACAGGTTTCCCTGCATCATCCTTGCTAAGAGACATACTTGACCCCATTGGAGTCTTCATGGTAGTGGATGAATCCATACCATACTTCCTTATGAGTTCTAGGGTGAACTTAGACTGACATATGGATAGACCACTTCCAGTCTGTTTAACTTGGAGACCCAAGAAAAACTTCAGTTCTCCCATACTACTCATCTCAAATTGACTTTGCATAAGCTTTGCAAACTTTTTGCAAAGGCTACTTTCAGTAGACCCAAATATAATGTCATCTACATATATTTGGACAAGTATTACTTTGCCTCTAGATTCCCTAAGGAATAGAGTCTTATCTATTTTCCCCCTTGAGAACTTGTTCTCAATGAGGAAACTAGATAGGGTTTCATACCAAGCTCTAGGTGCTTGTTTTAACTCATATAATGCTTTCCTAAGTCTATAGACATAATGAGGTAGAGTTGAATCAACAAAACCTGCAGGCTGCTCCACATAGACTTCTTCTTTCAAATTACCATTTAGGAATGCTGACTTGACATCCATTTGGTATACTTTGAATCCCTGATAGGTTGCATAGGCCAAGAACATCCTTATGGCTTCCAGTCTGGCTACTGGAGCAAAGGTTTGATCAAAATCAATACCTTCTTCTTGCCTATATCCTTTTGCAACCAGTCTTGCCTTATTCTTAATAATGACACCTTGTTCATCTAACTTGTTCCTGTAGATCCACTTTGTTCCTATCACATTGTGATCTTTAGGCTTAGGAACCAGATCCCAAACCTTGCACCTTCTGAACTGATTAAGCTCCTCCTGCATTGCTTCAGTCCACTGTGGATCTTGTATTGCTTCTTCAAATTTCTTTGGTTCTATTTGAGACAGAAAACTTGAATATACTACAGCATTCTGATTTCTGCTCCTTGTCTGAACACCTTGTCTTGGATCTCCAATTATCAGCTCTACTGGATGATCTCTTAGATGCCTGTTGGCTAGAGGCATCCTTGCTTCTGGTTGTACTTCTACAGCATCTTCATCTTGCTGAGTTCCTTGTACTTCTTCAGCTCCTGGTACATGTAGTTCTCCCCCTGGACATAAGCCATCTTCTTCTACTTGCTGTCTTGCAGCAGGTACATCTTCTATGGCTAGCTTGTCCATCTTCTTAGTAAGACCTGTGGGGCTGCATACATTGCTAGACAACTCATTGTTAATTAGTTGTGTCTCATCAAAAACTACATGCACAGACTCCTCTACAACTTGTGTTGTCAAGTTGTAGACTCTATAAGCCTTACTATTATTGCTGTACCCAACAAATACTCCCTCTTGGGACTTGGCAGCAAACTTAGTTAGGTAAGACTTTCCATTGTTAAGTATGAAGCATTTGCAACCAAAAATCCTGAAATAGGATAGGTTTGGTTTCCTGCCTTTCACTACTTCATAGGGGGTCTTGTTTAACCTTTTAGTGATGGTAGCCCTATTTATCACATGGCATGCAGTGTTAACTGCTTCAGCCCAGAAATACTCTGGCAGTGATGAATCACTTAATAGGGTTCTACCAGCTTCTATCAAGGTCCTATTTTTCCTTTCAGCAATGCCATTTTGCTGAGGTGTTCTAGGTGAAGAGAATTCTTGAAATATCCCATAATCTTCACACAGCTTTGTCATGCTTTCTGACTGAAACTCTGTACCATGGTCACTTCTAATTTTGACCACTGTACAGTTCAATTCATTCTGAATTTGCTTAACAAAACTATTGAAGACACTAGGTGTCTCAGATTTCTGCTTTAAGAAGAACACCCAGGAAAACCTTGAGTAGTCATCAACAACTACAAAGGTGTAGACCTTCCTACCTAAGCTGTGAACTGGCATTGGACCAAATAGATCCATATGCAAGAGGTATAAACACCTCACAGCATCTTTGTTGTCTAAGCTTCTAAAGGTGGATTTAGTCTGCTTGCCTTTTGACAAGCTGAGCAAATGCCATCTTTGACACACTTAACTTGAGGACCATTCTTCACTAACTCTTTGCTAAAGAGTTTGCTAATAGTCTTGTAATTAAGATGGGCAAGCCTCTTGTGCCATTTGACACATTGAGAGACTGTCTCATCAGCTACAAGACACACAGGAGAACCATTGTTCTCAATCATAATGTCTAAGCAGTAGACATTCCTTTTTCTATATCCAGTCAAAATGATCTCTTGATCACTTGACCTCTTGATATGACAACCATTTTTAACAAATGAGATGTCATACCCTACATCACTTAACTGACTTATACTAATGAGGTTGTGTTTCAACCCTTTAACATAAGCCACTTGAGTAATGGTAACAAGGTTTGAAGAGATGTTACCAAACCCTTTGATGATTCCTTTTTCAGAACCACCAAAGGTCACTTTAGGACCATTTTTGATTGGAATGTAGTCCTTCAGTAGTCCCCTAGTTCCAGTCATGTGTCTGGAACATCCACTATCCAAGTACCATGTAGGGGTATGGCCACTTGGATTCACCTGCAAAACAAATTAATGAACCTTAGAACCCAAAGTAAACTTGGGTCCTTGGTGATTGTTAGTTTGCAATTTGACATAGCTACCTGCTGGCTTTCCACCAGGTAACTTGCTACTCAACTTGGCACTGGCATTGTGCCAACAATCCAAGGCAAAGTGGCCAACCTTGCCACAACACCAGCATTCAGACTTGTTGTACCTTTGCTTAGGTACAACCTTTGCTGTTTTGACTACAGCAGGCTTGTTGAATGTTGGGGCTTTGCCCTTGGACTTGGACTGATCCTGAACAGTCCTAGCTGGTTTAATAAAACCCAATCCAGCCTTTCCTTTATGATGAACAAATTCATCAATCAAGGGTAGCACTGATTTAGGTTTTGAAAACCTAGCAACTAGCTCTCTTTCCTTTTGGAGATTTGTCTCCAGTCTCTTAATTTGATCATTCTTAAATGTAATAGTACCCATCTGAATCACAGTAATGTGTTTCAGCCTGGCTACTTCATTCAGTTTTTGATCATACTGCTTCTCAAAATCTGTTGCAGCTGCCTTGAGATCAGCAATCTCCTTTGCCTGACTTTTGGCTAGGATCTTGCTTTTCTTATAGGCTTGCAACAGTACTTGGTATGCATCTAAGAGCTGATGAATATCTCCCTCAGATTCAGAAACACTTCCATCACTTGATGAAGATGATTCTGACTCTGAACTAGAACTGGAATCTGAACTTGGAGTTAGACATTGTACCTGACTAGGTCCTGGCTGCTCCAGGATTTTGGTACTTTCAGTCAATGCCATCAGTCCTTGGCACTGACACTCTTCTTGTTCATAGATTGATTCCATGATCTGCATAAACTCTTCTTCTTCTTCAGCAAATAGCCCTATGTAGGCTTCAGCATCTGTCTCAGTGTCTGAAGAAGAAATGTCTGAAAGAGTCTTCTCATTTTTTGCAACAAAGGACTTCTCCTTCTTTCCTTTGAAGTGAGTCTTCTTTCTGTCACTGGATTCTTTTCTTCTCTCAGGACAATCTGCAATAACATGACCCTGTCTATTGCAGCAGTAACACACAATCTTAGACCCAGTTGCCTTACTAGTCTTTGTCTTTTTCTTATCCTTCTTTGAAGGCTTCTTCTCCTGATACTGGACTTCTTTCCCTTTGGAATATGAAGGTCTGGACCTCCACTGTTTCTTCTTAAGGAATTTCTGAAAATGTCTGGTAAATGCAGCAAAATCTTCATCACTTTCACTGCTTGTAGATTTAGTGCTAACAGACTCATCAGATTCTGATTCAACTACCTCTGGAGGAGGAGTTGATGACTTAGTCCTGTTCTTTCTAGGTACTTCTGACTTAAAGGCAACAGTCCTTTCCCTGTGTTCAGTCCTTGTTGACTTTTCCTCCTCTTTTCTTACTGACAATTGCATCTCATAAGATAACAACTTGCCAAACAGTGTGGGAGGAGGAATTTCTCCCAACTTTGTCATTTCTCTGATGGCACAGATCTTAGTGTCCCAATCTTTGGTTAGGGACCTTAAGAACTTATCATTTAATTCATAGTTAGTGAACTCTCTTCCATAGGACATGAGTTCATTAACAATTCTATAAAACTTCTTGTAGCATTCAGTGATGCTATCTCCTCTTCCTTGCCTAAAGCTCTCATATTCTTGATTAAGCAAGGACTTCCTATCTTGTCTTACTTCTTCAGAACCTTCCATGTAGACAATAAGGGTATCCCACATTTCTTTTGCTGTTTTACAGTGAATAAGGTTCTGGAAGGTGGCATCATCAATTGCACTAACTATGATGTTCTGTGCCCTTTTGTCCATTGTAGCTAGGACAATCTCATCCTTGGTCATCTCAGAAAAATCCTTTGGAGTTCTCTGTGTAGCATCCAAGACTGAAATCTTCATGGGCACATAAGGCCCTTCTTTGACTGTGATGTAGATCCTAGGGTCAGAGGCCTCCATGAACAGCCTTACCCTTTCTTTCCAGATTCCAAAAATCTCCTTTCTGCATATGGGCAGTTTCATTGAACCCAATTCCTTGTGATTCTCTGAAGACCCCATGTTTCTTGATTTTCTTGAAACTGTTTCCTGACTTATACTGAATCTGCCAAACTGGATCTCCTCAGACAGTTAGTCCTTTTTGAGGAACCTCCCTCTGATACCACTTGAAAGATATGGTACCTAAACACCTAGAGGGGGGGGGGTGAATAGGTGACCTAAACCTTTTTAAAACTTTGTTGGCAGCACAACAATTATTTCACAGATAACTACAGATAACAGCAATTACAGCATATAAACAGTAATTCCACAGCACAGCACAGAAGACACACTAATTTATAGTGGTTCCCCAATCTTTGGGTACATCCACTTTCCCCCTTCGCCTATCTAGCAGTGTACTAGATTCGGCCAAACTTCTCCACTAACTCAGAACCCAACTAGGTTCCTACCTCAGGCCCAAAGCCTTACACTCAGCCAAAAGGCCTACACTCAGCCACCCAGGCCTACACTCAGCCTATTAAGGCCTACACTCAGAGTTCTTCAACTCCTACACTCAGGCAAGCAAGCCCTACCCTCAGCCTTTATAATATAGGCTTACAATTCTCTCAGATCCAATGGATCCTACAAGTTAAAATAGAAAGTACAATAGCTAACTCTACAACTCAGAAAATAAGAGAGGAGTTGAGAGTTTCTTGAAGAGTTCTTGGAAGAACTCAGTTAGATCCAAACTGACTTAGCTTCCTTCAAAGCTTCTTGATTAGAACTGAATTAGTCTGAATCTTCTGCAGTTGTTCCTTGACCTCTGCTTCTTGAAATCCAGATGACTCTGAATTCTTCTTCTCAGCCTTAGTTCCAAAGACTGAATTCTTGGTTGGAGCTCTCTCTCTCCAACTTCTTAGATCTGCCGATGCACAGCAAGATCTTCTTGTGTTGATACTCAATATACCACTTTTACAAAGATCTGAACTCTATCAGAAACTTTTTCAACCACTTCTATATCACTTCATCAATCTTGATCACCTTGGTCTGTAAACTATGGGTGCCTATTTATAGGCTTCCTTCATGGTAACCGGTTGGTCCGGTTCATAACAGACTTCTGATATCTCTGACAGTTGATGTAGACCGGCTGGATCGGCAGCTGTCTTGTCAACCAGTCACTTCTTGAAATTCTCTAACTGTCAGATAGTGTCGAGACTTTCTGTTCTTAAGTGTCGACACTTATAGACCAAGTGTCGACACATGTTGTGTAAGTGTCGACACAAGTCTACAAGGTGTCGACACAATTCCTTGTATGTCTCGACACAGATTCTTCTGCATGTGTCGACACTGAAATTGAGTGTCGACACAAGTACTTGTACTTCATTCTTTAACTGTATTCTTCTAAGTGTCGACACATGTTCTTTGTGTCGACACATCTTCATGTGTTGAAACTGTCAAGTGTCGACACTGCTTCTTGGTGTCGACATAACTCTTCACTTTTATTTCTTCAGCTGAGTGTCGACACATTCCTTTAGTGTCGACACTTGTACTTAGAATATTTTGTAACTTTTCTGTTCTTTGCTAAGTGTCGACACAGCTCCTTGTGTCGACACTTTCTTCAAGTGTAGAGTCTTCAACTAAGTGTCGACACATTGTGCTGAGTGTCGACATTTGTACTTAGAATATTTTGTAACTTTTCTGTTCTTTGCTAAGTGTCGACACAGCTCCTTGTGTCGACACTTTCTTCAAGTGTAGAGTCTTCAACTAAGTGTCGACACATTGTGCTGAGTGTCGACATTTTCTTCAAGTGTTGACTCTCCTGATTGTGTGTCGACACATTGTGCTGAGTGTCGACACATTCCTCAAATGCTGACTCTTCTGGTTGTGTGTCGACACATTGTGCTGAGTGTCGACACATTCCTCAAATGCTGACTCTTCTGCATAGTGTCGACACATTGTGTTGAGTGTCGACACTTGTACTTAAATTCTGCAGACTTTTGCTGAGTGTCGACACAACTCCAAGTGTCGACACTTTCTGGTATTGACTCAGCTCTTCTAGGTGTCGACACTTCTGCTAAGTGTCGACACAGCTTTTCTGCATTCTTCTACACTGAGTGTCGACACAGCTCTAAGTGTCGACACTTTCTGACTGGTGTCGACTCTTCTTCCCAGGTGTCGACACAATGACTCCAAGTGTCGACACTGCTTGTCTGGGTGTCGACACAAGCTTTCTCAAGTGTCGACACTTTCCCTCTGGGTGTCGACACATGGACTTAGAAACTTTTAGCTTCAGTCTAGTGAATACCTAACCTGCACAAGTAACTCAAACACACATCAAATACATTATGATGTATATCATTGAGTTAGGTGAGGCTTCTTCAAATCAGGTACATTTGACCAATGTACCCAACAAAGAGGATGAGGGTTGTTCGGGTGAAGGAGTTTTTGGGTGGCGGCCGGGTCTTATGTGGGAGGAGTTAGGTGGCGGCTTTGGAGGTTGGTGATGGAGGTGGCTCGGCTAGGATTGCTAAGAGGTGGCTTGGGTTGGTTGGGGGAGAGAGGTGGACGGTTGTGTGAAGGAGGAAGATGAAGGTAGGGCTCGGGTTGCAAGGATGTAGGGAAGGGATGAAGGAGAAGGGGAGGAGAAGGGAGGCCGAGAGAGAGGGGAGGAGGAGGTTGGCCGGCGGCCAAAGAAGAAGAGGAATAGAGGGGGGTGAAAATTGCCTCAGAGAAGGAGGAGGATTTCAATTTTGAAATTGGTTTTCTTTTCATTCATTAACAAGGCAAAAACAAAGGAGTACATGCCTTTATATAGGCTTTACAATCAAAGGAAAAGGGCTACATGCAGTCCAACATGAAAATGAAATAAAACACAACCATACACCATGGTTTTATAACATAACCATGTTACAAATAATACATGAAATTAAACATGAAATAAAAAATGATAATTTTGAAATAAAACAACTAATAAAATATATTATTACTCAATTATTATTTATTAATATATATTATTAATAAATAATAATTGGGTTTGCGCTCCGGACGGCTATTGTGGTGACGCCAATAATTGGGCTTGCGCTCCGGACGGCTATTGTGGCGACGCTTCCAAGGGTCGTCCATAAGCATGCTGTCGCTGTCATCAAAGTGTTGCGGGCCGATGTCTCCATTAAAATCTACCGGCTCACCATCATCGTCAGAGGGAGGACGCTCCTTGGCCACATGTCGTGGGAAGTCGGCTCCATCAACCCCTTTAGGGGCAAAGCTAGGGTTTGCATGATTTTTGTTCAAACCACCTCCAAATGTGATGAAATTATAACCAGATATTTATATTGACCCTAAACACCTCTCACCAAAATTTGGGTGAGTTTGGAGGTCATTTGGCTCTTAAATTAATTAACCCTAGATAAATTAAATATTTTCCAAAACTATAGAAAAATTGTCCCCAAAAATTCTCATCTTTGGGCAGCACCTATATATGGTCTAGGGGGACTCACTGCCAAAATTTCAATTAATTTGGACCAAGGAGAAGTGTGGGCACTCAGTTTAATGTGTGCCTACCCTAGGTGTAGGTCCCACCAAAATGAGTTCCCTGGTCAAACCAGGCACCCAAATTGGTTCAAATCAATTTTGTTGTAAAGTAGACTATCCAGGCTACACTTTTCATGTTGATGACTTTTTATGAAATAGCCTCTATATTTTTAAAAAATAAAACATTAAATGCATTCTGTGTGACAGAAATCATTAAAAATGAAATTATAAACCCATAGTTTAATATCATTTACAGCACGAATCTTGGCGCAAAGTGGACGGGATCCCTTCATCTTCCTCGTTCAGCCAACGGTCCCGATTGGATTTTCCTGGAGCTTATTCCAGCGGCTGCCGCCGGCGATCCGGCCACCTCCCCGGCCGGCCACCGCCACCACCACCTCCGTTGAGGTGGTGGTTGTCGCCAGGCGGCGGCTTGGCCGCCGGAAGCCCCTTTTCCGGCGATCCCGAGAAGTGAAATTCCATGGCAAAACCAGGAAAATTTGAACTTGGATCGGGCTCAATTGAGCCCGAACCTTGGCCCTAATGATTCATATGAACTACCCATGGAAGAACGAGAGGAGGACCTTGCTGGGCGGATGTAGCCTTGCCGATCGCCAGGAAGCCATTTTGGTGGTGGTGGTGGTCGGATTTCTGCAACTGCACTATGAAACACCTTGGCTCCTTCAGGTAAGTGGTGGAAATGAATCCTTGGAGTCCAGTGGAGGTTTTAAAATGAAGAAATGGGAAGTTAGGTGGTTGTAGGATGCTTACCATTATTGGCCTTCAGTCAAGGTTGGCGGCCATGGTAGGTAGGGGGAAAGCTTGTCTCAAACCAGTCAATGACCAGCTGGTTGAACTCCCCTTGTCCTGGTGAGTTGAATGGGGGGGTTGGGGAAGGTTGGGGAAGAGGAAGAATGAGCCCAAAGTCTTCCTCCATTACTTCTCTTCTCTTTCTCACTCTTCCCTTTGAAGCTTTTTCTCTCTCCTTCATACCAAGCTGAAATTTGACTCTTACCTAACCCAATGGCAGCCCACATGTCTATTTCACCCATCAAGGCAAGGTTAGCCCAGGTGAATTGGGCTTGAGCTTGAGTTAGCCCATTTGGGCTAACTTGACCTAAACTTTGACCATGGTTGACATTGGTCAATTTGGTCTTTGAGGTTGCCCCTAATGGGTCCTTGGTGACTCATTGGCCTCCCCTAAGGCCTAGGTAGGGTTGTCTTGGCCCTTTGGAGGTCACTTGACCCTTTGGCAGGGTACCTTGACTACTTTAGGGCTAGAGTTGACTTTGCTCAACTTAGCCTTTTTGATTGCCTCAATAGATCCTTGGTGACCCATTGGCCTCTCACTAGGGTTATGAAGGTATGTGTGGGGTCCACTTGGCTAAGGGAACTTCAATTGGCCCTTGTGCAGGTCAGTTTGACACATTTAGGGTTAGAGTTGACTTTGGTCAACTTAACCATTTGGACTGCCCTCCATGGGTCCTTAGTGACCCATTGATCCCACTTTAGGTCTAGAAAGTCCTTAGTAGGATTAGTTGGGCTTTACTAGGGTACACTGTCCTTAGTTAGGGCACCTTGCTCACTTTAGGCTTATGGTTGTTCTAGGTCAACTGAGCCACCTTGGGTCGACTTCAATGGACCCTTAGGGCTCCAATGGATCTTACAATGGGTTGATGAGACCATGATGTGGGGTCTTGGAGTCTTGGTGAAGCCCCATAATCATCTTAAACAAGAGTTCAGAAATCTACTATGTGCAGACCATAGTGGTCTCACCCACATTCCTAGGTTCACTTGTCCTTCTTGGGCTTCCTAGGGTTTTGTCATGACCTAGTCATGGCCAAAACCACTCTTAGGGGTCTAGTTGGAAATGGGATGTTACATGTCTGGTTGAACACGCCTGGGATCCAGGTCGTGTTTCACTCCGACACAGCTCGGCCAACTACCCGAGTAGGACACAACCTGGGACACGCCCATGTCTTAGGCCGTGTTCGCTGATCGACGATCGTCGACCGCAATTTCGTCAACCGCACGACCATAGTCAAACCCGAGCACAACACGGCCCTGGGACACGCCCGTGTCCCAAACCGTGTGACCACTACCAAGTTCCAAACTTGGCCCAAAATGCCACCAGTCGCTCTTTTGAGTTTCGGGGCGTTACAACTCTCTCCCTCTAAAAAGAATTTCGTCCCGAAATTACATAAAGGAAAAGATATACAAAACGTAAACGGTACCTGAACGGAATAACTTCGGGTACTCCTCATACATGGTCTGCTGCCGCTCCCACGAGAGCTCCTCCCGACCGCAGTTGTCCCAACGGACCTTGACCATCCTGATTTCCTTGTTACGCAATCATTTGACTTCCGAGTCCTCAATGCGAACGGGCTTGACCTTCGTCGTCAACCCATTATTGACTGGTACTTGATCGACCGTAATTACTTGCGAAGGCTCTTGCACCTCCTTTTGCAGCACCGATATGTGAAATACATCGTGTAGAACACTTAGCTCCACTAATAGCTTCAATCGATAAGCTGATTCGCCAATCCTCTCCAGAACCTTAACCGGTCCAAGGTACCTCGGGCTTAGCTTCTTCAAGCGTCGTACCCGCGAGACACCCTTGAACGGCTTAATCTTCAAGTACACCCAGTCGCCGACAGCGAACTCCACGTTAGTATGCTTGGTGATATAGTACTTAGCTTGTCGGTCCTGAGCGATTAGCAATCTTTCTCTAATCATTCAAACCAATGAAGTTTCATCTTCCACCTCTTGCCTCTTGTACAACTTTGACTGACCCGTTTCCGACCACGATAACGGCGTGCGACATCATCTACCATAAAGGTCCTCGAAGGGCGCCATTTGTATGCTCTCCTGGTAGCTATTGTTGTAAGTGAATTCCACCAAGTATAGGTGATCTTCCCACTGCTTCCTAAAATCTAGAATGCACATGCGAAGCATGTCTTCCATCATCTTGTTGACCCTCTCGGTCTGATCATCCGCCTGCGGATGAAAGGCTGTGCTGAAACTCAGTTTTGTTCCCAACATCTGTTGCACCAACCTCCAATCATTGGACGTGAACCATCCATCTCGGTCACTCACGATGTTGCGGTGCACACCATGAAGCCGCACAATATTATCCACATATAACTTTGCCAATTTCTCCACAGAATCATCCTTCCTATGCGGAATGAAGTGCGACACTTTCGTCAAACGATCTACGACCACCCAGATAGTGTCGTTTCCCTTTTGCGACCTTGGCAAACCATGCACAAAGTCTATAGTAATGTCGTCGAACTTCCACTCCGGAATAGGCAAGGATTTCAACAATCCTCCAGGCTTCTGGCACCCCACCTTCACTAAGGCGCAAGTTTGACACTTCGCCACATAGAGTGCCACATCCTTCTTAAGTCCTGGCCACCAGAACAATTTCTTCATATCACGGTACATCTTCGTGCTCCCCGGGTGAATCGAGTACTTGGTATGATGAGCCTCGTACATCAATTCCACTCGTAATTTGCCCACATTCGGGATGCACAAACGTCTGTCCTTCCACAGCAGTCCATCCACAACATCAAATTGGGAATTTGACTCATCCAAAGCCTCAACCATGATTTGCTTCAAGCGTCCATCCAAATCCAAAGCCTACCAAATTCGATCAGTCAGGTCACACTAAACTTTTGTCCAGTTCAAAAGCGCTTCGGCACTTGTCTGCTTGTCTACGCAAGAGATCTCCAACACCTCCAACTCCTGAACCAAACGCTCGTCATGAACTGACAGCCAATTGGCTTGAGCTGGGGACCTGCGACTCAACGCACCCGCAACTGCATTGCCTTTCTCGGGCACATAATGAATCTTGAACGTGTAGTCCCCCAGGAACTCCATCCATCTCCACTGTCGCATGTTCAGATCCTTCTGATCCAACAAGTATTTCAGGCTCTTGTGGTCGGTATAGATATCGAACTTCACCTCATTCAAGTAATGCCTCCACAGCTTCAGGGCAAATATCACGGTCGCTAACTCCAAGTCATGGACCAGATAATTCCTCTCGTGCACCTTCATCTGACGCGAGTCATACTCTACCACACTTCCATGCTGCAGTAGGACACAACCCAATCAACTTCCCGAAGCATCGCTATAGATCTCAAAGCCTTCGGTCCCACTCGGCGAACTCAGAACTGGCATCGTGGTCAACTGACTCTTCAACTCCTCAAAAGCTCATGCGCACTGCGGCATCCAAACAAACTTCTGCTCTTTCCTTGTCAGAGTCGTGAGGGGCAACGTTATCCGCAAGAAGTTCTCCATGAAATGCCTATAATAGCCGGCAAGCCCCAGAAAACTCCGGACTTCCGCTACCGTAGACAGCACAGGCCACTCTTATATAGCAACAATCTTCGTCGGATCAACCGCAATTCCCTCTTCACTGATTATGTGACCAAGGAACGCTACTGAGGATAACCAAAACTCGCATTTGGATAAGTTGGTGTACAGTTGATTCCTCCTCAGCGTCTCCAACACCAAGTGCAGATGCTTAAAGTGTTCCTCCTCACTCTGTGAGTACACCATTATATCGTTGATGAAGACGATCACAAAGTGGTCCAAGTACTCCCTGAAAGTCCTGTTCATCAGATCCATGAACACTGACGACACATTAGTCAGCCCAAACGGCATGACCGTAAACTCATATTGCTTGTATCTCGTACTAAAAGTTGTCTTGGGGATATCACTTTCCCTTATCCTCAGCTGATAATACCCGTACTTAAGATCCAATTTCGAGTACATCGATGACCCGACTAACTTATCTAACAGATCATCGATCCTCGGGATCGGGTACTTGTTCTTCTCAGTTAGATTGTTCAGTTCTCGATAATCGATACAAAGTCTCAAGCTTCTGTCCTTCTTCTTAACAAAGAGGATCGGTGCGCTCCAAGGCGACAAACTTGGACGCACATAACCCTGCTCTAACAACTCTTGAAATTGAACATTCAGCTCCGCCATCTCCTTAGGCGCTCGCCGATACGGGGAGTGTGACATAGGTTTCGCACATGGCACTAGCTCGATCGTGAAATCAATCTCCCGTTGAGGTGGGGCTCCAGGAAGATCGCCAGGGAACACATCAGGGTACTCGGATACCACTGAAATACTGTCCAATGTAGGCTTAGGCTTTGCAACCTCCACTAGCGTGAAGAACAGCTCTGCTCTAGCACGAACCGCCTTCACCACCTGAAGAGCAGACATCAAAGTCTTGCTCGACCCTTTAAAGCCCGTAAAAGTCATCTCACAACCTGTTCCCAACTTGACCTCCTTGCGACTACAATCAATATAAGCTTGCTACTCCGAGAGCCAGTCCATGCCAAATATCACATCGAACTCCACCAGCGGCAGTAACGATGCTTGCAAATCGAACTCTTGATTCCAAATACGAATCTTTACGCCACAGACTCTATCTGCGTGCATCGAACACTCATTCGACAACAACACATCCAATTTGTATGTTGTCATCAAAGAAGGTACTCCGATGCGCGATATGAATCCTTCGGACAAAAAGGAGTACGAAGCTCCCGTATCAAATAGTGCTCTCGTCGGATTATCACAAATCAAAACAAAGCCTATACAAGCAGTGGTAAGGTAACACGCGCACGGTAACAAGTATTTAAAAATTAACTTGCTATAAATTTAAACCGTACCTGTCACCACATCCGCTTGCTTGATGGCCTCCTGTTGGCCAAGATTATAAACTCTAGGTTGAGCCGGAGCATAGTGGGACGCGGTTGACTCCACCGCCTTGCCTTTCTCTTCATAGGTTACTCCCGGCTTCCTCTCGGATTTGGGACGTCCACTCCAGCAGTCTCGGGCAAAGTGACCCGGCTTCCCACAATTGTAGCATGTGCCCGGGGTTCGGGTTGTAGTTTCCCCCGAAGCACTGGAAGAAGGGGATGGACCCAAAGTCCTAGCCTTCTTATTGAATTTTCGATATCCAAACTTCGCATTAGTCGACACCTTAAACTCTATTTTCTTAGCCCCAGAGTATCTCTTTGCTTGCACGTTCCTCAGATCCTTTTCCAACAATCGGGCCATATTGACCAGGGTCAAGAAGCCCTGCATCATAGGCCCCGAGAGCAGTAGCCTTAGGTCATCCCTCAGACCTTCATAGAATCGATTCGTCTTACGCTCCTCAGCAGCGAATGTAGAGCTAGCATACCTACCCAACCTTGTAAATTCATGGAGATACTCATCCACGCTACTCTCTCCCTGCGTCAACTTCTGGAACTCATTCTCCATTACAATCCTCTGAGCCGAGGGAAGGTACCTTGCCAAGAATAGTCTCGAAAATTCTTCTATCGAGACGTCCGTAAGTTGCCTTCCCCTCAAGTGATATAGCTCCAAACCTTCCCACCACAGCCTTGCATCTCCGTCCAAAAGGAACGTAGCTATGGTGGTCATCTACCACTCTTCTGTTTCAGTAGCTGTCATGACTCTCTTAATACAGGAGAGCCAATCCTCAGCTTGGGATGGGGTTCCCGTCCCCGAGAACACAGGAGGATTGAATCCCATAACATGTTTGAGCTGCCTTTTAGTTGCTCTCCTAGGCACCAAAGGCTCCACCACCACCTGTTCCACCCTTCTCGGTTCCGCTGCTTGAAGCGGCACCTGCTCCACCACAGGAGCACACTGCTGCATTTGTCTTGCAGGCTGCGCATTGATCATAGCAAACACCGCTTCGGCCACCAATCATATGGTTTTTGCCGAGGGAGGTATTACAGGAACATCATTCGGTGCGCTACTAGCCTCAGAAACCGGGCGTTCTGAAGGCCCTGCACCACTTCTGATCACCTATAGTTGTACAAAATACCGTTAAGTGACCAAACAAAATTGCAAAAAGCAATTATAGGAACACGCAGTTTCCCCAAACATGTGTATTTTCATTCCTAAGTGGACATTCATGGGTTCTTTTATGTTATAACGATGACGCACATACATGTGCTCACCACCCCGTAAAAGAATTTGTACATGAATTCATTTAAGTTGACCAAAACTAGTAGTTTGATACCAAATTGTAACACCCCCTATCCGTCACATAGCATATAGCAGTAGGTCCGGCCAGGACCCGACACCATATACCACAGACAGACTGGAAGGTTACGCAATGGAAACCATCCTGCCAATAATCAACGTCCTATACAGTGTACATTCTAGCGGAATCAATTTAAAAGTTGCAAACTAAAAACCCAGCCAACAGCATGAATATCCACTATAATAACACAATAGGAATGAACGTATAAATACACAAGTATTTGGGCTTATGGCCTTACAATAGTTTACTCAAATATAAGTGTCTTCCAAACGTCGGCACGCAGGCTGGTCATACATGAGAATAAAAGAAAACACTCAAAATTAGGCCTTCGAGGGCCGGCTCAGCAACAAGGGCTTTTGCCCGCGATTTGCCACACGGCTCCGCAGCACCTGCAAGAAACAATCCACCGAGCGGTGGCAACAAAAGCAACGGTCAGCTATGCTGACCAAATTATAAAGATCCCGCCCCCAAACTCAGGGCGGCGATGCTCCTTCCCTGCACTTTATTAGCATTGTCATATTATAGAGAAATTACACATCATCACAGGCATAGGCTCGCATGGCCACACACCACGTGCTCTCAGGGCACATTCTCGGTGAACCCGGTCAAAGTCCGTGGTCTCACCACCGCCCCTTGGATGACAAATTCTCGTGAGCATTATGGTCTTTCTGGCCACTGCCTAAGACCCTCCATCTATGCTAACAACGAGTACCACGTACCTTAGGTCTCTCTAACCAAACCACATAGAGAAGGTACGGTTCCACCTAACCCATTGGTCACACTGCAATGTCAATTTAAGCCGTCTGTGCGGGTCAAACTTCCCCAAGTCCCAATCTGATCACATACTTTACATAACCCGATTGTGTACAAGTTGGCTCCCAGGCCACCATGTTGGCAGAATCACGCATATGCCCAGTTTTCCGGGTGCACCTTGGACTTAGTCCCCAAGGCGGCCTGTTGCAATCTATCACGTAGAAAACCAGAAAAACAATCATCTATGCGGAGTCTTCTCTGGCCATTCATGCAATGCAACATCACCGATCCAGACCAACTTGTCTGGATAGGCTTCACACATCATGCCTATGTCTGTTTCTCGATTACGGACTCTACATGCAAAACAACGGGGACTATTCATGTCTACCCGAAGGAACACCTCACACTCACCATACTTGCGAGAGCGGGCTTCCTATGCAAGGGAAAAGAGGACTTCACATGTTCAAGATGAGAATCGTTACCCTAGCATTCCTCTTTGGTGCCATGAAGATCTATGCGGATGAAAAGCACTGCAATGTCCTCGTCTCCATAGATCCGAACTTGACTTGCAATTTGGGGCTCCGAAGCTCCACCAGCGGCCAGATCTCTTTTCCTTCTCTCTAGAACTTTAGAAAGAGAAAACCCAAATAGAATGAGGGTTTCTAAGCCCTATTCCCGGGTATATCCCAGCAAGAACATCCCTGAGCCGTTGGATCCCAAAATAAGGAAACGGACGGCCACGATTTGCACTTAAAATACAAAACCTGGGCCGAACACAGCTTGTGACACGCCCATATCCAAGGCCTTGTGGCCCATTCGACGCCGAAACCATCGCATCCCGAAAAGTACATGGGCTCTCGACATGCCCGTGTCAGGCTGAACACGCCTGTGTCAACCAGTACATGCCCATGTAGCGGACCGTGTTCCTCCATCGACACAGGACCAACACCAACCCGAGAAGAACACGTGTATTCGAAATGCCCGTGTCAAATTTGACACGCCCGTGTCAGGTTTAACACGCCTGGGATTCAGGCCGCGTTTCACCCCCAACAGAGCTTGGCCAACTACCCAAGTTGGACATGGCCTGGGCACGCCCGTGTCTCAGGCCATGTTCGATGCTCGACGATCGTCGACTGCAATTTCGTCGACTACACGACCATTGTCGAACCCGAGCATGACACAGCCCTGGGACACGCTCGTGTCCCAGGCCGTGTGACGCCTACTAAGTTCCAAACTTGGCCCAAAATGTCACCAGTCACTCTTTTGAGTTTCGGGGCGTTACACAAGCATTCCCTCCAAGTGGTCAAAAATCTTCAATGAGGCCGAGGCTGCAGATAAGCTGTGGATCAACTCCATCAGCACCGCCGATTACACCCTGCAGATGATGAAAGATATGGAGGTGCTGGTGGAGGGATGTGAGCAGATCATGGTGAGGCATCTTATGCCGAACATGTTCCTGTCGGCTACCCCTCCCAGCGAGAAGGAGCAAAGTTTTGAGTCACTCTTCAAGGATTTTAAGGGTTATAAGGACAGCCGTCCATCCAGAGCGGAGGGCGGTGAGGACCACCCATCCGGAGGGGAGGGCGAGAGCTGACTCGCACCTCCTTCTCATTTTTGTTGTAATTCTTTTCCCTTTTTTGTAACCTCGCCGAGGCAAGTTCTTCATTTTGTAATGTAACGTTTGCTAATGAAAAAAGGACGGCCTAAATTTGTCTATCTTCTTTTTTTTTGAACTTACTGCGATGGACTCGCCTGCGAGCTACCCTCCTCCATAGAGCGACCTCACCGGGGTGGAATGGGTCGCTAGATTGTATGAGTTAGGATTCGTACCCACAGAGAGACCATTGGATCTCGCCAACTCGGATAGTCAAGAGGCGGATTACTCGCCACGCTAGGCTCGCAACTACCCAGCTCATCCGCGAGCACTCTTCTTTCTCGCAAATGTCAAGCTGAATTTTTTAGAAACTACCAAGTAAAATTTTAAAGAGGATGGAAGTGTACCGCCGATGACCACCTCCTCTAGCCTTCCTCGGTAGATGCTGAGACCTCAGCTCACCATCCCCTTTATCCTGCCTTTAGATATTCACCCCATGGTAGTTGGGCTGGATCATTTGTCGAGCTGGGCCCGCGAATACCCAGCTCGCCTGTGATGGCTCTTGTTTTTTGAGACAGCGAAAAGCCGAGAATCTTCTAAGTAGAACCTTGGCGGGCTGGAGTGTAACTGCTGATAATAGTCTCAGCTCGCCGACCTGCCATGGTCTTGGTTCGCCGACTTGCCAAGGTCTCGGCTAGCCCTTTCTGGCTCGCCTTGGGATTTCCGGGCTTGAAAATTGTTTAAGTTGTCTACCTAAATCACCTAGAGGTGGTGAATAGGTGAGTTCTGCATCTTTTTGTGGAATAAAAATTTAACGAGCAATGCACAAAAAAATAAGCAAGCATTCACAGACGACACCAAGAATTATAGTGGTTCCCCAACCTTGGGTACATCCACTTTCCACCTCACCTATCTAGCAATGCACTAGACTCGGCAACTCTACTATTCTCGGATTGAAAACAATCCTACCACTCAGAATAACGTTCCTACAACTCGATCCCTCAAAATAGGATCCACACTCGTAAGAGAAACTTTCTACAAAACTCGGAGATAAAATCTCCTACAAGAATTGAAATATATTGACAATAACAGTAAAATAAACTTCACTTCAGATCTGAGAACTTCAGATTTCTTCCTTCTTGAAAGTTGAAACTCTGTCAGGAATAGATCGAGGAAGACTGCAGAAATCTCTGGATCTGAAACTCTTAAGATCAACACGATCAAGAAAGAGATCTATAGAAGTTGAACCCCTTGATTTGTTGATCGATTCTTGTTCTGAACTTCTTGAATCGGAGAAGAGCAGCTGCGAGAATGACAATGAGGAGCGGCAGCTTTCCCAATTTAGAATGAAAGGATGATTCAGAAAACTTATTTTCGCGTGTTAGGGTTATTCGAAATTGATATGACTTTTTATAGGACATGCCTAACGGTCATAATCATAAATGATTGCACACTTGGACCAATAAGAATCGAGATTAAATTTGAACTCGTTTCCGTCTGGACTTAACGAAATTTCGGAAACAATTCCTGCATTTCTCGAGTGGTTTATAGACTACTTGAGTAATAACTGTTGTTTCTCGAGAAGAGAGATGTAAGGTTCTCGAGAATAAGACTTAAATAAATTTTGGAAGTGATTTATGACTTTCCGAGAAGTGACTTCTACTACTCGAGAACTACAGTAAGACTTCTCGAGAACTACCATGACTTCTCGAGAATAAGACTTCTTCTCGAAACAAAATTTCTTCTTACTCGAGTACTGGTCCTTTGACTTCTTGAGACAGGGCTTGGCCTTCTCGAGTACTGGCTTCTGTTACTCGAGACATAGATAAGTAGTACTCGAGTACTCCATGGCTTATTCGAGTATTGGACAAAGCCTTCTCGAGAATGATTTCTATTACTCAAGAACTGTACTTAGTATACTTGAGAATTCATTCCAGCACTACCCGAGTACAATATATACTACTCGAGGAATGGACTAAGAAAAATTTTACTTTCTCAAAATTATTTTCTTCAATGTATACATCAAATATTCTTTCTTCCATTGCTTTAGTACTTGAGAATGAAGTGTGTCCCAATAGAGAGGCTGCACATGAGTTAACACCATAGATCACACAATGAGGGATTACATTGTATGGTCCTGTATTTGGTGACTCATTGTAGACAGACATTGGTCTATACTTGGCAATTATAACCTGCAAACACATCTAAACAAACACCATCAAATACAACTATAATTCACTTTAGTACTTGAGAATTATTTTCTTCAAGGTATACAGCAACTATTCTTTCTTCCATTGCTTTAGTACTTGAGAATGAAGTGTGTCCCAATAGAGAGGCTACACATAAGTCAATGTCATGGATCACACAATGAGGGATTACATTGTATGGTCTTGTGTTTGGTGACTCATTGTAGACTGACATTGGTCTACACTTGGCAATTATAACCCACAAGCACATCTAAACAAACACCATCAAATACAACTACAATTCACATTAGTTTTAGGGGGACTTCTTCAAATCAAGGTTATTGTGGTAACAAAACCCAACAATCTCCCCCTATTTGAAGAACTCAGAACCCCATCTATTAAGTTAAATTGCATAGGAGAAAAAATGAAAAGTGAATAAAAAATGCATTGCCTTACTTTTCTTAATGGGATTCGGATGCATTTCTCCCCCTTCCTGACAGCTTTATTCAGCCTTGCATTTTTCTCCTCCCTTTTCTTTTCATCTCTCTCTCTCTTTCTGACTTCTTTAATAGGGGAAAGGGCAGAGTACTTAATTGTAGCCTCTTCTTCACTGAGAGCTCAATCACCTCTGAGGTCCTTTTGGAGAGAGTTTTCAGCTAGAAGCTCCCCCTCAATCAATTCAGGAGAAACTCTTCTTCAGTTGCTTTGTTGTCAAACTTTCAACAGCACAGATTAATCTTCTAATTCCAAGAGATTTCCTGGAACTTCTTCTTGTCCATTTGCCAGGTTGGAGTTTTTGTTTGCTTGTGGACATACCTACATCCATAAGTTTAGAATCCCTTAAGAACCCAAACAAGTTTGGGTCCTAGGTCTCTTGTTAGCATACCCCCCCCCCCCCCCCCTAAGTGAGTTAACATTGTGAGTGGTCTTTCTCACATTATCAACTTGAGGAGTTGCATAATTTTTGGAGTTAAACCAGCAATCTATAGCAAAGTGACCAACTTTGCCGCAGCACCCACAGTCAAATCTATTGTATCTTTGTCTGATGTTCTCCTGCTTGACCTTTTGAGAGTGTGGTCTAGCAAGGGCAACTGTCTTGAAGGTAGAAGCTTCGTGGTGATGGCACTCACATGACTTCTTCTCCATAATAGGCTTTTCCACAATGGGTTTGGCTTTTGGAGCTTTCTTGATGTTGTGACAATGACTATAAGGGCCATAACTCTGAAGAGTGATCTCCTCATAACTTGCCTTAAAGACTCTCACCAAAGTTTCGGGGACGGATGCATCTGTGGTACCGAGACTTGGGCTCTACATAAGTAGGCCTAGCAAAGTGACTGTAGGACGAGTCAAGATCAAACTTTTTAGTTGGAAAGATAACCTTTTCAAAAGGAGTTTGTTCTTGAGGAGCTTTCCACTTCTCCTTGGCTAGAGCATTCTTGGCAGCCTTATTTCTCCTTTGGGCCTTATCTCTCCTAGAAGATTTACTAGGAGCACTCACATGGCCTATTCCAGCACCTTTGGCCTGAGCTGAGAATTCAGCAACAAATGAAAGGATAGTCTTGTGCTCGGAGAAACTTTCAACAAGTTTCTTTTCAGCTGCAAGTTGTTCTTCCAATTCTTTGACGATTTTCTCTTTTAGATCTAGGTGCTCGAGAGCTTTATTATACTCTTCAATTGTAGCATTGAAATTCTCTCTGAGTGAGTCCGTCTTGGCGACTTCTTCTCTCAGAGTGCTCTCTTCAGCCTTGAGAGATTTAATCTCCTTGGCCTGAGTTTTCACAACTTTTTGATATTTTTCATAAGCCTTGATTAACTCTTTATATTGAGCCATGAGTTCAGACTCATCGTCAGAAGAGCAGTCCTCATGATCATGGTCAGAAGCATCTAATTCAGAGAGAGGTGTATGAGAGTTTACCTTCCTAGTGAACTATGGCTCTTCTTCTTCATCTATGTGTGTCATGAGCCCAAAGTTGGCTTCCTCCTCATCACTAGACTCAGATGAGTCTGTGTCACTGAGTGTCTTGCCCTTCTTGGTTGTCAGACTTCTTTCAGTCTTCTTCTTATTATAAGAAGTTTTCTTCTATTCTCTTCTTCCACCCTCCTTCTTCTTGTGAGGGCAGTCAGTACTTATATGCCCTAACTTTTTACAACAGTATCAAACAACGTTAGATGAAACATGTTTGTTCGGTTTAGATTTATACCTATCAAATGTGTGACTTTTCCTTTGATAGTCACCGTCGTGACGTGATCTACTGAATGAGGAATCATTTCCTCTCAATTGTTTCTTCTTGCTGAGAAACTTCTTGAATTGTCGGGAGAGTAGAAAAAACTCTCCATCAGATAGCTCTGAGCCTGAGGTGTTTGGCTCTGAGTCTTCTTCTTCATAGTCTTCTTGAGTGGAAGCAGAAGATGCAGCATTGGCCTTTCTTCAGCCACCTGCCTTCAGTGCAACCGACTTATCTTTTGACGAAGATCTGTTGCTCTCTTCTTTAGCTTTTCTTGTATTGATTTGAAGCTCATATGACATAAGCTTCCCGAAGAGATTCTGAGGGTCGGTTTCCACTAATCTCCCGAACTCCCTGATGGTACATATTTTGTTGTCTCATTCCTTTGTCAAGGATCTCAGGAACTTGTCGTTTAGTTCACCATCTGTGAACACCCGATCGTAGTTCCTTAGGCCATTGACGATTTTGAAAAAAATTTTATGTGTCGGCAATTGCTTCCTTGGGTCCTTGCTTGAAGGCCTCATACTTCTGATTCAGAAGGGATCTTCTATCATCCCTTACTTCTTTTGTTTCTTCCATCAAGATGATTAGAGACTGCCACATCTCCTTGGCAAAATTATAGTGAATGAGGTTCTACAACATAGAGTCATCGACTGCACTTGCGATGATGTTTTTTGATTTCTTGTCAAGAGAGACAAGTGCAATCTCGTATTTGTTGAGGTCCATCAATTTCTTTGGCACCTTCTTAGTAGGATCAATAGTGGAAGCGATCATAGGCACATGAGTGCCTTCTTCTACTATCATGAAGAAGCGTGGGTCAACGGCTTCCATGAAGAACTTTACTCTTTCTTTCCACATGGAAAAGTTTGCCTTATTGCACACTGGAAGCTTAGTGGAGTCCTTGGATCTGTCCATGCTTGAAACACTTAAAAGACAACTTGGGGCAGATCTGTTCAAGATGTTAACCTTTTGGTGAACAACCTCCCTCTGATACCAATTAAAAATGTTTAAGTTGTCTACCCAAATCACATAGAGGGGGGTGAATAGGTGAGTTCTATGTCTTTTTACGGAATAAAAATTTAACGAGCGATGCACAGAAAAATAAGCCAGAATTCACAGACGTCACCAAGAATTATAGTGGTTCCCCAAACTTGGGTACATCCACTTTCCACCTCACCGATCTAACAATGCACTAGACTCGGCTACTCCACTATTCTCAGATTGAAAACAATCCTACCACTCGGAACAAAGTTCCTACAACTCAATCCCTCAAAATAGGATCTACACTCGGAAGAGAAACTTCCTACAAAACTCGGACACAAAATCTCTTATAATAATTGAAATATATTTACAATAACAAAAAAATAAACTTCATTTCAGATCTGAGAACTTCAGATTTCTTCCTTCTTGAAAGTTGAAACTCTGTCAGGAATAGATCGAGGAAGACTGCTGAAATCTCTGAATCTGAAACTCTTAAGATTAACACGATCAAGAAAGAGATCTGTATAAGTTGAACCCCTTGGTCTGTTAATCGATTCTTTTTCTGAACTTCTTGAATCGGAGAAGAGCAGTGGCGCGAACGATGATGAGGAGCGGCGGCTTTTTCGATTTAGAATGAAAGGATGATTCAGAAAACTTATTTTCATGTGTTAGGGTCAGTCGAAATTGATAGGACCTTTTATAGGACAAGCCTAACGATCATAATCATAAATGACTGCACACGTGGACTAATAGGAATCGAGATTAAATTTGAACTCGTTTCTGTCTGGACTTAACGAAATTTCGGAAACAATTCCTGCATTTCTCGAGTTGTTTATAGATTACTCGAGTAATAACTGTTGTTTCTCGAGAAGAGGGATGTAAGGTTCTCGAGAACAAGACTTAGATAAATTTCGAAAGTGATTTCTGACTTCTCGAGAAGTGACTTCTACTACTCGAGAACTATAGTAATACTTCTCGAGAACTACCATGACTTCTCGAGAACAAGACCTCTTCTCGAAACAAAATTTCTTCTTACTCGAGTACTGGCCCTCTGACTTCTCAAGACAGGGCATGTCCTTCTCGAGTACTGGCTTCTGTTACTCGAGACATAGATAAGTAGTACTCGAGTACTCCATGGCTTACTCGAGTATTGGACTAAGCCTTCTCGATAATGATTTATATTACTCGAGAACTGTATTTAGTATACTCGAGAATTCATTCCAGCACTACTCGAGTACAATATATACTACTCGAGTAATGGACAAGGAAAACTTTTACTTTCTCAAAATTATTTTCTTCAAGGTATACAGCAACTATTCTTTCTTCCATTGCTTTAGTACTTGAGAATGAAGTGTGTCCCAATAGAGAGGCTACACATGAGTTAACACCATGTATCACACAATGAGAGATTACATTGTATGGTCCTGTGTTTGGTGACTCACAGTAGACTGACATTGGTCTACACTTGGCAATTATAACATGCAAGCATATCTAAACAAACACCATCAAATACAAATACAACTACAATTCACCTTAGTTTTAGGGGGACTTCTTCAAATCAAGGTTATTGTGGTAACAAAACCCAACAGGGCTCAACTCCTTGTTATTCTTGCGATCTTTGCCTCCAAAGTTCGAATTACTAGGTCCTTGCTTTATATATCGTCATGTACACCGAGAATCCAAGCTCTGCCAGCTAGATGGAAGCCGGACAGCGGGAGCATCTCGAGACCTAATTCTAGAGCAAGAAAGACGTCCATCGAGGACCCCGGCCCTGCCAGCTAGGTGGAAGCCTAATAGTGGGATCATCTCGAAACTTAACTCCAGAGTCATAACAATGTCCACCGAGGATCCATTCCCTACTATCTAGATGGAAGCCTTACAGTGGGAGCGTCTCGAGACTTAACTCCATGGTCATAATGATGTCCACCGCGGTTCTCGGCCCTGCCAGCTAGATGGAAGCCTGACAGTGGGAGCATCTCGAGACCAAACCCCAGAGCAAGTAAGATGTTCATTGAGGACCCCGGGCCTACCAACTAGGTGGAAGCCTGGCAGGAGGAGCATCTCGAGACTTAACTACAGGGTCATAATGATGTCCACCGAAGATCTCGGCCCTGCCAGCTAGATGGAAGCTTGATAGCGGGAGCATCTCGAGACATAATCCCAGAGCAAGTAAGATGTCTATAGAGGACCCCGGCCCTACCAACTAGGTGGAAGCCTAACATCGGGAGCATCTTGAGACTTAAGTCCAGGGTCATAATAATGTCCACTGAGGATCCCGTCCCTGCCAGCTAGATGGAACCCTGACAGCGGGAGCATCTCGAGACCTAACCCCAGAGCAAGTAAGATGTCCACCAATGACCCCGGCCCTACCTGCTAGGTGGAAGCCCGATAGCGAGAGCATCTTGAGACTTAACTCCCGGGTCATACTGATGTCTACCGAGGATCTCGGCCCTGCCAGGTAGATGGAAGCCTGACAGCGGGAGCATCTCAAGGCTTAACTCCAGAATCATAATGATGTCCATCGAGGATCACGGTCCTGCCAGCTAGATGGATGCCTGACAGTGAGAGCATCTCGAGACTTAACCCTAGAGCAAGTAAGATGTCCATCGAGGACCCCGGCCCTGCTAGCTAGGTGGAAGCCCGACAGCGGGAGCATCTCGAGACTTAACTCTGGGGTCATAATGATGTCCACCAAGGATCCCGACCCTATTAGCTAGATGGAAGCCGGACAGTGGGAGCATCTCGAGACCTAACCCCATGGTAAGTAAGATGTTCATCGAGGACCCTAGTCCTGCTAGCTAGGTGCAAGCCTGACAGCAGGAGCATCTCGAGACTTTACTCAAGGGTCATAATGATTTCTACCGAGGATCCCGGCCCTGCCAGGTAGATGGAAGCCTGAAAGTGGGAGCATCTCAAGACCTAACCCCAGAGCAAGTAAGATGTCCATCTAGGACCTCGGCCCTACCAGCTATGTGGAATCCTGATAGCGGGAGCATCTTGAGACTTAACTCCTGGGTCATAACGATGTCCACCGAGGATCCCATCCCTGCCAGCTAGATGGAAGCCTGACAGCGGGAGCATCTCTAGACCTAACCCTAGAGCAAGCAAGATGTCCATTGAGGACCCCGGCCCTGCCAGCTAGGTAGAAGCATAACAATGGGCGAATCTCGAGACTTAACTCTAGAGCAAGTAATATGTCCATCGAGGACCCTGGCCTTGCCAGCTAGGTGGAAGCCTGACAGCGGGAGCATCTTGAGACTTAACTCTAGGGTCATAACGATGTCCACTGAGGATCCCGGCCCTACCAGCTAGATGGAATACTGACAGCGGGAGCATCTCAAGACCTAACCCCGAAACAAGTAAGATGTCTATCGAGGACCCCGGCCCTACCAGCTAGGTGGAAGCCTGACATCGGGAGCATCTCGAGAATTAACTCTAGGGTCATAATGATGTCCACCGAGGATCCTGGCGCTGCCAGCTAGATGGAATCCTGATAGTGGGATCATCTCGAGAACTAGCCCAAGAGCAAGTAAGATGTCCATCGAGGACCCAGACCCTACCAGTTAGGTGGAAGCCTGACAGCAGGAGCATCTCGAGACTTAACCCCAGAGCATGTAAGATGTCCCTCGAGGACCCCGACCCAGCCAGCTAGGTGGAAGCCTAACAGCGGGAGCATCTCGAGACTTAACTCCGGGTTCATGACAATTTCCACCGAGGATCCCGACCCTGCCAGTTAGATGGAAGCCTGCCAGCAGAAGCATCTCGAGACCTAACCCCAGAGCAAGTAAGTTGTCCATCGATGGCCCTGCCAGCTAGGTGGAAGTCTGACTGTGGGAGCATCTCAAGACTTAACTCCAGGGTCATAATGATGTCCATTGAGGATCCAGGCCCTGCCAGCTAGATGGAAGCCTAACATCGGGAGCATCTCGAGACCTAACCCCAGAGCAAGTTAGATGTCCATCGAGGACCCCGGCCCTACCAGGTAGGCAGAAGCCTGACAGCGGGAGCATCTCAAGACTTACCTTATAAATATGACCTATCACAGATTCTATTGTGAAAAAGGTCTGAAAGACCAAGAGATTTCTTATTTATAAAAGGGATGCGCGTACATGATTTATTGGTAGAAACATTTCAAATCGTCACCATTCCAGGTGTTGCTTGAGGCCTGCTCCTCTGGAACCTCTTCCACTGCCACCACTTGGATGTGGATCTCTTCCTCCTTCGCCCCCGCCTCCTCTTCTTCTTCCCCGGCCTCTTGCTGGGATGCCTCTTCCATCCTTCTCTCCATTTCCCTAGCTCCCTCCTGCCAGGATATGGAGTTCACCGCAGTGACGTAGCATTCCCTCGCTACTTTAGGGTCTCCCTAGACCCTGACCTGGACCCCCTTGGCGTTGAACTTTACGCACTGATGGAAGGATGAAGGGACACAGTGGAAGACACTGATGAAAGTTCGTCTGAAGATGGCATTGTAATTGTTGGGGGCATCCACGATGACGAACCTACATTTTCTGGACTGCCCCCCCCCCCCCCCCCCCCCCCCCCCCGCTGAGAGTGACATGGAGCCTCACTCCTCTTTCCACCTACTTCCTTTCCCTGGAGAACCCAAACAAAGGTCCGTCCAAGGCAAGCACCCTCTTGGCCTCCACTTTCATTGCATCAACTCCTTTTTGAAAATGACGTTGACCGAACTCCCGTTGTCAATGTGGATCCTGGAGATAGTAAACCCTTTGACTGCAGTCTGAATGACCAGCGCTTCGCAGAAAGGATCTTCATGATGCGGCATGTCCTTCCTGGAGAAGATGATCTTCTCCTCCGGGGGTGGGGCTAGAGATGTACAGGCGATGCTCTGACGATACATTGTATGGAGGCTTGCCTTCCGAGAAGCCTCAAATCCGACCCCATTGTGGATCACTCTGATCCCGCCTCGGGCCCCAACATCAGCATGGTCCTCACACATATCCTCCTCTGCTCGAGGAAGGACTTCCTTAATGCGCACCTCCCAGCAGTCTCGTCGCTGCTGTTGCTTCCTACTTCCTCTTACCTTGAGGAACTTTAGGCATGTAGTTGTAGCATGTCCATTTTCCTGATGAAAGTGGCAATAGGGCAACTCCACCCTGACTCCCTATCTCCACTGTCAAGCTCTCCTCCTCCCCAAGGCTATCGACATAGGCTGATGTTGATCGGGGAGAGGAGGCCTTTGGCCCTGCGTCCAGCCTGGGCGGTGGAACTGACCCTGGACCCCATAGTGGTTGTCTCCTCCTAGAAACCTCTCTGCTGGCCTTGATCTTTCCACTCTGGCTGCCTCCAGCTGAGCCGATCATTCGGCACCTGACGCCCCCACCTGGGCTGCTGCTACTGTTGCTCCCTCTGCCAGAGTTCGACTCTCCTCACCTCATGACCTCGGCCACCTCCTGGCCCCTTCTCCTCTTCCATTGCCCACCGGGCCAACTTCTTCGCGAACTCAGGGTTCGATGTAACGCCCCCGGTTTCTCTGTATTTATTTAATATCCCTTTGGCATTACGTTGACGAGTTTTCGGCTTGTTCCGTTGTTAGAGTACCTCGTTAGGTATTCTTAGTGGTCGTATCCTGTTTGTAAGGTTCCCCAGCTAGCCGGAGTCAATTTTGGAGACTCGGCTGAGCCTCTCAGGGAATACTTGTACTTTGGCTTCGGGATGTGTTAGCCCGAGTGTTTGATCATCGGAGGTTGCTTTCGACTTCACCATTGTTTTTGTAGCCTGAGTGTTTAGCTACGGTGCGAGTTTGGTCGAAGTTCGAGATCGTTTATTTTGGCATCGTTTTGACGGTTGCTAGTTAGCGGGTCGTCATTTTTTATAAGTATGTATATATATATATATATATATATATATATATATATATATATATATATATATATATATATATATATATATATATATATATATATACGCATTTTTAGCATGAGGAGTGATTTATGCATGCCGGTGTATAAATGCACACGTGCGTGCGTGCAAGGATTTATAATAATTTATGTGTGCGTGTTTATATGGGTAGAGGCGGTATACATATAGTTATAAGCGTGGAATTATGTGTACTACTAAATGATTTTATACGTATACTAATATACGTGTATAAGTTTATGTATGTATATGTGTAGGTATATAGTATATATGTATATTTATAAGTGTATGGATATATTTATATGTGTATATGTCTAAGTTTATCTGTATAAATTCTTAATTAAAACCAAATTTCATTTAGTAATTAGAATAGTGATTAATTAGTTAGGATATATATATAGGATTTTTATCTTTAGGCTAAGGTTTTCTTTCCCTCCTCCCCAACCCGGCGGCCGACTGCAGCAGATCGAGCGAAAGGCAGAAAAAGGGCGGAAACGGGAGGCTCACCGACCGGCCATTTCCCAGCCCGGCAGAGGTCGAAAGGCCTGTTTGAGGCCGGATCCATGCTACTCTAGCCGAGATCGTCGTTCTGAGGTAGCATTTTTGGGATTTTCTCCATATTTTTCTGTCTGATCGGTGTTGCGAGTTCTAGTTTTGTTTCCTGCTTTGATAGAGAAATTCTTTCCAGATTTCTTTTCTAGATTTCTTGTCCAGGCCATCTCCCTTCCCGGATTTCTTGTCCAAGTTTTCTTGGTTAGTGGCTTGCGACCGGCGGTTTGAGAGTGGGTGTTCGGCCGAATTCCTTCAAAAGCAAAGCGAGGCAAGTATTCCACTTGCCATAAAAAAATATTTTTCCATGTATTGTTTGGTTGTTTGATTCATACAAATTAGTTGTTTTGGGGACTTGATTATATGAATAACAATCGGTGTAAAACCTCCTATTGCTTTTTTTCCTCCTAGAACTGAGGCAAGTGGTGCCTTATACCCGTGCAAATTGAACTCATTTCATTCCCGGGGTTTTTGATGGCTGTAATTATCTTCCAAAGTTTTGTTCTGCCTTAAATCTGCCCAATTATCAACTGTTGTTGTAATCCTGTTCTTTCTCCTTTTTTTGTGGTAATGCTTGTCCAGATCGGGTTGATTAATGTAACGCCCTCACCTGTCACATGACATATAACGGTGGGTCCGGCCGGGGCCCCACGCCATATAGCACAGACAAGCAAAGGAATCACGTGTGGAAATCAAAATCTATGCGTATCCTTAACTCATTCCATTCTAGCGCAGCATTTTTCTTGTTAGCATGAACTCAAACCAGAATGTCCACCACTATATAAATACCACATTTATATATACAACACCAGGAATGTATACAACTCACACACCCTGGCCTTATGGCCTTACAAGTTCCTCTTTCACATTAATGGTTTCGTACATCGGCACGCAGGCCGGCCACACATGAAATCCAACCATGAATCTTCACATAGCCTTCAAGGACTAAGAACACCAGGCTAGCCAATCCACTTATTCTTTCCAAGCCGCAACACCTGCAATTCATCATCCAAACCAACACAGAAAACAAAGTAACGGTCAGCATTGCTGACCCATTATAACGACCCTACCCCCTACCCGGGGTAGTGGTTCCTTCCCTGTATACAGTGCTTCCTTTCTCATCAAGCATCAGCAAACATCCCTAAATCACATCATAAATAGATCATTCGCTTTATTCCACTAACTAACAAACACATCACATCACAAACGCTGGAGTCCACCAACGCTCCGTGCACTCAGGGCACCTTCTTGGCGTACCGGAATCCACCGTCGTACACCGCTGTCTCTCGAGGTTTTAACTTGTTGGTTGACCGGCCCTAGTCCACCAGCTCGCAGGCTGGCGACATCCCGCCCAAGCCACTCAGAGGTCCATCCTCACAGCATCACAAACAGAGCAGACCGACCCACACTCTGTGGTGTAGCAAGCCGGGTTTATCTAAACTCCCCAGGCATTGTCTACCCATCGATCCCCCTCCTAATCCGATCGACCCACACTATGTGGTGCAGCAACCCGGGTTTAACTCGGCTCCCCTAGCATTGCCGCCCATCGATCCCTTCCTTAACTGGATCAACCCACCCTAGTGGTGTAACAGGCCGGGTTTATCACGAGCTCCCCAGGCGTGCTACCAATTGATCATCTCATATCCAGGAGCTTCACCAAAGCCTCCTCACAATCAGCACATCCATACATTCATCACAACAGAAATCCGTTTTGCACACCATCAAAGCCACGGAGTCTTCTCCGGTTTACCCATGAACATCACCAATCCAGACTACCGGTCCAGATGGGTTTCACACAGCATGCATACACCGTACTTCATAATTCCGGCTCTAGATGCAGACTCAACAAAGGAATCACTTCCGCGATCCACCTCTTGGTGGAGGATTCTAAGCACATGTATAGAGAAAGGACTTCGATGTCCAAGAAGGAGATCGTTACCCTTGAAGATCGCTTCGGTGCCATGAAGTAGCCGGATGGAAATCACCGCCTCGGCTCTGCCTTCACGAATCCGCTCTCGGATCTTCGCTCCGCACTCCACAGCTCCTACAGCAGCTGGAAAACTCCTCCCTTCTCTCTCCCTTAGGCCTTTCTTCTCTCTTTCTTGGAATGAAAATGAAGAAGAAGAAGAAGATAAGAGCATATATCTTCTAATTCTCGGCCTCCTAGACACCTGGACAAAGCCCAGCCCTTGGATCCAGGAAGAGGGAAACAAACGGCTCAGATCTGGCCAGAAAAGCTAAGACACGGCCTGACACACCCTGTGACACGCCCGTGTCACAGGCCGTGTCCCCCTAAGAGGCAGACAACCGACTCAAACCAGCCAGTACACGCCCATGTGACACGCCCGTGTCACGGCCGTGTACCCGACACGCCCTCGGACACGCCCGTGTTTGAGGCCGTGTGCCTCAACGAAAATAATCCCAAACCAACCCGAGACTTCACACGGCCTGGCACACGGCCTGGCACACGCCCGTGTTCATGGTCGTGTGCACCAGGACACACCCGTGTCCCGCAAACACGCCCTAACCCGAGACGTCGAGCTGAATTTGACGCCCACTGACACGCCCTGTGACACGCCCGTGTCACAGGCCGTGTCCTCACTGGAACTCGATACTCGACGATCGTCGCGTAACACTCGTCGAGCATTCGACACAGCATTCGACACGGCCGTGTCCTGGGCCGTGTGCCCCTTCTCGACGATGTCGAGCGAAAATCGTCGACACCAAGTCCGATCTTCGACACAACCTCGACACGCCCTGCGACACGCCCGTGTCGCAGGCCGTGTCCACTGACACGCCCTGGGACACGCCCGTGTCCCAGGCCGTGTCACCCATGCCTGAACCCGATTTTGCTCAAAATGATTTTCTTGACTTCGGGGTGTTACAATTAATCTTGTCTTAAAAGCTTGTATAACAGTTTGTTGTTGTTTGGGTATATGAGTGGAATTTCGGTTGTAATGTTGTCCAGATCTCCTTGTTATTTCTTGTCTTTGATCTCCTTTTATTCTTGTTGTAATACTAGTGTCCTGTAGGTAGTTATAAGGAAAACTCCTGTAGGTTGTAATCTTTTGTTTCTTGATGTAATTTAAGTATTATCCTTGTTGTAATGCTAGTGTCCTGAAGCAAAGATGAAGAAGTAGATGCTCTATAGTGATCGATTATGTTAAAGGAAAACTCTCTATATTTTCATACGCTATAGAAGTTGTCAAATATCTTTATATTGGTAGTATTTGTAGGGTCCAAGTTTAAGATATTTATGTGATGTTAGATGCGTGTTTAGTTAACCAACGCCGTCAGCTGCTAGGCAGCTATGCCTCTTAGGTGGGATGCTCTAGATTGTTTAGGGTTCAGTGTGACTTCTTGGTGGTTCATGAAACCACCAGCAAGGGTTTTCCCGAGTCACTTAGTACTGGATTAGGATGTGGTTTTGGGATGGGTCGGACCGATACTGCCACCCTTGTTTTATTTCATGTCTTGCTAAGACATTATGGGTTGTTTGGTTGAGTTGGACCGATACCACCACCACAGCACCTTGAAGATATTTAGGCCTGATAGACTTGGTTGGACATGTCGCCACCAGCCTAGGGCCTTGTTGATGATTTTGTCCATCTCCAGTATTAGGTGATTCTTTCTGCTCTAGCTTTATGTTAGGATTTTATTATTTTGTTAATCCTTCTTGCAGAGATTCTTGAAGCTTGGCCTCATCCGTGCGCTTGGTGCACCACTTTTTTTACTCAACTTTTGATGAGTATTTTCCTTTACTTGTTTACTTTACCTCATTTAGCTTATGTTGCTAGCATTCACAATTTTGGGTCTGGTTAGCCTTATGCTAATGCTCTCTTTTTAAACCTAATTATCTTCTTTCCTATTGATAATTGCTTTGCTGAGGTTTTCTTTTCTTTGAATGTCTCGGGTTCAGGTTTATAGCCGACTGTGCGGCTAGGTTTCTTCTGGAGCTGGCTAGTGCTATAGCTGCTGCTGTGATTTTCTCTTCCTCACTCTTGGGAGGTAGTTTCTATAGGCTTGTAGTACAGATATGCCTACTCAGCAGTGGGTTAGTGTTAGTTGTTGACGTCCACTAGTGGTTTCTCTTTTAGATGCTTTGTACTTTTCTTATACTGCTAGATTTCCTGTTTTGGAGTTTAATAAACTTGCTCTTGGGAAGATTTATGCTAGGTTGTTAGTTATTTTTAAACCTAGAAACACTATTATATTTATATCTCATGATCAGCATGTTTTATAAAACTCATACACTACTTTCCAAATAACGTAAAAAGATCGTTTTCTTATATATGATATAAAATAAATCTAGGGTCTTGCATAGTGTAAGTTGCCCCCCCCACCCCCTGGAGACACTTATGCACTCTCTTAGGATGTCAAAGTAATGTAAATAAAGTATTTTCCGCTGCGTATAAGTATAGTTATAATTGTGGACTAGCTGATCCACTGAGCCGAGGGATACGGCCTCTAATATATAATTGATTTTCAAAACATTAAAGCTTATGATTTTTCATGGTCTTAGTAGTTGGTGGTTGCCTGAGCGTCGGCAGTTATCCCCTGCTCGACGTGGCATTACAACGCGTGTTTCCTCCTACTCTGATACTTCTTAATTTCGTAGAAAAATGCGGGTTGTGATAGTTGGATCAGAGGGAGGTTGCTTGACAATTTGTCGGGCAACCTTTCCATGTAGGTATTAGATGTTTAGCATCATATCATACACACGTTGATGTGTCATCAGCACGTCTTGGCTGCAGCACGAACACTATACTCATAGCATAACATGAAGTATACGGGGCATATTATGTACTATGGGATGCATAATATGTGTTTGTATATGGATCCACTATAGGAGGCAACATGTGAGGGTTATGTAGTATGGGATGCATAACCTCACCACATGAATGCAGCCAGCACATTTTTTTTGTTGCATGGAAATGTTACATAGTATGGGATGCATAACATTTTCATGTGTACGCCGCTCATAACATGCATTAGGGCCTTTTTAGAATGCATAGCACAATCATGCATAGCATAACATTGCATAAGCACAACGTGCCAAGCTAAAGACTTGCAGGATGACATATGTACACACATGGTTTTGAGTCAAAAAGAATGTAAATACATGCATTCATGGTCTAGGCACCTGATTTGGTATGATGGTGCTGAACCGTCTCAAATTAGGCATACCATTATAATTGAAAACCCCAGAGCAAGTTGGCAGTTGAAGCAAGTACTTATGTAGGTTTGTCTGTACTTGTTTGTTTAGTCCTGGTAGTTGAACTAGGTTCTGATTATTGTTTTGTTTATTTTTTTAGCATGGCGCCTAAGAGTATAGTGATGAGGTCGACTCCCCAATCTGAGGGCGAGTCTTCTGGAGCGCAAAGCGATGCAGTTGTCGCAAGTCTGAGGCAGAGCAATGAGGACTTATCGAGGCAGATGGTGGATGTTTAGTCTCAGATCTAGGCTTTGTTATCTGTAGTGGCAGGACTAGCCCCGAGAGCGCAGGATCCTGCTACGGGTATAGCTGTTCCAGCACCTCCTGCACCTCCTGCCCCTTTGGTGCCTCCAGTTGTGGTGCTCCAGAGATGACCTTCATCTCTCAGTTCCAGCGACTTCGACCCCCTACCTATGATGGGAAGTCGGATTTCATGATCCTGGATGATTGGTTGATTTCCATAGAGGAGATGTTTCACTATTCTGGAGTTTCTGATGATCAGAAGGTGATGCTTGCCGCCTACCAGCTGAAGGGGTTGGCAAAGAGTTGGTGGATGAGAGAGAAGGAGGGCATGGTAGGAGGATGCACTTGTGTTTACTTCAAGGAGATATTGATGAGGAAGTTTCTACCTACAGTTGAGCGGGATAAATTGATGAACGATTTCTTGCATCTGAAGCAGAGGCAGCTCACGGTCAGCGAGTATGAGGTTGAGTTCAGCAAACTCAGTCGATTTGCCCCCAGTTTGGTGAGTTCCGAGGAAGATAGAGCGAAGCGTTTCATTGGGGGCCTGAGAAGTGATGTTCATCAGTTAGCGGTTGCTCATGGAGCGGTGAGTTATGCTGGTGCGGTAGAAGCTGCTTTGAAAGTGGAGGCCATCGAAAATGCTAAGCAAAGAGGGCAGCAGGCGAGGAATGAAAAGAGGAAAGCGGTGGAAGGAAAGAGCCCCCAGGTATCCGGTTCTCCTTCAAGAAAGAGGAGCAAAGAGGTCTGTAGCTTCTGTGGCCGGTCGGGCCATCCCGTGGAGAAATGTTTCAAGAGGTTGGCAGAGCAGAAGGAGCAGGTTCATGCTATTCAGGGTGCTCCCAGGCAGAACGTGGTGTGTACCTTGTGTAAGAAAGAAGGGCATGATGTTGTCTGCTGCTGGTTGAAAGATAATGTATGCTATCAGTGTGGACAGAAGGGTCATATCAAGGCAAGGTGCCCGCAACTCCAGTCTGTGCTCCGACCAGTTCCTCTTCAGGCTTTGCCACCGCCTCAGTCTATGGATAAAGGAAAAGGGAAGCTGAATGTGATATCATCAGCGGAGGCTCAAACTTCGACGCAAGTCATTTCAGGTTAGATTTTCTCTCTAGTCTTTATGTTTTAGCTGCAGTTTTAGTTTTGCTATTATTTCCTTAAATGCATGCGCAATTTTTTTATATAGGGAGTTTTAAGGTAAAGAATCGTTGGGTGCGCGTTCTCTTTGACTCAGGTGCTATCCACTCATTTGTGGCTAGGGCCTTTGTAGAGCGGTTCTAGTTGGATCTAGATCGTGTCGGTGATGCCTTTTGCGTCAAGTTCCCCTCGGGTGATTCCGTGATATCGGATCAGGGCATTCAGGATTGTCCTATTATGTTGGGTGATTTTCTAGCTATGGCAAATCTGAAGGTGATTGACTTAGAGGATTTCGATGTTATCCTAGGCATGGATTGGTTGTCCCGATATGATGCGGTGATCCAGTGCAGGGGTAAGCGCTTAGATTTGAAGAAGGACAACGTTCAGCCTAGGAGTATTTATGGTGATCCGCGCCAGGTCTCTCCGGCGATTTCTGTGGTATGTGTTTAGAGGCTATTTAGTTCTGATTATTTTGCTTGCTTAGTCTCAGTACTGGGGACTGTTAGCAGTTTGCCGTGGTTGGATGAGATTCCTATTGCGCGTGAGTTTTCTGATGTGTTTCCTAGCGACCTTCCCGGTCTTCCTCCTGACAGACATGTCGAGTTTGTGATTGATTTGGAGCCGGGTACGCGTCCTATTGTTAAGGCGCCGTACCGGATGGCCCCGCAAGAGCTGGAGGAGTTGCGTAGCCAGCTGGATCAGTTGTTGGAGAAGGGTTGCATAAGGTCGAGTTCGTCGCCTTGGGGTGCCCATGTTCTCTTTGTAAAGAAGAAAGACGGGTCAATGCGCCTTTACATCGACTATAGAGAGCTGAACAAGGTCACCATTAAGAACAGGTATCCTTTGCCTAGGATCGATGACTTGTTCGATTAGTTGCATGGTAGCTCGGTATTTTCTAAGATTGACCTTCGATCAGGCTATCATCAGCTCAGGATCCGTAAGTCGGACATTCCACGGACTGCTTTCAGATCGAGGCATGGGCATTTCGAATTCCTGGTTATGTCGTTTGGTTTGACCAACGCGCCATCATCATTCACGGACATGATGAAACGGGTGTTCAAGGATTTTATGCATAAGTTTGTGGTCGTATTTATAGACGACGTTCTGATTTATTCTCGGGATGCTATGAAGCATGATCAGCACTTGCGATTGGTTTTATCTGCTTTGAGAGACCATCAAATATTCGCCAAGCTGAGTAAATGTGAATTCTGGTTGCCCCAGGTTTCCTTCCTGGGTCATGTGGTGAACAAAGACGGAATTTCGGTTGACCGGGAAAAGATTTCTGCAGTGATGGATTGGCATGGGTCGAGCACACCCAAGGAGATTAGGAGATTCTTGGGGTTGGCCGGCTACTATAGAAGATTCGTGGAGGGCTTTTCTACACTAGCAACGCCCTTGACTAAGCTGACGCAGAAGAATGCAGCCTTCATTTGGAGCGAGAAATGCGAGGAGGCCTTTCTGGAGCTAAAGAGGAGGTTGTGCACTGCTCCTGTTTTGACATTGCCTAGGGAGGGCATGGACTATGATGTGTATGTGGATGTCTCGCATGTTGGGCTCGGAGGTGTGTTGATGCAAGAAGGGAAGGTGATTGCGTATGGGTTGAGGCAATTGAAGACTCATGAGAGGAACTACCCTACGCATGATCTAGAGTTCGCAACAATGATCTTTTCCCTGAAGCTGTGGAGACATTTACTTTACGGTGTGCAGTGCAAGATCTTCACTGATCATAAAAGCCTAAAGTATGTCTTCACCCAGAAGGAGCTGAATTTGCGCCAGCGGCGTTGGTTAGAGTATGTTACAGATTATGAAGTGGAGATCCAGTATCATCCGGGCAAGGCCAATGTAGTGGCTAACGCCCTGAGCCGTAAGACGGGAAAGATCTTTAACCTCTCTGTTGAGCGCTTGGTGGAAGAGTTCCTCTTGATGGACATCTCGGTGGGGTGCTGTGACTTGCAGAGCAGTTTGGCCGTGGCAGAGCCTTCTTGGATTTCACTTATTAGGCTACACCAGAAGGAAGATCCAGATCTTTTGCACCTGTATCTCCGGACTGAAAGGGAAGAATTGCCAGACTTTTCTATTGATGATGCGGGTACTTTGAAGTACCGTGGCAGGTTTTGCGTCCCCGCTGTTTTGGACATTTGAGTCATGTTGTGTAAGGAAGCGCATGGCTCGAGTGTTGCCTACCACCCGGGCTCAACTAAGATGTATCACGACTTGAAGCAGATTGTCTGGTGGTATGGCATGAAGGGGGATATAGCATGGTTTGTGTCTAAGTGTTATACCTTCAAGCGAGTTAAGGCCGATCATGGAAGGCCTGGTGGCAAGTTGACTCCATTGGAGATCCCGACTTGGAAATGGGAGAGCATTTCTATGGACTTCATTACGGGCTTACCGAGGTCTCCTAGAGGTTTTGACTCTGTTTGGGTGATAGTGGACAGACTTACAAAGTGTGCTCACTTTGTGTCGTATAAGATTGATTATCCGATGAAAAAGATAGCGGAGCTGTATTTGAGCGAAGTCATTCGATTGTATGGAGTTCCCGTTAGTATCATTTCAGACCGAGACTCCAGATTTACTTCCCGTTTCTGGAAGAGTATGTAGGAGGGTTTGGGTACAGACTTGAGATATTCTACCGCATACCACCCGCAGACTAATGGGCAGACAGAGCGAGTCAACAATATTGTGGAAGATATGATCCGCTGTTATATTCTGGACCACGGAGGAGCGTGGGATGAGCGCTTGAGGCTGATGGAATTTGCATATAATAACACTTATCAAGAGAGCCTGCAAATGGCTCCTTTTGAAGCCTTGTATGGGAGGCGATGCAGAACGTCGTTGTTTTGGACTGAGGCTGGTGAGAGTCCTTTGTTGGGTCCTGATGCGCTCGAGGAAATGGAAGTTATTGTGAAGCTTATTCAGGAGAAGCTTCGATTAGCTTAGGAGAGATATGAGAAGAATGCCAACCGGCGTAGGTCCAATTTGGAATTTTCAGTGGAGGATATGGTATTCTTAAAGGTGTCCCCGATGGTTGGAGTAAAGAGGTTCGGCAAGAATCATAAGTTGGACCCAAGGTTTGTGGGCCAATTCAAGATAGTGGAGTGTATTGGCGTGGCAGCTTATAGGTTGGATTTGTCAGCAACCTTTCCAGGTGTGCATAATGTTTTCCATGTGAGCCAGCTGCGGAAGTGCGTGCGGAATAGTAGGCAAGTGTTGGATGTTGTGCCTCAGTTGGAGCCAAATCTGACCTTTGTGGAAAGGTCGGTCCGCATTCTGGATTCCCAGGATAGAGTGTTACGGTGGAAGACCATTCCCATGGTCAAAGTCTTATAGAGGAACCAGGAAGTCGAAAGCGCGACTTGTGAGTTGGAGTCGGCAATGAGGGAGGCTCACCCTCATCTCTTTCCTTGATTTTGTGCCTGGTATGTTCTGTCTTATCCTTTATAGCTCTTGTTAGGCTATTTTTGTTTCTTCCTTGTTAGAAGCTTGTGCGTAAAGTTTCGGGGCGAAACTTTCTTTTAGGGGGAGTGTCTGTAACGCCCTCGGTTTTTCTGTATTTATTTAAAATCCCTTTGGCGTTATGTTGACGTGTTTCCAGCTTGTGCCGTTGTTAGAGTACCTCGTTAGGTGTTCTTAGTGGTCGTAGCCTGTTTTTAAGGTTCCCCAGCTAGCCGGAGTCAGTTTTGGAGACTCGGCTGAGCCTCTCAGGGAATACTTGTGATTTGGCTTCGGGAGGTGTTAGCCCGAGTGTTTGATCATCGGAGGTTGCTTTCGACTTCGCCGTTGTTTTCGTAGCCTGAGTGTTTAGCTATGGTACGAGTTTGGTCGAAGTTCGAGATCGTTTATTTTGGCATTGTTTCGACGGTTGCTAGTTAGCGGGTCGTCATTTTTTTATAAGCGTATATACATATATTTACACATTTTAGCATGAGGAGTGATTTAGGCGTGCCGGTGTATAAATGCACACGTGCGTGCGTGCAAGGCTTTATAATAATTTATGTGTGCGTGTTTATATGGGTAGAGGCGGTATACATATAGTTATAGGCGTGGAATTATGTGTACTACTAAATGATTTTATATGTATACTAATATACGTGTATAAGTTTATGTATGTATATGTGTAGGTATATAGTATATACGTATATTTATAAATGTATGGATATATTTATATGTGTATAGGTATAAGTTTATATGTATAAATTCTTAATTAAAACCAAATTTCATTTAGTTATTAGAATAGTGATTAATTAGTTAGGATATATATATAGGATTTTTATCTTTAGGCTTAGGTTTTCTTTCCCTCCTCCCCAACCCGGCGGCCGACTGCAGCAGATCGAGCGAAAGGCAGAAAAAGGGCGGAAACGGGAGGCTCACAGACCGGCCATTTCCCCGCCCGGCAGAGGTCGAAAGCCCTGTTTGAGGCCGGATCTGTGCTCCTCTAGCCGAGATCGTCATTCTGAGGTAGAATTTTTGGGAATTTCTCCATATTTTTCTGTCTGATCGGTGTTGCGAGTTCTAGTTTTGTTTCCTGCTTTGACAGAGAAATTCTTTCCAGATTTCTTGTCTAGATTTCTTGTCCAGGCCATCTCCCTTCCCAGATTTCTTGTCCAAGTTTTCTTGGTTAGTGGCTTGCGACCGGCGGTTTGAGAGTGGGTGTTCGGCCGAATTCCTTCAAAAGCAAAGCGAGGCAATTATCCACTTGCCATAAAAAAATATTTTTTTTCATGTATTGTTTGGTTGTTTGATTCATACAAATTAGTTGTTTTTGGGACTTGATTATACGAATAACAATCGGTGCAAAACCTCCTATTGCTTTTTTTTCCTCCTAGAACCGAGGCAAGTGGTGCCTTATACCCTTGCAAATTGAACTCATTTCATTCCCGGGGTTATTGATGGCTATAATTATCTTCCAAAGTTTTGTCCTGCCTTAAATCTGCCCAATTATCAACTGTTGTTGTAATCATGTTCTTTCTCTTTTTTTGTGGTAATGCTTGTCCAGATCGGATTGATTAATCTTGTCTTAAAAGCTTGTATAACAGTTTGTTATTGTTTGGGTATATGAGTGGAATTTCGGTTGTAATGTTTTCCAGATCTCCTTGTTATTTCTTGGCTTTCATCTCCTTTTATTCTTGTTGTAATACTAGTGTCCTGTAGGTAGTTATAAGGAAAACTCCTGTAGGTTGTAATCTTTTGTTTCTTGATGTAATTTAAGTATTATCCTTGTTATAATGCTAGTGTCCTAAAGCAAAGATGAAGAAGTACATGCTCTATAGTGATCGATTATGTTAAAGGAAAACTCTCTATATTTCCATATGCTATAGAAGTTGTCAAATATCTTTATATTGGTAGTATTTGTAGGGTCCAAGTTTAAGATATTTATGTGATGTTAGATGCGTGTTTAGTTAACCAACGTCGTCAGCTGCTAGGCAGCTATGCCTCTTAGGTGGGATGCTCTAGATTGTTTAGGGTTCAGTGTGACTTCTTGGTGGTTCATGAAACCACCAGCAAGGGTTTTCCCGAGTCACTTAGTACTGGAGTAGGATGTGGTTTTGGGATGGGTCGGACCGATACCGCCACCCTTGTTTTATTTCATGTCTTGCTAAGACATTATGGGTTGTTTGGTTGAGTTGGACCGATACCACCACCACAGCACCTTGAAGATATTTAGGCCCGATAGACTTGGTTGGACATGTCGCCACCAGCCTAGGGCCTTGTTGATGATTTTGTCCATCTTCAGTATTAGGTGATTATTTTTGCTCTAGCTTTATGTTATGATTTTATTTTTTTGCTAATCCTTCTTGCAGAGATTCTTGAAGCTTGGCCTCATCCGTGCGCTTGGTGCACCCCTTTTTTTACTCAACTTTTGATAAGTATTTTCCTTTACTTGTTTACTTTACCTCATTTAGCTTATGTTGCTAGCATTCACAATTTTGGGCCTAGTTAGCCTTATGCTAATGCTCTCTTTTTAAACTTAATTGTCTTCTTTCATATTGATAATTGCTTTGCTAAGGTATTCTTCTCTTTGAATGCCTCAGGTTCAGGTTTATAGCCGACTGTGCGGCTAGGTTTCTTCTGGAGCTGGCTAGTGTTATAGCTGCTGCTGTGATTTTCTCTTCCTCACTCTTTGGAGGTAGTTTCTATAGGCTTGTAGTACAGATATGCCTACTCACCAGTGGGTTAGTGTCAGTTGTTGATGCCCACAGGTGGTTTCTCTTTTAGATGCTTTGTACTTTCCTTATACTGCTAGATTTCCTGTTTTGGAGTTTAATCAACTTGCTATTGGGAAGATTTATGCTAGGTTGTTAGTTATTTAAACCTAGAAAACTATTATATTTATATCTCATGATCAGCATGTTTTATAAAACTCACACTCTTTTCCAAATAACGTAAAAAGATCATTTTCTTATATATGATATAAAATAAATCTAGTGTCTTGCACAGTGTAAGTTGTTCCCCCCCCCCCCTGGGGACACTTATGCACTCTCTTAGGATGTCAAAGTAATGTAAATATAGTATTTTCCGCTGCGTATGAGTATAGTTTTTAATTGTGGACAAGCTAATCCACTGAGCCGAGGGATACGTCCTCTAATATATAATTGATTTTCAAAACATTAAAGCTTATGATTTTTCATGGTCTTAGTAGTTGGTGGTTGCCTGAGCGTCGGCAATTATCCCCTGCTCGATGTGGCATCACAACGCGTGTTTCCTCCTACTCTGATACTTCTTAATTTCAGAGAAAAATGCGGGTTGTGATATTCGACGCCTCCCCGTCAACTTCCCTCACCCCCATCTCCATCAGCTCCTCGTAGGAGTGAGGCGGTACCCTCTTCAGTTCCATCCTGAAGAATTCTTGTTACAGCCCTAAGGTGAAGGCCATCATTAGGGTGTGCCCTGGCATCTCCTGGACCTGGGTGACCTCCTCCTGGAACCGGTCCACGTAACTTCTCAAGGTATCATTCACCCCCTGTTTGATATGGAACAGGGACTCTGACTCCTTCTTCCTCTTCTTGGAAGTGGTGAGCCTCAACATGAACCCCCAACTCAGGTCCTAGAAGCAGTAGATTGAGTTGGTAGGTAGCTAGTGGAACCACTCCCTCTTCTTTTCCTTGAGGGTGATGGCGAAGATCCTACACTTGAAGGCATCTGACATCTACCTTATCGAAACCACATCCTCAAACCATTGGATATATTGGACCGGGTCATCCTTTTCGGTGTAGGACATCTCCGGCTCCTTGAACCCCTCCGGAACTGGAGCGGAGTGTTGGAACTTAGTTCGGGCGGTTAGCTGATCTAGCCGTAGCGGCGTGTCCAGTCGGGCTTCTGTAAGTTTGGCATAGCGAGCTATTGGGGTTGTCCAGCGGGCTAGTTAGAAACTGCAGTGATTCCTAGGTTGTTAGCCACAACAGTCTGGTTGATTATCCGCAATGGTCTGGTGAAGCCGTAGCAGCCTGTATGAAGTTGTATCAGTGGTCTGTTTTATTAGTCGCAGTGGTCTGGTGAAACCGCAGCAGCTTGTATGAAGCCGCATTAGTGATCTGGGGTTATATTGCATCGGCCTGGCAGGAGGTCGTAGCTATGGTTTAGGTGTTTGCCGCAGCGGTCTTGTGAAGTCGCAGTGGTCTGGTTGAAGCCGTAGTAGTGGAGTAATGGTCTGCCGCAAATACGATCATGTGGCAACCCGCAGGTGCGGCCTGGCGGATTTTCTGTCGGTCTTCCATTGTTTATGATGGTCCTCTCTAATGACCCAAGGATGTATTATTGTATTTTATATAGTGTGCGGTTCGTATATGTCAAATAACACAAGCCGCCCAACTTAAGTTTAGTCTCACATCATGTATTATATTCTCTCATCGCCCCCGTTTTCTATAAATAAGGGGACATACTTATGTAATGGTTACCTTTTTGGAGCAATAAAATTTGCGGTTTATTCACCTCTTGTCCATTTCTCTCTCATTTTTCACTTGTTATCAGAGGAAAACCGGTCCTTTGCTCCTTTTTGTTTGCTCTATCTTGTTTGCGGTTTGACTTTTGTAACCGCGCGGTTTTCTTTTCCCTCCCTTCTTCCATCTTCTTCCGGCTTCTTCCCTCCCTTATTTTCTCCCTTGCTTTCTGGTCACGTTGTTTGCGGCTTGTTCGTGTGGTTTCTTGAGCTCCTTTTTGTTCGCGCGTTTCTCTATTTCGGTACCGCCTTTTGGTCGCAGCATCTTTCCTGCTACTGGTGTGTTGACATCGAGACTGGGTGGTCTCTTGTCTTATCCTCGCGGGTTCTTTTCTCCCTGTTTGTTCGCGCTGTTTGATTGCTTAACCGTGCGACTTGTTTTTTCTTCTTCATAGACACTCCTTTTTCTTCTGCTACTTTCTCTGCTCCTCTCTCTCTTGCTTCTACTTATGTGTCTACTTCTTGTAATTTGGGTATGGTGTCCAAGCTTACTAGCCCAAACTATCTTAACTGGAGTGTATCTTTTGTCTTTCTTTTATGCTCTCAGCTTAAGCGCTCTCATTTGACTGATGACCCCCCTCCTGTTGGCTCAGCCACTTATGATGATTGGGATGCTTCTGATTCCTTGGTCCACACTTGGTTGGCTAACATTTTGTCTGATGAATGTCTTCATATCATCCGACATGATCAAACTTTCAAAGTTGCTTGGAATCATCTTGCTGCTCTATATTCCAAGGGGGCTCAGACTTCGCGCATCTATACTCTATATGTGGATCTCTTTGCTCATCCTATTATGACCCCTGCTGCTGCTTATTAAGAAGTCCAGAGTCTTGGGGCTGAACTTCTTCAACATCATCCTTTTTTGCTGATCTTTCTGAGCAACAAAAACATTTTCAGCAATTTCTTATCATTTGCTACTTGCTTCTTCTTCCTGATTTGTATGACAAGATTCGTCAACAAATTCTAGGATAGGAGGATACTCCGACTCTCGATGCTACCACTGCACTCATTTTTGCTGTTATAACTCTTCTTCAGCATCCTTTACTTCCTTCTCATTCTTCTGATATTGTTGCTCATCCTGCACGTTAGGACAATTCTAGTGGTCGAGGTGGCCGTACTGGAGGTCGTGGTTATTCTAAATTGATCTTCTCTCATTGTGGCAAAATTGTCCACTTGGTTGATCGTTACTGGGTCAAACATCCTCACCTTCGTCCTGCTTCTGCTGATTCTGCCAAGAAGTCCACTACCTCTCTTGTTACTTCTGGTGCTACTCAATTAGCTACTACTGGTTGGTTGCTTATTGATTCTAGTGCTACTAATCATATGATAATGAATTCTCGGCTTTTTTCTTCTCTTGACCAAAGTACCTGGTTACCTCCGGTTCTGATTGCTGATGGACACTCTCTATGTCCCGAACTTTTCGAGCAATCTACGTTCTATTACTGCTCTTTGCAAACAGTTGAACTGTGAAGTTATATTTACTGCTTCTACTTGTGCCTTTCAGGTTCCTCGGTCCAAGGAGATGATTGCTACTGGGACTGAAAGCGGCGGCTTGTTCTATCTTGATATTTCTTCTACCATTTTTGCCTCCACTCCTTTGCTTCAGTGTCATCTTCGGCTCGGGCATCCTCCTCCTCAGATTCTTTATCAGCTTATGCCTGATTTACCTCGGGGAGATTCTTCTATTCATTGTGAAGCATGTCAATTTGGCAAACATCATAGATCTACTTTTCCTGCTAAAAATGGACGTAGTTCTTCTCGCCCTTTTGAAATTGTACATTCTGATATATGGGGCCCTGCTCCTGATCAAATTGTTAGTAGGGGTAGTTTATATTTTGTGACATTTATTGATGATTTTTCTCATTGTACATGGTTATATTTGCTCCGTGAATGCTTTGAAATTTTTTCTATTTTCACTGCATTTTATAATGAGATTCATAACAGTTTGATACTTCTATTAAAATACTTTGGTCTGACAATGCTAAAAAGTATCTTAGTCATCAATTGACCTCATTTTGTATAGATCATGGTATTGTTCATCAGACCACTTGTCCTTATACATCGCAACAAAATGATGTTGATGAACGGAAGAATCGTCATCTTCTGGATGTGGCTCGTAGTCTTCTTAATCATATGCATGTTCCCAAATCATATTGGGGTCATGATATTCTTCTCTCATGCATTCATATTAATCGATTTTTGTTGTTTGTTATCGATGGGAAACCCCTATTTTCTATCTTGCATCCAGACGCAAATCCTTTTCCTTTGCCTCCACGTGTCTTTGGGTATGCTGTGTTTGTTCACTCTCCTTCTTCTGGTCGTGACAAACTATCGCCACGCTCGATCAAATGTATCTTTCTGGGTTATTGTCCGACACAGAAAGGATACAGGTGTTATGATTATGTTCTCCGTCGACAGTATGATATTGTCGATGTTACTTTCTTTGAGGATATCCCATACTTTCACCTTCCTCCATTATTCCTTCTTCTGATGATCCAGTCACTTTTCCTCTTGTGCCGGCACCTTGTCCCGACCCTATCATTCCTTCTTCTCCTTGTGATTCTCCTGCTCCTTCTAATTCATCTGTTAAGATGCTGCTAATAGCTCCTGGTTTGCTAGTCTCTCCTTTGGATGGAACTAAGCATGTAGACAGGACTGATCTTGATCCTCCGATTGCTCTCCGGAAAGGTGTTCGTTCAGTCACTCAACATCCTCTTGTAAGTTTGGTGTCTTATACATGATCGTATCCTCTGGCGCAAAGTTTTGCTCTTGCCCTCTCGGCAATTGTTCTTCCTGCGTCTTATCGCGATGCTCTGGTTATTCCACATTAGAAAGTTGATATGGATGAGGAGATGAAAACTCTGACAGAACAGGGTACTTGGTCTCTTATTTCTATTCCTCCTGGTACTGATGTGGTTGGATGTTGCTGGGTATTTGTCATCAAGTATCTTCCTGATGGTACTGTTGATCGATACAAAGCTCGGCTTGTGGCCAAAGGATTTACGCAAACTTATGGTGTGGATTTCTTTGATACATTCTCTGATGTTGCCTGGATTACTACGATCTGTGTCATTTTTTCAGTGGTTGTGAACAGAGTTTGAGAAGTGTCTCTGTTGGATGTCAAGAATGCCTTTCTTTATGGTGATTTGAACGAGACAGTTTATATGGATCAACCTCCTGGGTATGTTGCTTCGGGGGAGTCTCAGGTATGTAAGTTGAAGAAAGCCATCTATCGTCTTAAGCAGAGTCCGGGAGCCTGGTTTGATAAGTTCAACGAGGTTATTTCTGTTGCAGGATTTGTTCGAAGCACTGCAAATCACTCTTTGTTTATTTGGAAGACCTCATCTAGTTTGTAATTCTTGCAGTATATATGGATGATATTCTTCTTATAGGGGATGATCAGAAAGGAATTGATATGACAAAGCAGCATCTGCTCTGACATTTTATTACCAAGGATATGGGGTCTCCTAAGTACTTTCTGGGGATCGAAATATCTAGAAAACTTGGCTCTATCATTCTTTCATAGCGGAAGTATGCATTGGATCTTTTATAAGAGACAGGTCTTCTTGGAGCGAAACCTGCTCGGTCTCATATTGCTGTTGGAGATGACAAATGTCGGAGTGAGTCCTCTCCTCTTCTTGAAGATATCACCAGGTATAGACGTCTTTTTGGTAAACTCATCTATCTGATAGTTACAAGATCAGATATTTGTTATGCAGTAGGGAGGGTAAGTCAATTCATGCAAGCTCCTAGGGAGTGTCATATGCAGTCAGCTTTGAAGATTCTCGAGTATGTGAAAGGTGCCCTAGGGAAAGGGCTCTTATTCTTGAAAAGGGGACATTTAAAAGTAGAGGCTTATTCTGACGCAAGCTACGTAGATGACAAGGGTGACAAGAAGTCAACATTTAGTTTTTTCACCTTCGTTGGAGGAAATCTGGTCAGTTGGAAGAGCAAGAAGCAGGCTGTAGTTGCCAGATCGAGTGCAGAAGCAGAGTACAGAAGCATGGCTCTGACTGCTTGTGAGCAGAAGTGGCTTCGGACTATCTTGCTAGATCTGGGAGAATTTTATGATCACCTCCTACCGATGTTCTGTAACAATAAAATAGATATATACATTTCGAAGAATCCGGTCTTTCATGAGAGAACAAAGCATATCAAGGTAGATTGTCATTTTATTAGAGAAGAGATTCTGAAGAATCATATATTTGCGCCGTTCGCTACCTCTGATAAGGAGCTGGCTGATTTCTTCATGAAACCGGTTACTTCATTCACAGAAGTTTGTAGCAAGCTGGGTATGGTTGACATATATGCTCCAGCTTGAGGGCGAGTGTTGGAACTCAGTTCGAGCGGTTAGCCGATCTAAGGACAGCAGCCTGTCCAGTCGGGCTTCTAGCAGTTTGGCATAGCGAGCTATTGGGTTGGTTGTCAAGTGGCCAATGGTGTGGTGAAACCGCAGCAGCTTGTATGAAGCCGTATCAGCGGTCTGGTTTATTAGCCGCAGCGGTCTGGTGAAACCGCAGCAGCTTGTATGAAGCCGCATTTGTGATCTGTTGTTAAACTACATCAGTCTGGCAGGAGGTCGCAGCTGTGGTTTAGCTGTTAGCCGCAGCGGTCTTATGAAGTCGCAGCAGTCTGGTTGAAGCTGCAGTGATTCCACGGGTGTTAGCCGCAATAGCCTAGTTGATTAGCCACAACAGTCTGGTGAAGTCGCAGCAGCCTGTATGAAGCCGTAGCAGCGGTCTGGTTTATTAGCCGCAGCGGTCTGGTGAAACCGCAGCAGCCTGTATGAAGCCACATCAGTGATCTGGGGTTAAACTGCATCGACCTAGCAGGAGGTCCTAGCTATGGTTTAGGTGTTATCCGCAGCGGTCTTGTAAAGTCGCAGCGGTCTGGTTGAAGCCACAGTAGTGGAGTAATGGTCTGCCGCAACTGCGGTCAGGTGGCAACCAACAGGTGCGGCCTTGCGGCTTGTCTGGTTGTCTTCCATAGATTATGAAGGTCTTATCTAGTGACCGCAGGATGTATTATTGTATTTTGTGTAGTATGTGGTTTGTATATGTCAAACCGCACAAGCCTCCTGGCTTAAGTTTAGTCTCACATCATATATTGTACTCTCTCACCTCCCTCGTTTTCTATAAATAAGGGGGCATACTTATGTAATGGTTATCTTTTTGCAGCAATAAAATTTGCGATTTATTTACCTCTTGCCCATGTCTCTCTAATTTTTCACTCAGAGGAAACCAACTCGCTAAAGGGGCTGCCTCCCCCTACTGAGCGATCCGGAGTTTCTTACACCCCCATCTCACCGAACCGGCATCCACTCGCCGACCTATGGAAGAGCACTTGCCTCAGCATATCTCGCTCCCTCCCCTCTTTTGTAACCTCCTTCCCAGCTCGTTGAGCCGGGGCATCCTTGCCTAGAGTCGGGGCGGCGGTGTGTAACACCCCCAATTTTCAGAACGAGTCTCTGGAAGCTATCGCCCGGCGATTATAGTTATCGCTCGGCGGTAGCGTAGTGTTGAGTGGCCAGGCTCTGAGAGCGTTGAGTGGCCAGGCGCTGACAGTGTTGAGTAGTGGCCAGGCGCTGAGAGCATTAAGTGCTATCGCGCGGCGTTAGCTAGGTACCGCTCGGCAATAGCTCTATTTCGTCGAGCGTCGATCGAAAGATCTGTTCGTCGAGAGTTGGAGGATTACCGCCTGGCAATAATAGCAATCACCCGGCGATAGCCCTGTTTCATCGAACGAAGTGCCCAGTTCGTCGAACGCTAACTTTTCAAGAAAACATCGAGCTCTCGATAAAAACGCTACCGCGCGGCATTAGCCTTATAGTCGGCGTTAGCGCGGCATTATTTTCTGTCCGAGCACTCGGGAACCTACCGCTCGGCGGTAGGTAGCTACCACCCAGCGGTAGCTAACGGAAGCAGTTCTGTCGATTGGCTTTATAGACGTCTAATTTCATTTAGGATTTGATCCTAAGGCCCAAGACTCTCCTCCAGAGTGCTTATATAGGGATGAATGGTTGTTTCTCTTCATTTTCTCATTTGGGAAGTTAGAGTTAGGGTTTGGAAGAGAAAGGTGGAAGGTGGAAGAAGAGAGCTTTCTTCCGCCATTGATGGAGTTTCAGACCTCTGATCGTCGTTCCGAGTCCAGATCCGGGTAGAGGACTTGGAGGCGCTCATTTTCATCCATGCAAGACAAGGGTTTCATGGCTAAGAAGAGGAGTCGGACGGTAACGAGACTTCTCCTCTCGGTTATAGGATGTGTGCAATGCATCTTTTCCTTTTCTTGATTTTATTGCAAGCATATGGGCAACAGATCTCTCAAATGAGAGGGATTTGGGTTGTCATGGTTCAAGACGAGCCACCGGGTCGATTGTGTCTGTCCCCAGCATGATATTGCATTATTAATCTACTCCATTAGTGGATTAGGCATTGCGGGTGAAGCCGCAGTCGTGACCATTAGCCCGACTCGGTGATGATGCATAGCTGTAAGATGTCGTTGGTGATGTTGTATGTTCCCCACTCATTTCGCGTGAGTACGCTTATGCGAAACAATACAAGGTTAGCTCCATTGTGACAGTAGATGGTTTCCTTGGGGCATGGTAACGTTCATCGGAACCGGATAAGGTTAGCTCTGTATGGCAGTAGATGATTTCTTTGGGGCACGGGGATGTTACGGTACGAACGGTGGATTTGGTCAGGAAAGGCGTGGGATTGTGATGTGTTAAGGTGCGACTTGTCTCTGCGGTCGGCTGGCTAGCCCGTGACATTGCAAAGTCATGTGTGGAGAGTGTCCCGGCGAGACAAGTCCCCCTTCTGTGGAACTAACGAGAATGCCCAGCTTTGGGCAAGCCCGGACGATTCCAGCTGGGTCCCGCTGGGTCTCCTTCGGTGGACTTGATCCCGATATTTGATTCGGGTCTGGGTCGTCGCGAATGAGTGGGGGTCTAGCAACGTTTCTTATCAGTTTGTTTGTGTGGCGGAATCTGACATGGGAAGTCAGAGCTTGCAGGCAAGTCCGGACGATCCCAGCTGGGTCCCGCTGGGTCTCCTTTGGTGGACTTGATCCCAATATTGGAGCTGGGCCTGGGTCGTCGCAAACGGGTGGGGCTAAGGCAAGCATTCTGTATGGCGGCTTGTATACCGTTTGGGGGAAATTTGAAGTACCCTTGTGTTTGCGCCTTGAACGTCGATGGGGAAATTGGAAGTACCTGATGTGATGATGTGTTAGAAGCATACGCTTTAGGGTTCCTTGGGTGAAACCCAGGATTGTATTCATGTTGCAATGTAGGCCACTTTTATTATATGCTCAGCATAGAAACGTGTTTGTTGAATGTGGCATCAAAACCTGTTTTATAGCTTTACATGTTATTGTATTTTTTATACGACGTGCTGACCTGCGGGGTGATGGAGTGTCATGTGATCCGCTAGGGACGGCCGGGAGGAGATGTGTTAGTTACACAGTTGAGGTCAGCCTTTGCTGACCCACGTTACAACCAAATTTTTACAGTGCAAGGATCACAGGCGGGAGCACGCTCGCCAGCCAAAAAGGCCTAAGCCTCATGAAGTGTTATAGCTCTGTTTGTGGAATGTAATGCTTTTTGTACTATATTTTCCGGCTTGCTCGCCGAGGTAGCCTAGGAGTGCTTATGCACATTGACACTTAATGCTATGTTGAATGTTGGACTCTAAAATGTTGTAAGGTCATAAGGCCGCATTGATACTCATGTGTTAGTGGATAACTTCTGGTTTTTATCTTTTGTTTTTACTGTTTTTTAGTCTGAGTTTTGAGTTTGGTAGTTTATATCATCTTATAATGCTTAAGATGTGGTGTCTGTATGTTGTGGGGTCCTGGCTGGACCCATATTATATGATCATTACAGATGAGGTGTTATAATTTGGTATCAGAGGGAGGTTAGTGCCCAAGGTATGTCTTCGTGGACGAATATCCTAAACGAATTGCGTTAAGAAGTTATCCACACGGGAGTATTGGGGGACCGTGAGTGTCCTTGTGTCTAGTTCTGCGACTAGAAGCAAGCTGAGTTTGCAAGTTTCATGTTAGAAGGTGATGTCAAGCTGTGGTGGTTGATCCATGGCGGTCGCCAGTTTCCTGGTCGTATCCCGACCAAGGAGGAGTTCGGGAATGCTTTCTTGAAGAAGTATATTCCTTTGTCGACAAGGCTAGCCCTTCCGATGCAATTTCTGCACTTGGTGCAGCGGGACAAAATGGTGGACGAGTATGTTCCGAAGTTTACTCGGTTGGGTCATTATGCTGGAACGACCATGGCTGATAATGTGGAAAGAGACAACCTCTTCTACCATGGACTGAGGGAGAATCTGAGGCAACCCCTCATATCTATGAAGAATGTTGGTTTCAACGTGCTTGTTCAGGCTGTCAGAATGTTGGAGAGCTATTTTGGAGCGAACCCAACATCGAAAGGGTTTTGCGACCAAGCAGAGAGAAGGAAAGTCTTCTCAATCTCAAGGAAGTACTGATGGGAGTAAGTGGAAAAAGAAATCCCATCCCTACAAGAATTAAGAGAAGGATAGTACGACGTCGGGGGGGTCTTGCTTCAAGGGATCACGATCGTGCTACAAGTGTGGCAAACTGGGCCACATAGCTCGTTTCTATATTGAGGGTAGCGTGGAGCAGGAGCCGAGACAAGAATAGTCAGTGCGCTCCGGGCCTACGAAGCGGAGAAAGTAAAGATGGCAGAGTCTAGCGCTTCTTGTTTTCAACCCGTAAAGCCAAGGGCGTATTACCTTGGGCAGCAGGAAGCGATCCGCCAACCCGATGTGGTGACAGGCTTTGTGTTAGTCTTTGTGTATCCTTCAAGAGTATTGTTTGATACGGGAGCGTTGCACTCCTTCCTTGGGGAAAGTTTTATCTGGTGGATTGGAGTTGAGCCATTATTGGCAGATGCAGAGCTGAAGGTGTGAATGCCCAATGGGTCATCCATGACTACCGGGGCGAAGGGGCGCATTTGTTGGAGTCTGGACAGAGTTGACTTCGCGTTGGTAGCGGCGGTTCTACCGTTGGTTGAGTTTAATTTGGTATTTGGAATGGACTGGCTTGCAGTGCAGCGTGCCAGTATCGACTGCCTATCTAAGGTGGTGACCCTGAGAAGTGAAGGACAGACAGAAGTAAAGTTTGAGGGCCTTAGTGAAGTGGCATGCTCCCTGATTTCGGCCATGCAGTTGGTGAGGGTAGTTAACCAGGGAGGAGTAGCTCTTGTAGCATTATTGGAGGTTCACCTTTCTAGGCTGTCACTTAGAGATGTGCCGGTAGTGGCAGAGTTCAAGGATGTGTTTCCTGATGAGCTTCCTAGAGCACCTCCTCGATGGGAGATTGATTTCTCGATTGAGTTAGTGCTAGAGGCTACATCGATGTCACGTCCTCCCTTTAGTATGGTACCAAAAGAGTCTGCCGAACTCAAAGTTCAGTTGTAGGAACTATTGGAGTAGGGGTATATTAGACCCAGTTCTTCAACTTGGAGCACACCAATATTGTATGTGAAGAAGAAAGACGGTAGTATGCGGTTGTGTATAGACTACCGAGAGTTGAATAAACTGACTGTCAAGAATAAGTATTTGATTCCTCGTATAAATGACTTGTTCGATCAGTTGGTGGGGTCACAAATGTATTCTAAGTTGGACTTGAAGTCAGGATACTATCAATTGCGGATTCGAGATGAGGATATACCCAAGACAGCTTTTGGAACAAGGTATGGTCATTTCGAGTTCTCGGTGATGTCGTTTGGGTTGACGAACGCACCATCAGTATTCATGGATCTAATGAATCGAGTATTTCGTGAGTACTTGGACTCTTTTGTTGTCATCTTTATTAACGATATCTTGGTATACTTCAAATCGGAGGCGGAGTATGAGACTCATTTTGTGATTGGTGTTGCAGGTGTTGAGAGAGAACCAGCTTTATGCAAAGTTCTCAAAGTGCGAGTTCTGGTTGGAGAAGGTGGCATTTCTGGGCTATGTGATTAGTGTTGATGGGGTGGCAGTAGATCCTGCAAAAGTGGAGGCCATCAGAGATTGGCCAGTTTTGAGAACCGTGGCGGAAGTCCGAAGTTTCCTTGGACTAGTCAGGTACAATAGAAGGTTTGTGGAAAACTTTTCGTGGATAGCTCTACCCTTCACTTCTCTAACTCATAAGGATTAGAAGTTTGTGTGGACCCAAGAGTGCAATCAGGCGTTTGATACCCTGAAGGAAAGTGTTGGGTACATTGGAAAATGTGTACTAGATTTGAAGAAGCCTCACCTTACTCAACGATATGCATCAAGGTGTATTTGATGTTGTTTTGAGTTTATATGTACAGGTTAAGAAAATGCAGGAATGCGGGAAAAAGTTTCTAAGTCCATGAGTCGACACCAGAAGAAGCTGTGTTGACACTTATGAAGGCTTGTGTCGACACTGGAGAAAGGTTGTGTCAACACTTGGAGTCAATTGTGTCGACACTTGGAGAGTCAGTGTCGACACACAGAGAAGCTTAGTCGACACCAACTGTATTGACACACAGAGGCAGTGTCGACACATAGAGAAGTTTAGTCGATATCAACTGTGTCGACGCATAGAGGCAGTGTCGACTCACGGAGAAAGCTTAGTCGACATCAACTATGTCGACACACAGAGGCAGTGTCGACACACAGAAGACTTTGTCGATATCAACTGTGTCGACACACAGGACTTGTGTCGACACATGGCAGAGTTTCAACAAAGTCAATTTGTGTGAAGAGTAGAAGTGATTGTGTCGACACACAGAATTAGTGTCGACACATTCTACAGAAGCTGTGTCGAGAAGTAGTGTCAACACCAAAGGAGCTGTGTCGACACCACCAATGTGTGTGTCGACACTTAGTCAACTTGTGTCGACACAGGATGAAGTTCTGTCTCGATACTTTGCTGACAGAGACAGAGATTCAAGAAGTGACAGGATGACTTCACAGCTGTCATTACCAACCGGTCTACTGCAACTGTCAGAGCTGTCAGAAGTTTGTAAAAAAACCGGATCAGCCGGTTATCATGGAGAAAGTCTATATAAAGACATTCTCTGTCAACAGAAGAATAAGGAAGTTACATACTGACACTGATACTGAATGCATGAAAAAGAAGAATTTGGAGAGAGAGAGCTCCATCTATTGAAGAAAAGAAAGGGACTTATATCAACAAGTCCCTCAAGTGCAGATTCTGAACCAGTCTGCCAAGAAGGATTCAGATTGAGATCTGAATTTCAAGAAAGAAGCTGATTGAAGATCAACTTCAAAAGAGTTCAACCCTACTGAGTTCAGATTCAAGAAGCTTTGAAGAAAGTTAAGAGTGGTTGTTCTCTACCATCAGATTCTTCCAAGAACTGATCAAGAAATCATCCATCATTTCTCTCTCTACTAGGGTGGTGGTATATTACAAACTTAAATCTATTTTCTGTAGGATCTTTATAAGATCTGAGTTGTAAGCCTGTTTTTATAAAGGCTGAGTTGTAGGAGATTATTTTCTCTGAGTGGTAGGCCTTGTTGAAGGCTGAGGTAGGGTTGTGAGCCTAAGTTGTAGGAGATTATTATCTCTGAGTTGTAGGCCTTGTTGAAGGCTGAGGTAGGGAAGATTGCCTGAGTTGTAGGAGTGTGGACTCACTCTGAGTTGTATGAGCCTTGTTTGGGTTCTGAGTTTTAAGATCTGCAGATCTGAGGTGAAGAGAAGAAGTTAGGTCGAATCTAGCACACTGTTAGATAGGCGAAGGGGGAAAGTGGATGTGCCCAAACCTTGGGAAACCACTATAAAACTGTGTGCAATCTGTGACTGTGTGTATTTCTGTGAATTCTGTGATTATGGTAGCTGTAGAACTGGTAGATTAATTTGATTATCTGTATAAAAAGGAATTGCACCTATTCACCCACCCCCCCCCCCCCCCCTCTAGGTGTTTAGGAACCTATTCTTTCAAGTGGAATCAGAGCCAGGTTACTCAAAGAAAGACATAACTGTCTGAGTAAGATCTGTGAGGCAGAACTAAGTTAAAGAAGATGGGTTCATGAGAAAATCATAAAGAACTTGGTTCAATAAAATTTTCTATCTGCAGGAAGGAAATATTTGGAATATGGAAGGAAATGACAGATTATTTATGGAGGCATCTGATCCTAGAATCTATATAACAGTTAAGGAAGGACCATATGTTCCAATGAAGGTTTCTGTTCTTAATTCCAATCAAAGAATTCCAAAGGATTTTTCAGAGATGACTAAGGATGAGATCATCTTGGCTACAATGGATAAAAGAGCGCAGAATATTATAGTGAGTGTTATTGATGATTCAACATTCTAGAATCTCATTCACTGCAAAACCTCCAAGGAGATGTGGGACACATTGATTGTCTACATGGAGGGTTCTGAAGAGGTTAGGCAAGATAGAAAGTCTATGCTTAATCAAGAATATGAGAGTTTCAAACAGGCCAAGTCTGAAAGTATAACTGAATGTTATAAGAAGTTCTACAGGATTGTAAATGAATTAATGTCTTATGGAAGAATATTCAGTACATATGAACTGAATGACAAATTCCTTAGGTCTTTGACTAAGGATTGGGATACAAAGATCTGTGGCATAAGGGAAGTGACCAGATTGGTAGAGATTTCACCTCCAACACTGTTTGGAAAATTGTTGTCTTATGAGATGCAGTTGTTAGCCAGAAAGGAGGAAGAGAAAAATACAAAGGGTGACTACAGAGAAAAGTCAGTGGCCTTCAAGGTAGAAGCCACAAGGAAGAATAGGAGAATGTCTCCATCATCTCCTAAGAAGGATGCAGAAGTGATTTCAGAAAATTCTGATAATCACAGTACAGATAGCAGTAATTCTGATGAAGACTTTGCAGCATTCAGAAGGCAGTTCCAGAGATTCTTAAAGAAGAAGCAGTGAAAATCTAAGTCATCCTCATCTCAGTCTAAGGATTACTATTATCAGAAGAGGAAATCATCCAGGAAGGACAAGAGTGGAAAAAAGCCCAGCAAGTCAACTACATCAAAAATTATTTGTTATTGTTGTAACAGACCAGGACATGTTGTGGCTGACTGTCCACATAAAAGGAAGGAGACTGTTGATAAAAAGAAGTCACAGCACAAGAGAAAGAAGGAGAAATTCTTGGTAGCTAAGAAAGAGCAAAGTTGGACAGATCAATCAACTTTAGAATCTGAATCTGAGGTTGAGGCATATATTGGTTTGTTTGCAATAGAAGAAGAGAATGAGTTCATGCAATTACTAGACTCTATCTATGAGCAAGAGGACCATCAGTGCAAAGGATTGATGGCAGTGTCTGAAGAAGACCAGTGTTAGGATCAGCCTGGCCCCAATAAGGTTAAAAGTGTATCTGTAGATTCTGATTACTTCACTGGGTCAGAATCAGATGCATCTCCATCAAGAGATGAAGATGGGTCTGAATCTGAAGGAGATATTCATCAGCTGATAGATGAATATGGGGATTTGTTGCAGACACTCAAGAGAAGCAAAAACCTGACCAAACATCAGGCTAAGGAAATTGCAGCTCTTAAGATGGCTGCATCTGATTCAGAGAAGCTGCTGGATCAAAAGATGAATGAGATTGCCAAGCTGAAAAACATAACAGTTATTCAGATGGGAACAATCACATTCAAAAATGATCAGATTAAAAATCTGGAAAATAGACTTCAGAAAGAGAAGGAGATTGTGCTAGTTTCTCTAAGCCAAAATCTATCCTACCCTTAATAGATGACTTTGTGTCACAAAAGGGTAAGGCAGGAATAGGCTTTAAGAGAACTGCATGGGCTGTTAAGTCCAATAATAAAGGCAAAGCCCCAGCACAAAACAAAAGATCTATTGTCAGCAATACAGCTAAGATTGTACCTAAAAAGAGTTATAATAAGTTTGAGTGCTGGTGTTGTGGTAAGATAGGTCATTTTGCCTTAGACTGTTGGTACAACACCAGTGTCAAGGAGAATAACAGTCTGCCTGTTATAAGAGTTGCAAGCAGATTTGTTAAGTTTCAGGCTAACTTGAACCAAGGACCCAAAAGTTATTTGGGTTTTAAGGTTAAGTAATCTTTGTTGCAGGTGAGTCCAAGTTGTCATACCCATATATGGTACTTGGACAGTGGATGTTCTAGTCACATGACTGGAGCAAGGGGATTGCTGAAGGACTACTCACCAATGTTGAATGGGCCTAAAGTAATCTTTGGTGGTTCTTAAAAAGGAGTCATCAAAGGTTTTGGTAACATTTCTAACAACTCAATTACAATCACTCAAGTGGCCTATGTAAAGGGTTTGAAACATAACCTAATAAGCATAAGTCAGCTGAGTGATTTAGGATATGACATTTCATTTGTCAAGAATGGGTGTCTTATCAAGAGGTCAAGTGATCAAAAAGTCATATTGACTGGCTATAGAAAAAGAAATGTGTATTGCCTAGATTTTGTGTGTGAGAATAAGAATTCTCCTATCTGTCTTGTGGCTGATGAGAAAGCCTCTCATTGTGTCAAATGGCACAAGAGGCTACCTCATCTTAATTACAAGACTATTGGCTAACTCTTTAGTAAAGAGTTAGTGAGGAATGGTCCTCAAGTTAAGTGTTATAAGGATGGGATATGCTCAGCTTGTCAAAAATGCAAGAAAACTAGATCCTCCTTTCATAGCCTAGAAACCAAAGATTCAGTTAGGTGCTTATACCTCCTGCATATGGATTTATTTGGTCCTATGTCAGTTCATAGTCTAGGTAGGAAGGTCTATACTTTTGTGGTGGTAGTTGACTATTCTAGATTTTCATGGGTATTCTTTCTGAGGCAGAAATCTGAAACCACAAATGTCTTCTATAATTTTGTCAAACAAATTCAGAATGAATTAGATAGTTCAGTGGTCAAACTCAGAAGTGACCATGGAACTGAATTCCAATCTGAAAGTATGACAAGGTTGTGTGAAGAATTTGGGATTCATCAGGAATTCTCCTCACCTAGAACACCTCAGCAAAACGGCATTGCTGAAAGAAAGAATAGGACATTGATTGAGGATGGAAGAACACTATTGAGTGACACTACTCTCCCAGAATATTTTTGGGCTGAGGCAATAAACATTGCATGTCATGTGCTCAATAGGGCTTCCATCACCAAAAGCCACAAAAAGACACTCTATGAGATTATGAAGGATAGAAAACCAAACTTATCCTATTTTAGGATCTTTGGTTGCAAATGTTATGTGCTTAACAATGGCAAATCTCACCTAACTAAGTTTGCTGCCAAATCCCAAGATGGGATATTTGTTGGGTACAGCAACAATAGTAAGGCTTATAGGGTTTACAATTTGACTACTCAAGTTGTAGAAAAGTCAGTTCATGTCATATTTGATGAATCTAGACTTATTAACAGTGAGTTGTCAAGTAGTTCTTGTAGCTCCGCAGGTATACAGCAGAAGATGGATCAGCTTACTATCAGAGAAGATCCAACTGCAAAGCAGGATGAGGAAAATGGTAGTTGCTGTCCAGGGGGAGTACAAGACACTCAAGAGGAAAATGAAGACCATGAGGTGCAGTATAATGAAGAGATTGTAGAAGGTGAAACTGTTGATAGATTACCTCCAGCAGTTAGACAGTTAAAGGATCATCCTGCACACCAGATCATTGGTGATCCAAGACATGGAGTACAAACAAGAAGCAGGAACTTAAACACAGTTCTTTGCTCAAGCTTCTTATCTCAAGTGGAACCCAAGAGATTTGAAGAAGCTATTCTAGACCCTCACTGGATTGATGCTATGTAGGAGGAGTTAAATCAATTCAGAAGGTGCAAGATCTGGGATTTGGTTCCAAAACCAAAGGGTCACAATGTTATAGGGACAAAGTCGATTTATAGAAACAAGTTTGATGAGAGTGGGATCATAGTGAAGAACAAGGCAAGACTAGTTGCCAAAGGATACAAACAGGAGGAGGGCATAGACTTTGATCTGACTTTTGCCCATGTGGCAAGGTTGGAAGCTATCAGGCTATTTCTAGCCTATGCAGCATATCAAGGCTTCAAAGTATTCAGATGGATGTTAAGTCTGCATTCTTAAATGGAGACTTAGAAGAGGAGGTCTATGTAGAACAGCACTCAGGTTTTGTTGATCCACTCAAACCTAATTATGTTTATAGACTTAGGAAAGCTTTGTATGGGTTAAAAAAAGCTCCAAGGGCTTGGTATGAAATCCTGTCTAATTTCCTCATTGAGAACAAATTATCAAGGGGAAAATAGACAAGACTCTATTCCCTAGAGAATCCAAAGGAAAGATCATCCTAGTCCAAATATATGTTGATGACATAATATTTAGTTCTACTGAAAATAACCTTTGTAGAAAGTTTGCAAAACTTATGCAAGGGAAATTTGAAATGAGCAGTATGGGAGAACTTAAGTTTTTCTTGGAACTCCAAGTAAGACAGACTGAAGATGACTTGTCCATATCCCTGTCTAAGTTCACCCTGGAGTTAATTAAGAAGTTTGGTATGTAATCATCCACTACCATGAGAACTCTAATGGGGAAAAGTATGTCTCTAAGCAAAGATGATGCAGGAAAACCTGTAGATGAATCTTTATATAGAGGGATAGTTGTCTCCCTCATATATCTGACTGCTAGTAGACCAGATATCATGTATGCTATATGTGTCTGTGCTAGGTACCAATCCTGCCCTAAAGAATCTCATCTTACTACTGTCAAAAGTATTTTGAGATATCTTAAGAGCACCCCTAATCTAGGCCTTTGGTATCCTAGGAATAGAGATTTTTTACTAATGGGATATTCAGATGCAGACTTTGCAGGTTGCAAAGTAGATAGGAAAAGCACAACAGGCACCTGTCAATTTCTAGGAGGAAGACTGGTGTCATGGAGCTGTAAGAAGCAGACTAGTATGGCAATTTCCACAGCTGAGTCTGAGTATGTTGTTGCAGGAAGTTACTGTGCACAGCTGTTGTGGATACAACATCAGTTAGAAGATTATGGTATTCAGGTAAGTAGAACTCCTTTATTGTGTGATTTTACTAGTACTATTTCTATTGCTCATAATCTTGTTTTTCATAGTAGAACAAAGCATATAGAAATAAGATACCATTTTCTTAGAGATCATGTAGAGAAAAAAGATATTTCTTTAAAATTTATTAACACTGATTTACAAATTGCAGACATGTTCACAAAGCCTTTACATGAAACTAAATTCAATAATTTCAAAATTGAATTAGGTATGTTGAACATAAATTAGTTTAACAAATTTGGCCAAGTAAAATGGTGTCGATACAAAAAGTTGTCTGTGTCGACACATAGTAGTTGGTGTCGACATTCCAAGGAAGTGATGTCGACACATCCAGAAAATTGGTGTCGACACTTAGAATCAATACAAAGATTTCGTCGAGCACAGAATCGACACATATCATCGAGCGCAGATTCGTCGACCTCAGATCGTCGACTTCCCGGCTCTTCGTCGAACTCGACCTAAACAGATAGAATTGTGTCGACATATCGAAGTCAACACTTCTGTCGAGACATTAGAAGTCTGTGTCGACACATTTCAACAGTGTCGACACATTAAGAGGATTTTGATGCGACTTTTGACCTTCATTCTTTAGAAGGGTATAAATAGGTCAACAACAAACCCTGTCGACACACTCTCCATATTTTCGAGACCAAAATCCTGTGTCGACAACTTCTCTCTTCTCAATCCAAGCTTTCACTCTACCCCAATGGCGCCAAAGCTTGAAGATAACGTCAAAGAATGCTATGAGCTGGTTCGCAACGCCTTTGACAATGCGGAACCTGAGATTAAAGCAGTAGTAACCCTAGTTGCAGAAAATGGTTTGGAATTTCTGGTATCTGAACCTACAAAGATTTGGAAGAAAGAAATGCTGGAATTCCATGCCGCAGCTACTTTAGATTCTACTGGACTTAAGATCAAATCTACAGTTCAGGGAACTAAGGTTAAACTTACTTTGAAGAGCTTGAGGAAAACTCTTTAACTTCCAAGAACTCAAGAAGAAGGAGAAGTACCATCTACCAAGACTAGGGAAGCACTTCGGTGGTGTGGATTGGATCCCACCATGAAGATTGGATCTGCAATAAACAGAAAAGGGATGAATCTGCAAGGAAAATTCCTTTCAGAAGTGGTTGGAAAAGTTATTCTTTGCAAGCCAGGGGGACATGATAGGGTTTCAGCCTATATGTTCAGCCTGATGACCAGGATTATCTACAGACTGAACACAGATTAGTCTGCAGTAATCTTTGAAAAGATTAAACAAAGTATTAAGAAGCCAAATCTGGGAAGGATCATGAGTCTATACTTGGCTGGAATAATTCCAGAAGTAATGAAACAGACTGCTGGTTCAAAGATCAACCATATGAGAAGGATGGATATAAGGATAATCTCTAGATGGGATAGAGTCTTAACAAAGGACATGTCTGATGAAAAGAGGCCAGAGATTCCTGAAGAATCTCCTGCACAGGAAATTGTAGATGGTGCTCAAGTGCAGGGGGAGCCTCATCTTGAGGAACAGCCAACACACTTGGAAAGTGAAATGGTTTCTCAAACTATACTTGAGGTAATCCAAGAAATTAATCAATCAATTTTCATTAATAAGGATGAAACGCTAACTGTGTCTTTGGTTGATGTTGACCAGACCACAACACTCCACAATTAAGCACAGGATGTTATCTTGGAGGATACATCTGCAGCTGCTGATGCTACAGAGATAAGAGTATCTCCAGTCCCAATTCAACAAGAGTTTACCCTTGAGGAGTTGTTCCCTGATATAAGGCAAGCTGAAACTGGGGGGAGCAAGCTAACATTGAGGGGGAGTATGTCAGGACTGAGGTGGAGGAGCAAGGGACTCAGGGGGATCTACCTAGGACTGAATAGGAATTGTCTCTTAGTCCTAAGGAAAGAGTTGATATAGCCAGTACCTCAGCTTCTGAAGATGAAGCAGAAATACATGCCAAAAAGAGAAAGCTGATGGTTTTCAAAAGGAGAAGCCAAAACTATAAAAGGGCTTTACAAACTGCTCCCCAACCTGCCCCAGCACTGATTACAGTTCTTTGTTGATATCCTTGCAAGTGAAATTGGATGAACAAAGGATAGTCATGGAGAAATATATGGATGAAACCCACAAAGATCTACAATTCTCCTTGGCACAAGATATCAAATCCATAAGATTTGAAGTAAATCAGAATAAAAAGGAAATGACAGATTACTTTCACAAAGGTGGCAATACTGTAGTCTATCTTGCCAAACAACAAGTAGGCATAAAGACTCAAGTTGATGATATTGTTGTTAAGCAAGGCTATGTGCTTGAAAATCAACTAAGGATGAATGACAATCTGATTGAATCATATAATGTGATTGTCACAGAATTGAAGAATACTGCTGCTGCCCAGACTGAAGCAAGTGCTAAAGCCAAGTCAGAATTTGATAAACACTTGCAGGAAGAACTAGCTGATGTACAATCAGCTATTAAGACTTCACAAAAGATCATTTCAGATCAGCTCCTGAAAATAAAGACATTTTATAAAGATGGTGTTAATTATCTTGATGAACAGGTAAGATTTCAGAAAGATGATCTTAGAGATCACATTGAAAGAGAAGTCATAAACGGTGAGAGAGTATTAGTCAAAGCAGGCTCAGATCATGCTAAATGGATATCTAATAGCATCAGAGCCACCTTTGGATATCCACCCCTCTGTGATGATGATAATGTAGCTGAGTTAGGTGTGCAACCTGTTTATTTAGAAGGTGTTCAACCTGAAGTTGCTCAGGTTATTTACCCTACAGTAGATTTTGAGATGATTCAGTAAGAAATACAACAATGTACAGCCCTCCAGAGGGTAATAAAAATGTTATCATTGAGAAAGTTAAAATGTTAGAGGTAGCTGTGAATAAGGAGCAAGAAGCTCAACTGTCAAAGAAGAGATTCAGAGAACAGGCTGAGTTGAAGCCTGATTTTGAGCAGTGGAGTACTACTTCAAGGAATATTATATTGACTGCCTGGAAGGCTGTGAAGGACAAGACCCATGACATGGGCAAATGGTACACAGAGCAAGAATGGCAAAAGCATGAAGCTAGACAGAAAGCTATTCTACAATATAAAAGAAAGGCAAAAGCTGGGAAGCTACCTCATAATGCTCAGGAGCCTAGCAAGTATTTCCCAAAGCATTTTCATTATTTTGAAAGACAAAGAATAAGGGCTGAAGAACAAAAGAAGAAAGATCTAAAGGGCAAGAAGCCAGCTGAAGATATTGATGCTCCAGTACAAGCCAAGATCCAATCAGGCAAAGGCATAGTCATCAAGGAGCCTGAGCAGCCTTAGGATAGATTTACTAGATTTTACAACTTTGTAATCTTTAGTGTTAGAAATCTATGTAAACTATTGTTAAAGAAATTTTTGGAAGTTTAAACAAAATAATATTTAATGCTCATTAAATTTGCATCATTATTCTGAGATGTCATTTTATACATGTTTTGTTTATAAGATTCTCTGTCATGAAATATTCTTACACACCATATTGTGTGTTTGCTATGTATGGTGTATATCATTGACTAAGGGTTATGACTTCTCCAAATAGGGGGAGATTGTTGGGTATATTGGAAAATGTGTACCAGATTTGAAGAAGCCTCACCTTACTCAATGATATGCATCAAGGTGTATTTGATGTTGTTTTGAGTTTATATGTGCAGGTTAATAAAATGCATGAATGCAGGAAAAAGATTCTAATTCCATGAGTCGACACCAGAAGAAGTTGTATAGACACTTATGAAGGCTTGTGTTGACACTGGAGAAAAGCTGTGTCGACACTTGGAGTCAATTGTGTCGACACTTGGAGAGGCAGTGTCGACACACAGAGAAGCTTAGTTGACACCAACTATGTCGACACACAGAGGCAGTGTCGACACACAGAGAAGTTTAGTCGATATCAATTATGTCGATGCACAGAGGCAGTGTCGACTCACAGAGAAAGCTTAGTCGACATCAGCTGTGTCGACACACAGAGGCAGTGTCGACACACAGAAGACTTTGTCGACATCAACTGTGTTGACACACAGGACTTGTGTTGACACATGGTAGAGTTTCAACAAAGTCAATTTGTGTGAAGAGTAGAAGTGATTGTGTCGACACACAGAATTAGTGTCGACACATTCTACAGAAGCTGTGTCGAGAAGTAGTGTCAACACCAAAGGAGCTGTGTCGACACCACCAAAGCGTGTGTCGACACTTAGTCTACTTGTATCGACACATGATGAAGTTCTGTCTCGACACTTTGCTGACAGAGATAGAGATTCAAGAAGTGACAGGATGACTTGACAGCTGCCATTACCAACCGGTCTACTGCAACTGTCAGAGCTGTCAGAAGTTTGTAAAAAAACCGGATCAGCCGGTTACCATGGAGAAAGTCTATATAAAGACATTCTCTATCAACAGAAGAATAAGGAAGTTACATACTGACACTGATACTGAATACATGAAAAAGAAGAATTTGGAGAGAGAGAGCTCCATCTATTGAAGAAAAGAAAGGGACTTATATCAATAAGTCCCTCAAGTGCAGATTCTGAAGCAGTCTGCCAAGAAGGATTCAGATTGAGATCTAAACTTCAAGAAAGAAGCTGATTGAAGATCAACTTCAAAAGAGTTCAACTCTACTGAGTTCAGATTCAAGAAGCTTTGAAGAAAGTTAAGAGTGGTTGTTCTCTACCATCAGATTCTTCCAAGAACTGATCAAGAAACCATCCATCCTTTCTCTCTCTACTAGGGTGGTGGTATTACAAACTTAAATCTATTTTCGGTATGATTTTTATAAAATCTGAGTTGTAAGCCTGTTTTTATAAAGGCTGAGTTGTATGAGATTATTTTCTCTGAGTGGTAGGCCTTGTTGAAGGCTGAGGTAGGGTTGTGAGCCTGAGTTGTAGGAGATTGTTATCTCTGAGTTGGAGGCCTTATTGAAGACTGAGGTAGGGCAGATTGCCTGAGCTGTAGGAGTGTGGACTCACTCTGAGTTGTAGGAGCCTTGTTTGGGTTCTGAGCTGTAAGATCTGCGGATCTGAGGTGAAGAGAAGAAGTTAAGCTGAATCTAGCACACTGATAGATGGGCGAAGGGGGAAAGTGGATGTACTCAGACCTTAGGGAACCACTATAAAACGGTGTGCAATCTGTGACTATGTGTATTTCTGTGAATTATGTGATTGTGGTAGCTGTAGAACTGGTAGATTAATTTGATTATCTGTATAAATATTCTGCCTTAGTGTAAAAAGGAATTGCACCTATTCACCGCCCCCCCCCCCCTCTAGGTGTTTAGGAACCTATTCTTTCAGAAAGCCTGATGACAGCTTCAATCCCAAGTCTGTCTAAAGGGACTGAAGGATTTCAGATTTTTAGTGACGCATCAGGATGTGGGTTGGGTTGCGTGTTGGTGCAACATGGAAGTGTCGTAGCTTTTGGATCTAGGCAGTTGAAGCCTCACGAGAGGAATTACACCATCCATGACTTGGAATTGGCATTGATAATTTCTGCACTAAAGTTGTGGCGGCACTAAGTTTATGGTGCGAAGGTGGAGATCTTCACGAACCATAAAAGCCTGAAGTATCTTCTAGATCAAAAGGAATTGAATATGCAGCAGCGCAGATGGGTCGAATTCCTTGGTGATTACGAAGTGGCAAATTCAGTATACGTCGGGCAAATCCAATGTGTTGGCGGGGACCTTGAGTAGTAAATACTCTGGTCAAGGGAGTTGGATCGAAGCTCATGATGAGCGATTGATACGGGACTATGAGCCCCTTGGCTTTGAGTGTGTAGCAAGAGGTGAGTCAAGCATGGCTCGATTAAACTGATCGAGTTACAAAATAATTTATCTGATCGTATGGAGGAAGCGACTAGTTTGGATGAAGAGTTGCAGTCATTCGTGGTGGAAGAACAAACGGGCGAGGGTAGCGCATGGGAGATGATTAACAGGATCTTGTGGAAGGACGGAAGGATTTGTGTACCGCAGTTCGGCAAGCTCCGTGAGAAGTTGATGTTTGAGGCTCACTTTACGACGTACTCCATTCACCTGGGCAGTACGAAGATGTACTTGGATATGAAGAAATCCTTTTGGTGGCCTGGTTTGAAGCATGATATACCTTTGTACGTGAGTCAGTGTCAAACCTGCGCCTTAGTGAAGGTCGAGTGTCAGAAGTCAGGCGGGTTCCTGAAGCCTCTTCCGATTCCCGAATGCAAGTTTGATGACATCTCCATGGATTTTGTGCATGGCTTACCTCGATCACAGCAGGCAAACGACGTGATTTGGGTGATTGTGGACCGCTTGACCAAAGTGGCCCATTTTATCCCAAACCGGAAAGAGGACAGCTTGGAAACGCTGGTAGAGTTGTATGTTCGCAACATTGTGCGACTACATGGAATCCCTAAGAGTATAATTAGTGATCGCGACGGATAATTCACGTCCAAAGACTGTAGGTTGGTTCAGAATAGTCTGGGCACGAAGCTTAAGTTCAGTACTATATTCCATCCCCAAAATGATGGACAAACAGAAAGAACGAACCGTACAATGGAGGATAAGCTGAGAATGTGTACTCTTGACTTTGGGAAGAAGTGGGAAGATCACCTCTTCATGGTGGAGTTCGCCTATAATAACAGTTACCAAACAAGCATAAAGATGGCGCCATACGAAGCTTTGTATGGGAGGCGGTGTCAAACGCCAATGTCCTGGATAGAGACGGGAGACACCAAACTTTTGGGAAAAGAAGTGGTGGCTGATGTGTGCGAGTTGGTGCGGACCATTCAGGAGCGCATGAAGGTTGCCTAGGATCGGCAAGCAAAGTATTTTAATTCCCACCATAGGAATGTGGAGTTTGCGGTAGGTGACTGGATCTATCTAAAGATCAAACCATTCAAAGGTGTTTCGTGTATTCGCCGACTCAAAAGTTAAGTCCGAGGTTTTTGGGGTCCTTCGAAGTTTTAGAATGCATTGGAGATTCAGCTTACCGGTTGGTGTTGTCCAAGAGCTGAGTGTATTACACAACTTTTTCATATCTCCGTCTTGAGGAAAGCCTTGGTGGAGGCTAGTGTGGTGATCAAACTAGCGACGGTGCCGATAGAAGAGGACGTGAGGATGAAAGTATGTCCGGTGGGCATAGAGGATTCAGAAGTTCGGCAGTTGCGGAACAAAGAAGTGAAGCTCGTAAAGGTGCGCTGGGACAACTGCGGGCCTGATGAGTTCTCTTGGGAGCGTGAGCAAGCAATGTGCGAGTGCTATCCGGAGTTGTTTGCATATTGTTGATGGAACAGTGTTAGGTGTGTTGCAACTGTATTTTGAGGCGTTGCAACATTTTTCCTACTGTTTGCCTGAATGACAATGAGTGTGTAAAGTTGTTGTAATAATGTTTAAATTTGTTGTAACAATTTTCTTTTTGTCTTCCTGTTTGAAGACTAATTTTGAGGATGAAATTCTTTTAAGGTGGAGGAGTTGTAACACCCCCCCAGTTTTAAGAACGAGTCTCTGGAAGCTATCGCCCGGTGATACTAGTTATTGTCGGGCGGTAGCGTAACGTTGAGTGGCCGGGCGCTGAGAGCGTTGAGTGGCCAGGTGCTAAGAGCGTTGAGTGGCCAGGCGCTGAGAGCGTTGAGTGCTAGCATGCGGTGTTAGCTAGGTACCGCTTGGCGATAGCTCTGTTTCTTCGAGCATCGATCGAAATATCTGTTCATCAAGCGCTGGAGGATTATAGCCCGGCGATAGTAGCTATCGCCCGGCGATAGCCCTATTTCGTCGAACGAAGTGCCCAGTTTGTCGAACGCTGAGTTTTCGAGAAAACGTCGAGTTCTTGAGAAATACGCTACCGCGCGGCGTTAGCCTTATCTCTGGCGTTAGCGCGGCATTATTTTCTGGCCGAGCGTTCGGTAACCTACCACTCGGTGGTAGGTAGCTACCGCCCGGTGGTTGCAGACAAAAGCAGTTCCGTCGTTTGGCTTTATAACCGTCCGATTTTATTTAGGATTCGATCCTAAGGCTCAAGACTCTCCTCTAGAGTGCTTATATAGGGATGAACGGTTGTTTCTCTTCATTTTCTAATTTGGAAATCGAGCGTTAGGGTTTGGAAGAGAAAGGTGGGAGCAGGAAGAAGAGAGCTTTCTTCCGCCATTGACGGAGCTTCAGACGTCCGATCGTCGTTCCGCGGCCAGATCCGGGTAGAGGACTTGGAGGCGCTCGTTTTCATCCGTGCAAGACAAGGGTTTCATAGCTAAGAAGAGGAGTCGTAACGACACTTCTCTCGGTTATAGGATACGTGTGTGGCATCTTTTCCTTATTCTTGATTTTATTGCAAGCATATATGCACCAGATCTCTCAATTGAGAGGGATTTGGGTTGCAATGGTTCAAGAGGAGCCATTGGGTAAATTGGGTCCGTCCCCAGCATGATATTGCATTAGAAATCCGCTTTGTTAGTGGATTAGGCATTGTGGGTAAAGCCGCAGTCGCGACCGTTAGTCCGACTCGATTATGATGCATAGCGGCAAGACGTCGTTGGTGATGTTGTATGTCCCCCCCCCCCTCATTTCGCGTGAGTACTCGTATGCGGAACCGGACAAGGTTAGCTCCGTTGTGACGGTAGATGGTTTCCTTAGGGCACGGTAACGTTCATCGGAACTGGACAAGGTTAGCTCCGTGTGATGGTAGATGGTTTCCTTGGGGCACGGGGATGTTATAGTACGAATGGTGGATTTGCGCGGGAAAGGCGTGGGATTATGATGTGTTAAGGCATGACTTGTCTTTGCAGTCGACTGGCTAGCCCATAATGTTGCAAAGTCATTTGTGAAGAGTGTCCTGGCGAGACAAGTCCCCCTTTTGTGGAACTGGCGAGAATAACGAGCTTTGGGCAAGCCCGGACGATTCCAATTGGGTCCCGCTAGGTCTCCTTCAGTGGACTTGATCATGATATTGGAGTCAGGCTTGGGTCGTCGCGAACGGGTGGGGTCTAGCAAGGTTTCTTATTGGTTTGTTTGAGTGGCGGAATCTGACATGAGAAGTCAGAGCTTGCAGGCAAGCCCGGACAATCCCAACTGGGTCCCACTGGGTTTCCTTCGGTGGACTTAATCCTGATATTGGAGCTGGGCCTGGGTCGTCGTGAATGGGTGGGGCCAAGGCAAGCATTCTGTATGGCGGCTTGTATGTTGTTTGGGGGAAATTGGAAGTACCCTTGTGTTTGCGGCTTGAACGCTGATGGAAAAATTGGAAGTACCCTTGTGTTTGCGGCTTGAACTCCAATGGGGAAATTGGAAGTACCCGATGTGATGATGTGTTAGAAGCATACGCTTTAGGGTGACTTGGGTGAAACCCAGGATTGTATTCATGCTGCATTTTAGGCCTCTTTTACTATATGCTCAACATAGAAACATGTTTGATGTATGTGACATCCAAACTTGCTTTATAGCTTTACATGTTATTGTATTTTGCATACGAAGTGCTGACCTGTAGGGTGATGGAGTGCCCAGGTGTCCGCTAGGGACGACCGGGAGGAGATGTGTTGGTTACATAGTTGAGGTCAGCCTTTGCTGACCCATGTTACAACTAAATTTTTACAGGTCAAGGATCCCAAGCGGGAGCAAGCTCGCCCGCCAAAAAGGCCTAAGCCTCATAAAGTGTTATAGCTCTGTTTGTGGAATGTAATACTTTATGTACTATATTTTTCGTCTTGCACGTCAAGGTAGCCTAGGAGTGTTTATGCACATTGACACTAAATGTTATGTTAAATGTTGGACTCTAAAATGTTGTAAGGTCATAAGGCCTCGTTGATACTCGTGTGTTAGTGGATAACTTCTGGTTTTTGCTCTTTTGTTTCTGCTGTTTTTAGTCTGAGTTTTGAGTTGGGTAGTTTATATCATTTTATAATGCTTAAGATGTGACGTCTGTATGTTGTGGGTGTAACGGCCCGATTGTCCGCCACAACTAACAATATCATAAACATATGCATTTCGAAATTTTGTACAGCGGAAGATGTACATATGCATTTCATAACGAGTAAGTATCAAAAACATCAGTTACATAAGATTCTATATACCAATACAGAAAAAAAATAAAGCAGTAAATGCTACCTGAGCTCTAATGACGACCGGTCGCTGTCTTTCCGGTTCCTAAAAAATTTAGAGAATACAACCGTTAGTCTTGTATAAGACTAAGTGAAAATTTACCTTTTTTAATCTGCTGTACAGTAAAAGTTTTCTAATAAAAAGTAAGTACAGTTGTCATTTAATAAACTAATATAGAACAGATCATTTCATCATGAATTTGTCTTGCAATAGAAATAACTACCAATAGTGTTTCAGTAAGGCTAAAACAAATCATCAATAATAAACAATAAACGTCTATTACAGTTAAGCTATATGACAATATTCTTTAAGTTTGTATTTCTTTTTATATAGGCACTATTAAGGGTAATTCAATAAATTCTATATCTGTCTCAGTCTTCCATATTTCAGTCTTTGGGCCCGACCCCTTTGGGGTCATCAGTCTCCAGACCAGTACGTACAACACGCGTTTATGCCTTTCGGCTCGACTGGCCTGGTACTTCAGTACACAACATCAGTATTCTTCATTTTATATTACCCTTAATAGTTCCATATGTCGACACATTATATTATGTATGATGAGTTTTTTATGTTAATTAGTCCCCTCAGAATATTTTCTTGCTTGATTTCCTCTAAATGAGGTCATTCATAACATTCGCAACATATAGAGTGATGGTATAATGCAGTTTCATGAAGCAGTTAAATATTTTGGTAAAGCATACATTAAAAAGAGAAATTCTCACCGTGGCTCGTTCCTTTTCTTTGCCCCGTCTCGAATAGACGTCGCGTCGACTCGGAGATGCCATCCTTCACAATATATGTTCATATATAAGGCAACAATATGTATTTCATGAGGTTGCATCCCACATAGCGACCCAACGCATTCAAGCCCACAAATACAGTCCAAACAGCCCATATATATACAATTCAAAACCAGCCCACATATACAGTCCAACCAGCCCACATATACAGTCCAAACAGCCCATAAAAATAGTCCAAACAACCCATAAAAATAGCCCACAAACACAGTCCAAACAGCCCCTAACACAGTTCAAGCAGCCCACACAAACAGTCCAAAACCAGCCGGCTAACAAGTGCAAAACAAACTAGGGCACAGCCCAGCCGGCCTATAGTCCAGCCCAGCTGCCATCCTAAAACAGCAGCCACATAAAACATAGAAACCAAACTACCCAGCCGGCCATAAACCAGAACAAAATTAACTAGGGCACAACTCCTAAAACAGCAGCCCACAAGAGTACAACCGGCCACTACACTAAACCAACTAAAATACTTAAATCCAGCCTCAAGTACAAGAAAAACATGAAAGGAATCAAATACCTAGTCCAAAGAAACTTGAAAGTGCTCCCACCAAAGCCAAGAAAGCTCCAACCGTCCCAAAGTAGGCTAAGGAAGAGGCGTTTAGAGCTCATATATGTAGAAGAGAAGAAAGAAGCAGAAGATTTCACCATACCAGGCGACGGGAAGGAGAAACCACCCAAACCCTAGCTATCGGGTTTCGCCGGCTGCGGAGACAATGCGCGAATGCCAATTCAGAGCAGGGATCGAAATGTTATAAGAAAAAAAAACCACCGCTGCAGCCTTATCTGCAAAGGCCGAACCGGTTGCAAAACTGAACCGGTGAACCCAGCCACACATCCAACCCAGCCAACCAACAGCGCCAGCCAGCCAACCAAGCCGACAAATAGCACCAACTAGCCAACCCAGCTCACCAATATCACCAAATATAACATTACCACATAAAATTAAACCCGCAGCACTAGCAAATCAAGCCCACCTTTAAATTTACAACATATATATACAACTACATAAGTCATGCGACAATCTTCTGTTCCGTCCACATTATGAAAGCGATAAAACAAAATGTCAATAACGTTCCATACATAACATAGCATAACATATGCAAAGGAAGAACTCGCACGACACCGAATCATAGCTCAGGGCGACGCCGATTCATAGCTCATGGCGACGTCGATTCAGCTTACCTCTTTTTTTTCCTCATCGGGGACGTTACCTGTAATGAATTAATTTTCGTTACGCATGATCATATAAGTGATTAATTACTGCAACATAACAGAATATGACATACCAAAAAGATGTGTGTCACAGTGGGGCACCGATCGGACCCATATTATACGGTCATTATAGTGGAGGTGTTACACGGTGACTGGGATAGTTGGCATCGAGCACTCGGCACACGCGTCAAGTGCGAACCTGACGAGGCCAAGCACCTCCTGCCTGAGCTCCTCGAACATGTTAATGGTGGTGAGAGGAGGAGGAGGTGGCGAGTCGGCCCTATCTTAACCTTACCCTTCTCCTCTAGTTATCAAGCCTGCTGAAGATTTTCGGCGCTGACCACTCTCCATGCTCACCGCACCAAAATGTTGAAACCGAAAACTCAGTCTCTGTGGAGTTCACCCTTAGGGAAGGGGTGATTGCACACTTATTTCTCCATCGCAAGCCAAACAACTAAGGGACCAAAACAGGGGATAGACCCAAGGGCTCGGCATGGAGGTCCCACCACACACCCGGAAGATCTTAGAGTGTTTCCCCTCCTTAGCCAAGTGTTCAGCTAAGGATACCTCAGAAAGCATAGGAAGACCGGGGCACAAGTAAGCATGCCTTCTGAGGTATCCCCTTGGGTCTATTTATAGATTTCTGAAAACGCCCTGCAAATAGCCAACCTCCGCTGTTCTGAACAGCTATATGCAGCCCAAATGGGTCTTCCAACAACATAACTTCGCTATTCTAGAAGGCTATTGATAGACCAGCGGGGGTGGAGAGGTAAAAACACATCACAAGAGACTTGGGTGAGTGGCCCTCTAGAACCTCCACTCACCGGGGGCGGAGAGTGCTCGATGGGGCTAGCAATAGCCGCCTCTTCCCAGCCCTAGGAGAGTGCGGGTCCGGCCTGCCCCACACGCCCGCTGCTCGTCGAGCCCTTGGGCGAGTGCGAGCCGACCTGCTCCACTCCCCGCTGCTCGCCGAGCCCCAGGGCCAAGTGAGAGCTGACCTGATCCACTCGCCCCTCATACGATCCACCCCACTTGGATGAGCCAAAGGGGCTTCTAGGGATCTCGCCTCCCTCCGGCTCACCTAGGACCCGGACTGCTGGTCTTTGGCCGATCTGGCTCCTGTCAACCACTACTCGCTGGATATGGGGTGGTACAATAGTCATCTCCACTGCAAAATCAAAATATATTTCAACCAGGAGTTGTTGTGCACAACTATTGTAGATTCAACATCAACTGTAGGACTATAATCTTCAGCTAAGTAAAACTGTTGGGTACATTGGTTCTAATGTACCTGATTTGAAGAAGCCTCACCCAACTCAATGATATACATCAAAATGTATTTGATGTAGTTTTGAGTTTACTTGTGCAGGTTAAGTATTTGCAGGAAAGATGAAAAAGTTTCTAAGTCCATGTGTCGACACCCAGAGGGAAAGTGTCGACACTTAAGAAGACTTGTGTCGACACCCAGACAAGCAGTGTCGACACTTGGAGTCATTGTGTCGACACCAGGGATGCTAAGTCGACACCAGGCAGAAAGTGTCGACACAAGGAGCTGTGTCGACACTCAGTGAAGAAAAGTCCAGTGAAGCAGTGTCGACACTTAGCAGTTGTGTCGACACCCAGTGAAACTGTGTCTACATCAGAAAGTGTCGACACTTGAAGGCTGTGTCGACACTCAGCAAAAGTCAGCAAAATCCCAAGTATAAGTGTCGACACCTAGAGCAATGTGTCGACACTCAGCAGAAGAATCAACACTTGAAGAAAGTGTCGACACAAGAAAGAATGTGTCGACACTCAGCTGAAGACTCAACATTTGAAGAAAGTATCGACACAAGGAGCTGTGTCGACACTCAGCAAAGTTCAACAAAATATTCTAAGTACAAGTGTCGACACTAAGAAGATGTGTCGACACTCAGCCAGAGTCTCAACACAAGGAAGAATGTGTCGACACAAGGAGCTGTGTCGACACTCAGCAAGTATCAACACTGAAGGCAAGTGTCGACACCAAGGAGATGTGTCGACACTAAAACAAGTTCAACACATGAAGATGTGTCGACACAAGGAGATGTGTCGACACTTACAAGAAATCAGCAAAATACTGAAGTACAAGGACTTGTGTCGACACACATTATCAGTGTCGACACATAAAGAAGAAGCAGTGTCGAGATATAAAGTCTACAACACAAGGAGTTGTGTCGACACCTTGTAGGCTAGTGTCGACACTTAGTCAACTTGTGTCGACACTTGCTCTATAAGTGTCGACACTTAAAGACAGATAGTCTCGACACTTTTAGACAGTTACAGAATTTTCAAGAACTGACTGGATGACTTGACAGGTGCCATTCCAGCCAGTCTACTGCACCTGTCAGAGTTGTCAGAAATCAGTTATGAACCGGACCAGCCGGTTACCATGAAGAAGGCCTATAAATAGGCTTATACTGTCTACAGAAGATAAGTGATTAACAGATAAGAAGGTTGTTGAAGTGATCAATATACAAAGAAGATCTAGCTATCAAGTGAAGATCTAAGAAGTTGGAGAAAGAGAGCTCCATCCAAGAAGTCAGCCATTGGAACCAGGCTGAGAAGAAGGGTTTAGATTTGGTCTGAATCTTAAGTAGCAGAGATCAAGGATCAACTGCAGAGGAATCAATCTTATTGTGTTCTATATTCAAGAAGCTTTGAAGAAAGCCAAGTTAGGTTGATTTCAGCTGAGTTCTTCCAAGAACTCATCAAGAAACTCACAACTCTTCTCTCTTGTCTCTGAGTTGTTTGAGTTATATTTTGTATTCATAATATCTTGTAGGATCTCTTGGGATCTGAGTTTGTAAGCCTGTAATTATAAAGGCTGAGTGTAGGGCTTGAGTTCCTGAGTGTAGGAGATTTGAATCTCTGAGTGTAGGCCTTGGTGGCTGAGTGTAGGCCTTGGTGGCTGAGTGTAGGCTTTGTGAAGAAGCTGAGTTGTAGGGCCTTGGAGCCTGAGTTGTAGGAACCTGTTTTGGGGTTCTGAGTGTAAGATCTGTGGATCTGAGATAGTGGAGGAGTTTGGCCGAATCTAGTACACTGCTAGATAGGCGATGGGGGAAAGTGGATGTACTCAAAGCTTGGGGAACCACTATAAAACTGTGTGTCTACTGTGTGCTTGTGGTTTGCTGTGATTGTTGTTTGTTTGCTTGGTAAATATAGTTATAACTCTGAGAATTAATCTGAATTCTTCCTAAAAAGTTAAAAAGATTTAAGTCACCTATTCACCCCCCCCCCCTAGGTGATTAGGTACAATATCTTTCAAGTGGTATCAGAGCCATGTTACTCAAAAAGAGACTTAACAGTCTGAGTAGATCCTGTTGGCAGATTCAGGCTAAGGACATTTCAGAATCAAGAAAATCAAGAACTATGGGTTCCACTGAGAATCATAAGGAATTGGGATCCATGAAGTTACCCATATGTAGAAAAGAGATATTTGGTATATGGAAGGAAAGGGTGAGACTTTTTATGGAAGCCTCAGACCCTAGGATTTATATCACAGTAAAAGAAGGGACATATGTGCCCATGAAGGTTTCAGTCTTAGATGCCAATCAGAGAACACCTAAGGATTTCTCTGAAATGACAAAGGATGAAATAGTTCTAGCCACAATGGACAAGAGGGCTCAGAACATCATTGTGAGTGTTATTGATGATGCTACCTTTCAGAATTTGATACACTGCAAGACATCTAAGGAGATGTGGGATACCTTGATAGTGTATATGGAGGGTTCTGAAGAAGTGAGGCAAGACAGAAAATCTTTGCTCTACCAAGAATATGAAAGTTTTAGACAAGGTAGATCTGATAGCATAACTGAATGCTATAAGAAGTTTTATAGGATTGTGAATGAGCTAATGTCCTATGGAAGAGAGTTTAGTAACTATGAGCTCAATGATAAGTTCTTAAGGTCCCTTACAAAAGATTGGGACACCAAGATCTGTGCCATTAGGGAAATGACAAAGTTAGCAGAAATTCCTCCACCAACACTGTTTGGCAAACTGCTGTCCTATGAAATGCAGTTGATAGTGAGGAAAGAAGAGGAGAAATCTACAAGAAGTGAACATAAAGAAAGGACAGTGGCATTTAAAACAGAAGCCCCCATAAAGTACAGAAGTAAGTCACCATCTTCACCTCCAAAGGATGCTGAAACTGAGTCAGATAATTCAGCAAGCAGAAAGTCTGAAAGCAGTGAAAGTGATGAGGACTTTGCTGCCTTCACAAGACATTTCCAGAAGTTCTTAAAGAAGAAATAGTGGAGGACAAAGTCATCTACTTCACATGGTAAAGAAGACTATTATCAGAATAAAAAGTCTTCAAAGAAAGACAGGAGAAAGACTAAGTCTTGCAAAGCAACTCTTTCAAAAATAGTATGATATTGTTGTAATAGACAAGGACATGTGATTGTAGATTGTCCTGAGAAAAAAAAGAAGTCTATTGATAAGAAAAAGACTCATTTCAAAGGTAAGAAGGAAAAGTCTTTTGTTGCCAAAAAGGATAAGAGCCTGTCAGATATTTCTTCATCAGAAATTGAGTCAGATGCTGAAGCATATATAGGACTGTTTGCTGAGGAAGAAGAAGAGTTCATATAGATCATGAACTCCATATATGATCAAGAAGACAGTCAGTACCAAGGACTGATGGCATTGACAGAAAGTGACAAAATCCTGGAGCAGTTAGGACCTAGTAAGGTACAAAGTTGTTCTTTCAGTTCAATTTCTTGTGCTAGTTCAGGATCAGATTCATCCTCATCAAGTGATGAGGGTGCATCTGAGTCTGAAGAGGATATTCATCAATTGATAGATGAATATAAAGTTCTGTTGCAAGCATTTAAGAAATGCAAATCCTTGTCCAAGAGTCAAGTTAAGGAGATTGCAAGTCTCAAAGTGGCTGCAACTGATTATGAGAAGTTGTTTGATCAAAAACTTAATGAGATAGCCAGACTGAAGCACATAACTGTGATTCAGATGGGGACTATATCATTTAAGAGTGATTAAATCAAGAGTCTGGAGATTAGTCTTCAGAAGGAGAGAGATTTGGTTGCTAGGTTTTCAAAACCAAAGTCTGTTCTACCCCTAATTGATGAATTTGTTCATCAAAAAGGTAAAGCTGGACTGGGGTTTTCTAAACCAACTAGGACTGTCAAGTCCAAGTCCAAGGGCAAAGCCCCAACTCTCAACAAGTCAGCTGTAGATAAAACAGCTAAGACTGTACCTAAGCAAAGGTACAATAGGTTTGAGTGTTGGTGCTGTGGCAAGGTAGGCCACTTTTCCATGGACTGTTGACACAATGCAAGTGCCAAAGTGAGTAGAAAACTGCCTGTTGGAAAACCTGCAGGTAGCTTTGTTAGGAGGCAAACTAACCAGTACCAAGGACCCAAGAATTCTTTGGGTTCTAAGGTTCACTAATCTGTTTTGCAGGTGAGTCCAAGTGGTCATGCCCCAATATGGTACTTGGACAGTGGATGTTCCAGACATATGACTGGAACAAGGGGATTGCTAAAGGACTACACACCTATCAAGGATGGTCCAAAAGTCACCTTTTGTGGTTCTGAAAAAGGAATCATCAAAAGGTTTGGTAACATTTCTAGTAACTTAGTTACCATTACTCAAGTGGCTTATGTTAAAGGTTTGAAACACAACCTAATTAGTATAAGTCAATTAAGTGATGTAGGATATGACATCTCATTTGTTAAGGATGGTTGTCATATCAAGAGGTCAAATGATCAAGAGATCATTTTGACAGGTTATAGAAAGAGGAATGTCTACTGCCTAGACAGTATGTGTGAGACCAATGGTTCTCAAGTGTGTCTTGAAGCAGATGAGAAAGTCTCTCATTGTGTCAAATGGCACAAGAGGCTAGCCCATCTAAATTACAAGACAATTGGCAAACTCTTTAGCAAAGAGTTAGTGAGGAATGGTCCTCATGTTAAGTGTATTAAAGATGGAATATGCTCAGCTTGTCAAAAGGGCAAGCAGACTAGATCCACCTTTAGTAGCATTGAAAACAAAGATGTTGTGAGGTGTTAATACCTCTTGCATATGGATCTCTTTTGTCTTATGCCAGTTCACAGCCTAGGTAGGAAGGTTTATACCTTTGTGGTTGTAGATGACTACTCAAGGTTTTCCTGGGTGTTCTTTCTTAGATAGAAATCTGAAACACTTAGTGTCTTCTATAACTTTGTCAAACAGATTCAGAATGAACTAGATAGTATAGTGGTCAAGATAAGAAGTGACCATGGTACTGAATTTCAGTCTGATAGAATGGCAAAACTATGTGAAGAATTTAGGATATTTCAAGAGTTTTCTTCACCAAGAACACCTCAGCAAAATGACATTTCTGAGAGAAAGAATAGAACCTTGATTGAGGCTGGTAGGACCCTATTAAGTGATACATCATTACCAGAATATTTCTGGGCTGAGGCAGTTAATACTGCATGTCATGTTATTAATAGGGCTACCATTACTAAAAGCCACAGCAAGACCCCCTATGAGGTTGTGAAAGGTAGAAAACCAAACCTATCCTATTTCAGGATCTTTGGTTGTAAGTGCTTCATACTTAACAATGGAAAGTCTTACTTGACTAAGTTTGTTGTCAAGTCCCAAGAGGGAATCTTTGTTGGGTACAGCAACAATAGTAAGGCTTATAGAGTCTACAACTTGTCTACTCAAGTTGTAGAGGAGTCAGTACATGTAGTCTTTGATGAAACTAGACTTATTAACAATGAGTTTTCTAGTAGTATATGCAGCTCCACAGGTATAACAAAGAAGATGGACAAGCTCACTATAGAAGAAGAGCCTACTGCAAGACAGCAAGTAGAAGATAGTGGTTGCTGTCCAGGGGGAGTACTACATGTACCTAATGAAGAAGAAGTCCAAGGAGTACAGCAAAATGAAGAAACTGAAGAAGTTCAACCTGAAGTCAGGATGCCTCCAGCCAATAGGCATCTTAGAGATCATCCAGTAGAACAAATCATTGGTGATCCAAGACAAGGGGTACAAACAAGGAGCAGAAATCTAAATGCAGTGCTCTTCTCCAGTTTTCTATCCCAAGTTGAACCAAAGAAGTTTGAAGAAGCCATCCTAGACCCACATTGGATTGAAGCAATGCAAGAAGAGCTGAATCAGTTCAAGAGATACAAGGTCTGGGATCTTGTTCCTAAACCTAAAGACCACAACATAATTGGGACCAAGTGGATCTATAGGAACAAAATGGATGAACATGGAGTCATCATTAAGAACAAAGCTAGATTGGTTGCTAAAGGGTATAGGCAGGAAGAAGGTATTGACTTTGATCAAACCTTTGCTCCAGTAGCCAGACTGGAAGCCATAAGGATGTTCCTGGCCTATGCAACCTTTCAAGGATTTAAAGTTTACCAAATGGATGTAAAGTCAGCATTTCTAAATGGTAATCTAAAAGAGGAAGTCTATGTGGAACAGCCATCAGGTTTTGTTGATTCAACTCAACCTAATCATGTCTATAGACTTAGGAAAGCATTATATGGTTTAAAGCAAGCCCCTGGGGCTTGGTATGAAACCCTGTCTAGTTTCCTCATTGAGAATAAGTTCACAAGGGGGAAAATAGACAAGACTCTATTCCTTAGGGAATTCAGAGGCAAAGTAATACTAGTCCAAATATATATAGATGACATAATATTTGGGTCTACTGAAAGTAGTCTTTGCAAAAAGTTTGCAAAACTAATGCAAGGACAATTTGAGATGAGTAGTATGGGGGAACTTAAGTTCTTCTTGGGTCTCCAAGTTAGACAGACTGAGAATGGTTTATCCATATGCCAGTCTAAGTTCACCCTAGAACTCATAAGGAAGTATGGTATGGATTCATCTAGTACCATGAAGACTCCTATGGGGTCAAGTATGACTCTTAGCAAAGATGATTCAGGGAAACCTGTAGATGAAACTTTGTATAGAGGGATAGTTGTCTCCCTACTCTATTTGACTGCAAGTAGACCAGATATCATGTATGCTACATGTGTCTGTGCAAGGTATCAAGCATGCCCTAAGGAGTCTCATTTGACAGCAGTCAAAAGGATATTAAGATATCTAAAGGGCACTCCCTATCTAGGCCTCTGGTACCCTAGGAATGGAGATTTTGAACTAACAGGTTATTCAGATGCAGACTTTGCAGGATGCAAAGAAGACAGAAAAAGCACAACTGGAACCTGTCAATTCCTAGGTGGAAGACTGATTTCATGGAGTAGCAAGAAGCAAACAAGTGTGGCTATCTCCACTGCAGAATCAGAGTATGTGGCTGCAGGAAGTTGCTGTGCTCAACTTCTATGGATACAACATCAGCTTGAGGACTATGGAATTCAGGTAAGTAGAACTCCACTATTTTTTGATTCTACTAGTGCTATATCAATTGCAAACAATCCTGTTTCTCATAGTAGAACCAAACATATTGAAATAAAATATCATTTTCATAGAGAGCATGTAGAAAGAGAAGATATTTTACTGGAATATGTTAGAACAGATAATCAACTAGCTGATATGTATACTAAGCCCTTAGAAGAAACTAAGTTCAACAGGTTTAAAATTGAACTAGGTATGATAAACTTAGAATAAGTTTATAAAAATGGCTAAGTAAAAAGGTGTCGACACACAGAGATATCTTTGTCGACACAGAATAGTGGTGTCGACACTTCAGGGAAAAGGTGTCGACACATCCAGGAAGTTGGTGTCGACACTTCAGAAAATTAGTGTCGACACATGACAAGTAGGTGTCGACACATCCAAGGTGGTGTCGACACTTAGTATTTACTCAGAATTATCTAAGTAAAGTCTCGACTAGATGTCGAGTTCAGTGGTGTCGACACATAATCAAGTGTCGACACATATATATGTTGACTAAACTTGTGTCGACACATAGGTGTCGAGACATTATAAGTCAGTGTCGACACTTTTCAACAGTGTCGACACAATTTAAGTTAGCTGACCCTCCCTTTCATCTTCAATCTTAGAAAGGTATAAATAGGATTTTGTCTTAGTCTGTCGACACGCTCACTAAAGTTTCGAGACCAAACTTGTGTGTCGACACCTCTCTTCTCTCCAGTCAAATTCTTCAAACCCTAATGGCGCCAAAGCTCGAGGAGAACGTCAACGAAGGCTATGAACTGGTGCGGAATGCGTTTGATGAAGCAGACCCAGAGATCAAGACTGTGATAACCCTAGTTGCAGACTCAGGGTTAGAATTTCTTGTTTCTGAGCCGACAAAGATCTGGAAGAAGGAAGTACTGGAATTCCTAAATGGAGCAACCCTAGACGACACTGGCTTCAAGACCAAGTCCAGGGTCCATGGTGAAAAGGTTAAGGTATCACCAAAAAGTTTGAGAAAAGTCCTAAATCTACCAAGGACAAAAGAAGAGGATGAAGTAACTGCTTCTAAGACCAGAGAAGCATTGACATGGTGTGGTCTGGATTCAAAGATGAAAATTGGCTCAGTTTTCAATAGAAAAGGAATGAACAGTCAGGGTAAATTCCTGTCAGAAATTGTTGGAAAAGTAATTTTAAGCAAACCTGGAGGGCATGACAGGGTATCTGCCCATATGTTCAATCTCATGACCAGGATAATCTTCAGCCTAAAAACTGATTGGTCTATAGTGATCTTTTAAAAGATAAAGGAAAGTCTGAAGAAACCCAACTTGGGTAGAATCTTAAGTTTATACCTTGCTGGTAGTATACCAGAGGTTATGAGTCAAGCTGCTGGCAGTAAAATCAACCACATGAGGAAAATGGACATGAGGATCTTCTCCAGATGGGACAGAGTTTTGACTAAGGAGATGCCTACTCCAGAGAAAGTAACACCTTCAAAGAAGAAGAAGAAGACTGCCCCAGTAGCTCAAGAAACATCTAGCAGCTCTGGAAATGAAGAGCAAGTGGTCTTCACACCTGATGAAGAGGACACTAGAACTGCTGTGAAGTCTCCTGCTCAACAAGTAGCTGCTGAAAGGTAGGGGGAGCTACCTCAAGCTAGCCTCATACACCAAGATACTGTTTAGGGGGAGCCACTAGAAGTGGAAGAGCCAACTCCTCTGGAAAGTGAGCAAGCTACAACCACAATTCTAGAGGTAATCACTGAGCTTAATGCTTTAGCTTTTCCTATAGAGGATACTGATTTGTCTGATGTTTATCAGCAACCACAGATTGATAGTCAAGTCCCAGATGTTGTCATGAAGGACACATCTGTTGAAGTTCAAGTTGTATCTGATCCAGTGGTTGAAGAACCAGGAATTTCTCCAGCCCATTCTCCACCAGAATATACTATGGAAGATATATTCCTTAACCTGGATCAACCTGATTTTGACAAAGAAACTGCTGCTGAGGGGGAGAATGCTCCAGTTGAGGGGGAGCAAGTAGTACTTGTTGAAGAGCCTGTAAGGCAAGAGACTGAGAAGCCCTAAGCTGTTGAGGAACTACCTAAGGAAAGGGTAGATATAGCCAGCACCTCAGCTTCTGAAGATGAGGAGGCTTCAAGGGCAAAGAAAAAGAAGTTTCAAGTATTCAAGAGAAGGAGCCAAAATTACAAAAAGACTCTACAAACTATTGCTTCACAGCCTGTATCTCAACCAGCACCATCTATGGATTACAGTGCTTTGCTGGTTGCTATACAAATCAAACTTGATGAGCACAGAAAAGCTATAGAGATATTTGTGGATGAGGGGCATAAATCTCTCCACTTTGATTTAGCCCAAGAATTAAAGTCTATTAGATTTGAAATGAATCTAAATAAGAAGGAAATGACTGACTGCTTCCACAAGGGAGGGAATGCAGTAGTCTATTTAGCAACTCATCAAGAGAACATAAAAGCTCAAGTAGAAGACATTGCACTGAAGCAGGGTTATGTTCTTGAGAATCAGATCAGGATGAATGACAATTTGACAGAATCTCACAATGCTATAGTCACAGAGATGAAGAACATTGATGCTGGCCTAACAACTTCTACTGCTACTGCTAAGGCAGATTTTGACAAAGCATTCCAAGAGGAAATAACTGCTGTTAAGACTGCAATTCTAGATTCTCAGAAGTTGATAACTGACAAACTCCAAAGGTTAAAACCTTTCTACAAGGATGGAGTCAATTATCTAAATGCTCAAATCTGATTTCAAAAAGATGATTTAAGGGATCATATGGAAAGAGAAGTCATAAAGGGGGAGAGGGTATTAGTCAAAGCTGGCTCTGACCATGCAAAATGGGTTTCTAATTCCATCAGAGCCACTCTTGGTTATCCTCCTCTATGTAATGATAATGATGTAGCAGAATCTGGAGTTAACCCTGCATATCTTGGAGGTGAGCAGCCTGAAGTAGCTCAAGTGATCTATCCTCCACCAAATTTTGATATGGTTCAAGCTGACATACAATCCATGTATAGTCCACCTGATGGAAATCAGAAGGTTATTCTTGACAAAGTGGTTCAGCCAGTATCTGAGGCCATACAGGAAGCTATCTTGAAAGAGCAAGCCGAACAAGAAGCCAGACTGTCAAAGAAGAGGTTCAGGGAGCAAGCTGAACAAAGACCTGACTTTGAGCAGTGGAGCCTCACCTCAAGAAACATTATTCTAACTGCATGGAAGGCTGCAAAAGATAATGTGCAAGACAGGAACAAGTGATTTTCTGAATTAGAATGGAGAAAGCATGAGACAAGGCAGGAGGTCATAGTCCAATATAGAAGAAAGGCCAAGATGGGAAAGCTACCTCCTACTGCCCAGGAGCCTAGCAAGTACTTTCCCAAACCATATCATTATTTTGAGAGACAAAAGATCAAAGCTGAAGAGCTAAAGAAGAAGGAGCTTAAAGGGAAAAAGCCTGCTGCTGCTGAAGACACTGAAGCCCCTGTGCAAGCAAAGATAAAATCTAGAAAAGGGATAGTGATCAAAGATGCTGATCAAGAATAGCATAGAAATTTTCTTAAGTTTACTATGCAATCTTTTGATGATAAACATTCTGTAAACCTTCGAAATATGAATATGACAAAGTATTAGAACAATGTGTTGTGTGATAAATTTATTTCATAGTTGTTCTGAGATTATGTCTTTGAATACATGTTTGATTGATACATGTTTATGTTTGTCCTGTTATATATTCCTGCTATACATCATGTTATGATTTTATTCTGCATGGTGTATATCATTGATTAAGGGTTATGACTTCTCCAAATAGGGGGAGATTGTTGGGTACATTGGTTCTAATGTACCTGATTTGAAGAAGCCTCACCCAACTCAATGATATACATCAAAATATATTTGATGTAGTTTTGAGTTTACTTGTGCAGGTTAAGTATTTGCAGGAAATATGAAAAAGTTTCTAAGTCCATGTGTCGACACTCAGAGGGAAAGTGTTGACACTTAAGAAGACTTGTGTCGACACCCAGACAAGCAGTATCGACAGTTGGAGTCATTGTGTCGACACCAGGGAGGCTAAGTAGACACCAGGCAGAAAGTGTCGACACAAGGAGCTGTGTCGACACTCAATGAAGAAAAGTCCAGTGAAGCAGTGTCGACACTTAGCAGTTGTGTCGACACCCAGTGAAACTATGTCTACATCAGAAAGTGTCGACACTTGAAGGCTGTGTCGACACTCAGCAAAAGTTAGCAAAATCCCAAGTATAAGTGTCGACACCTAGAGCAATGTGTCGACACTCAGCAAAAGAATCAACACTTGAAGAAAGTGTCGACACAAAAAAGAATGTGTCGACACTCAGCTGAAGACTCAACATTTGAAGAAAGTGTCGACACAAGGAGCTGTGTCGACACTCAGCAAAGTTCAACAAAATATTCTAAGTACAAGTGTCGACACTAAGAAGATGTGTCGACACTCAGCCAGAGTCTCAACACAAGGAAGAATGTGTCGACACAAGAAGCTGTGTCGACACTCAGCAAGTATCAACACTGAAGGCAAGTGTCGACACCAAGGAGATGTGTCGACACTAAAACAAGTTCAACACATGAAGATGTGTCAACACAAGGAGATGTGTCGACACTTACAAGAAATCAGCAAAATACTGAAATACAAGGACTTGTGTCGACACACATTATCAGTGTCGACACATAAAGAAGAAGCAGTGTCGAGATATAAAGTCTACAACACAAGGAGTTGTGTCGACACCTTGTAGGCTAGTGTCGACACTTAGTCAACTTGTGTCGACACTTGGTCTATAAGTGTCGACACTTAAAGACAGATAGTCTCGACACTTTCAGACAGTTACAGAATTTTCAAGAACTGACTAGATGACTTGATAACTGTCATTCCAGCCGGTCTACTGCACCTGTCAGAGTTGTCAGAAATCAGTTATGAACCGGACCAGCCGGTTACCATGAAGAAGACCTATAAATAGGCTTATACTGTCTATAGAAGATAAGTGATTAACAGATAAGAAGGTTGTTGAAGTGATCAATATACAAAGAAGATCTAGCTATCAAGTGAAGATCTAAGAAGTCGGAGAGAGAGAGCTCCATCCAAGAAGTCAGCCATTGGAACCAGGCTAAGAAGAAGGGTTCAGATTTGATCTGAATCTTAAGTAGCAGAGATCAAGGATCAACTGCAGAGGAATCAATCTTATTGTGTTCTACATTCAAGAAGCTTTGAAAAAAGCCAAGTCAGGTTGATTTCAGCTGAGTTCTTCCAAGAACTCATCAAGAAACTCACAACTCTTCTCTCTTGTCTCTGAGTTGTTTGAGTTATATTTTGTGTTCATAATATCTTGTAGGATCCCTTGGGATCTGAGTTTGTAAGCCTGTAATTATAAAGGCTGAGTGTAGGGCTTGAGTGCCTGAGTGTAGGAGATTTGAATCTCTGAGTGTAGGCCTTGGTGGCTGAGTGTAGGCCTTGGTGGCTGAGTGTAGGCCTTGGTGGCTGAGTGTAGGCTTTGTGAAGAAGCTGAGTTGTAGGGACTTGGGGCCTGAGTTGTAGGAACCTGTTTTGGGGTTCTGAGTGTAAGATCTGTGGATCTGAGATAGTGGAGGAGTTTGGCCTAATCTAGTACACTGCTAGATAGGCGAAGGGGGAAAGTGGATGTACCCAAAGCTTGGGGAACCACTATAAAACTGTGTGTCTACTGTGTGCTTGTGGTTTGTTGTGATTGCTGTTTGTTTGCTTGGTAAATATAGTTATAACTCTGAGAATTAATCTGAATTCTGCCTAAAAAGTTAAAAAGATTTAAGTCACTTATTCACCCCCCCCCCCTCTAGGTGATTAGGTACAATATCTTTCAAAAACTCTAATGTATTGTGATTCATACAGTGCTATCTCAATTGCTAAGAATCATGTCTCTTATAGCAGGACCAAGCACATTGAGATTAGATATCATTTCATTAGAGAACATGTTGAGAAGCAAGACATTAGTCTTGAGTTTGTCTCCAAAGACAAACAAGTGGCTGATATCTTCACTAAGCCTCTAGATAAAGTCATGTTCAACACCTTCAAATTTGAGTTAGGTATATTGAACTTAGAGTAACATCATTATGTTTACATGCATATGTACATTTGGGGGGTTAACCTTTTGTAGGTAATTAAGAAAGAAATGGACTAACTATCTAGGCATCGAGAGCGCTGAGATAACTCCAGGCATCGAAAGTGTTGAGTGTGTTGAGTGCACTCAACACATTTATTCTGGAAGTTCAGATTATGGATAACCCTTAGGATTAATCTCAGTCATTGATCAAATCATGTAAATCACGACAGGTACGCGCCTCTCCATATTCTTGAATATGGGTAACCATAAATAGAAATATGTGCCTAGGATAAATCACATAGCTCCTTGCCATATTTGACTCTCTACATCACTGTGAAGTTTTCTCAAGCAAGCTCTTCAACTATATAGAAACTCAAAGATTCAATGACACCCGAAGGAGTGGATTTCTTGTTCGAGGGCTCTGAACTCTTCGGGAATGGATTCAAGGACTCACCCGAAGAGGTTTTGTTGGTTCTTCATCTGTTGAATGACATCGACCTAGATTTTGTGCTGTCAGAACCCAGTTCTATCTAGAAAAGGGAAGTGTTAGAACTGTATTCAAATGCCAAAGTGCAGTCTTCTTTTAATAAGATTAAGACTTCAATCAGTGGGAATAGAATCAAGATTTCCTCAAGGTGGTTGAGCAAAGCTCTGAACCTAACTAAGATTGTACAAACATATGAGGAGGATGAACTTTTTCTTGAGGATGTGAAGTCAGGTCTTAAATGGTGTGTCCTATCAAAGTACACTACGTGTTCTATATTGAGAAAAGATATGAACCTGAAGGGAAAGTTCTTGGCAGATGTCATAGGCAAGACCTTAATCTACAAAACTAGTTCACATGACAAGATTTCTAGGAAGATGTTTGAGATAATGACAAGAGTGATTCGGTCTAAAAGGACTGACTGGAGAAGGACTCTTTTTGAGAGAATAGTGTAATATATTACAAAACCCAACATGGGTAGAATACTGTCCTTATTCTTGCAAAGTTCTTCTCCGGTGATCCTCAATGTGAGGCTAGGAGCTAATATATCACCTGAGAGAGATGGACTCAAGAATGTTTGATAGGTGGGATAGAGTGTTGCACCCACACCAACAGCTAGCTGAAAGGAAGAAAAAGAAAGTAGTCATAATTACTAAAGAGTGCTCTGAAAGCGGCTCATCTGAGAGCATAGATGAAGAGCCTCATGACCCTCAATTATTTGAATCTACTGTTGGGACTAGAAGAGATGTAAGTGCTCAGGTGTCTATGTCATCAGAACCTTGGGCCAGAACTCTACCAAGTAGTATTTCTCAATCTGAAGTCACTCCAGTTGAACCTGCTGAGAAACTAGTTGGAACTGTTATCGACAGAATCTATACAGAGATTGAGGGGGAAACTCTCAGAGTGGATGCTCATGCTTAGGGGGAGCATGGTCAATCTTCTATTGGTCTACAGGACCAGATTGACTCTTTCCTGGATAACCTACAGGAAAGAATAGATCAGATTCCAATGGATTCTCAGGTGCTGCCCTCCAATACTCAAGTTGAGGGGGATCAAGTTCCACTTATAGTGTAAGAAGATATATCCAACACAGCTGCTGAAGATCAGCATATTGATAAGGATAGTGCTGAGGTTGAGGGGGTGATTCCTACAGAGCTCCCTGCTCAAGAGACTAAATATGTTATTGAGATATCTGAGGTTGATGTGCTTGATGCTGAAATTCCTGATCACTCATCTGAGTTTGTTATGGCTAACTCAGAAGTCATGGGAGATATAAGGAGGGAGGATGAGGATGTCTGCTTTCAAGGGACATTTCAACAAGCTGATGTTATGTATTCCCCATTCCTGGCTCAATTGAAAGGACTTCTAGATGACCAAAAAAGATAGATAGAGCACTATGTGGATGATTCTATCAAGGGACTGAGACAAGATCTATCTTTTGAGATCAAGTCTTTTAGATTTGATGTGAATCTACTGAATTCCAACACTATTGCATTCTTCAAAAGAGATGCTCATGATGTGACTTATATTGAAGAAAAGCTTGAGGAGACCAGACAAAAGCAAAATGACATAATAAAAAATCAAAACATCCTCTAGCAATAAGGAAATGGTGCATAATGTACAAAAGCAAATCATGGAAGCCACCAAAGTCACTCCAGAAAGAAGAATGGACGTATGTACACAGTTCTTAGATGACCAAATGTTGGAGGTTAAAAATCATGTTACCAAAGGTGTCAATTATTCTGATAATATTTCCTATGCCAAGGACTCCCTTACTATTGTCATAACTAAAGAAGTCATAAGGGGGAGAAATCAATGATCAAGGCAAATACAAAAAATGTTATTTGGACCACAAATGTTATCAGGGATCATTGAGTCTAGAACAGTTTGCATATGATGATGTTCCTTCTCCTAAAGGACAAACTGGTGATGATGGGGCTAAACTAAGGTTACTGGTGTTCCTATCCTTAGCTCCATAACTGAACAAATATCAAAGAGCAAAGGAAAGTCTGCCATTGAGGAAGAAGCTGAGATTAGATACAGCAAGAAGAGATACAGAGAAAAAATGGAGTTCAGGCCTGACTTTGAGATGTGGAGTCCTCAATATAGGACTATCATTCTTTCAACCTAGGACCATATAAAAGAAAATAAGACTGAAAGAGGAAAGTGAAAGTCTTGATTTCAAGAACAACTAATCACCTAGAGGGGGGTGAATAGGTCCAATATAACAGCTTAGGCAACTTATCGATTAAAATCACAGCACATCAATCTTATCAGAATCAATACCAGCACAGTACACAACACAGTACATAGAGATTTATAGTGGTTTCCCAATTGATGGGTACATCCACTTTCCCCCTTCGCCTATCTAGCAGTATACTAGATTCGGCCAAACTTCCTTCTATCTTTCTCAGATCCTCAGATCTTATAGCTCAGAGCCCAACCGGCTCCTACAACTCAGGCGTAAGCACTACCACTCAGATCACCAAGATTATACAACTCAAGTTCTTCGCAAGAACTCTACCTCAGAGTGACTCCACACTCCTACAACTCAGGCAACTCCTGCCCTACCTCACTGTGAATCCACACACCTACAACTCAGACAACTCCTGTCTTACCTCAGCCTTTATAACATAGGCTTACAACTCAGGACTTAGCCTTACCACTCAGATTCAAAATGAATCTTACATAGATATATTCAAGAAAATGAATTACAGACACTAGAGAAAATTCTCTGTGCCTGTCTACCTGGACCGAGCAGATGTCAGCCATAATGTCGTCTTCACAACAACAAGATGATACAGCGATCTTGAAATGATGTCTGGCTTATTCTGGAATCAACTAGCATATGAATCTGCTTTTTCTTCTTCAAGAATATCTCCCAATCTGGACTGATCAGATTTCAGCCCTTCCTTCTTCATTGATCCAGCGAATTGATCTTCAGATTCTGGCTCGGCTGGGATCGAGAAGATAATTCAGCTAGGGCATGCCTAGGATGATTCGTCTCTATCAGAGGATTACTCTGAACCTACTAGAGTGGATGTTAATTACACCAGCAAACTCAGAAGCCCTTCAGATTTGAACATTAGGTTCTTGGCTTCTGCAACAATGGCAGATGAAGACGATGAACTCCGCTTCACGTTCTTGAAAGTTAATTAGAAATTAATCCAAAAAAAAGCATTCTTAGATGTCAATCTCTTCTACTATTTATAATCCTGTCACATTGGTGAGATGATCGACACGTGTCTCAGTTTTAATGGTGGTTAAAACCTCAGCTTTATTAACTTGAGATCCACTGTAGACTGATGGCGACGTTAATGTCGATTTGCATCGAATCTGAACTTTGTTGACCTGTTGACTTTGTTGAGTCAGCATCATTCTGGACTTAGCCAAAATCAACTAACTTTTCTGAAATCCTGCATTCGACGAACTTCAAGCTTAGCTCGACGAAATCTGAGCTCAGCTTAACGAAACAGGAAGTTGAGATTGACGAATTCTCTCAGCTCAGATCTTTCTTCAAGTGAAGGCTGAGGTCGACGAACTTCGAACTCCGGTCGACGATTCTGATAGTTGAGTCTTTCTTATAGGTAAAAGCTTAGATCGATGAATTCTCTCAGCCCAGTTCTTTCTTCAGGTGAAGTCTCAGTTCGACGAAATCTGAACTCCGGTCGACGATTCTGATAGCTGAGTCCTTCTTATAGGTAAAAGCTGAGATCGACGAACTTTGAACTCCGGTAGATGAAAGCAAATCTCAGCTCGACGGATGGTAGACTCAGCGATTCTGGACTTAGAAATTTTTGCTCTGCTGGGCGTTGAGAGCGTTGAGTATATATCCCTCACTCAACGCTTTTTCCCTTAACCATATTCTTCAGCTTTCTGTCTGATGGCGTTGAGAGCGTTGAGTGTATAAGCTTCACTCAATGTTTTTTGCCTTACCCATATTTTTCAGCTTTCTGCCTGATGGCGTTGAGTGTATAAGCTTCATTCAACGCGTCTGGGCTTAGTCGATTTTCTACAATCTTGCCTTCTTGCTAAAGTTTGGCGTTGATAGACTCAGAATGGCGTTGAGTGATAAATCTTCACTCAACACTTCTGTACTTAGTCAATTTTCTGGATTCTTCACAGTAAGGCTATGACAGGATAACCTTGACTCAATGCTTCTAGTTGTATGGCGTTGAGTGAGTTGAGCTTACTCAATGCTTCTGGTCTTAGCCCGATTTCTGCCTTTGCAATACTGTCAGTTTTGACTCTCTGCCTTCTCTCAGCACTATTAGCTGAATGGCGTTGAGTGAAATTGCCTCACTCAACGCTTTTGGACTTAGGTAGTTTTCTGAGTTTCCAGCTCCACCTTGAGTCCACCTGTGATTGTCTCTTGAACTAGTTGTCCAATCATTATGACAAAGACTAACCTGTATGCATGAACTTAACCATCACTACAAGAAATAGGGTTTTAGTGACAAAACTTTTGGTCAATAAATATTGCGGGTTGGTCACTAAAACCATTTAGTGACTAAAATTAATCTGCCATAAAGTGGTTGCAAAATGTCCGTTACTAAATGTATTTAATAACCAAATTATTTTTTGTCACTAAATGTATTCTTTTAGTGACGAAACGAGTCATCGTTGCTAATTGTTTTTAGTGACTATACTATTTGTCACTAAAAATTCACTTTTTGTGATCAAATTAATTTAGTTACTAAATGTTTAATGCAAGTCGAGTAAATATGTTGGTATGCTAAAATATGATGTATAAGGGCAGCCCGGTGCACAAAGCATCCCCGCGGTCCGGGGAAGGATTCCACCACAAGAGTAAAATTTAGGCAAACCTTATCCTGCATTTTTGCAAGAGGCTGCTTCCAAAACTAGAACCCGGGACCTCAAATATGATGTATCTAAAAAAAATCATACAATCGTATGATCGTTGTGTTTACTAATGTCTAGAAGAGCCTTCAAAACCACTAATGTGTGAAATCATCAAAAAAATCCAATTGTTTGAATCCCATATAAGTTTATCACACCACATTTTGAAAGGCTTAAAGAAAATAATCAGCCAGTACTACCTTGAAAGGAATTGGTGGGTATCAAGAGATTTAATAAAGGCAAGAGGACCGATCAAGCTAGTCCGTCACTATATGATGTTAAATAATTCATTTTCTGTTGAAAGGTGTTACCTCAAAAGGGGTGCCACCAAAGGTTAGAACATGAATAGCTTAGAACTGCTAAGAAATCAATCCCCAAAGCTCAATTACATGAGAAAAGACATTAAAAACTGCAGACTCAAACATGGCAACCGATTTTTGAAGGAATTTGCCGAAAGTGTAATGAATAATGATGTCAATGTGAAGATATCACCAGTTTAATTGTAACTAACAACAACTTACATATACTAACCATGTGCTCAATCTTAAAATACTTAGCACACTACTTACTTTTCTGTGGCTTTCAATTGGCAGTTGGTGCTTCATTTTGCTAATCGCTTCTTCTTACCACTCTGGAATCGGGATAAATGCAGCTAAGCTGCAAAAATAAGTGTATATGAAAATATACAAACCTATCAAAGTCACTAAGAGGCACCAGAGGGAAAACTTCCTCAGTTCCCCCATGACCAAATAGCACTTTGGATTCCAAAAATGGAAGTTCTGTAACCTGTAGATGAATAACACTCTGTCAACAAAAATAAGTAAGCAATAATCTAAATAACTTTTCAGAAATAACTTATATAAGACCAAACCTGTGAAGCTACAAATGCACATTCCACAACACAACCATTATCTCCTCTCAATGCCCGCACACATGAACAAGTAAATTTGGCTGATGCATATGCCTGAATTTTTATTAAACCATAACAAAATAACCAGTAAATTTGGCTGCTGAAATCAAGAGATTCATTTATTGTTTACAAAACAACCTATTGTTCATGTAAAATTTTTGTTGGAGGACTCCAATTGTTTAATGAATCACTCTTAATCGCAATTAAATTTGAAATAGATATAATGCATGGAATCAAGATTAAATAGAGATAATTTAAGCCAAGATAATGAATTGGGACAATAAGAGGATGCTCGTTAATTCTTTGAGATTATGAATCTTTTTAATTTAATAGAAATATATTATATCTTGGGAATATATATAGTGAATGAAAGCATTAAGCTTATAAATTGGACCTGGTATTCATTCAGCCTATGAAAAATAATCAACAAAAAGAAAAAGCTTTAACCTGAGGAGTGAAACTAGAAGGAGATGAAGAGAAATCAATTGTCGCATTTGGTCTGATTTTGAATTTATTTGTTATAAAATTAGGGGATGCCGGCAAAAATGGATTATGGGGAAATGAACTCGAAAATTATAACATCAAACTTAGGGGATGTTTCCTACAACTTTCATGATGACTGAATCCATGGGAAAATTCATCCCGATGCCTCTAAAAAGTATGGAAATGAACTCTAAAAATTATGGAAGGTCATTTTCTTCCATGGGCATAGATCTAGGTTCTTTTATCTAGAGCTTATTTCCATGGTGGTCCCGAGGCGGCGACGATGCCTCGAAATAGGTCCATGTGGTGGCGTTTTTGTTTTATCCATGGGAAATATTTCCATCAGGAAAATCAGTTGCTGCCAGACACCCTACACATGTCTTTTCTCGGCCAATCCGCTGTGAGCATGGGCGGAACTAGCCCTGGGCACGGTAGGGCACGTGCTCGACCGGTTTTTGGGTTTTTTATCGCTAAATTACCACTCACTGCTCCTCCTGCTCCCGATCCGCGACGCCGCTCCCTGCTCCGGCTCCCGTCGGTACTACTACTACTACTTCTGCTTTGCCTTCTTCTTCTTCTTCTTCTTCGTCTTTGCCTTCTTCTTCTTCTTATTTGCAATTCCTGTTTTTTTTTTCAATTTCTGTTTCTTGTTGTTGATTTCAAAACCAGATTCCAATTGTTTTTCAATTCATATTTTTTTTTTAATTCCCGTTGCTCGTTTCAGAAACATATTCTAGATATTTTCAATTTCTAATTCAGATTTTTTTCAATTCATGTTTTTTGTTCCTGATTTCAGATACAAATTCTAATTTTTTCCAATTTCTTTTTTCATTTGCTGATTTCAGTAACATATTGGAGGGGATGCATGGACAAATATTTTATGCAATTATGCTTGATTTTTTTTTGAGAACTTTTATCCTTTCAGTCATAGCAACCTTTGTCTTTATTTAAATGTCAAAAAAAATTTAAACCAAGTGAAAACTATAATAATCTGACATTTATCAAATGTATTTGCATAATTTCACTTTTTAGCAATGAGATGGAGCTCATTATAATAATGAAACTGGTTTTGGCATGCCCAACAAAATTTAAAAAATATACCACTTAGGTGAGTAGATATAATTAATTTAGAAGTACGATATATGTGAATGAGTAGACCTAAGGTAATGTGGATAGAAGTTGTTCGAATTAATTTGTGTAATTTAGATTTAAAACCTCTATCATTTAATGTGAATGAATGGAAAATGAGAATTCATAAAATTAACTTCAACTAGTTGGGACGAGATGTTTGTTTATAATGATCATCAGTCCATGTGTATACACCCTTCTGCTTTTCTTTTTTTAGCTGTTTATTACTGCTTTCTACATTAAAGCATTATGGATAACTGTAACACTCTTCTTATTGTAGTATTTTATTTTATTTATCGTGTTCTTTTTAGGCAAAGATGTTCTTGCAAAAGCTAGGATAGGAACTGACAAAACAATAGCTTTCATGGTAGCTTTTCTCCTCCTTTTCTTTGATGTTTTTATTAGTATTAATTACCCAAACCTCCCTTAGGAGTTAGCATAATTACATGTTGCATCTCTCTATCTTTAGAAATTACAACAGACCATATCTTTGCTGATACTATTACAACAGAAAATATTATTTCACGTTTTCAGAGCATGCAAAAAAAAATTTCGGGACGCTGCCCCCGAACCCCCCGAATTGACAGTACTTAGATTGTGCCCGTGCGACTTCAAATTCCTAGTTCCGCCACTGGCTGTGAGGTTGAACACTCATTAAACTATGCAAGATCCTCCAATCACTAATACATCTCATGGATAGCGAAGAGTCTTGGAAGACAAATACCAAGAGCACAATGAAACAATTAGCACTATTACATTTCCAATCAGCACAAATCACACACGCACAAATCTGGATAATAATAGGCTCTGCAAAGACCAATCAACACAGTGAAACAATCAAGTACAATCTGCAATTCCATTTCCATATCCTCAACATAGTTTTTTCAAAAAAATAAATTAGCACTATTGAAGCATAAACCTTCCTCATTTGCACTAATCAAGCAAAATGAAACAAAAAAAATCATACAGAGAGGAACTGTACTTACTGATCAAGCACAAATCGATGCCCAGGTCGTGAAAAAAAAACTGGGAATAGATCCGCCGGAAGTTGAAATCAAGAAGAAATGGGCTATGTAAAAACCAAAAAGAAATTAGCAGGTCCTGCAAAGGAGGGAAGAAGAACAACCAAGTTGGAGAAGGAAGAAGGAGATCTCGCCTGTAGGAAATTCTTCAGCTTCATCACCGAGAGTAGATCCGCCATAATAAACTGCTTCTCGCCAGAAATTAGCAGGTCTTTCTGATCGCTCCTCTTCCTTCCAGTGGTCGTTCTTGTTCGCCATTCCTTCTCTCGGTGATGAAGCATACTATTATACATATATATAATATTTATATTATATTTATATATTAATATTTATAAATAAATAAATATACATGCTATTTTATAAATAAATAAAATAGAACACGCATAACATAATTCAAAATAAAAAATTACATTTGGAAATAATTCTAAAATTCGGGGAGGTCATCATCGGGTTCTCTAAGACTTCTGTGTGCGCTTCCCCCTTGTTGTTCTCCTCTATACCTGGGTACTCCATATTCGCTTCCTCCATATTGGCTTTCTCGATACTGGCTTCCTCCATACTGAGGTCCTCCAAATTGAGGCCCACCAAATTGAGTCCAAATTGAGGTCTATCAAATTGAGACCCTCCAAATTGAGGTCCACCAAATTGAGACCCTCCAAATTGAGGTCCTTCATGTGGGTCTCCTCCATAATGGCTTCCTTCATAATGGTTTCCTCCATATTGGCTTCCTCCATATTGGTTTACTCCATAATGGCTTCCTCCATCACCACTACCTCCATACATGCCTCCTCCATACCCGGTTGCTTCGAGTGATGATGATCCTCTAAACAAAGATTGTTTTATATTTTTATTCATAATTTCTTATTTTTCTGCCGAAAATATTGTCATTCTGGAGTTCCTTTTATGCTTTCCAAATCAATCATCATGATATCATGATCTTGTTTAGCAATCTGAAGCTCTAGTTTTTTTTTTCATTTTCAACCTTTAACTTCAAGAGTTCAGTCATAGAAGACCTATCTTTTGCTCGTTGTTCTTGTCCTCTCTTCAAAATTTGTAAGATTTCTTCATTTGATTTAGTATGAGTTTCAATATCAGAACTCTTACCACTAACTTGTCTTCTTCTTTCCTTTTCTTTCTTTCTTCCAGTAGGTCGAGTATTTGAAATTGAGGCTGGAGATTATTCATCACCAGTACTATTAAGGTTCATTTCATTGTTGTCTGTGTTTAGGTCTATTCGTCTCCGTTGAGTGGGAGAGTTAGAATCAAAAGCTTGCGATATGTCAAAATGCTGAGAGTTGTTACCTTCTGTAGTCCCGAACGACTCTATCCACTTTTCTGTATTTTTCAAGATTGACCAAACATGATCAAATAAGAAGCCTCTTTTCTCATTCGGATCTTCTCCATATAAAATTTTGGCCTGATTGATCTACAAACAAACAAACAATAATTATAATTTAGCGATTCTTTAATATAATATTTAAAATATAAATTAATACTTATAATATCGAGTTCAGATGCACCACTCAGATTTCGTTGCTCAATTTGTTGAATACATTCTCGAAATTTGCTAGCCTTACTTGCTAACAATGACCAACGACATGAGAGAGATTTAGGGGTTCTCTACCTTAAACAAGTTGCGGGTCTTGTCTTGTGAAAAATGACGGATACTCTTTCCCACATCCTATGCTCCTTTTGATTGTTACCCATAACTGGGTCTTCAGAGACCTCAAGCCATGCATAGCATAGTGCTTGATCTTCTTTCACTGAGAATGTTGTTCCCCGACTGGAAGTCATGGTTAAGGAGAGAAGGAGTGCTCTTCTTAACTAAGGAGAGAAAGAGTGATTGATCTTCTTTTGCATAGCATAGTACTTATAGAACCAATGCTGGTGGGGAATCCAATGTGGGTGAAGAGAATCCAATTCTGGTGATAAGAATCCAATGCTGGTGGAGAATTTGATGCTGGTGGGAAATCCAATGCGGGTGAAGAGAATCCAATGTTGTTGATAAGAATCCAATGCTGGTGGAGAATCTGATGCTGGTGGGGAATCCAATGCGGGTGAAGAGAATCCAATGTTGTTGATAAGAATCCAATGCTGGTGGAGAATCTGATGCTGGTGGGGAATCCAATGCGGGTGAAGAGAATCCAATGCTGGTGATAAGAATCCAATGTTGGTGGAGAATCCGATGCTGGTAGGGAATCCAATGCGGGTGAAGAGAATCCAATGTTGTTGATAAGAATTCAATGCTGGTGGAGAATCCGATACTGGTGGGTAATCCAATGCGGGTGAAGAGATGAAGAGAATCCAATGTTGTTGATAAGAATCCAATGCTGGTGGAGAATCCGATGCTGGTGTGGAATCCAATGCGGGTGAAGAGAATCCAATGCTGGTGATAAGAATCCAATGCTGGTGGAGAATCTAATGTGGGTGAAGAGAATCCAATGCTGGTGATAAGAATCCAATGCTGGTGGAGAATCCGATGCTGGTGGGGAATCTAATGCTGGTGATAAGAATCCAATGTTGGTGATGAGAATCCAAAAATCCTATATAATCATCACTTTCCTTATCATCTTCCGGCTAACTAACTATCTTTCCCTCATACAAAAAATGAACTACGGTGCAGGGTCATCTCATTTGTGATCTTCATCGTCTTCGGATGATGAATTATTTTCTCAACAAATTCAACAGTAGGAAGAAGACACAGCTGAATGGGATCAAGAAGATGAAATTTTGGCTTGTGCTTATGAGTCAAACAAAGCCAAAATTGCATCTTAACTTCATGGAGATGAACTTCCGATGCACAGAGGTTCAACACCTGGTCATGCGGTAATCAACAGGGGCATGATTGAATGTGATACTAGATTGTGGAATGACTACTTCTCTGATCATCCCACATATGGGGAAACATATTTTCGAAGAAGATTTCGCATGCGAAATAATTTATTCCTTCGTATTGTTGCCGCGGTGCGGGAGCGCGATAATTTCTTCATTCAAAAAAAGGATGGTCTTGGAAAGCTTGGATTGTCAACTTTACAAAAAATTACGGCAGCATTCTGTATGTTGGCAAATGGAACAGCAGCTGATAGCTGCGACGAATATATTCGAATCGGTGAGTCAACCGTGATTCAATGTTTGAAAAGATTTTGCAGGGCAATTGTACAAGTGTACAAAGAAGAATATTTGAGATATGTCAATGTCAATGATGTTGCTAGATTGTTACGGAAAGGTGAAGAACGAGGATTTCCAGGGATGTTGGGAAGTCTAGATTGCATGCATTGGCAGTGGAAGAACTGCCCAACAGCATGGGCAGGACAATATTGAGGACGACACGGTGGGCCAACAATTATTCTCGAGGCAGTAGCATCTTATGACTTATGGATATGGCACGCATATTTTGGTTTACCAGGCTCGAACAATGATATCAATGTCCTGCAATCGTATCCTTTGTTTGCCAACTTAGCACAAGGTATTACGCCTCCTACTAATTATGAAATTTTGGGAAAAAATATGACGTTGGTTATTATTTAGCCGACGGAATATATCCGAAGTGGTCAACACTAGTTCAGACTATTTCTCATTCCCATGAAAAAAAACAACACTTTGCAATGATGCAAGAAGCATGCCGAAAAGATGTCGAGCGGACATTTGGAGTTCTTCAATCAAGATTTGCGATAATTAAGGGGCCAGCCCGTTTTTGGGATAAACATGTTTTACACGATATCATGACTTCTTGTGTTATAATGCACAACATGATCGTCGAAGATGAGCGGGATGAAAATGACCATGTCACTGTTTTTACTCCATCACCAACTCAAAATGTTGAAGAGTTGAACACAAGTGAAGCCAAACGATTTCATCAGTTTCTAAATCGGCATAAAAAGATCAAAGACAGAGATGCGCATTTCGCACTTCGAGATGCATTAGTTGAACATTTATGGGAACGACATGGCAATGAAGCAATGTAATTTTTAATATTTTATGCATATTAATTTGAATGTATTTTTATTTTTACGAGAGTGTAATCAGTAAAAATATCTTCTCCTTCTTTTTGTATGACAAATAGTAATTAGAATGTATTCAATATTAGTCTCGTTTTGTAGGTCTCGAAAAAATAATTTTATTGATATATTATATGTCATAATTGGAAAACTATTAGAGCGGGTATGGAGATTACAAGTTATACGAAATTTTAATAAAACAAATAATTAAGTAATTAAAAAAAAGAAAAAGAAATTAAAAAAAAAATATGCCGACCGCGGCATTTTCTCTTTCCTCCTCTAAATTTAGAGGAGGAGAGAGAAGGTCTGTATTTTTAGCGCGTGAAATGGCGATGGATTGGAGGTAATTGAATCGGCAAATATAGAGAATGCCGATGGATTGGAGTTGCTCTTAGGGCAGCGAACTCGCGATCGCTGCTTTTACGCGATTCTAGTGCGGGCGACAGAAAAATCTGCTTCCTTTTTTTCGTTTGGCGAGGCTTATCGTAAATTTGCGGCATGCTCATGTAAAAACGCACGATACCAAACAAAGTGGTTACTAAAAATGTGGTTACTAAAAATTAATTTTAGTCACTAAAAATGTGGTTACTAATTAATTTTAGTGACCAAAACAAATGTGGTTACTAAAAATTAGTTTTTGTGACATAATTATATTTTTGATCACTAAAAAAATATTTTTACTGACCAAAAATTAATTTTAGTCACTAATTAATTGGAAATCATCATTTAGTGACAATCCGATATTTTTTCACAAAACGTATACTTTTAGTGACGGAAGATATTTCGTCACAAATATTTCGTCACTAAAAGCCTATTTTTTGTAGTGCATATATCAAATACAACTATGTTTATCTCATTAACACGTTTGACATCATCAAATCAGGGCAATTGGGATCAATGCACCCAACAATCTCCCTCTATGTGAAGATGTCAAAACCACTGATCAATTACCTTAGTCAATGAGATACACATTACACAGGCTATAAAAGCATATTCATATTAAATTCAGTGAAATGAATTTTACCTACTCCCCCTGGATTGCTGCAGGGTGAGTTATACCTTAGAGGATTACCTCTTAGCTTGATCCTCTCTTGCTTGATCAACCTCGTCTCCCCATGACTTTCTCCCCTTGTGTTTCTACCATGAAGGAGCTTGATCCTTTCTGATAGTCATCTTTTGTCTCTCCCCCTTGAACTTTGGTCAACCAAGTATAAATATGACCTCTTTCTCTCCCCCTTTTGACCTCTTCAGATAGTCAGGAAGGAGCATCAGGTCTTTTTTCCCCCTGTGTTCTCCCCCTAGCTGATATAGATGAAGCCTGGATTGCAGGTGCCAACATGCCCCTTAGACAGGGTTGACTTGTATATCACGTGATACTACTTGATACCACTTGATACCACTTGATAGCACTTGAAATTCAGTATCACGGGTAATTCTCTACACCACTTGAAAAGACTACTTGAAAATATCTAGTCCTGCAGCTGCTGATACCACTTGAGAAGAAGCATCTTCTCTTATCTTGCTTTCCATTAGGTCTGCAGCACCTACAAAAAGAACAAACTTGTACCAAGCATAATACCTATAGAGTCCCTGAAGCTATTCTAAGTTCAACATACCTAAATCAATATTGAAAGTGTTGAACTTGGCTTCATCTAGTGACTTAGTGAAGATATCAGCCACTTGCTTGTCAGTAGAGACAAACATTAGGCAAATGTCTTCTTTCTCAATATGCTCACTAATAAAATGATACTTACTTTCTATGTGATTAGTCTTGCTATGTGAAACAAGATTCCTAGCAATAAAAATTGGACTTGTAGAATCACAATATAGAGGAGTTCTACTTATCTTAATGACATAGTCTTTAATCTGATGTTGTATCCACAGCAATTGAGCACAGCTGCTACCTGCTGCAATGTACTCTAACTCTACAGTGTAGATAGAAACACTAGTCTGCTTCTTATTGCTCTATGACACCAGTCTTCCACCTAGGAATTGACATGTACCAATGGTACTCTTCCTGTCTTCCTTGGAGCCTGCAAAATCTGCATCTGAAAATTCAGTTAGCTCAAAATCTCTATTCCTAGGGTACCATAGACCAAGATCTGGTGTCCCCTTAAGATACCTTAAAATTCTCTTTGCAGCAGAATAATGAGATTTTTTAGGGCATGTCTGATACCTAGCACGGACACATATAACATACATGATGTCAGGCCTACTAGCAGTCAAGTATAGAAGGGAGACAATTATCCCTCTATGTAAAGACTCATCAATAGGTTTCCCTGCCTCATCTTTGCCTACATGCATACTTGACCTCATTGGAGTTCTCATGGTGGAGGTATTCTTCATACCATATTTCTTAATTAACTCTCTTGTGAACTTAACTGGGATATGGACAAGCCATCATCAGTCTGTCTTACTTGGAGTCCCAAGAAAAATTTTAGCTCACCCATTCTACTCATCTCAAACTTCCCTTGCATAAGTTTGACAAACTTCCTACAAAGTTTGTTTTCATTAGATCCAAAGATAATGTCATCGACATATATCTAGACTAGGATAACCTTGCCCTTAGATTTCCTTAGGAATAGGGACTTATCTATTTTCCCCCTTAGATTTCCTTGTTCCCCATTCTAGGAGCTTGCTTCAACCCATATAGAGCTATCTTAAGCTTATAAATAGAATAAGGAAAGTGAGGATCTATAAAATTTGGTGGCTGATCCACATATACTTTCTCTTTTAAGTCTCCATTCAGGAATGTTGACTTCACATCCATCTGGAAGACTTTGAATACTTGATAGGCAGCAAAACTAAGGAATAACCTTATTATTTCCAGCCTTGCTACTGGAGCAAAGGTCTGGTCAAAATCTATTCATTCTTCTTACATGTATCCTTTTTCCACCAATCTGGCCTTATTTTTGACAATAATGTCATTCTCATCTAGCTTATTACTGTAGATCCACTTTGTTCCTATGACATTACGTCCCTTTAGAATGGGAACCAACTTCCATACTCTACACCTTTTGAACTGGTTCAGCTCTTCCTGCATAGCTCCAATCCAGTAAGAGTCTTTGATATCCTCTTCAAGCTTCTTGGGCTCAATTTGTGAAAGAAAGCTTGAACAAAGAGCTGTGTTGATGCTCTTGCTCCTTGTCTGGACATCATGTCTTGCATCACCAATAATTTGGTGTGATGGATGGTCTCGTAGATGTCTCTCAGTTGGAGGCAATCTTGCTTCGGCTTATTGTTCTGCATTGTTCTCAGCTAGCTGAACTTCATTGTCTTTAGCTGGATGTCATGCATTATCTTCAGCTGACTATTCCTCATCTTTAGCTTGTGAGTCTTGAGCTCTCCTTAGACAGCACCCATCTTCTTCCTTATCTTTTCCCACTGGATCCATTTTCATGATGGTAAGCTTGTCCATCATATCCTTTAAACCTGCAGAACTAGAAGAGGTGTTTGGCAGCTCACAGTTAATTAGGTTTGACTCATCAAAGATAACATGTACTGATTCTTATACAACTTGAGTAGTCAAGTTATATATCATATATGCCCTACTATTGTTGATGTACCCAATAAATATCACTTCTTGGGACATGACAGCAAACTTAGTCACATATGACTTACCATTGTTTAGAACATAGCACTTGCTGCCAAAAATCTTGAAGTAGGATAAGTTTGGTTTTCTGCTTTTCAGAATCTCATACGGAGTCTTCTTGTGGCTTTTAATGATGGAAGCCCTGTTAAGGACATAACATGTAGTGTTCACTACCTCAACCCAAAATTATTCTGGGAAAAATGTGTCACTTAACAAGGTTCTACCAGCCTCTATGCGAGTTCTGTTTTTCCTCTCAGCAATCCCATTTTATTGGGGTGTTCTAGGAGAGGAGAACTCTTGATGAATCCCAAGCCCTTCATAGAATCTTGTCATGCATTCAGACTGAAACTCATTCTCATGGTCACTTCTGATTTTGACCACAGTCCTGTTAAGTTCATTCTGAATTTGCCTAACAAATGTCTGGAAGATATTAGTGGTTTCAAATCTCTTCCTTAGAAAGAACACCCAGATAAATTTGGAAAAGTCATCAACAACCACAAGGGTGTAGACTTTTCTACCTAGAAAATGAACTGGCATAGGACCAAATATATCCATATGCAGGAGGGATAAACACCTCACTGAGTCTTTGGTATCAAGGCTCTGGAAGGAGGACCTGGTATGTTTGCCCTTTTGGCATGCTGAGCAGATGCCCTCCTTGATGCACTTCACCTTAGGACTATTCCTCACTAACTATTCACTAAAGAGTTTGTCTATGGTCTTGTAATTCAGATGAGCTAGCCTCTTGTACCATTGGACACAATGTAAAGCTTTCTCATATGCAACTAGGCATATAAGAGAGTCCTTACTCTCACAAACAAAATTGAGACTATAGACATTTCCTCTCCTAGTGCCTGTCAAGATGACCCCTTGGTCACTTAACCTCCTAATTTATCACTCATCCTTGAGGAAAGAAATGTCATAGCCAAGATCACATAGTTGGCTTATGCTTATCAGGTTATGTTACAAACCTTTTACATAAGCTACTTATGTGATAATGATTATGCCATTAGATATCTTATCATACCCTTTGGTTACTCCTCTTTCTGAACCACCAAAGATGACTTTGGGTCCATTTTCAACTGTAGTGTATTCCTTCAGCATGCTCCTTATTCCAGTCATGTGCTTGGAACATTCACTGTCCAAGTACCATATAGGGGTATGGCCACTTGGACTCACCCGCAACAAATAAATCATCTTTCCTTAGGACCCCAATTCTTATTAGGTCCTAGGTGCAGGTTAGACTGAAATTGAACATGCCTACCTGTAGCTCTTCTGACAGGTAAGCTGACATTATCTCTTTGGACACTCTTATTATGCCAGCAATCAATAGCATAGTGGCCCACTTTGCCATATCACCAACACTCATAAATATTATACCTTCTTTTAAGGGCTGGCTTTACAACATAGCAGTCAGCAGCTCTCATTCCAGCAGGTACAACAGCCTTTTTCTTAAGTCTTCCAACCACAGCCTTATTTGGGATTTGTCTAGCAGTAGAGGTACTAGGGATATCTTGGACCCTATCAGCAATTGCCTTCTTTTTAGAGTGCAAGTTCCTGATAGCTTCAGATATGCCCAAGTCTGGTGTGCTGACAGACTTTACTTTAGTCTGATTGTGGACTGGCAGACTTTGAGAATGGGCTGCAGCCTTATTTTTGAGTGTTGGGGCTGGTACACCAAACACAAATAGTCCAGCATGGGTCATTTGGTTTTCTTCATGGGCTGTCTTGTAGGCACTAGCACCCTTGCCATTCCTAACATCATACTCCCAGTGACCATAAGTGCTTTCATGGTCATAACTATTAGATGGTGCACTACTTTCTTGAAAGGAATTGAAGGCTTGGAGGCTAGTGGCTGCACTGGAGCTTTGCCCTTCCTTTTGGAAAAGGCATCTCTAGTTCTCCCTTTGAAGCCTAACCCCTTCTTACTCTTTTGGGAGGAGAAGGAATCAATCAAATGCAATACTGAACATGACTTTGAGAACTTAGCCACTAGCTCCTTCTCCTTTTGGAGTTTACCTTCAAGATTTCTAATATGGTCATTTTTGAAGGTGATTCTGCTATCTGAATAATAGTGATGTTTTTTAGCTTGCCGACCTCTTTTATCTTCAGGTTCAGCATGTTTGATGAGTCTGAAACAGCCAGCTTCAGAGAGGCAATATCCTTAGCCTGTTTTTTTGGCTAGGAGCCTACTTCTCTTCAGTGCTTGCAGGAGTTCACCATAATCATAAATCAATTGATTGACATCTCCTTCAGATTCAGAACTATCTTCATCTTCTGATGCAGATGCTTATGATTTTGGACTAGTTATATAATCTGACACAGAAGGTGTAGAATGTACCTTACTAGGGTCAGGTTGCTCCTAGCTGGGGCCTTCCTCAGTTAAAGCCATCAGCCCAAGGCAATGGCTGACTTCTTCTCCTTCTTCTGATCTAACAGCATCATCAGCTTCTCTAGTGAATGTAGCCACCATCTCTAACAAATCTGCTTCTACAGATTCTTCTTCAGCAATAAATAGCTCAATGTATGCTTCAGCTTCATCTACCTCTTCTGACTCTGATGATGAGGAGTCAGTCCATCTCTTTTTCTTCTTAACAATAAAGGACTTCTCCTTCTTGCCCTTCTGCTTATGTTCCTTCTTTCCACTAGCATCCTTTCTTTTGACAGGGCAGTCGGCTATGACATACACTGGCTTGCTGCAACAATAACACACCACTTTAGAAGAAGTATGTTTACTTGGTTTAGATCCATACCTGTCTTTTTTAGAGGATATCCTCTTTCCCTTGTAGTAATCTTCCTTGGAAAAAGAAGAAGAGGATGGCATACTTCTCCATTACTTCTTCATCATAAATTTCTGAAATTGCCTAGAGAAGGCAGTAAAGTCTTCATCACAAATATGGCAGTCTTATATGCTAGTTTTTGAGCTTTCTGACACATAATCAGCAACTCTCCTTGGTGGAGAAGGAATCTTTCTCCTGCTCTTCCTTGTGGATTCAGCTTTGAATGTCACTGACTTGTCTTTGACTGTAGGCATGTTGATTTTTTCCTCCTCTTTTCTAGCAGCCAGATGCATTTCATAAGATAGCAGCTTTCCAAACAGGGTTGGTAGTGGAGTGTCTGCAAGTCTGGCCACTTCTCTGATGGCATAGATTTTTGTGTCCCAGTCTTTAGTTAAAGACCTGAGGAACTGTCAATCAATTCATAAGTGTTGAAGACTCTGCCATATATTATCAGCTCATTTACAATTCTGAAAAACTTCTTATAGCACTCAGCAATGTCATCTAACTTGTCCTGCTTGAAGCTTTCATACTCTTGATTGAGCATGGACTTCCTGTCCTCCCTCACTTCTTTAGTCCCCTCCATGTAGACTACTAGTGTGTCTCGCATCTCCTTAGATGTCTTGTAATGGACTAGGTTTTGGAAGGTTGAGTCATCTATGGCACTAACAATAATGTTTTGCACCCTTTTATCCAATGTAGCTAAGATGATTTCATCTTTAGTCATCTCAGAATGCTACTTTGGAGTCTTCATATTTGCATCAAGGTTTGATGTCTTTATTGGGATGAATGGTCCTTCCTGTACTGTGATGTATATCCTAGGATCAGATGCTTCCATGAAAAGTGTGAAAATTTCCTTCCAGATGGCAAAGGTATCCTTCCTATAAAGAAGAAGTTTCATGGATCCATGTTCTTTATAATTCTCACTTGAACCCATTTTGGCCTTCTGATATCTGCCACTGTAGATTAACTCAGACAGTTAAGTCTATCTTTAGCAAACTCCCTCTAATACCGCTTGAAAGTCTTAATTTCAAGAACAACTAATGACCTAGAGTGGGGTGAATAGGTCTAATATAAAAAACTTAGGCAACTTATCGATTAAAATCACAACACAACAATCTTATCATAATCAATACCAGCACAGTACAAAGCACAGTACATAGAGATTTATAGTGGTTCCCCAATTGATGGGTACATCCACTTTCTCCCTTCGCCTATCTAGCAGTATACTAGATTCTGCCAAACTCCCTTCTATCTTTCTCAGATTCTCAGATCTTACAGCTCAGAGCCCAACCGGCTCCTACAACTCAGGCATAAGCCCTACCACTCAGATCACCAAGATCCTACAACTCAAGTTCTTCCCAAGAACCCTACCTCAGAGTGACCCCACACTCCTACAACTCAGGCAACTCCTGCCCTACCTCAGTATGAATCCACACACGTACAACTCATGCAACTCATGCCCTACCTCAGCCTTTATAACACAGGCCTACAACTCAGGCCTAAGCCTTACCACTCAGATTTAAGATGAATCTTATACAGAAATATTCAAGAAAATGAATTACAGACATTAGAGAAATTTCTCTGTGCCTGTCTGCCTAGACCGAGCAGATGTCAGCCCTAACTTTGTCTTCACAGTAACATGATGATACAACGATCTTGAAATGATGCCCGGCTTGTTCTGGAATCAACTAGCAAATGAATCTACTTCTTCTTCTTCAAGAATATCTCCTGATCTAGACTGAGCAGATTTCATCCCTTCCTTCTTCTTTGATCTAGCGAATTGATCTTTAGATTTTGGCCCGGCTGGGATCGAGAAGATAACTTCAGCGAAGGCATGCCTAGGCTGATTCGTCTCTCACAAAGGATTACTCTGAACCCACTGGAGTGGATGTTGATTACACCAGCAAACTCAGAATCCCTTCAGATTTGAACTTTAGGTTCTTGGCTTCTACAATAATGGCGGATGAAGAAGACGAACTCCGCTTCTCGTTCTTGAAAGTTAATTAGAAATTAATCCAATTAATTGTGTGTTCTTAGATCTTGATCTCGTTTGTTATTTATAATCTCGTCACATTGGCGAGATGATCGACACGTGTCATAGTTTTAACGGTGGTTAAAATCTCAGCTTTATTAACTTGAGATCCACTGTAGACTGACGACAACATTAATGTTGATTTGCATCGAATCTGAACTTTGTTGACTTGTTGACTTTGTTGAGTCAGCATCATTCTGGACTTAGCCAAAATAACCTAACTTTTCTAAAATCATGCGTTCGATGAACTTCAAGCTCAGCTCGATGAATTCTGAGCTCAGCTTGACGAAATAGGAGGCTGAGATCGACGAATTCTCTCAGCTCAGTTCTTTCTTCAGGTGAATACTGAGGTCGACGAACTTTGAACTCCAGTCGACGATTCTGATAGCTGAGTCCTTCTTATAGGTAAAAGCTGAGATCGACAAATTCTCTCAGCCCAGTTCTTTCTTCAGGTGAAAGCTGTGTTCGACGAAAGCTGAACTCCAGACGATGATTCTGATAGCTGAGACCTTCATATAGGTAAAAGCTGAGATCAACAAACTCTGAAATCCGGTCAACGAAAGCTAAGCTCAGCTCGACGAATGGTAGACTCAGTGATTTTGGACTTAGACATTTCTATTATGCTAGGCGTTGAGAGCATTGAGTGTATATCTCTCACTCAACGCTTTTTCCCTAGCTATATTCTTCAGCTTTTTGCCTGATGGCATTGAGAGCATTGAGTGTATAAGGTTCACTCAGCGCTTTTTGCCTTACCCATATTTTTTAGCTTTCTGCCTGATGGCGTTGAGAGCATTGAGTGGATAAGCTTCACTTAACGCATCTGGACTTAGCCGATTTTCTGCAATCTTGCCTTCTTGCTGAAGTTTGGCGTTTACAGACTCAGTATGACGTTGAGTGATGAAGGTTCACTCAACGCTTCTGGACTTAGTCAATTTTCTGGATTCTTCACAGTAAAGCTATGACATGATAACCTTGACTCAAAGCTTCTAGTTGTATGGCGTTGAGTGAGTTGAGCTTACTCAACACTTCTGGTCTTAGCCCGATTTCTGCCATTGCAATACTGTCAGTTTTGACTACCTTCCTTCTCTCAGCACTATTAGCTGAATGGCATTGTGTGAGCTTGCCTCACTCAATGCTTTTGAACTTAGGTAGTTTTATGAGTTTCCAGCTCCACCTTGAGTCCACCTGTCATTGTCTCTTGAACTAGCTGTCCAATCATTGTAACAAAGACTAACCTGTATGCTTGAACTTAACCATACATCAAATACAACTATATATCTCATTAACACATTTGACATCATCAAATCAGGGCCATTGGTATCAATGGACCCAACAGAAAGCTATACAGCTCCTTAGAATGTGCCAAACTTGAAAGAAATGAAAAGATCAGAAGGAAATTCAGAAGAGATAAGAGAGAAGGTATTGTTCCATCAGATGCTCCAGAGCCTAGCAATTATTTTCTAAAGTCATACATCTATTTTGAAAGTCAAATATAAAAGAAGATTGAAGCTAATGAGAAGTTTGCTAAAAGGCCTAGTAGGGGCATAGTCATTGAGGAACCAGAAACTTAAATTGTTTATGTAATATGTTCCTAAGGGCCTTAGGAATATAGAACATTATTATGGACACACATTTGTTTATAATTATCACATTTTGTGTTAATCAAATCTTGATTGTGTGTTGTTTATTGCTCTTAAATTATGTGAAGTTTATCTTATTTGTGAGTTAGTGTATATCATTGACTAGAGTTATGACTTTTTCAAATATGGAGAGATTGTTAGGTCCATTGATCACAATATCCCAGATTTGAAGAAGGCCCACAAGTCAATAGTATATACATGGTTGTATTTGATATATATTCAAGTTCAACATATGTAGGTTGTGTAATGTTCAATGACTAGACAGATTGATAGGGTTAGAACATTGGTTGGACTCAAGACAGGACACAACATAGAGGCAGAAATTTTTTTAAGTCTAGAAGCATTGAGTGAGTGCACTTTACTCAACGATAGGGGCCTAAAATCATTGACAGAAGCTCAAGAATTCAAAGCCTCAGTGGTGTTGGACCCAAATCTGTCTTAGTCCAGGAGTATTGAGTGAAATCCTTTCACTCAACACCAACTCAAAGGAAATATGTCCAAGTTCAGAAGTGTTGAGTGGAGAAGGGTCACTCAACGCCTTATCAAAGATACAATAAAGTCCAGAAGCATTGAGTGTAGAAGGTTCCCTCAAAGCTTTAATTCAGAAATTTTGTACAAGTCCAGAAGCGTTGTGTGCAGAAGGTTCACTCAATGCCTTTAGTTAGGATAACTAACAATTCCAGAAGCATTCAGTGTAGAAGGTTCACTCAACGCCTTCAACCAGAGGAATTCTATTAAGTACAAATGAGTTGAGTAATGAAGGGTCACTCAATGCCTTATTAGTTAAGTTGTCAAAGGCAACAATGTTGAGTGATGAAGGGTCACACAATGCCTCAGATGTTAAACAGTTATTCAGCCAAGTGTTTTTGCATTGAGTGAAGACTAACCACTCAACACCTCACCGTTAACACTTATTTTTCAGAAGCGTTGAGTCTCAAGGCAACATTCAATGCCTCTATGTGTTAAGTCACAAGACTTCACTCAATGCTAATGCAGACTGTATGGTGAAATTTGCTAAGTACACAAGTGCTGAGTCATGCTGACATCATCCAAATTCAAATGAAGCAGGTTTTGTGCGCTAAAGGACAAATGGCGTCGCGTGCCTTGTGTAGTGTAGTTAATGGAAAGCAATTTTAAAGTTGCCTATTCTACCTGCTCGTATGGATAAAAGAGCCATTGAACTATAGGATATAAAATGTCTTTGCAGACAAATTTAAAAACAATTTTGAATATAGATCATCGTTCTTGCCGGAAAAGTTTTTGAAATCGAAAAACTCTAAGGAGTCATCAGCAAGAACTTGATCCCTAATTTTCTGGAAGGGTTAGTTAGCAGATCACTCTTGATTATTATTGTTCTTCTTCAAGGTTGATGCACTAAACTTATGATCATCATAAGCTTGAAGAAACAAAGATTTGCAATAGATCTTCTCAGGACAAGCAGAACAAACTTGAAGATCCACATTATTGGTGTTGTGAAGAGTTAAGGCTGGTTATACGCAGTCCAAGAAGGTGACTCAGAGGACAATTTCTCGAGTAAATCTCAACAAAACCTTATTCCCTCTGTAGGATCACTGTGTGATTTGAGCTGTAAGCCTGTATTATAAAGGTTGAATGGTAGGAGCTGTTGTCTTTGACTGGGTAGGATCCAAGAGTGGATCTAAGGTATGATATTTAAGGATCTGAGGTAGGAGATCTGATGTTTTGTAGAGAGTAGGGTTGTTGTGTCTGAGGTAGAAGTTGCTTAACTCTGAGCTGTATGAGTGAGATTCACTCTGAGTTGTAATATCCTGAGGGATCTGAGGTGTAAGCTCAAGGAGCCGAGGAAACAGGAGTTATCTGAATCTAACACACTGCTGAATAGGTGAAGGGGGAAAGTGGATGTACCCTATGTAACACCCCCATCTGTCGCATGGCATATAACAGAAGGTCCAGCTGGAACCCGACGCCATATACCACAGACAGTCGGAAGGGTTACTAAATGAATAATCAAACCAACCAATTAAGACTACTCGTCCTAATCACAGAGCATTCTAGCGGAAGTTTTTAAAGTTGAAAGAACCCAAACTTAAATCCATCAAATATGAATGTCCACAGCTACAACTATAGGAATGAAACCGCAAATACACTGAAACGAGTACATGGCCTTATGACCTTACAAATATTCATAAAACATAACATGTCTTGCGTACATCGGCTCGCAGGCCGACCACACATGATAAATGTAAAAACAACTATTCTACGGCCTTCTAGGGCCAGCACAGCAACATGGGCTCGAGCCCGCTATTTGGCGCTCGGCTCCGCAGCACCTGCAAGCACATACCACCGCACGGTGGCAAACAAGACAACGGTCAGCTAAAAGCCGACCAAATTATAACGACCCCGCCCCTTACTCTGGACGGCGGTGCTCTTTCCCTGCATAGCATTAGTCCAACAAAATAATATAGCGCAATTATATTTCGCCACAGGTCTAGGCTCGCACGGCCAAACACCCCGTGCACTCAGGGCACATTCATGGTGAACCCTCACAAATCAGTGCATTCACCGCCACCCCCAAGATGGCAACAATATGTGAGCAATTAGCCGATCTGACCACCGTCTAAGGCTCCGACTATACCTACGGTCAGTGCCCGTCTTCGGATTTCTCGCACCGTACCACATAGCCTAGGTCCAATTCCACTTGCACGTTGCTCACGCCGCATATACAATTTAAGTCCTACGCGCGGGCCAAGCTTCACTCGGATCCCAAATTTTCCAAAACAATCTCATAACCCAGTTATGATCAAGGCCGGTTCCCAGACCGCCAAGTTACCAGAACACGTTTCCGCTCAATTTTTCGGGTGCACCTTGAAGCTAACCTCTAAGGATCCATGCTGCAATCTACCGCGTAGAAACCCGTAAAACCCAAAGCACGGAGTCTTCTCCGGCAAAACATAACAAATTCAACATCACCGATCCAGATAAAACACGTCCGGGTAGGCTTCACACACAATGCCTATGCCCGTACTTACGATTCCGGGCTCTATATGCAACACAAGGGGGACTATTCACATCAACCCCAAGGAACACCACGCACTCACCGCACACTCGCGGGAGCGGGGTTCCCTATGCAAAAGAAAGAGCTTCAAACGCTCAAGTTGAGAATCGTTACCCTTATAGTCCGTTTTGGCGCCATGGAAAAACTACGCGAACAGAACTCTTCGCAACGACCTTCCCTCCACGGATCCGCTCTCAGACTTCGAAATGGTGCTCCGTTGCTCCGCCGGCGGCCGAAAACCTCCTTCTTCCTCTTCTCTCTCACTTTGGAAGGAGAAAGCTTTGGAGAGAAAATGAGGAATTAACCCCCTATTCCCGGCCTTAACAGAGCAGGATCTCATCTGGGCTGTCGGATCTTAATTAAAGAAAACGAATGGCTCAGATATGCACAAAATTCTCCACACCTGGGCCGAACACGACTTGGCATACGGTCGTGTCCCAGGCCGTGTACCTCGATCCAGGCACGATCGTCGAACTGAGAGACGTATACGGGCCATGACACGCCCGTGTCTCACCTGACACGCCCGTGTCGGGTTCCTCAACATGCCCGTGTTTGGGGGCGTGTCACGCATAACCGCCACGGCAACGGACACGACCCAACTACACACGAGTAGGGACATGGGTTGGCACACGCCCGTGTCAGAGTACACACTCGTGTCATCCGGCCGTGTTCCTGGCCGTGTCCTTCTCGGGTTGAAAACGGCCAAAAATCACCAGCCAGACACGGCCTTGGACAAGCCCATATCCTAGGCCGTGTACCCCTATACAGGCACCAAAAACCCTTTTTTCGCGACCGACTCGCACACAATTTTTGGGGCGTTACTGTAACGTCACGAATCGCTCTAGGCCCCTAGTGTGTGTGTTTTTGAGTCAGGAGGGTTGACTCGAGTCCTGAGAAGTGCAGGGAATTGGACTGCACTTGTGGAGAAGTGGAGAAATCAGTGTAAAAAGACACGGGTAGTGACACGGGTAGTGACACGGGTAGTGACACGGGTCGTGACACGGGTAGTGACACGGGTAGTGACACGGGTAGCGACACGGGCGTGTCCCTACCCGTGTGCATCGAGTTGAGCTCGACGAGCCGTGTCGAGACTGACGAGCTGTGTCGACACCAAGTGACACGGGTAGTGACATGGCCGTGTCCCTACCCGTGTGCGTCGAGTTGAGCTCGACGAGGCGCGTCGAGATCGCCGAACTGTGTCGACACTAAGTGACACGGGTAGTGACACGGCCGTGTCCCTACCTGTGTGCGTCGAGTTGAGCTCAACGAGCCGTGTCCAGACTGACGAGCTGTGTCGACACCAAGTGACACGGGTAGTGACACGGCCGTGTCCCTACCCGTGTACGTCGAGTTGAGCTCGACGAGGCGTGTCGAGATGCAACCCGAGAAGGACACGGTCAAGGACACGGCCAGGCATACGGCCGTGTCATGTGGACACGGGTCGGGACACGGGCGTGTCCCTACCCCTGTCAAGTATTGAACCGACATGGAAACTGTCGTTGCCGCTTCGCCAGGCAGGACACGGGTAAGGACACGGCCGTGTCCCTACCCGTGTCACATTTTGTATATAAGGGGGAGAGAAAACCCTAGCCATTTTCATTCTCATTTCTTCCCCTATTTCCTGTGAGAACTCCTGGTGAGAGGGAAACTGCTGGAGCAAGTTCTACCGAAGGAGATCCGACATCGTCGTGAAAGAGAAAATGCCGCCAAGGAGAACTACGAGATCCATGGCCGGAAATGGTGGTACCGCGAGAGCCAATGTGAGTTTCCTACCATCTCCCTTGGTGCTAGATCTTTAGATATTATCCTAGGCGAGACATCAACTCAAGAGAGTCTTGATGGAGAGGAGAAGTTTTTCTAGGTTTGGCCATGCTAGGACTTGTGTTCTAGACTTTAGATCTCTTCAACCACTCTCTTCTTCTATGCGATGATGGAGGATGGTTTCGTGAAGAATAATGGCCTCTTGAGGTTGAATAAGGGTGGAGGAAATTCTGGTATGACTTTGGAAGGTCGCCTTGTAAAGGAAGATGAACCGATGCCGTTCATTCCGCCTTAAGATGCGTGCAGAATTTGTATTCTGCGCGCAGCGAACTTCGTGACCATTTTTAAGTGTGTTGTGGTTAGATCTGGGTTTTTGACTAAACACGAATGTTGAAGCCCTTGAAAATACCTTTCCAACGGGTGGTTGCACGACTTCTGGCGAAGTCTGTAGCCACGGGAAAGGCCAAACGAAAATGGTGTTTAATAAATCCTACATGCGGAAACTGTGTTCTGTACGCAGCGGACTTCAAGTCCGATTTCAAATAGGATAATGTCAAATCTGGGTTGAGCTCTGAATATGAAAGATGTAGTCCATGAAACTACCTTTCCAATGAGGCATTACACGACTTCACCGGATTCCTGTAGCCTCGGGAATCTCCGGTCGAAGTTGCTGTCCAGATTCAACCTGCGCCTAAATTTTGGGCTTAATGAAAGATGGATTTTGGTTCGGTAGAATTAATAATGCATGATACTTGCGTTGGATGAACCCTTATGATTAATCAGTTGTTGCATGATTGAAGTTGCTTATTAATCAGATTTCATATTATCAAATTGTGAAACAATCTTACTTAAACGAATCGAATTGGTAGGAGTTGAAGGATTGATAATTGTGCACTTCATGTTTATATTATGGCATTATCAAATGAAATGTGAGATAGATCTTTATATGTGCATCATGTTTATATTACATTGCCATCATTTGGAAAGTCATATAGATGAATAGATTATGATCATGGACATGTTTGATTAATGAAATGAGTCTTGTAGTCCAATACTTAGAGAGTCGTCTCCCTACGGGTAGTATTGTGAAGGGTTGTAAGTGCGGTGTTGACCGTCACTTGTTTTGGTTGTGTTGAGTTAAGGTGTGGATGGATGGTTGGGCTGTTTCCTCGTGTTTACTTCCGAGGCCCCTTCCATGATATATTGATGTGGTATTTGCATGTGGTGTGAGTCGACACGCGGTGTCGTAATCCTGGGTTAAGGATAGTGTGGCAGGTCTACGGGCTCGCCAGTCGTCACACCGACGGGAGTTGGCAGTTAGACTTGGTCGGTTTGGGCTGTGTCCTCGGTGTTCACGTCCCGAGGCCCCTCCAGCCATGTGAACGGTTGGGTTGTGTCCTCGTGCTTTCTTCCGAGGCCCCTTCCGTGTCACGCAAGGCCAGTTCGGGCTGTGTTCTTGGTGCACATCTACCCAAGACCCCGCTGGGCCATAGTATGCATGGGCTCCGCTGTTGTGTTTTTAGCGTTGAGGCGTACGGAGGCCTAGGTGAAGTAGTGTGATACCCGCCTAGTAGTAGAAGTGCTCGTTCTACTGTCACCGCCTGGCCACGGCGGCTGATGCCTGAGAGGTTAGCTACCTGCTCGAAAAGTGGGAACTACAGTCTGTGTCGACATAGTAATTGCATGGGTGTGCATGGGTGAGTCATTGCATAGCATTCATAGCATTTCATATCATTGCACAACAAGATCCTCATCGTATAAGTTTGTATGGGCACTCTTATACGATGAGTTACTTTTATGTAACCCGATCCTTAACTTATTAGTTTGTATGGGCATTCTTATAAGTTAAGTTACTTTCCTGCTGTAGATTTCCTTACACTTGTTGATATATGATGTTAGCTTGTAGAACTGCTAGATTATACATTATATTCATGTACCTTGCCACCTGCTTATACTCCTTTACTTGCATACTTGTTATATATTATACTCTTGTTCCTTTTCTCCGCCCGGTGCCGAGGAGTCGCCGGGGGAGCGGATGTGAAACCACTTAGTCGTTTCGACTAACGGTTGCTACGTCTTCCTTTTTAGGAGGTCACGCCGCAGGTAGAGCAGCCGCAGACTACGCAGCAGGACAGCCAGGCCAGGACGACAGGGCCTGATGTGACGGTGCCGTCGATACCGTCGGTTACTGATGTTAGTATTTTGATTACTCTGATGTAGCCCGTTTGGGCAATGATTAGCTGTACTCTGATATTTTGTAAAAGCATGTTTAGCTTCTCATCATTTCATGTTTTGGACATTATATATTACTTAGTGTGGATTTTGACTTCTCTTGCTTATTTATTGGTTGGGTTGGCATTTATATTGATATGGTTGTAGCCGGCGGAATAGGCGTCTTGTGGTTCAGGTTAGCCCGTGTGCTAATGCTACCGCAAGGCGGCTGTTCCGGGCATAAGACTCCCTTTTTGTGCCGTGTTTTGGAATCCGGGTGGAGGGGTCTTACAAATGGTATCAAAGCGCCACGATCCTCAACTAAGAAGTCATTCAACAATGGTGTCACCCCCGTTTGGTTAGTCAGTTTGGGGACAAACTGACTTAGCGGAAGCAGTGGTGTGCCCATATATAATTCACATTAAGTTTGTCCAACTTTGACCTTAAGTTTAGCCAACCTGACCACAAATTTGTCGTGTATGTGTAGGTTCCACTGCATGTTGAGCCGATGGGGGGTACCCCTACCCCTCCCATACCCACTCAGTTCGAACAGTCTGAGTTGGGGCATACGCTCACCGCCATTCTTGATGCTTTTAAGGCACAGCAGGCTCCGGTGCAACAACAGGCCCCGAGCTCCAACTGGCTGAGCACCTTCCGGGCTCTCTCCCCTCCCGTCTACCTTGGGACGGAGTCAGCCGTACGTACAGAGGAATGGCTAGACACGATACAGGAGTTGTTGGCCGGTATCCGTTGCCCAGCCAACATGGCAGTGACATTGGCAGTGTCCGTCTTGGACTTACATGCGAAGAGGTGGTGGAAGTCCCTCATGGGCTCTACCTTCCAAGGCCGGATCTACACAGAGATAAGTTGGAGTGAATTCTCGGGTGTTTTCTTGGAGCACTTTATCCCTACATCGGCCCGAGATGAGCTTGAGCAGAGGTTCCTTCTACTAAAGCAGGGATCAAAGTCGGTTACAGAATACCAGCGGGAATTCCAGCAGCTCGCAAGATTTGCGGATTCTTATGAGTTGGATGACAGAGGTTATGCCAAGCGTTTCTATAAAGGGCTGCGAGATCCCCTAAGGCAGTCCCTTTTGTTTATAGCGGATGGTAGCTTGGCGGAGATCATTGATATGGCGAAACGATTGGAGGCGGACCACCTGGGATGTAGTAAGAGGCCTGCGGAGGACGTGATGGAAGCCGGCCCAAGTAATATAAGGAGACGGGACTTCAGAGGAGGAAGAGGTTATCAAAGAGGTGGAGGGCGTGTCCACCGAAACTATAGGGTGGAGCATCCAGTTCCGCAGCCGCCTGGGTTGCCTCCACCTCCACAGCCTCAGCGATTTCAACAACCTGAAGGGCGTCGTGGTCTGGTGTGCTTCGAATGCAACCAGCCGGGCCACATCCGGCGTTTATGCCCGCAGCTATATGGGAACGCCCCTCCTGCTCTCCCTCCTGCTCTCCCTCCTGCTCTCCCTCCAGCAGCTCCACGAGGGCGGGGATATATGCGTGGTCGAGGACGAGGACCGCCAAGAGGAAACCCCGGACCGGTCCGAGATCAGGTGTACGCACTTGACATGGCGCAGGAACGGAACCCACAAGATGTGATTGCATGTATCATTTAATTAATTTACATATTTGCATGGTCTAACTTGAATTGATTAGAACTTACTAGACACTAGCATTAAGTTTTGGTTGTTGGTACTTAGGCACCGTGATTATTGGCGGGAAGACGGCCTATGCGCTGTTCGATACCGGCGCCTCACACTCCTTTGTGTCCGAGGATTTCATAAAAGACGTGGGGGATGTACAGTACTTCACTGGCATAGCCCGACGTGTACGCCTTCCGGATGGCTCGGAGATGATCGCGACCGCCAAGTGCGAGTTGGAGTTATTTATTGATGGGAAGGCCTTTGATACGCCGGCCACGGTTCTGAGAATGCCGGAGTTTGACATCATTTTGGGCATGGCGTGGCTGGATTGGCACTTCGCGAGGATCGACTGCGCGGAGAAGAGGATCTATTTGAGGCATGGAGACTTTGACGTCATCTTCCAAGGTATTGGCTTCGCGCCTCGCATGATGTTATCTTCCGTCCAGGTTGTAAAAGATCATATGAAGGGGGAGGAGGTCTTCATGATCTGGTTCGAGTTGAAGGAGGAAGCGTTGGAATTAAAGGATGTACAGGTTGTGCGGGATTTTCCCGAGGTATTTCCTGAGAAGCTACCAGGATTACCTCCGCATAGAGAGGTTGACTTCCAGATCAATCTAGTACCAGGTGCCAAGCCTGTATCCAAGGCTCCGTACAGAATGGCTCCGAAAGAACTCGCGGAGTTTAGAGTTCAATTGCAAGAACTGGTGGATTCAGGGTTCGTTCGCCCCAGTTCATCACCATGGGGAGCCCCTGTGCTGTTCGTAAAGAAGAAGGATGGAACCCTGCGATTGTGCATAGATTATCGGGAACTCAATCGGTTGACGGTGCGGAACACTTATCCACTACCTCGGATCGATGAGTTGTTCGATCAACTAGTGGGAGGACATTGGTTTTCTAAATTGGATTTGCGCTCCGGATACTATCAGTTGAGGATACAAGAAGGAGACATCCAGAAAACGGCTTTCAGTTCGAGATATGGTTTGTATGAGTTCACAGTAATGCCGTTTGGGCTCACAAATGCCCCTTCGGCCTTCATGAGTTTGATGAACAAGGTGTTTGAACCGTATTTGGACATCTTCGTCATTGTTTTCATCGACGACATCTTGGTCTACTCAAAGACGGAGGAGGAGCATGTCGAGCACCTGACCTTAGTTTTGAAGAAATTGAAGGAGCATGTCTTGTATGCCAAGTTTAGCAAGTGTGAATTCTGGCTTAAGGAGGTAGCCTTCTTGGGGCATGTGATCAGTGGAGCAGGGTTAGCAGTGGATCCAGCAAAGGTGCGAGCCGTGAAGGAGTGGTCGCCCTTGAAGTCGGCGGCCGATGTACGAAGCTTTCTTGGACTTGCTGGCTACTACCGCAAGTTCGTGAAAGGATTTTCCAAGATTGCCCTTCCTCTTACCTCCTTGACGAAGAAGGGTGTGCCATTTGAGTGGACACCTCAATGTGAAGCGGCATTTCAAGAATTGAAAGATAGGCTTACCTCCGCCCCCATCCTTGCACTTCCGTCGGGGAAGGAAGGATTCCAAGTTTACACGGACGCATCATACCAAGGGATGGGAGCGGTGCTGATGCAGCACAGGCATGTGATCGCTTATGCTTCAAGGCAGTTAAAGAAACATGAAATCAATTACCCGGTTCATGATTTGGAGTTGGGAGCAGTGGTGTTCGCTTTGAAGGTCTGGAGGCATTATTTATATGGCGTCCACTGCGAGATCTTTTCCGATCACAAAAACTTGAAGTATGTTCACACTCAGAAGGAGTTGAACCTGAGGCAACGGCGGTGGTTGGAATTTCTATGCGACTATGAGTTCACCATGAACTACCACCCCGGGAAAGCGAACTCGGTAGCCGATGCCTTGAGTAGAAAAGCGCCAGGCTCTAGCCCAGAGTCTCGGCTGATGAGTATGGAGTTGGCTCGGATGATCGAGGAGATGGAAATTACTCTAGTATTCAAGGCTCCTTCGGCAGAGTATGCGGAGTATTTGGCCAACATGAGCATAGTTTGTGATATCCGAGACCGGATTCGGGTGGAGCAAGGAATGGATGCGGCCTTGGCCCCGGCAATCAAGGCAATTGAAGATGGGACCGCCGATGAGTACACACTCAAAGACGGCCTCATTTATTTTCGTGGCTGACTCTATATTCCCAAGGGTGGCAAAATTCGGGAGGATATCTTGAGAGAGGCACATTCCTCTCAATATTCAGTGCACCCTGGTATTGCTAAGATGTACGCCGGATTGCGGAAGACCATGTGTTGGCCGGGAATGAAGAAGGATGTTCGCTACTATGTTACACATTGCGAAGCTTGCCAAAGAGTGAAGGCTGAATGCAGGAGTCCCGGTGGTTTGTTGCAGTCGCTGCCCATCCCCGAATGGAAGTTCGAGGATATCTCCATGGACTTTGTTCATGGGTTACCTCGTTCCCGCTCCGGGAATGATTCAATGTGGGTTATTGTTGATCGACTGACAAAGGTAGCCCGGTTCATACCAATGAAGAAGGAAGCACACGTGGATGTTTTGGTATGCCTTTTTGTGGAGCAATTTGTACGGTATCATGGCGTGCCCAAGACAATTGTTTCGGATCGGGATGGTCGGTTTACATCCAATGAGTGGAAGGCGGTACAGGCGTATTTGGGCTCGCGCCTAACCTTTAGTACTGCATTCCACCCACAGACGGATGGGCAGTCTGAAAGGACCATCAGGACACTGGAAGATTTATTGAGGTTATGCGTGCTGGACAGAGGAGAGCCATGGGAAAGGCTCTTGCCCCTGGTGTAATTCTCCTACAACAATAGTCATCAAGCGAGCATCGGTATGGCGCCCCATGAAGCCCTTTACGGAAGAAGGTGTAGGACCCCCTTGTCTTGGGTGCAGGATGAAGATCCGAAGGCATTGGGAAATGAATATATAGATGATACTGATGTGGCGGTCAGATTGATACGGGACCGCATGTTGGAGGTTCAAAGTCGACAGGCAAAATATTACAATAAAAAACACCGAATGGTGGAGTTCCAAGTGGGCGAAAAGGTGTTTCTCAAGATTCGGCCGATGCATGGTGTGTCGCGGGTACGTGGGGTGAAAAAGCTCAGCCCAAGATATGTTGGGCCTTATATTATACTAGAAAGGATTGGCCCGTTGGCCTATCGGTTGGAGTTACCACCAGAACTAGAAAATCTCCACGACGTGTTCCATGTGTCGTCGCTTCGAAAAGCACTGTTGCGGCCCGATCAGTATATTCCCACTACTAATGGTGCAGTGGCATCAGATAGGTCTGTGCGACTAGAGCCGGTGCGGATTGTTGACAGCGAGACAAGAACTTTGCGCCACAAAAGTGTACCCTTGGTGAAGGTACTATGGTCGAATCATGGGAAAGACGAGCTGTGTTGACACCAAGTGACACGGGTAGTGACACGGCCGTGTCCCTACCCGTGTGCGTCGAGTTGAGCTCGACGAGGCGTGTCGAGATGCAACCCGAGAAGGACACGGTCAAGGACACGGCCAGGCACATGGCCGTGTCATGTGGACACGGGTCGGGACACGGGCGTGTCCATACCCGTATCAAGTATTGAACCGACATGGAAATTGTCGTTGCCGCTTCGCCAGGCAGGACACGGGTAAGGACACGGCCGTGTCCCTACCCGTGTCACATTTTGTATATAAGGGGGAGAGAAAACCCTAGCCGTTTTCATTCTCATTTCTTCCCCTATTTCCTGTGAGAACTCCTGGTGAGAGGGAAACTGCTGGAGCAAGTTCTACCGAAGGAGATCCGCCATCGCCGTGAAAGAGAAAATGCCGCCAAGGAGAACTACGAGATCCATGGCCGGAAATGGTGGTATCGCTGGAGCCAATGTGAGTTTCCTACCCTCTCCCTTGGTGCTAGATCTTTAGATATTATCCTAGGCGAGACATCAACTCAAGAGAGTCTTGATGGAGAGGAGAAGTTTTTCTAGGTTTGGCCATGCTAGGACTTGTGTTCTAGACTTTAGATCTCTTCAACCACTCTCTTCTTCTATGCGATGATGGAGGATGGTTTCGTGAAGAATAATGACCTCTTGAGGTTGAATAAGGGTGGAGGAAATTCTGGTATGACTTTGGAAGGTCGCCTTGAGAAGGAAGATGAACCGATGCTGTTCATTCCGCCTTAAGATGCGTGCAGAATTTGTATTCTGCGCGCAGCGAACTTCGTGACCATTTGTAGGTGTGTTATGTTTAGATCTGGGTTTTTGCCTAAACACGAAAGTTGAAGCCCTTGAAAATACCTTTCCAACGGATGGTTGCACGACTTCTGGCGAAGTCTATAGCCACTGGAAAGTCCAAACGAAAATGGTGTTTAATAAATCCTACATGTGGAAACTGTGTTCTGTACGCAGCGGACTTCAAGTCCGATTTCAAATAGGATAATGTCAAATCTGGGTTGAGCTCTGAATATGAAAGATGTAGTCCATGAAAATACCTTTCCAACGAGGCATTACACGATTTCACCGGATTCCTGTAGCCTCGGGAATCTCCGGTCGAAGTTGCTGTCCAGATTCAACCTGCGCCTAAATTCTGGGCTTAATGAAAGATGGATTTTGGTTCGGTGGAATTAATAATGCATGATACTTGCGTTGGATGAACCCTTATGATTAATCAGTTGTTGTATGATTGAAGTTGCTTATTAATCAGATTTCATATTATCAAATTGTGAAACAATCTTACTTAAACGAATCGAATTGATAGGAGTTGAAGGATTGATAATTGTGCACTTCATATTTATATTATGGCATTATCAAATGAAAAGTGAGATAGATCTTTATATGTGCATCATGTTTATATTACATTGTCATCATTTGGAAAGTCATATAGATGAATAGATTATGATCATGGACATGTTTGATTAATGAAATGAGTCTTGTAGTCCAATACTTAGAGAGTCGTCTCCCTACGGGTAGTATTGTGAAGGGTTGTAAGTGCGGTGTTGACCGTCACTTGTTTTGGTTGTGTTGAGTTAAGGTGTGGATGGATGGTTGGGCTGTGTCCTTGTGTTTACTTCCGAGGCCCCTTCCATGATATGTTGATGTGGTATTTGCATGTGGTGTGAGTCGACACGCGGTGTCGTAATCCTGGGTTAAGGATAGTGTGGCAGGTCTACGGGCTCGCCAGTCGTCACACCGACGGGAGTTGGCAGTTAGACTTGGTCGGTTTGGGTTGTGTCCTCGGTGTTCACGTCCCGAGGCCCCTCCGGCCATGTGAACGGTTGGGCTGTGTCCTCGTGCTTTCTTTCGAGGCCCCTTCCGTGTCACGCAAGGCCAGTTCGGGCTGTATTCTTGGTGCACATCTACCCAAGACCCCGCTGGGTCATAGTATGCATGGGCTCCGCTGTTGTGTTCTTAGCGTTGAGGCGTACGGAGGCCTAGGTGAAGTAGTGTGATGCCCGCCTAGTAGTAGAAGTGCCCGTTCTACTGTCACCGCCTGGCCACGGCGGCTGATGCCTGAGAGGTTAGCTACCTGCTCGAAAAGTGGGAACTACAGTCTATGTCGACATAGCAATTGCATGGGTGTGCATGGGTGAGTCATTGCATAGCATTCATATCATTTCATATCATTGCACAACAAGATCCTCATCGTATAAGTTTGTATGAGCACTCTTATACGATGAGTTACTTTTATGTAACCCGATCCTTAACTTATAAGTTTGTATGGGCATTCTTATAAGTTAAGTTACTTTCCTGCTGTAGATTTCCTTACACCTATTGATATATGATGTTAGCTTGTAGAACTGCTAGATTATACATTATATTCATGTACCTTGCCACCTGCTTATACTCCTTTACTTGCATACTTGTTATATACTATACTCTTGTTCCTTTTCTCCGCCCGGTGCCGAGGAGTCGTCGGGGGAGCGGATGTGAAACCACTTAGTCGTTTCGACTAACGGTTGCTACGTCTTCCTTTTAGGAGGTCAGGCCGCAGGTAGAGCAGCCGCAGACTACGCAGCAGGACAGCCAGGCCAGGACGACAGGGCCTGATGTGACGGTGTCGTCGATACCGTCGGTTACTGATGTTAGTATTTTGATTACTCTGATGTAGCCCATTTGGGTAATGATTAGATGTACTCTGATATTTTGTAGAAGCATGTTTAGCTTCTCATCATTTCATGTTTTGGACATTATATATTACTTAGTGTGGATTTTGACTTCTCTTGCTTATTTATTGGTTGGGTTGGCATTTATATTGATATGGTTGTAGCCGGCGGAATAGGCGTCTTGTGGTTCAGGTTAGCCCGTGTGCTAATGCTACCGCAAGGCGGCTGTTCCGGGCATAAGACTCCCTCTTCGTGCCGTGTTTTGGAATCCGGGTGGAGGGGTCTTACAGTTACAAATCTCCCCCACTTAAGGAATTTCGTCCCGAAATTAAACAAAGGTACACAAAATCTAACTGATACCTGAGTGGAACAACTCGGGGTATTCCTCCAACATAGCTTGCTCTCGCTCCCAAGAAAGCTCCTCACGTCCGCAATTATCCCAACGGACTTTTACAATTCGGACCACCTTGTTGCGGAGTCGTTTGACTGCAACATCTTCAATTCGTACTGGCCTGACCCTTGTTGTTAACTCATAATCAACTGGTACCTGATTGTCCGCAACGATCTGCGAAGGCTCTTGCACTGCCTTACGCAACACCGATACGTGGAACACGTCATGCAGCCCACTCAACTCCGTCGACAGCTTCAACCTATACGCCGCCTCGCCAACACGCTCCAGGATTTCAAATGGTCCAAGGTATCTCGGACTCAGCTTCTTCAAGCGTCGAACCCGCGATACACCCTTGAACGGCTTGATTTTTAGATATACCATGTCGCCAACGTTGAACTCCACATTTCTATGTTTGGCATTGTAATACTTTGACTGTCTATCCTGAGCAATCTTCAGCCTTTCCTGAATTGTCCGTATCATTGAAGTGGCATCTTCCACCACTTGACGTTTATACAACTTTGATTCGCCTGCCTCCAACCATGACAACGGCGTACGACACTTCCTCTCATACAAGGCTTCGAAAGGCACCATTCCAATACTTGCCTGAAAGCTATTGTTGTATGCAAACTCCACCATGTACAAGTGATCCTCCCAATTCTTCCCGAAATCTAGGACGCACATGCGAAGCATGTCCTCCATAGTCCTGTTGACTCTCTCGGTTTAGCCATCTGTCTGCGGGTGAAAGGCTGTGCTGAACTTTAGCTTAGTACCCAACAGACCATACACCAACTTCCAGTCATTCGACGTGAAGCGTCCATCACGATCACTAACAATACTGCAAGGCACACCATGCAATCGTACAATGTTATCCACGTAGAGTTTGACTAACTTTTTCACCGGATCTTCCTTTCTGACTGGGATAAAGTGCGACACCTTTGTCAACCTATCTACGACCACCCAAATGGCTTCATTTCCCTTCTGCGACTTCGGCAAACCGTGCACAAAATACATAGATATGTCATCAAACTTCCATTCTGGGATAGGAAGGGATTTCAAGAAACCTCCGGGCTTCTGGCATTCCGCCTTCACCAATGCACAAGTACGACACTTGGCCACATAAAGTGTCACATCCTTCTTCAAACCCGGCCACCAGAATAATTTCTTCATGTCTCTATACTTCTTCGTACTTCCCCGGTGGATTAAGTACTTGGTATGATGAGCCTCATACATCAACTCCTCCCGAAGATTATCCGCACTAGGAACGCATAGACGACCGTCCTTCCTTAGCAACCCGTCTTCAACCACAAATTGGGAATTTGACCCATCCAAAGATTCATCCAAGATCTGCTTCATGCTGCTATCCTGAACCAAAGCCCGCCGAACTCTATCCGCTAGGCCACACTGCATCTCTGTCCAAAACAGTTTCGCCTCGGCACTAGACTGCTTATCGACACAAGATATCTCCATTGCCTCCAACTCTAGGACAAATCTCTCATCATGTACTGATAACCAGTTGGCTTGTGCGGGAATCTTACGACTCAACGCATCTGCCACTGTATTTCCCTTCCCAGGCACATAGTGTATCTTGAAGGTCTAGTCCCCTAAGAACTCCATCCACCTCCGCTGCCTCATGTTCAGATCCTTTTGGTCCAACAGGTACTTCAAACTCTTATGATCAGTGTAAATATCACCTTCACACCGTACAGATAGTGCCTCCAAAGCTTTAGAGCAAATATCACGGCCGCTAACTCTAAGTCATGTACCACATAATTTATCTCGTGAACCTTCAGTTGTCGAGAACCATAAGCTATCACTCTCCCATGCTGTAGCAGGACACAGCCCATACCACTGCCCGAAGCATCACTATAAATCTCGAACCCTTCGGTTCCACTTGGCGAACATAAAATAGGCGTCGTGGTTAACCGCCTCTTCAAATCTTCAAAAGCCTGTTCGCACTCCGGAGACCACACGAACTTCTGATCCTTTCTTGTCAATGTCGTGAGTGGTAGTGCTATCTGCGAGAAGTTCTCTACGAAGCGCCTGTAGTAGCCAGCAAGCCCCAGAAAACTCCGGACCTCTACAACCGTAGTCAAAGTAGGCCACTCCCGTATCTCCACTATCTTAACCGGATCCACAGCTATTCCTTCTCCGCTGACAACATGACCAAGGAACGCTATCAAGGATAACCAGAATTCACACTTGGAGAACTATGCATACAACTGACTTTTCCTCAATGTCTCCAACACCATGTGTAAATGCTTGTAGTGATCCTCCTCGCATCGCGAATACACCGGGATATCATCGATAAATACTATCACGAACTGATCCAGGTATTCTCTGAACGTCCTATTCATCAGATCCATAAACACGGACGGCGCATTCGTCAACCCAAACGGCATGACTGTGAACTCGTAATGCCCAAACCGCGTACTGAATGCTGTTTTTGGGATGTTGCTCTCCCTTATCCTCAACTGATAGTAACCGGACTTCAAATCTAACTTCGAATATACAGTTGATCCAACCAACTGATCAAACAGATCGTCAATTCTCGGGATTGGATATTTGTTCTTCTCCGTAAGTTTGTTCAATTCCCGATAATCGATACAAAGCCGCAAGCTCCCATCTTTCTTCTTAACAAAGAGAACTGGTGCGCTCCAAGGCGATGAACTTGGACGCACATAACCTTGCTCTGGCAACTCTTGCAGTTGCACCTTCAACTCTGCCATTTCTCTTGGGGCTATCTGATAGGGGGAGCGTGACACCGGTTTGGCACCCGGTACCAGCTCTATAGTAAAGTCTATCTCCCGCTGAGGAGGGGCTCCTGGGAGATCATCTGAAAACACATCAGGATACTCGGACATAACTGGGATGCTGTCCAAACTAGTCTTAGGCGTCGAAGTCTGCACTAGAGTGACATATAGTTCTGCCACAGACCGAACTGCCTTGAACATCTGAAGGGCTGACATCAGAACTTTCCCTGACCCCTTCATGCCCGCAAAAGTTGTCTCTCGATCAGTGTCCAGACCCAACTTGACTTCTTTATGGTTGCAATCAATACATGCACTTTGCTCCGAGAGCCAATCCATACCGAAGATTACGTCGAACTCCACTAATGGTAGAATCGACGCCCGCAAATCAAACTCCCGGTCTCCAATCCGAATCTTCACAACACAAATCTTATCTGCACGCATGGAGCACCCATTAGGCAACAGCACATCCAACTTGTTTTCTGCCATCGAGAACGGAACTCCGATGCGCGATATGAACTTTTCAGACAAGAAGGAATGTGATGCTCCCGTATCAAAAGGGGCTCTTGTCGGATGAAAGATATAGCACCTAAACACCTAGAGGGGGGTGAATAGGTGACCAAATTCTTTTTAACTTTTTATGGCAGCAATCAGTTTATAACACAGAATCTAATCTACTTTTGCACATCATTCACAGCAATTCACAGCACACAGAAGACACACAGTTTTATAGTGGTTCCCCAAGATTTGGGTACATCCACTTTCCCCCTTCGCCTATCTAGCAGTGTACTAGATTCGGCCAACCTTCTCCACTATCTCAGAACCCAAACTGGTTCCTACACCTCAGGCCCAAGGCCCTACAACTCAGCTTTTCCACAAAGCCTACACTCAGCCACAAAGGCCTACACTCAGCCACCAAGGCCTACACTCAGCTTTTCCACAAAGCCTACACTCAGATATTTCAATCTCCTACACTCAGGCTCTCAAGCCCTACACTCAGCCTTTATAATTACAGGCTTACAAAAACTCAGATCCAAAGGATCCTACAAGATAAAAAATGATTATACAATTGTTAACTCAGCAACCCAGAGACAAGAGAGGGGTGTTGTGAGTTTCTTGATGAGTTCTTGGAAGAACTCAGCTGAAATCAATCTGACTTAGCTTTCTTCAAAGCTTCTTGAAAGTAGAACTCAATAAGATTGACTCCTTCTGCAGTTGATCCTTGATCTCTGCTTCTTAAGATCCAGAATAAATCTGAACCCTTCTTCTCAGCCTAGTTCCAACGGCTGATTTCTTAGATGGAGCTCTCTCTCTCCAACTTCTTAGATCTGCACTTTATTCTTCAAGTAATAGCTAGATCTTCTTTGTTTGATACTTGATCAATAATGTGAACTTTATCAATCTTCAACTACTTTTTCTGTAGACTGTATAAGCCTATTTATAGGCCTTCTTCATGGTAACCGGCTGGTCCGGTTCATAACTGCTTTCTGACAACTCTGACAAGTGCTGTAGACCGGCTGGAACGGCAGCTGTCAAGTCATCCAGTCAGTTCTTGAAAATTCTCTAACTGTCTGAAAGTGTCGAGACTTTCTGTCTTTAAGTGTCGACACTTATAGACCAAGTGTCGACACAAGTTGTGTAAGTGTCGACACAAGTCTACAAGGTGTCGACACAACTCCTTGTGTTGTAATTTCTATGTCTCGACACAGCTTCTTCTTCATGTGTCGACACTGATAATGTGTGTCGACACAAGTACTTGTGCTTCTGTAACTTGCTGAATTCTTCTAAGTGTCGACACAACACCTTTGTGTCGACACATCTTCATGTGTTGAATCTGTTAAGTGTCGACACTGCTTCTTGGTGTCGACACATAGTCTTCAGTGTTGATACTTGCTGAGTGTCGACACAGCTCCTTGTGTCGACACTTGATTCTTCTGTTGAGACTTCAGCTGAGTGTTGACACATCCCCTTAGTGTCGACACTTGTACTTAGAATATTTTGTTGATGTTGCTGTTCTTCGCTAAGTGTCGACACAGCTCCATGTGTCGACACTTTCTTCAAGTGTTGAGTCTTCAACTGAGTGTCGACACATACTGTCTTGTGTCGACACTTTCTTTAAGTGCTGACTCTTTTGTTGAGTGTCTACACATTGTTCTGGGTGTCGACACTTACTTCAAGTGCTGACTCTTCTGTTGAGTGTCGACACATTATTCTGGGTATCGACACTTACTTCAAGTGCTGACTCTTCTGTTGAGTGTCGACACATTGTTCTGGGTGTCGACACTTACTTCAAGTGCTGACTCTTCTGTTGAGTGTCGACACATTGTTCTGGGTGTCGACACTTACTTCAAGTGCTGACTCTTCTGTTGAGTGTCGACACATTGTTCTGGGTGTCGACACTTTCTTCAAGTGTTGACTCTTCTGTTGAGTGTCGACACATTGTTCTGAGTGTCGACACTTATACTTAGTCTCTGCTGACTTTTGCTGAGTGTCGACACAGCTCCAAGTGTCGACACTTTCTGGTGTAGACACAGTTCTTCTAGGTGTCGACACTGATGCTAAGTGTCGACACAGCTTTACTGCACTTTTCTTCATTGAGTGTCGACACAGCTCCTTGTGTCGACACTTTGTGTCTGGTGTCGACTCAGCATCCCTGGTGTCGACACAATGACTCAGAGTGTCGACACTGCTTGTCTGGGTGTCGACACAAGTCTTCTTAAGTGTCGACACTTTCCCTCTGGGTGTCGACACATGTACTTAGAAACTTTTTGCTTTATTCCTGCAAATACTTAACCTGCACAAGTAACTCAAAATTCATCAAATACATTTTGATGTATATCATTGAGTAGGGTGAGACTTCTTCAAATCAGGTATATTTAAACCAATGTACCCAACACCGGAAACCCAAAAATTAACACAAAGCCTAGCACTAACAAACATAAGATAACAAATACAAAGGTAACAACTATAAAAGTTAAACCACTGTAATTTAACTCATACCTGTCACCACGTCCGCTTGCTTTATGGCCTCCTACAGACCAAGGTTGTAGACTCTAGGCTGGGCTGGAGCATGATGGGACGTGGTTGACTCCCCCGCCTTCCCTTTCTCCTCATAAGTCGCTCCAGGTCTCCTCTCGGACTTTGAACGTCCGCTCCAACACTCCCGAGCAAAATGCACCGTCTTCCCGCAGTTGTAGCAAGCTCCGGGGACTCGACTTGTAGTTGCCCCCGACACATCAGCCGAAGGGGCTGAGTTCGAAGTCCTGTGCTTCTTGTTCCACCTGCGGAAACTTGACTTATTATTTGGCACCTTGAACTCGGTCTTCCTTTCTCCTGGGTCCTTCTTATCTTGAACTTTCTTCGCAACCTTTTCCCACGATCGGGCCGAATTGACCAAGGCTAGGAAGCCCTGCGCCTTAGGCCCAGTAAGGAGTAACTGTAAATCGCCGTGAAGACCCTCATAGAATCGGATGGTCTTCCTCTCTTCTTCTGTAAACATAGCACCAGCATAGCGTCCCAACCGTGTGAACTCATGCAGATATTCATCCACGCTTCTGGATCCCTGAGTCAATCCGAGAAACTGATTCTCCATCTCCAACTTCTGAGCAGAGGGTACAAATCTAGCTAGGAATAATCTTGAAAATTCTTCCATCGGCACATCCGCAAGTTGCCTTCCCACTAGAAGATGAAACTCCATCTCGTCCCACCACAGCCTCGCTTCACCTTCCAAAAGAAAAGTCGCTATGGTGGTCTTCTGCCACTCCTCAGTTATTGTGGCCGTCAAGACCCTCTTTATGGAAGAGAGCCAGTCCTCAGCTTGAGTTGGCGTTCCAACCCCATTAAACCTCGGAGGATTAAAGTCCATCACATGCTTTAGCTGCCTCTCCGTAGTTCTTCTCGGCTCTACCAACTCCACTGCTGCGTGTTCCACCACTCTCGGCTCTACCACCCTAACCGGTTCTTGCTCATTCACAGGAGGTGCGCGATGCATTTGCCATGCAGGTTGGGCATTTATCATTGCGAACACTGCCTCAGCCACCATCCTGATGGTTTTCGCTGAAGGAGGTGTAGCAGGCACGTCCCTTGGTGCACTACTTTCCGCTGATTGCGGACGCTCTGACTGACCAGCACCGCTCCCAGCTGCCTATAGTAGCAAAGACACACGATTAGACGACAAACAAATTGCTAAAAGCAATCATTGGAACACTCAGGTTCCACAAAATAAGCGTATTTTCATTCCTAAGTGGACATTCATGGGTTCTTTTTGATGTTATAACGATGACGCACACATGTGCTCACCACCCCTTAAAAGAATTCGCCCACGAATTCATTTAAGCCTGACCGTAACCAGAAGTCTGATACCAAATTGTAACACCCCCATCTGTCGCATGACATATAACAGAAGGTCCAGCTGGAACCCGACGTCATATACCACAGACAGTCGGAAGGGTTACTAAATGAATAATCAAACCAACCAATTAAGACTACTCGTCCTAATCACAGAGCATTCTAGCGGAAGTTTTTAAAGTTGAAAGAACCCAAACTTAAATCCATCAAATATGAATGTCCATAGCTACAACTACAGGAATGAAACCCCAAATACACTGAAACGAGTACATGGCCTTATGGCCTTACAAATGTTCATAAAATATAACATGTCTTACATACATCGGCTCGCAGGCCAACCACACATGATAAATGTAAAAACAACTATTCTACGTCCTTCTAAGGACAGCACAGCAACATGGGCTCCAGCCCGCTATTTGGCGCTCGGCTCCGCAGCACCTGCAAGCACATACCACCGCACGGTGGCAAACAAGGCAACGGTCAGCTAAAAGCCGACCAAATTATAACGACCCCGCCCCTTACTCGGGACGGCGGTGCTCTTTCCCTGCATAGCATTAGTCCAACAAAATAATATAACGCAATTATATTTCGCCACATGCGTAGGCTCGCACGGCCAAACACCCCGTGCACTCAGGGCACATTCATGGTGAACCCTGACAAATAAGTGCATTCACCGCCACCCCAAGGATGGCAACAACATGTGAGCAATTAACCCATCTGACCATCGTCTAAGGCTCCGACTATGCCTACGGCCAGTGCCCGTCTTCGGATTTCTCGCACCGTACCACATAGCCTAGGTCCAATTCCACTTGCCCGTTGCTAACGCCGCATATACAATTTAAGTCCTACGCGCGGGCCAAGCTTCTCTCGGATCCCAAATTTTCCAAAACAATCTCATAACCCAGTTATGATCAAGGCCGGTTCCCAGACCGCCAAGTTAGCAGAACACGTTTCCGCTCAATTTTTCGGGTGCGTCTTGAAGCTAACCTCCAAGGATCCCTGCTACAATCTACCGCATAGAAACCCAAAAAACCCAAAGCATGGAGTCTTCTCCGGCAAAACATAACAAATTCAACATCACCGATTTAGACAAAACACATCCGGGTACGCTTCACACACAATGCCTATGCCCGTACTTACGATTCCGGGCTCTATATGCAACACAAGGGGGACGATTCACATCAACCCCAAGGAACACCACGCACTCACCGCACACTCGCGGGAGCGGGGTTCCCTATGCAAAAGAAAGAGCTTAAAACGCTCAAGTTGAGAAACGTTACCCTTGTAGTCCGTTTTGGCGCCATGGAAAAACTACGCGAACAGAACTCTTCGCAACGACCTTCCCTCCATGGATCCGCTCTCAGACTTCGAAATGGTGCTCCGTTGCTCCGCCGGCGGCCGAAAACCTCCTTCTTCCTCTTCTCTCTCACTTTGGAAGGAGAAAGCTTTGGAGAGAAAATGAGGAATTAACCCCCTATTCCCGGCCTTAACAGAGCAGGATCTCATCTGGGCCGTCGGATCTTAATTAAAGAAAACGAATGGCTCAGATCTGCACAAAATTCTCCAGACCTGGGCCGAACTCGGCTTGGCACACGGCTGTGTCCCAGGTCGTGTGCCTTGATCCAGGCACGATCGTAGAACTGACAACTAACTATAAATCTTGTGTGTTATTGTGTATTCTTGAAAGCTAACAACTAACATTAACACACACTAAGCTCGTAAATTCAAAAGATTTAAAAGAGTCAAAACAAACCTATTCACCACCCTTAGGTGTTGCTACCCATAGAATAGACTTTCAGAGTTTTGTGTTGTTAATAATGCATGATTGTTTCTGATTTGTTATTATTTAAGTCGTAGGACTCTGCCCATTTGGACCATCTTCTTTTTTTGGTGCCCAAGGGTTTCAACTCGCCCCTTTTTTCCGCTCCACCTCTGGCCATCGTCTCGAGGAGCTCTAACCATGTTTTCCTCTCAAAACTCAAGCTATAGCTTCCTCTCGGTCTCCTACATCATCCCCAAGCTTCCAAGCACCATTTCTAGGGATTTCTCTCCGCACTCGAAGAGTTCTCCAATGAAGGTCATGATCAAAGGCTATTGACGAAGAAGACAAGTAAAGTGGAAGAAGGTGACAGCTCTTCTGTACCCCGGACGCCAGTCAAAGTCTGAGCTCGGACGAGGCTTGACAACCCTCGATTCTGGCCATGAAATTTGGATGAGTCTTCATGTAACAACCCCTATCCGTCGCATAGCATATACTAGTAGGTTCGTCCAGGGCCCAACGTCATATACCACAGACAGACTGGGTGGTTACTCAATGGAAACCATCCAACTAATCCAACATCCTACACAGAGCATTCTAGTGGAAATAATTTTATAAGTTGCAATAAAGAGAACCCAGCACCAAGCATGAATGTCCACTAATACACCAAATAGAAATGTAGTACATACACAAGTACAGGCCTTAAGGCCTTACAAAATGGTTTACTCAATATTACATGTTTTCCATACCACGGCACGCAGGCCGGTCATACATGAACAAAAGCAAGTAAACACTTCAATTAGACCTTTAAGGGCCGGCTTCGCAATTTGGGCTTTAGCCCGCTATTGACCGCTTGGTTCAGCAGCACCTGCAAGCAACAAACCACCGCACAGTGGCAAACAAAAGCAACGGTCAGCAATGCTGACCAAATTATAACGATTCCTCCCCCAATTCGGGGCGGTGATGCTCCTTCCCTGCACTTATTAGCATAACCAAGCAGTATATAAATATACATTGCATCACAGGCATTGGCACGCACGGCCACACGCCCCGTGCTCTCAGGGCACATTCTCAGTGAACCGGCCAATGTCACGTCAATTTAAGCCATAGACATTCCTGACTCACCGCCGCCACTTTGACGGCCAAACATATGAGCATTTTGTCTTCTTGGCATGAGTCACGTCAATTTAAGTCATAGACCGTCGAAGACCCTCATCTATGCCAACGACTCTAACCGAACGATATAGAACGGGTACGGTTCCATCTAACTCGTGATCACATCGCAACGACAATTTAAGCCATATGCGTGGGTCAAACTTCTCCCGAGTCTCGTTTCCATCACACTTCACATAACCCGGTTATGTTTCCAGTTGGCTCCCAGGCCACCAAGTTGGCAAGATCACGCATCCGCCCAGTTTTTCGGGTGCACCTTAGGGTTAATCCCCAAAGCTCCCTGTTGCAATCTACCACGTAGAAAACCTGAAAAACAAACAATCGCACGGAGTCTTCTCCGGCATTAATGCAATGCAACATCACCGATCCAGACCAACATGTCCGGATAGGCTTCACACATCATGCCTATGTCCGTTCTCGAATACGGACTCTAAACAACGGCGACTTCACATATCTACCCGAAGGAACGCCTCCAACTCACCGCAAACTCGCGAGAGCGGGCTTGCTATGCAAAGAGGGAGAGCTTCACATGCTCAAGAAGAGAATCGTTACCCGAGCATTCTTCCTCGGCGCCATGGAAATGTAAGCGAATGAAAAGCACCACACTCTCTTTGCCTCCGTAGATCCGAAGTCGGCTCGCGATTTGGAGCTTCGAAACTCCTCCAATGGCCGGATCTAAGCTTCTTCTTCTTCTTCCTTTGCTCTACTCTCTCCCTTGACTTAGAAAGAGAACCACTCAAAAGAAATGAGGGTTTCAAGGGTACAATCCCGTGTATATCCCATCAGGAACAACCCCCAGCCGTTGGATCCGAAATTAAAGAAACGAACGGCCTTGATTCGGGCCTGAAATGCTAAAATTGGGCCGAACACAGCCTGCGACACGCCCGTGTCCAGGGACGTGTCCCCCATTCGCCGTCAAAATCGACGCGTCTGGAACAACACACGGGCATCCAACACGCACGTGTTCGACCTGATACGCCTGTGTTCCAACTGACACGGCCGTGTGGTCGGCTGTGTGCCCCCATCGACACAGCCCCGAAAACAACCCGAGACTCACACGGGTCTTGGACACGCCCGTGTCCTATTTGACACGCCCGTGTCAAACCCGAACACGCCTGGGCTCTAGGCCGTGTTCACTGTCTTGTCACTTCGTCGAGCGAAGTTCGTCGACCATCCGACACGGCCTTGGACACGCCCGTGTCCTAGGCCGTGTGCCTTATCTTGACACATCGTCGAGCGAAAATCGTCGACTTCCCTGGCTGATCGTCGACACGGCTCGACACGCCCTGAAACACGCCCGTGTCTCAGGCCGTGTTCCCTGCTCGACGATTGTCGATTCCAAGTTTCGTCGACATCACAGCCAAATCGTCGACTAGAGCCTGACACGCCCTGGGACACGCACGTGTCCCAGGCCGTGTGCCCCCTGCCAAATACCAGATTTGGCCCAAAATGCCACCCGTCGCTCTTTTGAGTTTCAGGGCGTTACACTTCATGCTTCGATTATATTCTTCCCTCATCTCCGTTTTTAGTACATTTGTCTTTGATTAATTTGTTGTTTGTGTGTATTTATATAAACCCTAAATTCATTTAATGAAATCTTTCATGTCTATGTGATTGCTTTGTGGTTTATACTTGCGAGGAGCGCCCCCATCTCATCTCATCACCCCCACCATCATGTGAGAGCTACACTTGTAATTGCTAGTGCCATGCATTGCAACGAGGTGCTTGCGACCCTCATCCGTCGTGATCCACTCCATTTGTAAGCCTTCTCGGCCATCCCTTGCAAAGCAGTGAATGCAACCACACTAGTTAATTGAGTTGTTTTTTTTCCTTTGCTAAAACCCAACCAAAGCCCTTATTTTCTTTAAACCCTTATAATTGATTTTCTAATCAATCAAATCACGCACCTCAACCTGCGTTTCTTAAGAGATCGATACTTGAGAAGTTTCTCCCATATTTTATATTACTTGAGCGACCGGTGCACTTGCTGACACATCAATTGTCAACATAATTTTCCCTTCCTAGATACTATCGTATTCTATAGGAAATTCCATGTTGATTTAGCTAAGTCATGCCTGTGTCCCTCAAGTCATGCACGTGAAGTTCCGAGCAGCAAATCCCGCCAACCTATGTCCATCTAGCTGTTGCAACTCAAGTCACTCTTATGTCCAAAATGTCACGCTCATGACATGTGACTCAGCAGCCAAGACAAGCTCGTTGCATCATCATGCCAGCTGCACACACATGTAATGCATCCATCCATGTACACGCATGTGGCATGAATGTCATGGGTGTGTTCTCTTTGATTTTTGTCATATTGTCATGCAAGTCGCATGCCATCATCCTAGCTGATGCTGAATAGTAGTTACACGCCCTTGGTCTCTGGTGTGACTTAGGCCGTGTAATTTGATTTTTTTTCCTATAAATTCTCAGCTCCTAAGTTCAAGAGTTCAAAATTTTGGAGTGCTGGAGGTCATTAGTTACTATTTGTATAGTTTTAGGTACTCTTAAATTTTTCTTTCCAGTTCTTAATTTTCCCTCTCTTGTTCTTGTGCTTCTCTTCTGATTTTTCTCGTAATCTCTTTTTTAGTTTGTTTGTAATTTCCTCTTTAGCCTACTTTTAACTCTTTTTAGAAATTGTAATTATCTTTCCAACTTGTATCACTTTTAATTATTCACTAAGTTAGCTTTTTTCCTTGATCTCTGTCTTCCTATGCATTTCGTATGTCAAAACTCGTCTAAAACAAAGATCAGAGTGCGCGTCAGCGGGTCGTGAAGCCATAGACATGGGCGAAAGAAAAATCCATGTTTGTAAGGCGCGAGCTAAGTTACTGATATTAAATTTAAAAATAATTAATTTTGAGAAAAATAGTTTGTTTTTATGCTAAAGCTTTAGAGTTTGTTAGCAAAAAATTTTTAATGCACATGTATTTTAATAAAAATCTATGATACAAGTTCTGATACATATTTTATGCAATGACAATATCATATAAATGAACACGCAAATAACTGTCAAATTCTAGTACATATATTATTTTGTCTAGCAGTTGTCCATGAAAACAGAGAAAATGACTGATCATAATTATTATATAAAAAATATCCAACAATAAAGAAAATAAAATCCATGTTGTTGGATCTCGTGGCCAACCTTAAAGAGGGGGGCTGAATAAGGTTTTTCACGTTAAATGAAATTTAAGTGATTTTTCCCTGGAAAATCGAGTTCTGGAAGCTACCGCGGGGCGTTAGGTAGCTAACGCGCGGCAGTATGTCTATGAACTCGCTTTCCTGTGCAGATTAGGTTGTACAACCCACAGAAGAATACAAACTAACAATCACAGCAGATAATAGAAGTAATATAGTAGAAAATGAATTTCATTGCAAGAATTTGAACGATAAATCCTTTTGATAATTACAAAATTGTGATCTCCGTGAAGCCGGAGATCGATGGCGATGAGAAAGAAAAACCTTTTGTTTTCTATACCGTCTAGCTCCACGGACTGGTTGGCTCTCTCCCTTGCCCTTCAAAAAAGGTCTTCGAGTCGGCTCTTCATCTCCACGCAAGGAATGATCTTAGAGCCCCGCTAGATCACCCAATCTAGACGTCCCTACTACGGGACGATTTCTCACGGAATCCTTCCTGGATTCCGACGACCTTCGTCGGTCGATTTTCCTCACCACAAGAATATAAAACGAGAAGAGAAAGTACAACAGAAGTAAAAGAATCTAACTTTGAATCTCCCTCAAAAGATTTCTCTGTTTTGTGATCCGCAACCGGTGCTTGAAATCTTCAAGCGCTTGCAACCGGTGGACTCTTCGTAGTCGTTGTCTTTTCTTGCTCGTCGGAGTTCTTCGTTCATGAACGAGAGGGAGGCGGTTTTCTTTTCCTTCGACAAAGACGATTGGAATGGAACGCAGAGAGGCGGCTGAAACCTAGAATGTCAGTGCTTTATCTCTTTTCATTGTGGTGTAGAATTCAGAACACGAGGCACCTTATATACGTCTTTAAGAAAATACGCTACCGCCGGCAGTAGGACTAGCGCCCAACGATAGTTCGCATGCTACGTGCTGACAGCTGTCCTGCAAAATTAGAAAAATATTTAAAACAAATATTTTTCCTTTTTCAAAGATAGCGCGGCGCGGTAGGTAGATAGCGCCCAGCAGTAATTCTGCCAGCTGTCCTCCAAATCTGGAACAATATTCAAAAACGAATATTTTTCTTTTTATAATGCTAGCACCGTGTGGTAGGTAGATTGCGCCACACGGTAGGTCTATCTCGATGCTCTTGACGCCTCTGATTCAACGCTCTCGACGCTCTCAACGCCTCTGACAACAGACGTTGAATGGGCTAGCACGACGCGATAAAAAGCTAGCGCATGCGCGGTAGGTTCCCGAGAGCCTAACAAATTAATTCATCGAGCTAATGCAGGCGTGTAGGACTAGCACAGTACGGTAGGTTCCCGAGCGCTTTGTCCATTTAATTCAGGCTAACGCCCAGTGTTAGATTCTACCGCTCGGTGGTAGGTTCCTTAGGAGTGCTCCTTGTATTTCTTGAACCTGTAAACTTGCACACTCTACCAAACACAAGATGTAATCAAATAGAACCTGAGAGTTGATATTCTCAATCACAGGGAATGTGAAACACCGGTTCCAACAAACTCCAACTTTTGAAAATATCAAATCCCGTTCATGAGAAATAACAATGAAATGCATGATAGTGTAAATATATATAAAAGATAATTTTGAAAGTTCAGGTTCTAGGTTCTCTATATATCTCCCCTAGACACATGCCCCCCCTATCTACATGTTCTACACGCTCCCCTTATCTGCGTGCACACATTGTAGCAAGCCCCCTACATGTGATCCTTCCTAACTTGTGACTCATACTCATGAACAATCTCTTCTCCACCTTTGATAGTATCAAAATGGTGTGGGCCATACCAAAAAGACAAGTGGGATGAGAAACAGCATAAATGATAAGCGTGATATAGATATCACACTACTAGAAAAGTGAGTATTGGCTACACTTTTTTTGGCCAGGGACTAAAAATCGTGGCTAATAGTTAAGTATTATCCATGGTTCATATTTCGTGGCTAATAATTAGGTATTAGCCACGGATAACAAATTCATGGCAAAAAACTAAAACTTTAGCCACGGACTTGATGAAATCGTGGCTAAACAAATACTATTATATTGTTTTTTTAATGTTTTTAAATTTGTTTATAATGTAAAACATTATATATTCTGATTGCACGGGGAATGAGATCGGGAGCTGCTGCGGTTTGCCGCTAGGGCAAATCCCGCTCATGCGCAGAGAGGCCGCTGCGGCGTTGCCTTGATTCCTCTGCACTTTCTGGCTTCCTAGCTTCTAGCCGTCCCGCCGTCCCGGTCCTACCGACTATCATCATGTGTCCATTTCGCTGACGACGACGCCATCGTCGTTTGCCGGCACTGCGTCGCCAACTATAGTAGGATTGACGCCATCGCCGTTCAGAATGTCGCAGATTCATTCTTGACTCCTCTGAGGTAGATATTTTCTATTTCTAGCAGTCTAGCACGAAAGATTCAGTGATTCCTCTAATCCTTTTGAATCTCAATATTCCTCATTCCCGCAGAGTATTTCCGCACAAATCCTTCATAGTTCATCCATCCAATATGTGGCATCAGTCATGCTAGGCATGTGCAGATCAGCAGATCTGCATATGTGCTTAAATTTTGTTTGTTCTTATTTTTTGAACCGTATGGCGTATGCATTTCCATTTTGTTTGCTGGAAATACCCAAATTGATCTAAAATCAGATATTTATCTACTTCCTAATGGCTAATGTCATGTCTACATATTTTCAGTTAAGTGTTTGGTGCATCTTGCAAATTAACAGAGTAAATGAGTGATTGTGTTACTTTATGTGGCAGCCATTTGGATTGTCGTGGCATCCTTTTTGTGGGTTTACACAACTACCAACATTGTTAGAGTAAGTCCCTTTTGTTTGCATTTTATTTCCCATTCATGAATGGTTTTTAGCGGCGATCATAATCACTTTCAGTGCTTTTATGTATATACAATGACATGTAACAAGTGAATTTAGATTTCTACTACTTTGAAGTTGTTAAGATTATTTCTTGAATTTTTGAAGGAAAGTAGTTAAAAAATATTGGGTTCATGCTATGTTGATTAGCATTGCATAGTTTAATGAACGTTCTATTCTAGTTTAAAGAAATATGAAGCATGTCATGGGAATTTTTTATGTCCTTAATCATTGCTATGTTATTCATGTCATCAAAAACTGCAAGTTATATGTGATGGCATGCAGAGGAACGTTCTATTTTCTTTGTAAGTGTCAATAATCTATCCAATAATCCATTTAATGACTCCCTTACTAGTTTTCCCATTTGTATCCTGTAGATGTGAGCTTTCTAGTGTTTTGTAGGGATTGGTTTGCTAAGAAGGTGCTCAGTTTGTTTTAGATGATTTTTTTTGGGAGGGATTGGTGATTTGCAAGACTTATGACAATTGTCAGTTGTCACATAAAATTTCTAGAAGAGATTAACATGCTTGACTACAGTTGCTTCAATCAACATCATTCAACACCAAAACGAAAGAGCAATACTGAAAGAGCAATACTGAGCTCAACTGCACTGCTGTAATTGTCTCAAGTAATTCCAAGTCTCCATTTTACAATCAAGACCAAGTGCTGACTGGGAGTTTTTCAATATTTTGATGGCTGCATTTTTTTTTGCTTCTAAACTTAGCTCGTAGCTCTGTAACATCTTCAAACTTATTCATAATGAGTATTTTTTCCTATATTTTGTTCTTTTCCTCAATCCCGACCCGTTTTCACCCTTCCTAGGTTCTAATTCACGGAACTGGAAGCATTGGGTATTGACTTAACTATGTATTTGGATTCCATTTATCTGCCACTTTTTATCCGCTTTTTTTGCCAGAGTTGTATGATCTTTCTGTTGTAGATTGCCTCGAGGCTTCTTCTAATCGAAGCCTTTGTTTAGCTCTGTACGTTCTCTCTACTAATCTCCAACCGTATTGTTAAATCTTTATGTCCCAACTTTGTAATGGATTTTGTTATTTTTTTCAACCAGTTTTCAAAAAGGAAGAGGAGCATTCTGCCAGCTGTTGATATCTCATAAACCATTTCAAAGGAGAAGGCAGATATTGTAGTGCTAGAAAAGCTTGAACACCAACAATTTGGTATATGTGAAAAGGGGAAAATATATACATACAGGTCTCCTTCTTGAGATACCTCAATAACTTGGCTATTCATATATACTTTTCTAATCATATTCCACCCCCCCCCCCACCCCCCCCCCCCCCCCAAAATGGTTTAATTTAAATGGAAGCCTGTTTTAAAACCACGATCCCGTTGAAACTTCACAGAGCTCTCCACCAAACATTATATAGAGTTAATTATATACAATCATTTTATGATCTAGATGATGATATGTTAAGCGTATACATCATAGACAGCTATTCGCTCCTCGATTGTAACGCTGCAAATGGGGCACTTTTTGCACTTCTCCTCACATGACCTGCAGGCATCACCAGATTCAACTTTTGACATCTGATTAATGCTTGCCCACTGAAATCATGCTACCATTTTTATTTATTTGATATGTGAATTTAATTAAATTTTACCAAAATGGTTTATGATTTCAAGCAACCATCTTATAGATAGAATGCATATTTTTTCCAATGATTACTCCTCACAGTCGGTATTGGATCACTACAGAGATTGATACTTATAAAAGTCTTGATCTCTTTGTTGCTCTTTTCCTTGGAGAAAGAACTGCAGACTTTGTTCTTGGCATTAGGCGTGCTGACGGGACATTTTATTTTATTCATCTGGGTTTTACAAGCAAAATTATAAGAAGTATGGGCATATTTTCCTATTTCTTGATAAATTATATATTTTAGGAGGATTAATGAAATCCCATGACCCTATAGTTATTTTACTGGACATTTTGCAACTGTATTACGGTATTATTAATGCTGAGAACTTGTCTATTTCCGATCTTGTTGGAAAAGAATTATCCCTTGGTAAATGCAAGGTAAATTGATTTCATTTACTTTTTCATGTCATGGAGATAGTCTTTTTTTCATGCTTATTGATTGCCTTTTTTTTTATAAATACAGGCTCTTTCGTTACTGCATGTTATGGTGATATCTAAGACAGTGTTAACTGATGTTTTTGCTCCTAGACGAAAGCAGCCAAAGAGAAATTGTATGAAACATGCATAGTTTATGGTTAGCTATATCACTCATCGCAGGCTTCAACCTCTATCTACACAGATTCTTGATTGGCACATTAAAAATTTATAATTAGAATGTCTCTTCATTAAGGTGATACTGATAATGAAATATCCAGTTTATGGACTTTCTTTATACTGTCCCAGAAGAAATTACAGTATTCGTTGTTTTGGTGCTTTATTGATATCCATATATCTATATATTTTGTCTGTGTGTGTGTGTGGGGGGGGGGGGGGTTATCCATTTTAATCAGTATTTTGATTGTAATTACTTCTGTTGCTTGAATTCTCAAAATCAAAGTGTGTTTATCCCTTTTTAAGCCCAAATGGACCTTAAATTTTCATATCACAAGATGGACGACCGTTATGAGTGTCAAATTCTGCATCAATCATCCCTCAGTCGACTATAAAAGAAACATCATATGTCCTATCCACTATGCACATTTAACTAGAAATTTTTGTTTAGTTGGCCTTGCTGAGAGAAAATGGTGTGCAAGGTGGAAGACTGTGGCAAGCCAAGGGGCAGGAAGTTTTGGCTAAAAATTCAAGAAATGAGCAGAAAGAGACTAATAAGACTCCTCGGCAGCAGCCGGCTAGCCTTCTTTGCAACAAAGGCAGTGCCTGCAAGTTCAAGCGCAGCTTCTTCGGCGAGGATGATGCCATCTCCTCTGCCATTCTTCTCTTAGCCTGTGTTGTTTGTTCTCCAAGTTCCATGTAGCACTCCTCTTTTCTCCTCCAGAACTCCACCTTTGTCTGGTTTCTTTCATTGCTGGTGCATTTCTTGTTTATTTTAATGGTGGATGGCTCACATTTCATTGACTAAACTCTGAGTAGCCTTGAATGGGTATTCCAGATTTGCAGGAAGTGTTAATTACTAATTGTATTATGATCAATTTGCATTGTGTTTGAAGATTATGCATCAACAGTGATTTTACAGCTAACTCATATACCAAATTTTGATTTTATGAAGTCCACTTGAATAGCAGTAAAAGCCCTAGAAAGTATTCATTCATGCTCCGCATATATGTAAATAAAGGGAATTTTCACGGATTTTAATTTTCAGGCTACGAATGTAATCGACTTTGTAATAATTTAACAGAAGAAATTTCTGTATTCTAATAGTCATTATTACAGAGCTAATCGTGTTCATAAAATTTCTGTATTCTAATGTCAGTTTGATTTTCTTAGGTGATAGGTTATACAGTTTATTAGAGCTATGAATATTTACATTTTTATCGTATTTTATATTTATGAAGTTGGAACTATGACTGCAGAATGATTTTTTCACGACTGATTTGGATTTTGGTTTTTGATCTTTCATTTTCCATCTAAAGTTTGGTATTGTTTGCACATAAGTGTTCTAATAGAGAACACCACTGCAGGAGGCGTTGATATGGATATCCTTTTGGTGATCCAAGGCTGCAATTGCACCTCGCTCGCTGTTCTATAATTTTAGAAATTTTTATTGTATTTTTTAGTGTCCAATTTGAGGGTTTAGACAGTCTTTATTAATGGATGCTCGTAGTTGTTCATAATAGATGCCCTTGAGTGCATTTTTTAGTGTCCAAATGGATGCACATGTCTAGCATTACAGAATTTTGAATGTGTTTTTTTTTAAATAAACATAAATTAGTATTTGCCACGGCATGTAACTGTGGCAAATAGTTTTTTTACAAAATGATGATTTCACTTTTAGCCAGGGTTTCATACCGTGGCTAATAGTTGGGTTATTTGCCACGACATTTTTTATCATGGCTAATAGTATTTGCTACGGCCAATTCGTGGCTTAAAAGTTTTAGCCACGCCGACTTTAGCCACGAAATTTTCCCATAGCTAGACCGTGGCTAAAACTTTTTAGCCACGGTTTTGGACTTTTTGCCAGGGAAATTTGCCCTGGCCAAAAGTCTGTTTTTTAGTAGTGTCAGATATTGCACACAATCAGTAAAGCAAGGAGTGAGAAACATAGGGGTGACCCAAAAATGAAAAGCAAATCAAAGAATATGAAGCACATGAGTCACACAAAAGAGAGGAGTACACGAACATAGAATAAATCATTTTGCAGAATTTATATGGATTGGACAGCACAGAGTGGACTAAGCGCACAATGAGGAAGACTACAGTGTTATGAGAGTTATAGAGTTAATCACATTGAAATATTGTAAACGTCAAAAATATAAATCGTGTGTTAGTACCTATGTGCTAAAAATATATAGTGTAGTTTTTGTCCAATACTTATGCATGGAAGCGTTAAATAAGGCAATGACATGTGTACTTGTAGCATCAAAAAAAGAGAAAACACCAAGTAGAAATATCATATTTTACATGTTTTATCTCGATCCTTTAAAATGCTAACATAATAGAAATAGAGTGACTGATCACGTCACATGTCTATCTGTCATACCAAGACTTGAACTAGGGGCACTAAGCTTAAGTTAGAGTCTATGCATATGATCGAAATGACTGTTTGAACCAAGGTGCTCATCTTCATAATGCTCATAAAGACTTATCAGGATGAGTGAGTAGTGCTTGGGGGGGGGGGGGTCCTTGACATGATATTTGATAGCTTGCATAGTTTCTTTCTTAGTTTGCTTTGAGCTATCACTTTTATATTTATTTTTGAGTTCAAGGAGCCTCGAGTCAATTGAAATCTATCAGCGTAGATATATACACTTTAACTTGTATACATTAGACTGTAGTACTATACATTTCGCCCAAAGTTTTAATCTTTATATAAGCACATATATATCGTGATATTGAGTATTCAAAGTATTTCTAACGTATTAAGATATAATGTCATGAGTTACAGCATGTAAGCCTAGTATTTGTACATGAGTGCTTCGTCTAGGGATGTGTGAATAGTGTGAAGTCACTCCCCTATCTAAGTCCTCACACATACCTAGAGGCATAGTCAACATACACTAACATGTATTATTGCACTCAGCAGCTAAGCACCTATAAATTCGACACACCATGACCGGGGACAATGTTCACATGAATTAGCACTCTTAACTCAAACATTGTATGTACTTGTTATGGTCTAAGTTCAGGGCATGTGTGCCCGTAGACATGATTGAATTTCAGCTTTTTATTTTATTTGGTTATATATATATATATATATATTATTATTATTTTTCAAATTTAGTAGCAAACAAAAAAACATAAATAGAACAAAAAAACAAAGAAGTAGAATGAAAATAGCCATCCTAAAGCCATGACCTAGGAGAAAAGTCGTGAGCCTGTCATACCAAGCACGGGGTGCCTGCTTCAGTCTGTATAATGCCTTCACTAACTTGTACACGTGGTTTGGGTAGATGACATTAGTGAATCTGGGAGGTTGCTCGATATACACTTCTTCCTTAATATATCCGTTCAAGAATGCACTCTTAACATCCATTTGATATAATTTCATTTATTTATAACTTGCAAATGTCAAAAACATACAGATGGACTCGAGACGTGCAACCGGTGCAAATGATTCCTCAAAATCCACGCCCTCTATCTGAGAGTACCCTTGTGTCACCAACCTAGCTTTATTTCTAGTTATCCTAAATTCACCATCCAGTTTATTTTTGTAAACCCATTTCAAACATATAACTGGATGGCTATCTAGAAGTTCCACTAAAACCCAGACTTTACTCCTCTTGAATTGATTTAACTCCTCATTCATATCCAAGAGCCATGATTCATCCTTTAAGGCTTCTGAGATCTTCTTGGGTTCAATTTCAGATAGGAAGCATAAGTTTGAAAACGATTCATGTAGTGCAGATCGTGTTCTAACTCCATGAGAGGGCTCTCCTATTACTAGTTTAGGTGAATGTTGCTTTAAAAATGCAAGGTACTTGGAGGCCTATATCCTTGTACGAGAGTTGGCGTTTCACTCGTCACTATTTTCTCCTCACACTTATGTCCTATTGGTACATTGTCATCAACTTCCTCTTCATTCGGCCTAGGTATTTCGGTTGGGGTATTTTCATCAAAATGCATATGAGCCGATTCTTCAACAACAAAGGTTCTCTTATTATAGACCCTATAGACACGACTCTTACTTTAATATCCTAAGAAGATGCCTAGATCAGATTTTACGTCAAATTTCCTTAAGTGGTCCTTACTGTTTAGAACAAAACATGGGCAACCGAAGACCCTAAAGTACGACACAGATGGGTTTTTATCAAAATATAGCTCATACGAAGTTCGCTTAATAAGGGGGCGAACCATGACTCGATTATCACATAGCTTGTTGTGTTAACCGCTTCAGCCCAGAAAAATCGTGGTAAACCGAACTCGTAGAGCATTGTGCATGCTAACTCTTAAAGAGTGCGGTTCTTTCTTTCTACAACCTCGTTCTATTGTCGAGTGCGCGGGGCAGAGAATTTGTGCTTTATTCCTAAGGTATCACACAAGTTTGTGAAGTCCTCATTCTCAAACTCTCCTCCATAATCTGACCTAATGCATTTTATTTTTAGCTCCTCATTTTGAAGTCTCATGCAAAGATTTGAGAATTCGCTAAAAGTGTCAGATTTATTCGAGAGAAAGATCGTCCAGCAATAGCGTGAGTAATCATCTATAAGAACGAAAGTGTATTGTTTTCCACCTAGACTACACGTACTAAGAGGACCAAACAAATCCATGTGAATGAGTTCAAGTGGTCTAGTCGTGGAAACATCATTTTTACTTTTGAAAGAAGTTTTAATAAATTTACCTTTTTGACAAGGATCGCACAAGGAGTTTAAACTACCGCTTAGTTTAGGAAGCCCACGAACAAGTTTGTTTTGCGATAGTTTAACAATTAATTTGCTTCCAGAATATCCTAATCTCATATGCCAAAGATCTAATTCTTCATTATTAATGACTAAGCATTTCATATCAGATGCAGCTATATCCTCAAAGCTAACAGTATAAACATTATGAGTTCTATAAACAACAAGTAAGACACTACTAGTTTGGGCATCAATGATTTTGCATGTATTTTTAGAGGATTCAAATATAACATCTAGACCCTTATCACAAAGTTGGCTAATAGAAATTAGGTTATGCTTAAGTCCATCTATAAATAGAACATTGGAAATTTAAAATGCCTTGTTACTTATGGTTCTGACTCCAAGTATGCGTCCTTTGTTATTGTCCCCAAATGTCACCATGCATCGCTTCTTCTTTTCCAGACTAAGGAACTTGTTTTTATCTCCTGTCATGTGCTTGGAGAAACCAGAATCCAAGTACCACATGTTTTCCTTGTCCCTGGCCTGCCAACACACCTAAAAAGAAGATGAGGGTAAAGATCTGGTTACCTAAGTTATCCCACCCATACTACATGTAGAATACTTTGGTAGCCGGACTTACATATTTTTCTTGGCACCATTCCTCAGACACGAGCCAGATGTGTGACAAAACTTATGATAGTTTGCACACAAAGTGTAATAAGTGGATGTTGTCTTTATCGTGTTGCTAGAGCTCATGCTTGAGAATGGGGATAGCCTTCCAGAACTTTTGACCTTATTTTGAGACTTGTTAACATTAGTCCTAGGCTTGGCATGATGGTGATTTTCTCTCGGTGGTAACGTTTGACTTACGTACCCTCGTCCAAATTTCCCAGATCCATGACACTGTGCTCTCAATAGAATATCCATCAATTTTTGGCCTATTCCAAATTTTTGGATAGTACAATTGAGATCATGGATCCTCTCCTTTAAGGCAGTTTTTTCAGTAACTAGCATTACGCACTGATTGTCAAATTGCTTTTTGCCTTCCTCTATCTGGGCAAGAGACATTTGAATTCGTTTCTCCAAGACATTCCTTTCATTGATGAGACTGGTTGTTCTTAATGATGCCTTGAAGAGACTTTTTTTAGTTCTTCGATCATTTTCATCAAATGAGGACACTCTAGACAATCGATCTTCTCTTTGCCACTTTTTATTAATTCAGTTTTTAAGTTATCTAAGTCCTTTTTGATTTTCTTGTTATCGTTTCGAATGGACTTCTTCTCATGTATAACACTATCTAACTTCTCATATAAATGTTCATAAATTTCAAGAAGTTCAGTATAGGTGGGTGGAGTTACCTCAGTGTCACTCTGGACACTGGACACGTCATCAAATTCCTCTTGATTCCTTCCCATGAGGCACAGATTTGCCTCATCTTCATAGCTCGAGTCTGAGGAGCAAGACTCGTTAGATCCATCCTCTTCCCAAGGCAGTGCCTTCAACACCTTCTTCTTCCCTTTTTGCCGGCTTTGCTTCTCCTTTTTCTCCTTCTGTAGTCTTGGGAATTCCCTCTTTAAGTGCTCAGGCTTGTGGTAGTGATAGCACTCGGGCTGGGACTTCTCATAATCGATTTTTGTCTCCTTCGATGGCTTGTTCCACCTTCTAGCTTCTCTAGCTCCTCTCTTCAGGAATTTCTTAAATTGTCCTTGCTTCTTGGGATTCTTCATGAATATTTTGAATTCCCGGACATAGAGGCTTTCCTCGTCATCTTCCTCAGAATCTTCAGCAACCTTTCTCTCCCTTGTGGCCTTCAGCGCCAGTCCCTTAGTCTTTATTTCCCTGGGATACTCCTCCGCTTGAATCTTTAGTTCAAGTTTGTGTGTCTTCAGATTGCCAATGAGGCTCTCTATCTCCAGAGTGCTGATATCATGAGATTCAACAATAGCAGTCACCTTCGGGTTGAAGCGAGTGGGCAAAGATCACAGGATCTTTCTCACCAGATCTCTATTTGAGAAACTCTTCCCGAGGGATCGTGAGGCGTTGACGATCTTGATGAAAAGTGTATACATGATGTCCACTTCTTCGTCGATCTCCATCCGGAATTGTTCATATTCAGATTCTAGTCGGAACAGCTTTGACTCCTTCACCTGCGAGGTACCTTCGTGAGTAAGCTCAAGTAGACGTCATATATGATAAGCAGTTTCACAGTTATATATTCTATTAAATTCAATTTTGTCCAGAGTGCAGAATAAAGAATTCATAGTCTCAGCATTGTTCGTACATCTAAGCTTGTCAGCGTCATCCCACTTATTGTGTGGTTTTTCTAAGACAGTATCCCCTATTATGGTAGTGGGTGCAGTGTACTTCATCTCTACCATGAAGCATACGTCCGTGCTTTGAGTCATCAGAAAAATTTTCATTCGGGTTCTCCAGTGATTATAATCACTCCCCGTGAACAGTGGAGGTCTACTCACACCTTGTCCCTCAGAAAATGCGTAAACAGAGTTGGTAATCTTACTTCAGGATTTGAATTCTTTTGAAGTAACCTCACCCTGATACCACTTGTTGGATCTCGTGGCTAATCTTAAAAGGGGGTGAATAAGGTTTTTCGCATTAAATGAAATTTAAGTGATTTTGCCCCCATAAAATTGAGTTCTGGAAGCTACCGCGGGGTGTTAGGTAGCTAACGCGCGGTGGTATGTCCATGAACTCGCTTTCCTATGCAAATTCAGTTGTACACCCCACAGAAGAATACCAAATAACAATCACAACAGATAACAGAAGTAATAAAGCATAAAATGAATATCATTGCAAGAATTAGAACAAAAAATGTTTTTGGAAATTACAAAATTGTGATCCCCGTGACACCAGAGATCGAAGGCGGTAAGAAAGAAAACCCTTTTATTTTTTATACCGACACACTCCACGGACCGGTTGGATCTCCCCCTTTCCCTCCAAGAAAAGTCTTCGAGCTAGCTCTTCACCTCCATGCAATGAAGGGTCTTAGAACCCCGCTAGATCACCCGATCTAGACGTCCCTACACCGGGCCGGTTTCTTACGGAATCCTTCCCAGATTTCGACGACCTTCGCCGGTCGATTTTCCCCACCACAAGAATACAAAACGAGAAGATAAAGTACAACAGAAGTAAAATAATCTAAGTTCGAATCTCCCTCAAAACGTTTTCTCTGTTGAGCGATTCGCAACCAGTGCTTGAAATCTACGAGCGCTTACAACTGGTTGACTCTTCGTAGTCATTGTCTTTCCTTGCTAACTGGAGTTCTTAGTTCACGAACGGGAGGGAGGCATTTTTTTTTCCTTCGATGAAGATGATTGGAACGAAATGCAGAGAGGCGGCCGAACCCTAGAATGCCAGTGCTTGGTCTCTTTTCGTCGTGGAGTAGAATTCAGAATACGAGGTGCCTTATATACGTCTTTAATAAAATGCCCTACCGCCGGTGGTAGGCCTAGCGCCCAGTGGTAGGTTCGCGTGCTACGTGCTGACAGCTATCCTACAAAATTGGAAAAATATTTAAAATGAATATTTTTCATTTTTCAAAGATAGTGCGGCATGGCAGGTAGATAGCGCCCAGCAGTAATTCTGCCAGTTGTCCTCCAAATCTGGAACAATATTCAAAAATGAATATTTTCCTTTTTATAATTCAAGCATCACACGGTAGGTAGATAACGCCACATGGTTAGTCCATCTCGACGCCTCTAACGCAATACTCTTAACACCTCTGGCAACGGGCGTTGAATGGGCTAGCGCAGCGCGGTAGAAAGCTGGCGCCTACGTGGTAGGTTTACGAGAGCCTAGCAAATTAATTCATCGAGCTAACACGGATGATAGGACTAGCGCTGCGCAGTAGGTTCACGAGCACTTCGTCCATTTAATTCAGGCTACCTCCCAGCGTTAGCTTCTACCGCTCGGCGGTAGGTTCCTTAGGAGAACTCCTTGTATTTCTTGAACCTGTAAACCTGCACACTCTACCAAACACAAGATATAATCAAATAAAACCTGGGAGTTGATATTCTCAAACATAGGGAATATGAAACATCGATTCTAACACATATAACCTGACAGAAAAATAAGATAAAATTTCAAAAGCAGGAGCTTAACATAGGTCGGGCTGAGTAGCAAGCAACACGAACACGTGCGCTAAGACAAATTTCAAAACAAGAAGGAGAAAGACTCAAAACATTGAAATAAATAGTAGCAAAAAAATAAAGTATAAGCAATGGAATCAGAAATATTTGTGTACCAATTTATCATGATACAAAGCTAGAAAGATAGACAAGTAAAAGAGTCAAGAAAAAATATCTTTAATCATTAGCCTACTCTGGAGTATAGCACAAATTTGTTCATGTACAAACACAAGTTGTAATTAATCGAAGGTGTAAGTGTTTTTATGTAACATCCCTCAAACAACTAGACCCATAGGGTTTTGTTTTGTCATGACTAGGTCATGACAAAACCATCAGAAGCTCAAAGGACCACATGAACAAGGCCAAGGTGAAAATCACCTTGGTCTGCCTATATCATAACCTCATCACCAGACCTAGGGTTTGACATTTGGGCTTCAAATTAACTCCATGAACCCACCACAACACCCATAACACCTTGGCTAGTCCAAATGGTCACTAAGGACCCATTGGGGTCCACCCAAGAGGCTAAGTTGACCCAAATCAACCCTAACCCTAAATGGGTCAAACTGACCTGCACAGGGCCAATTGAATTTCCCTTAGCCAAGTGGACCCCACACATACCTTCCTAACCCTAGAGAGAGGTCAATGAGTCACCAAGGACCCATGGGGGTCAACCAAAAAGGCTAAGTTGACCCAAGTCAACTGTAGACCTAAAGTGGTCAAAGTGCCCTGATTAAGGGTCAATTGACTTCCAAAAGGCCAAGTCAACCCTACCTAGACCTTAGGGGAGGCCAATGGGTCACCAAGTACCCATTAGGGGCAACCTCAAAGACCAAATTGACTAAGGTCAACCCTAGTCAAGGTTTAGGTCAAGCTAGCCCAAATGGGCTAACTCAAGCTCAAGTAAGGGTGCAAGCGGTTCGGTTTGGGTCGGTTTGGACCCAAACCGAAACCGAACTGATGTTTATCGGTTCGGTTCGGTTTTTTGGTCGGTTTACTCTGTTCGGTTTTCGGTTTTTCAGTTATACTATTTTAAATAATTGTGTACTTAAATATCTCAAGAAAATTTTTAAAAAGGTATGATAAGTAAAAATTAAATATCATCAAGCTTTTCTTACATATGATATATTACAGCTAATAGCTCATGTTACATTAACAAAATTATGATTGAATATTTTTATTGGAAAATCGAGTAATAAATATAAAAAGATATAAATAAAATCACTTAAACAAAATGTTTAATTTTTCTTGATGCATAAAATATACATTACAAAAATTTATTTTTGTTCAAATGATATAAAAATTATTAAGTTAATATAATTTGTGTACATTATTTAGTTAATAAAAATAGTTCAAAGATCATTATTGGTAATATTTTTACATGTATTATTAGTCGGCGCGGTTCGGTTTTTCAGAGAGGAAAACTAAAACCGAACTGAGTCGTTCGGTTCGGTGTAAAATCGGTTCGGTTTGGGCGGTTCGGGGCGGTTTGGTCGGTTTTCGGTTTTTCATGCACATCCCTAAGCTCAAGCCCAATTCACTTGGGCTAACCTTGTATTGGTGGATGATGTTGGGTACATTGGTCTAATGTACCTGATTTGAAGAAGCCTCACCCAACTCAATGATATACATCATAATGTATTTGATGTATGTTGAGTTTACTTGTGCTGGTAAGAAATCACTGGACTGAAGCAAAAAGTTTCTAAGTCCATGTGTCGACACCTAGAGGGAAAGTGTCGACACTTAAGAAATCTTGTGTCGACACCCAGACAAGCAGTGTCGACACTTGGAATCATTGTGTCGACACTTGGGATGCAGAGTCGACACCAGACAGAAAGTGTCGACACTTGGAGCTGTGTCGACACTCAGTGAAGAAAAGTGCAGACAGAATGTGTCGACACAAGGAGCTGTGTCGACACCCAGTGAAGCTGTGTCTACACCAGAAAGTGTCGACACTTGGAGGTATGTCGACACTCAGCAAAAGACTGCAGAGACTAAGTTAATGTGTCGACACACAACAGAAAGAGTCAGCACTTGAAGTATGTGTCGACACCCAGCACAATGTGTCGACACACAACCAGAAGAGTCAACACATGAAGTAAGTGTCGACACCCAGCATAATGTGTCGACACTCAGCTGAAGACTCTACACTTGAAGAAAGTGTCGACACAAGGAGCTGTGTCGACACTTAGCAAAGATCAGAAAGATCAACAGAATTATTCTAAGTACAAGTGTCGATACTAAGGGAATGTGTCGACACTCAGCTGAAGTCTCAACAACAAGAAGGTGTGTCGACACAAGGAGCTGTGTCGACACTCAGCAAGTTTCAACATAGAAGACTATGTGTCGACACCAAGAAGCAGTGTCGACACCAAGAAGCAGTGTCGACACTTGACAGATACAACACAAGAAGATGTGTCGACACAAAGGAGATGTGTCGACACTTAGAAGAATTCAGCAAAAGCTAGAAGAACAAGTACTTGTGTCGACACTCAATTTCAGTGTCGACACATGCAGAAGAATCTGTATCGAGACATACAAGGAATTGTGTCGACACCTTGTAGACTTGTGTCGACACTTACACAACATGTGTCGACACTTGGACTATAAGTGTCGACACTTAAAGACAGAAAGTCTCGACACTTACAGACAGTTAGAGATTTTCAAGAAGTGACTGGATGACTTGACAGCTGCCGTTCCAGCCAGTCTACAGCAACTGTCAGAGATGTCAGAAGTCAGTTATGAACCGGACCAGCCGGTTACCATGAAGAATGCCTATAAATAGGCACCCACAGTTTACAGAAAGTGTGGTTGTTGAAGTTATTGATCAGATCATTGGTCAAGAGTTCAGTTTGTTGAAATACAAATTATTGAAGTGATACCCAGAGTATCAACACAAGAAGATCTTGCACTCCAAGTGCAGATCTAAGAAGTTGGAGAGAGAGGGCTCCATCCAAGAAATCAGCCTCTGGAACTAGGCTGAGAAGAAGGATTCAGATTCAATTCTGGATCTTAAGTGGCAGAGGTCAAGGAACAACTGCAGGAGGATACAGTCTTATTCAGTTCTACTCAAGAAGCTTTGAAGAAAGCTAAGTCAGATTGGATCCAGCTGAGTTCTTCCAAGAACTCATCAAGAATCTCTCAACTCCCCTCTTATCTTTCTGAGTTGTAGAGTTATTATTTGTAATACTTTTTAACTTGTAGGATCCTTTGGATCTGAGTGATTTGTAAGCCTATAATTATAAAGGCTGAGGGTAGGGCTTGTGAGCCTGAGTGTAGGAGATTGAGATCTCTGAGTGTAGGCCTTGTTGGCTGAGTGTAGGCCTTGGATTGGCTGAGTGTAGGCCTTGTGGCTGAGTGTAGGCTTTGGGATAAAGCTGAGCTGTAAGGCTTTGGGCCTGAGGTGTAGGAACCAATTTGGGTTCTGAGACAGTGGAGAAGTTTGGCCGAATCTAGTACACTGCTAGATAGGCGAAGGGGGGAAAGTGGATGTACCCATATCTTGGGGAACCACTATAAAACACTGTGTGATGTGCTGTGATTGTGCTGTGGATTAGCTGTGTATGTTTTGTTATTGTTGTTTGCTGTACAAAAGTAGTTAGAAATCTGTGATATAACTGTTTGGCTGCCAACAAAGTTAGAAAAGGATTAGGTCACCTATTCACCCCCCCCCCCCCCCCCCCCGTCTAGGTGTTTAGGTACCATATCTTTCAAGTGGTATCAAAGTGAGGTTACTCAAAAAGGACTAACAGTCTGAGGAGATCCTGTTTGGCAGATTCAGTGTAAGGGAAAACACATATTCAAGAAATTCAAGAAAATCAAGAAACATGGGTTCCTATGAGAATCACAAGGAATTGGGTTCCATGAAATTACACATATACAGGAAGGAGATCTTTGAGATCTGGAAAGAAAGGGTAAGGCTATTTATGGAGGCCTCAGACCCTAGAATCTACATCACAGTAAAGGAAGGGCCTTATGTGTCTATGAAGATTTCAGTTCTAGATGCAAATCAGAGAACCCCAAAGGATTTCTCTGAGATGACTAAGGATGAAATTGTCCTAGCCACCATGGACAAGAGGGCACAGAACATAATAGTGAGTGCCATTGATGATGCCACTTTTCAGAACTTAATTCACTGTAAGACAGCAAAAGAGATGTGTGATACTCTCATTGTCTATATGGAAGGTTTTGAAGAAGTTAGGCAAGATAGGAAGTCCTTGCTAAATCAGGAGTATGAAAGCTTTAGGCAAGGAAAGGGTGATAGCATCACTGAGTGCTATAAGAAATTTTACAGAATAGTTAATGAACTCATGTCTTATGGAAGAGAGTTCACTAACTATGAACTAAATGACAAGTTCTTAAGGTCCCTAACCAAAGATTGGGACACCAAGATCTGTGCCATAAGAGAAATGACTAAGTTGGGGGAAATTTCTCCTCCCACACTGTTTGGCAAGCTATTGTCTTATGAAATGCAGTTAACAGTGAGAAAAGAGGAGGAGAAATCAACAAGGACTGAGCACAAAGAAAGAACTGTTGCTTTCAAGACAGAAGTTCCCAGAAAGTGCAGGAATAAGTCTTCAACTCCACCTCCAGAGGTAGTTGAATCAGAGTCTGATGAGTCTGTCAGCACAAAGTCTAAGAGCAGTGAAAGTGATGAAGACTTTGCTGCTTTCACTAGACACTTTCAGAAGTTTTTGAAAAAGAAACAGTGGAGGTCAAGGCCTTCTACATCACAAGGAAAGGAAGACTCTTATCAGAAAAAGTGGTCTTCAAAGAATGACAAGAAAAGGACAAAATCAAGCAAGGCAACTGGTTCAAAGATTGTTTGCTATTGCTGCAATAGACAGGGCCATTTTATTGCAGATTGTCCAGAGAAGAGAAAGGAATCTGGTGACAGGAAAAAGACTCACTTCAAAGGGAAGAAAGAAAAGTCTTTTGTTGCTAAGAAGGAGAAGACTCTATCAGATATCTCTTCTTCAGAAACTGAGTCTGAGGCTGAAGCCTACATAGGGCTATTTGTAGAAGAAGAAGAGGAAGAATTCATGCAGATCTTGGAGTCAATTTATGAATAAGAAGACAGTCATTGCCAAGGGCTAATGGCTTTGACAGAGAGTGCCAAAATCCTGGAGCAGCCAGGACCCAGTCAGGTACAAAGTTCAAGTTTAAATTCAGTTTCTTGTTCTAGTTCAGAATCAGATTCTTCTTCATCAAGTGATGAGAATATATCTGAGTCTGAGGAAGATATTCATCAGCTTATAGATGAATATAAGGTACTGTTGCAAGCCTACAAGAAAAGCAAGACCCTAGCCAAAAGTCAAGCAAAGGAGATTGCTGATCTCAAGGTTGTTGCAACAGATTTTGAGAAGCAATTTGATCAAAAACTGAATGAGGTAGCCAGGCTGAAACACATTACAGTGATTCAGATGGGAACTATCACCTATAAGAATGATCAAATTAAGAAACTGGAGATCAATCTTCAGAAAGAGAGAGAGCTTGTTGCTAGGTTTTCAAAACCTAAATTAGTGCTACCTTTAATTGATGAATTTGTTCATCATAAAGGCAAGGCTGGACTGGGTTTTGTTAAACCTGCAGGGACTGAGCAGTCCAAGTTTAAGTCCAAGGGCAAAGCCCCAACATTCAACAAGTCTGCTATAAATAAGACAGCAAAGACTGTACCTAAACAAAGGTACAATAAGTTTGAATGCTGGTGCTGTGGCAAAGTTAGCCACTTTGCAGTGGACTGTTGGCACAATGTGAGTGCCAAAGTGAGTTCCAAACTACCTGTTGGAATGCCAGTAGGTAGGTTTGTCAAATTGCAAACTAATAATCACCAAGGACCCAAGAATACTTTGAGTTCTAAGGTTCATTAATTTGTTTTGCAGGTCAATCCAAGTGGCCATACCCCAACATGGTACTTGGATAGTGGATGTTCCAGACATATGACTGGAACAAGGGGACTACTGAAGGACTATATTCCAATCAAAAATGGTCCTAAAGTGACCTTTGGTGGTTCTGAAAAAGGAATCATCAAAGGGTTTGGTAACATTTCTTCAAACTTAGTTATCATTACTCAAGTGGCTTATGTTAAAGGGTTGAAACACAACCTAATAAGTATAAGTCAATTAAGTGATGTAGGGTATGACATCTCATTTGTTAAAAATGGTTGTCATATCAAGAGGTCAAGTGATCAAGAGATCATTTTGACTGGTTATAGGAAGAGGAATGTCTACTGCCTAGACATTATGGTTGAGAACAATGGTTCTCCAGTTTGTCTTGTAGCAGATGAGACAGTCTCTTATTATGTCAAATGGCACAAGAGGCTAGCCCATCTTAACTACAAGACTATTAGCAAACTCTTTAGCAAAGAGTTAGTGAGGAATGGTCCTCAAGTTAAGTGTGTCAAAGATGGTATTTGCTCAGCTTGTCAAAAGGGCAAGCAGACTAAATCCACCTTTAGAAGCATAGATAACAAAGATGCTGTGAGGTGTTTATACCTCTTGCATATGGATCTCTTTGGTCCAATGCCAGTTCACAGCTTAGGTAGGAAGGTCTATACCTTTGTAGTTGTTGATGACTACTCAAGGTTTTCCTGGGTGTTCTTCTTAAGACAGAAATCTGAAACACCTAGTGTCTTCCTTAGCTTTGTCAAGCAAATTCAGAATGAACTAAACTGTACAGTGGTCAAAATTAGAAGTGACCATGGTACTGAATTTCAGTCTGATAGCATGACAAAACTGTGTGAAGACCTTGGGATATTTCAAGAATTCTCTTCACCTAGAACACCTCAGCAAAATGGCATTGCTGAGAGGAAGAATAGGACCTTGATAGAGGCGAGTAGAACCCTACTAAGTGATACATCACTGCCAGAGTATTTCTGGGCTGAAGCAGTTAACACTGCATGTCATGTTATAAATAGGGCTACCATCACTAAAAGGCTAAACAAGACCCCCTATGAAGTTGTGAAAGGCAGGAAACCAAACCTATCCTACTTCAGGATCTTTGGTTGCAAATGCTTCATACTTAACAATGGGAAGTCTTACTTGACAAAGTTTGCTGCCAAGTCCCAAGAGGGAATTTTTGTTGGGTACAGCAACAATAGTAAGGCTTATAGAGTATACAACTTGACTACACAAGTTGTAGAGGAGACTGTACATGTAGTTTTTGATGAGACTAAACTTATTAATAATGAGTTGTCTAGTAGTGTATGCAGCCCCACAGGTTTAACAAAGAAAATGGACAAGCTTACTATAGAAGAAGTACCTGCTGCAAGACAGCAAGTTGAGGAGAGTAGCTGTTGTCCAGGGGGAGAACTACATGTGCCAATTGCTGAAGAAATACAAGGTATACAGCTTGATGGAGATGCTGAAGAGGTTCAACCTAAAGTTAGGATGCCTCCAGCCAATAGGCATCTTAGAGATCATCCAGTAGAGCAGATTATTGGAGATCCAATACAAGGAGTTCAAACCAGGAGCAGATACATGAATGCAGCAATCTACTCCATCTTTTTGTCTCAAATTGAACCTAAGAAATTTGAAGAAGCAATACAAGATCCACAATGGACTGAAGCAATGCAAGAAGAGCTTAATCATTTCAAGAGGTGCAAGGTTTGGGAACTGGTTCCAAAACCTAAAGACCACAATGTAATAGGAACTAAGTGGATCTACAGAAATAAGATGGATGAACAAGGGGTCATCATTAAGAATAAAGCAAGACTGGTTGCAAAAGGATATAGGAAAGAAGAAGGTATTGATTTTGATCAAACCTTTGCTCCAGTAGCCAGACTGGAAGCCATAAGGATGTTCTTGGCCTATGTAACCTATCAAGGATTCAAGGTTTACCAGATGGATGTCAAGTCAGCATTCTTAAATGGTAATCTTAAGGAAGAAGTCTATGTGGAACAGCCTTCAGGTTTTGTTGATCCAACTCTACCTCATCATGTCTATAGACTTAGGAAAGCTTTATATGGGTTAAAACAAGCTCCTAGAGCTTGGTATGAAACCCTATCTAGTTTCCTCATTGAGAACAAGTTTTCAAGGGGGAAAATAGATAAGACTCTATTCCTTAGGTAATCTAGAGGCAAAATCATACTTGTCCAAATATATGTAGATGACATTATATTTGGGTCTACTGAAAGTAGCCTTTGCAAAAAGTTTGCAAAGCTTATGCAAAGTCAGTTTGAGATGAGTAGTATGGGAGAGCTGAAGTTTTTCTTGGGTCTCCAAGTTAAATAGACTGAAAGTGGTTTATCCATATATCAGTCCAAGTTCACCCTAGAACTCATAAGGAAATATGGTATGGATTCATCCAGCACCATGAAGACTCCTATGGGGTCAAGTATGTCTCTTAGCAAGGATGATGTAGGAAAACCTGTAGATGAAACCTTGTATAGAGGGATAGTTGGCTCCCTACTATACTTGACTGCTAGTAGACCAGACATCATGTATGCTACATGTGTTTGTGCAAGGTATCAAGCCTGCCCTAAAGAGTCTCATTTGACTGCAGTCAAAAGAATATTGAGATATCTAAAGGGCACTCCCTATCTAGGCCTCTGGTACCCTAGGAATGGAGATTTTAATCTAACAGGTTATTCAGATGCAGACTTTGCAGGATGCAAAGAAGATAGAAAAAAAACACTACTGGAACCTGTCAATTCCTAGGTGGGAGACTAATTTCATGGAGTAGCAAGAAACAAACCAGTGTGGCTATCTCCACAGCAGAGTCAGAGTATGTGGCTGCAGGAAGTTGCTGTGCTCAACTTCTGTGGATTCAACATCAGCTAGAGGACTATGGATTTCAGGTAAGTAGAACTCCACTTTTCTGTGATTCTACAAGTGCTATTTCAATAGCTAATAACCCTGTATCTCATAGTAGAACAAAATATATTGAAATTAAATATCACTTTCTTAGGGAGCATGTAGAAAGAAATGATATTGTACTTGTATATGTTAAAATAGATGAACAACTAGCTGATATGTATACTAAGCCCCTAGAAGAAGCTAAGTTCAATAGATTCAAAATTGAACTAGGAATGATAAACTTAGACTAAGTTTACAGAATTGAAAATTGGCTAAGTAAAAAGGTGTCGACACATAGACAAGTCTATGTCGACACAGAATAGTGGTGTCGACAAGTCTATGTCGCTATGAGCTAGTGCGCGGCGCATTCGACGACGCAGATCAAGAAATCCAGTCGGTAGTAACCCTAGTCGCCAATTCTGGATTAGAATACTTGGTTTCAAAACCAATAAAGATTTGGAAGAAGAAAGTTCTTGAATTCCTTAATGGAGCTGCTGTAGATGAATCTGGATACAGAATCAAATCCAGAGTTCATGGATCTACGGTCAAGATTTCACCAAAAAGTCTGAGGAAGGTACTCCAGCTACCTAAAACTCAAGATGAAGAAGAAGTAACTGCATCTAAGACCAGGGAAGCTCTTACCTGGTGTGGACTTGATCCAAAGATGAAGATAGGATCTGTCTTTAACAGGAAAGACATGAACAGTCAAGGAAAATTCATGTCTGAGATTGTGGGCAAGGTTATTCTCAGTAAGCCTGGAGGGCATGACAGGGTGTCTGCCTCTATGTTTGGAATCATGACAAGGATAATCTTCACTCTGAAAACAGACTGGTCTATGATAGTGTTTGACAAGATCAAGGAGAGTCTGAAGAAGCCCAACCTGGGCAGAATACTTAGTCTCTACCTAGCTGGTACCATACCAGAGGTAATGAGTACAGCTGCAGGAAGCAAGATCAACCACATGAGGAAGATGGATCAAAGGATCTTTTCCAGATGGGATAGAGTGTTGTCAAAGGACATGCTAACCCCTGAGAAGACAATTATTGAGAAGGAGATTCCTCCTAAGAAAAAGAGAAAAACTGCTCCAGTGACACAGGAGTCCTCCAGCAGTTCAGGGAGTGAAGAACAAGATGTTTTCACTCCAGATGATCAAGAGGAAGTGGCTGCAGAGAAGACCCCTGCTGCTCAAGATATAGCTGAGATTCAGGGGGAGCTACCACAGGCTAGCCCCATCCACAAGGATTAAAGCCAGGGGGAGCCTCCAGCTGTAGAAGAACCATCTACTCTGGACAGTGAGCAGGCCACCATCATCATCCAAGAGGTACTCACTGACCTAAAAACTTTAGAATATCTTATAGAAGATGCTGATTTGTCTGATGATCTTCAGCAAACTCAGCTAAAAACTCAAGGACCAGATGCTATTAGAGAAGACACATCTACTGTACAAGAAGTAATTCCTGATCCTGTGGTTGAAGAACCAAGAACATCTCCAGCTTCTTCACCACCAGAATACACCATGGAGGATTTATTCCTAAATCTAGATCAAGAAGATTTTGATATGGACAAGGATGCTGCTGCTGAAGATAAGAGTGTTGCTGCTAAGGGGGAGCAAATGACAGTTCTGGAAGAGCCTTTAAGGCCAGAAACTGTGAAGGCAACTGATGTGCAAGCTGACAAACCTCCAAGCCCTAAGGAAAGGGTTGAAATAGCCAGCACTTCAGAATCTGAAGAAGATGAGGCTGCAAAGGCTAAGAAGAAGAAACTCTATGTCTTCAAGAGGAGAAGTCAGAATTATAAGAAAGCTTTGCAATCCATTGCCCCACAGCCTATAGTTCAGCAAGCTCCAACTGCTGATTATAGTGCTTTAATGGTTGCCCTACAGATAAAATTGGATAAGCAAAGGCAGGCCATAGAGAAGTATGTAGATGAAGGACAGAAGTCATTACAGTTTGATCTTGCTCAAGATATAAAGTCAATAAGGTTTGAGATGAACCTTAATAAGAAGGAGATGAATGAATGCTTCCACAAAGGTGGGAATGCAGTGGTGTATCTGGCAACACACCAAGAGAAGATCAAAGCACAGGTAGATGATATAGCATTAAAACAAGGATATGTACTGGAAAATCAGATAAGAATGAATGACAATCTAACTGATTCTCATAATGCTATCATCACTGAGTTAAAGAACAAGGCTGAAGACCCTTCTACATCTACTGCTGCTACTAAAACAGAATTTGACAAAGCCTTTCAACAGGAAATTTCTGCTGTCAAGACTGCCATCCAAGCCTCTCAGAAAGCTATATCTGATCAACTGCAAAAGCTTAAACCATTCTTTAAAGAGGGAATCAGATACTTGGACAGTCAGATAAGATTTCAAAAGGATGATGTCAGAGACCATATGGCCAGAGAAGTCATAAAGGGGGAGAGAGTATTAGTCAAAGCTAGCTCTGACCATGCCAAATGGATATCTAACTCTATCAAAGCTACACTGGGCTATCCTCCACTCTGTGATGATGATAATGTTGCTGAATCAGGGATTCAAAATGCATATCTTGGAGGTGAGCAAGCAGAAGTAGCTCAAGTGATATATCCACCTCCAGACTTTGATATGATTCAAGCAGATGTGAGCATAATGTATAGCCCAACTGAGGGCAAGGATCATGTTCATATTGAGATGGTTGTTCAACCTATTTCTGAAGCTCTGCAAGAGGCTATGAACAAAGAAGAAGAGACAAGGCTGTCTAAAAAGAGGTTTAGGGAACAAGCAAAACAAAAGCCAGATTTTGAACAATGGAGCCCTACCTCTAGGAATATCATTTTAACTGCCTGGAAAGCTACCAAGGATCATACTCATGACAGGAATAAATGGTTTTCTGAAGCAGAATGGAGAAAACATGAGATCAGGCAGGAAGCAATAGTACAATTCAGAAGGAAGGCTAAGATGGGAAAGCTACCTCCTACTGCTGTGGAGCCTAGCAAGTACTTCCCTAAGCCATATCATTACTTTGAGAGGCAGAAGATCAAGGCAAAAGAACTCAAGAAGAAAGATCTTAAAGGCAAGAAGCCTGCTGTTGCTGACACTGCTGAAGCCACTGTCAAAGCTCAAATCCAATCTGGCAAAGGCATAGTTATCAAAGAACCAGACCAGAAATAGATTAGGAATTAACTTGAAGATTGTTGTAATCTTTTGAATGTAAAACATTTTTTTGTAAACCATTGAAGATGTATAAGAAAAATGTTAGAACAATATCTGATAAATATATTTCATGATTGTTCAGAGAATGTGTCTATTTCTTGTTTATTCTGCAATGTTGAATGTGTATACATGTGTGAATCATTACATGTTTATGTTCACCCTGCTGTTTATAATCTGTTTTACATTATTCTGTAATTTTTAATTATGAATGGTGTATATCATTGACTAAGGGTTATGACTTCTCCAAATAGGGGGAGATTGTTGGGTACATTGGTCTAATGTACCTGATTTGAAGAAGCCTCACCCAACTCAATGATATACATCATAATGTATTTGATGTATGTTGAGTTTACTTGTGCAGGTTAAGAAATCACTGGACTGAAGCAAAACGTTTCTAAGTCCATGTGTCGACACCCAGAGGGAAAGTGTCGACACTTAAGAAAGCTTGTGTCGACACCCAGACAAGCAGTGTCGACACTTGGAATCATTGTGTCGACACTTGGGATGCAGAGTCGACACCAGACAGAAAGTGTCGACACTTGGAGCTGTGTCGACACTCAGTGAAGAAAAGTACAGACAAAATGTGTCGACACAAGGAGCTGTGTCGACACCCAATGAAGCTGTGTCTACACCAGAAAGTGTCGACACTTGGAGCTGTGTCGACACTCAGCAAAAGACTGCAGAGACTAAGTTAAAGTGTCGACACTCAGAACAATGTGTCGACACACAACAGAAAGAGTCAGCACTTGAAGTATGTGCCGACACCCAGCACAATGTGTCGACACACAACCAGAAGAGTCAACACATGAAGTAAGTGTCGACACCCAGCACAATGTGTCGACACTCAGCTGAAGACTCTACACTTGAAGAAAGTGTCGACACAAGGAGTTGTGTCGACACTTAGCAAAGATCAGAAAGATCAACAGAATTATTCTAAGTACAAGTGTCGACACTAAGGGAATGTGTCGACACTCAGCTGAAGTCTCAACAACAAGAAGGTGTATTGACACAAGGAGCTGTGTCGACACTCAGCAAGTTTCAACATAGAAGACTATGTGTCGACACCAAGAAGCAGTGTCGACACTTGACAGATACAACACAAGAAGATGAGTCGATACAAAGGAGATGTGTCGACACTTAGAAGAATTCAGCAAAAGCTAGAAGAACAAGTACTTGTGTCGACACTCAATTTCAATGTCGACACATGCAGAAGAATCTGTGTCGCGACATACAAGGAATTGTGTCGACACCTTGTAGACTTGTGTCGACACTTACACAACATGTGTCGACACTTGGACTATAAGTGTCGACACTTAAAGACAGAAAGTCTCGACATTTACAGACAGTTAGAGATTTTCAAGAAGTGACTGGATGACTTGACAGCTGCCGTTCCAGCCGGTCTACAGCAACTGTCAGAGATGTCAGAAGTCAGTTATGAACCGGACCAGCCGGTTACCATGAAGAATGCCTATAAATAGGCACCCACAGTTTACAGAAAGTGTGGTTGTTGAAGTTATTGATCAGATCATTGGTCAAGAGTTCAGTTTGTTGAAATACAAATTATTGAAGTGATACCCAGAGTATCAACACAAGAAGATCTTGCACTCCAAGTGCAGATCTAAGAAGTTGGAGAGAGAGGGCTCCATCCAAGAAATCAGCCTCTGGAACTAGCCTGAGAAGAAGGATTCAGATTCAATTCTGGATCTTAAGTGGCAGAGGTCAAGGAACAACTGCAGGAGGATACAGTCTTATTCAGTTCTACTCAAGAAGCTTTGAAGAAAGCTAAGTCAGATTGGATCCAGCTGAGTTCTTCCAAGAACTCATTAAGAATCTCTCAACTCCCCTCTTATCTTTCTGAGTTGTAGAGTTATTATTTGTAATACTTTTTAACTTGTAGGATCCTTTGGATCCGAGTGATTTGTAAGCCTATAATTATAAAGGCTGAGGGTAGGGCTTGTGAGCCTGAGTGTAGGAGATTGAGATCTCTGAGTGTAGGCCTTGTTGGCTGAGTGTAGGCCTTGGATTGGCTGAGTGTAGGCCTTATGGCTGAGTGTAGGCTTTGGGATAAAGCTGAGCTGTAATGCTTTGGGCCTGAGGTGTAGGAACCAATTTGGGTTCTGAGACAGTGGAGAAGTTTGGCCGAATCTAGTACACTGCTAGATAGGCGAAGGGGGGAAAGTGGATGTACCCATATCTTGGGGAACCACTATAAAACACTGTGTGCTGTGCTGTGATTGTGCTGTGGATTAGCTGTGTATGTTTTGTTATTACTGTTTGCTGTGCAAAAGTAGTTAGAAATCTGTGATATAACTGTTTGGCTGCCAACAAAGTTAGAAAAGGATTAGGTCACCTATTCACCCCCCCTCTAGGTGTTTAGGTACCATATCTTTCAGATGAAATGAACATGTGGGATGCCATTAGGCTAGGTAGAAGTCAAATTTCAGTCTTGGTGAGTAGGAGAGAGAAAAATCTCCAAATAAAAGAGAAAGAAAGAAAGGGGAGTAATGAGGAAAGACTTTCGGGCTCATCCTTCCCCTTCCCCAACCCCCCCCCCCCCCCATTCAATTCACTAGGATAAGGGGAGTGCAGTCCCATTTCAACCAGCTGTTCTTTGACTGGTTTGAGCCATGCTTCATCCCCCACCGACCATGGCCGAAATCATCTTAAGGGGCCATTAATGGCCATGACAGCCTACACCCACCCAAAACCCCAACTCTGCTCCTTAAAAGCTCCACTGGACTCCAGGGATTTAGTTCCACAGATTACCTGAAGGAGCCAAGGAAGTCCACTGTGCAGTTGCAGAAATCCGACCACCACCACCACCATGATAATCCGGCGATCGGCAAGGCTTCAGCCACCCACACAGGTCCTCCCCTTCTCCTTCATCCATGGGTAGATCATATGATTCATTTAGAAAGGGATTCGGGCTCAGTTGATCCCGATCCAAGTTGAAAAATTCCTGGTTTTTCCATGTTTTTCACCTTGTCGGGATCGCAGGAAAAAGGCGCTCCGGCAGCTGTGCCGCTGCCTGGCGACAACCACCACCTCAACAAAGGTGGTGGTGGCGGTGGCCGGCCGAGGAGGTGGCTGAATGGCCGGCAATAGCAGTTGGAAATGGCTCTAGGCGGGTTGAATCGGGACCGTTGGTTGGAGGTTGAAGATAACCGGGCACCGTCCGATCTGCGCCAAGATTCGCGCTGGCTCTGATATTAAACTATAGGCTATGAAATGTTTATTTCATTTTTGTCACACTTTATTGATTTAATGTTTTTAATTATTAAAAATACCTAGAAGCTAATTCAGAGGAAATGGTCAACACATAATTTGTAACCTTATGGGTCTACTTTAATTGAAACTTAGTTTGAACCAATTTGGGTGCCTGGTTTGACCCGGGCACTCATTTTGGTGGTGTCTATACCTAGGGCTAGGCAGAAATTAAAATGGGTGCTCACACTTCATATCTGGTCCAAATGACTTGAACTTTGGGCAGGGAGGCAATCTAGGCCATATCTAGTCCTGCCCAAAAATGAGAATTTTTGGGGTCAATATTTCTATAGTTTTGGAAATTATTTAATTTCTCTATGGTAAATTAATTTAGGGGCCAAATGACCTCCCAACACACCCAAATTTTGGTGAGTGGTGCTTGGGGTCATCATAAGGTTCTGGTTAAAATTTTATCTCATTTGGAGATGGTTTGAACAGAAATCATGCAAACCCTAGCCTTGCCATAATAAGGGTATTTTGGTCAAAAAGTGCACTTTAGGTTTTAAGTGGCCAAATCACCTCAACGGAGGTTGAAATTGGGACCACTAGCTTGGCATGGCTTTTAGCACCTCTCCATGGAAGATGGGGTAGATTGGAAAAGATTTGCCCTAAGATCTAAGACCAAACCGTAAGGGAGGGCTTTTGTGCCTTGTGAAGGGCATGAGGCCAAAATACCTTGAATAAACTTGAAATTTGGTGGGGAGGGTACTAGGGTAACTAAATTCCTCTGGTAAAAATATTAGGGGATTTGGGAAAGGTTAGGCCCCTCAAAATCCTAACCCTAGTTTAGGGCACAAATCTTATGATGCTAGAATAGGTTAGTAAAACTCATTGAACAATAATGAAATTTGGGTAGTGTTGTCATAGGGGTAGTATGAACCTCTGGTAATTTAATTGGGAATTTTGGATCAGCAATCTTAGCACTTCCTTTGTAACTCATGGAATTGCCCTAATTAATCATTTGGTTATTATGATCTTACTACAGTAAAGCCATGAAAATTAGGCAGAGGGAGTTTTATACCTTATTTCTAATGTATGAATTTTATTAGAATTTTTGAATACATATTTGTAGTACCTACTTCACATGCTCAATAACTTGGAAATTATTCAATAATTTGTTTAGAGCTCATTACTTGATAATAAATTATGCAACTTGACTTAGAGCATTTATATGTCCTTACAATTATCCTTGAATTTTCTCAGAATTTTTGAAAATAGTTTTGTTGCACTTGTCTCTTAAATTGTTAAAAATATGTTATATTCAAAAATTAGATTCAGAGGCTTAACCTTGTTGAAAAATTGGGATACTTGGGATTCTATGTTAAATAATAATCTTAAATTTATCATAAATTTGGTAGAGCATTCACTTATCTCAAATGGGCACTTCATGTTCAAACTTGGGTTTTTGATTTACTAGATTAATTAAATAAATTATCAGATAATTAGGAAAGTTGTGAATTCCTGTATTTAGGCCACAAATGTCATAATAGCCCCCCAGTAATTATTATAGGAGTACTGGGTGATTATTTGGTGTACCTCCCACTTTACATGTCATATAGCTTAACTTGGTCTACATCTAGTAAAATTGCAGAATTTAGGTTGGAATATGAATTTGGGCACATGAGTTTGGGATAACTATTTATTGGTTTGGATAAATAAAAATGAGCTCATCATTGAAAGTCAGGATGAGTAGAGTGTTGGTTTGGCTAGTGTTAGGAGGTGCTCGGTATCGACGAAAGATCGTCTTTCCCGTGGGAAGGAAGTGTCAAATACTTTAGGGTTAGATCCGGTAAAACAAGTAAGTGTTTGGGAATTTTGATAGCAACCAATAATAGTAAGTACCTTGCGAAAGGGAGCTTTGAGCGTAATCTCATTGTAGTTCCTAGTGCCTTCGAGAGCCCTTCATGGGGGATACCTTGGGCAGTCCTGGGCTAAACCTAAACTGTAGGAAAAATTGGAATGCAAGAGTAACTAGTAAAACTAGGGCTTCACCTTCACTCTGTAACACCCCAGAATTTGAGAGAGGGTCGATTTGCGTTTCTGGCCAATTTTTTGGTTTCTGGCAGGGGGCACACGGCCTGCGACACGGGCGTGTCGCAGGGCGTGTCGAGCCCGTGTCGACAATCGGCCCGGGGTGTCGACACTTTCGCTCGACAATGTCTCAATACTAGGGCACACGGCCTACGACACGGGCGTGTTGCAGGGCGTGTCGAGGTCGTGTCGACACTCGGCCTGGGGTGTCGACACTTTCGCTTGACAGTGTGTCGAGACAAGGCACACGGCCTAGGACACGGGCGTGTCCAAGGCTGTGTGGGTCTGTCGACGAGCTTCAGTCGACGATGTTCACTCGACGAGTGTCGAGTGTCGAGTGTCGAGACTGGGGCACACGGCCTGTGACACGGGCGTGTCACAGGGCGTGTCTCGCTTGGTCGACGATCTTCGCTCGACATTTTTCCACGGTGTCGACACAAAGGTTGTCGACGAGTGTCGAGACTTGGCACACGGCTTGGGACACGGGCGTGTCCCAGGCCGTGTCCCTTCTCGGGATGTTTTGGGGCCGTGTCGTTGGAGGCACACGGCCGACCACACGATCGTGTCAATGGGGACACGGGCATGTCGGATCGAACACGGGCATGTCGGATGCCCGTGTGCTGTTCCAGGTGGGTCGATTTGAGACGGCGAATGAGGCACACGGCCTTGGACACAGGCGTGTGCCAGGCCGTGTTCGGCCCAGGTCTTTTATTTTTCTGTCGGATCGTGGCCTTTTCTTTTCTTGGTTTTAGGATCTGATGGTTCAGATCATTTCTTTAGGAGTTAAGTCCGAGAATAAGGTTGAAAACCCTCATTCTTCTCCAAGCATTCTCTTACTAAAGATCTAGAGAGAAGTGAGAACAAGGAAGAAGGAGAAGGAGAGTTTGGGCAGTAGGAGAGGTTTCGGTGCTCCAAATCACGAGCCGAGTCCAGATCCGTGGAGGTTAGATCGTTGCGAAGGTTTTCATCCGGCTATTTCACCATGGCAAGGAAGAGGAGTCGAAAGGTAACGACACTTCTCCTCTCGGTCTTAGGATGCATGTCTTTATCATCTTTTCTTTCTATCTTTTGGGCACCAAACTCTCAAATGAAAGGGTTTTTGGTTTGCCAAGGTTCAAGAGGAACCTCCGGGTTGATTGAGTCCATCCCCGACATATTTTGCATTAGAGATCCGCTCCGTTAGTGGATTAGGTATGGTGGGTGAAGCCGTTGTCGCGACCATTAGTCCGACTCGGTGATGTTGCATACGAACGTTAAGGATTCGTAGAGATTTCGTTGCGGCAAGACGCCGTTTGTGATGTGGTGATGTTTTTCCCCTTTTTCTCGAGTGAGTACGTGTAGTCAGAACCGGACAAGGTTAGCTCCTCGTGGTGGTAGATGTTTTCCTTGGTGGACAAGGTCAGCTCCGCATGATTTGGAGATGGTTTCCTTGGTGCGCGGGAACACTGCAGTACAAATGAGGGACTAGGGTGGAAGTGTCTTGGTTTGTGATGTGCCAAGGCGTGGCTATGTCTCCGTGGTCGGCTGGCTATCCCGTGACGTTCACGTCATGTGTGGAGAGTGTCCCGGCGAGACTAGTCCCCTTTTGTGAGACTGACGAGAATGCCAAGCATGGGGGCAATCCCGGGCAATGAGGCCATGAGCGGGTGGGGTCCGGCAAGGCTTCTTAGAATCGGTCAGTTTTGTGTTTGTTGGAATCCTGACATGAGACGTCAGAGCTTGTAGGCAAGCCCGGGTCTACGACCTTGAGCGGGTGGGGCCTTTGGAAGAGTTCCATGTGGCGGCTTGTGCGCCGTTTGGGGGGAAGGTGTTACCCCCTTTGTTTGCGGCTTTATGCCAATGGGGAATCGATGAGTACCCATATGATGTGATGATGTGCTAGATGCATACGAGATATGGTGCCTTGGGTGAAACCCGGGTTGTTGCATACATGTTGCATAAGTAGGCCCTTTTATTTATATGCTCAACCCGTAGAGAACATGTATGATGTGTGTGACATCCAAGCTTGTTTCTATAGTTTCTTTTCTTGCTTATGATTATTGCATACGAAGTGCTAACTTGCAGGTTGGAGGGGTACCCCGGGGTCCGTTAGGGGCGTCCGGGAGGAGATGTGTTTGTTACACAGTTTGAGGTCAGCCTTTGCTGACCCACGTTACTAATAAATTTTATAGGGCGAGGATTGCATGCAGGAGCTAGCTCGCCGGCCAGAAAGGCCTAAGCCTCATGAAGTGCTTTTCTCTTTTGTAGCTCTACTTATATGATGTTGTATGTTTGAGACTCATGTTGTCCGGCTTGCATGCCGAGGTAGACTAGGTGTGCTATGCACTTTCTTGACTATTGTATTATTTAAGTTTGGACACTTGATGTAAGACCATAAGGCCATTATTATTGCTCTTTTAGTGGTGGATAACTTCTAGTCCTGTTTTGTTTCCGCTGTGTAGTGCAAAGTGTTTTGAGTGTGGGTAGCTATATCAACTTATAATACTAAAGCTGTGGCGTCCGTATGTTGTGGGGCCCCGGCCGGACCCATATTATATGGTCATTACAGGGGAGGTGTTATAATTTGGTATCAAAGCAAGGTTCAGATTGAAGGTCAATGCGTAGAGAAGTTATCCATATAAGAGTAACGCGGGACCATGAGTGTCCTTATGTTTAAGTCTTGAGAATTGAGACTGATCCCTTGTTTCTTATTTTCTTGAAGAGTGCAAGCAACGAGGCGGGTACGTCGAGAGCTAGAGAAGAGCTTTCGGCAAGCAGTGCTACTGCTCCAGGTCTTTTGGGCACGGGTGTTAACCCGGCCGATTTCTGCCGCATGCTTGTAGAAGCGATGGTGGCAGCACAAGCTGCAGCGGCAGCTCAAGTAGCAACCCCTACTACACCGGATAAGGCGACGGCCGTGCCAGGAGGAGAAGCCAGGCGAGTGGAGCCTTTGGTGGAGAGGGTAGTTGTCAGACATGGAGACCGGCACATGAAGTATTTCCTGAGTTTCCATCCCCCGTCATTCAAGGGAGTTGGTACGCCAATGGATGCGGAGGACTGGTGGGTTCGCATTCAATAGCTTTTAATGGCGGCAAAGATGCCAGAGGAAAATAAAGCTGAGTATGCGGCGTTCATGTTGGAAGGAGACGCCAAGTTATGGTGGGTGAACCATAGCGGCCGCCAGTTCCCGGGACGCACCCCTTCAGTGGAAGAGTTTGGGGATGTGTTTCTAAAGAGGTATATTCCAGTTTCTACATGATTGGACCTTCAGAGACAATTTCTGCATTTAATGCAGCGAGACAAGACAGTGGATGAGTATGTGCAGGAGTTCACCCGTTTAGGTCGTTACGTGGGAACGACGATGACAGATGATGTAGAGAGGGATAACCTCTTCTACCAGGGGCTGAGGGAAATCTGAGGCAACCCCTCATCTCCATGAAGAGGGCGGGATTCAATGAACTAGTTGAGGCTGCCAGGATGTTGGAAAGTGATCTGGAGTGAACCCAGCATCGTAAGGGTTTTACTCCCAAGCAAGGGGAAGGGAAGCCTTCCCAATCCCATGGAAAGTCTGAAGGGAGTAGGTGGAGGAATAAGCCTCACACATCCATGTCCGGTGAGAAGAGCAAGTGGACGCCTGGTGGTTCACACTCTAGGGGACCGCCGACGTGCTACAACTGCGGTAAGGTGGGGCATATAGCTCGTGTTTGTCCCCAAGGAGGAGCGGGGCAAGAGATAAAGCAGGAGCAGACTGTGCGCTTCGGCCCCAGTGCTGCAGAGAAAGAGAAGATGGCGGAGTCGAGCGCTTCTTGGTTCCAACCGGTGCAACCAAGGGCTTACAACCTTGGACAGCAAGAAGTGATCCGCCAAACCAATGTGGTGACAGGTATGAAGAAACTTTAACTTGAAATTTTGTACTTCATACTTTTAGACCCCTTTTGTGTGATGTCTATGTTGTAGGCTTCGTATTAGTTTCCGGATACCCCGCTAGGGTATTGTTTGATACGGGAGCATCACTCCTTTCTCGCGGAGAGCTTCATTCGGCGAATAGGAGTTGGGTCTTTCTCGTCGGGAGCAGAGCAGAAAGTGCGCATGCCCAATGGGTCATCCATGACCACCGGGGTCAAAGGGCGCATCTGTTGGGAGCTAGACGGAGTTGACTTCGTTTTGGTAGCAGTGATTTTACCGTTGGTTGAGTTCGATGTCATTTTGGGCATGGACTGGCTTGCAGAGCAGCGCGCCAGTATTGATTGCCTATCTAAGGTAGTGACTCTAAAGAGCAGAGGGCAGACGGAGGTCAAATTTGAGGGCCTATGTGGAGTGGCCTGTTCCCTGATTTCGTCCATGCAGTTGATATGGGCGGTTAACCAGGGTGGTGTAGCGCTTGTAGCGTTATTGGAGGTTCGTCTCTCCCAACTGACTTTTGAGGATGTGCCCGTTGTGGCAGAGTTCAAGGATGTGTTTTCGGATGAACTTCCTGGAGCGCCTCCTCGGAGGGAGATCGATTTCTCGATCGAGTTAGTGTCGGAGGCTAGGCCGGTGTCACGTCCTCCATTTAGGATTGCACCAAATGAGTTGGTAGAACTCAAAGTGCAGTTGCAGGAACTGTTGGAGCAGGGTATATCAGACCCAGTTCTTCGCCGTGGAGTGCGCCGGTGTTGTTTGTAAAGAAGAAAGACTGTAGCATGTGACTGTGCATAGACTACCGAGAGCTGAATAAACTGACCGTCAAGAATAAGTATCTGATTCCTCGGATAGATGACTTGTTCGACCAGTTGGTAGTGTCAGTGGTGTATTCAAAATTGGACTTGAAGTCAGGCTATTATCAGCTGCGAATTCGGGATGAGGACATACCCAAGACTGCCTTTGGTATAAGGTATGGACACTTTGAGTTTATGGTGATGTCGTTCGGGCTGACGAACGCCCCATCTGTGTTCATGGATCTTATGAATCAGGTATTTCAGGAATACTTGGATTCTTTTGTGGTTGTTTTCATTGATGACATCTTGGTGTATTCCAAATCGGAAGTGGAGCATGAGACCCACTTGAGAGTGGGTTTGCAAGTGTTGAGGGAGAATCAGTTGTATGCAAAATTCTCCATATGCGAGTTCTGGTTAGAGAAGGGGGCATTTTTGGGCCACCTGATTAGTGGGGATGGGGTGGCAGTGGATCCAACAAAAGTTAAAGCCATTAGAGATTGGCCGGTTTTGAGGACCGTGGCGGAGGTCCGAAGTTTTCTTGGACTAGCCGGGTATTACATGAGGTTCGTGGAGAATTTTTTGCGGATAGCTCTACCCCTCACCTCACTCACTCGTAAAGATCATAAGTTTGTGTGGACTCAAGAGTGTAGTCAAGCATTTGAGGCACTGAAGGAGAGACTGATGATGGCTCCAATCCTAAGTCTACCGCAAGGGACCGAGGGATTTCAGATCTTCAGTGACGCATCAGGATGCAGTTTGGGTTGCGTTTTGGTGCAATATGGCAAGGTGATAGCTTTTGGGTCTAGACAGCTGAAGCCACATGAGAGGAATTACCCCGTCCATGACTTGGAGTTGGCGGCGGTAATCTTTGCGTTGAAAATATGGCGGCATTATGTATATGGTGCAAAGGTGGAGATCTTCACGGATCACAAAAGCCTGAAGTATCTCTTGGATCAAAAGGACTTGAACATGCGGCAACACAGGTGGGTTGAGTTTCTTGGAGACTACGAAGTGGCAATTCAGTATACGCCAGGTAAAGCCAATGTGGTGGCGGATGCTTTGAGTAGAAAGTACTTAGGGCAAGGGAATTGGATCGAAGCTCATGATGAGCGGTTGGTACGGGAATGGGAGTCCCTTGGTTTGGAATGTGTTGCGAGAGGCGAGTCCAGCGTGGATCGGTTGAACTGGATCGAAGTGCAGAATGACTTGACCGATCGCATTCGGGAAGCGACTCGGTTGGATGTGGAGTTTCAACCATTTTTGTTGGAGGCTCAAACGGGCGAGAGCAGCGCCTGGGAGATGATTGATGGGATTCTGAGGAAGGACAGAAGGTTTTGTATACCGCAGTTCGGCAAACTCTGAGAGGAGTTGATGTTTGAGGCTCACTTCACAAAGTACTCCATTCACCCGGGCAGTACAAAGATGTACTTGGATATGAAGAAATCCTTTTGGTGGCCAGGGCTGAAACGGGACGTAGCTTTGTATGTGAATCGTTGCCAAACTTGTGCCTTGGTGAAGGCCGAGTGTCAGAAGCCAGGCGGGTTCCTGAAGCCCCTTCCAATCCCTGAATGGAAATTTGATGACATCTCCATGGATTTTGTGCATGGTCTGCCTAGATCGCAGCAGGTTAATGATGCTATTTGGGTGATTGTGGATCGCCTAACCAAGGTGGCTCACTTCATCCCAAATCGGAAAGAGGACAGCGTGGAGAAGCTGGTGGAGTTGTATGTTCGCAACATTGTGCGACTGCACGGAATTCCTAAGAGCATAGTCAGTGATCGAGATGGACGGTTTACATCCAAGGACTGGAGACTGGTACAAAAGAGCTTGGGCATGAAGCTAAAGTTCAGTACGACGTTTCATCCTCAAACTAACGGGCAAACTAAGAGAACGAACCGTACTATGGAGGATATGTTGAGAATGTGCGTTCTTGACTTCGGCAAAAAGTGGGAGGATCATCTCTTCATGGTGGAGTTCGCGTACAACAACAGTTTTCAAGCAAGTATAAAAATGGCGCCATACGAAGCTTTGTATGGGAGACGGTGTCGAACACCGATGTCTTGGGCAGAGGCGGGAGACACCAAAATTTTGGGAAAAGAGGTGCTAGTAGACGCTTGTGAGTTAATACGGACCATTCAAGAGCGTATGAAGGTGGTGCAAGACCGACAAGCAAAATACTTTAATGCTCGTCACCGGAAGTTGGAGTTTGCGGTAGGTGATTGGGTCTATTTGAAGATCAAACCGTTCAAAGGCGTCTCACAGATTCGCCGACTCAAGAAGTTGAGTCCAAGGTTTTTGGGGCCTTTTGAAGTTATTGAACGGGTGGGAGAAGCAGCCTATCGGTTGGCGTTGTCCGCGGAACTGTGTGGATTGCATGACGTCTTCCACGTCTCCGTTTTGAGGAAATCCTTGGTGGAGGCTAGTGTGGTGATTGAGCCGGCATCGGTGCCCATTGAGGAAGACTTGAGGACGCGAGTCCTTCCAATTGCTATAGAGGATTCGGAGACTCGGCATTGCGGAATAAAGAAGTTAAACTCGTGAAAGTCCGATGGGACAACTGCGGTCGAGAGTTCTCTGGAGAGCGAGAACAGACCATACTAGAAGAGTATCCAGAACTCTTTATTTCAGGTACAAGTTAAGTTTTTATACCCATTTGTTTTGTAATTTCGAGACGAAATTCTGTTAAGGGGGGAGAGCTGTAACACCCCAGAATTTGAGAGAGGGTCGATTTGCGTTTCTGGCCAATTTTTTGGTTTCTGGCAGGGGACACACGGCCTGCGACACGGGCGTGTCGCGGGGCGTGTCGAGTGAAAGATATGGTACCTAAACACCTAGAGGGGGGATGAATAGGTGACTTAATCCTTTTCTAACTTTGTTGGCAGCCAAACAGTTATATCACAGATTTCTAACTACTTTTGCACAGCAAACAGCAATAACAAAACATACACAGCTAATCCACAGCACAATCACGGCACAGCACACAGTGTTTTATAGTGGTTCCCCAAGATATGGGTACATCCACTTTCCCCCCTTCGCCTATCTAGCAGTGTACTAGATTCGGCCAAACTTCTCCACTATCTCAGAACCCAAATTGGTTCCTACACCTCAGGCCCAAAGCCTTACAGCTCAGCTTTATCCCAAAGCCTACACTCAGCCACAAGGGCCTACACTCAGCCAATCAAGGCCTACACTCAGCCAACAAGGCCTACACTCAGAGATCTCAGTCTCCTACACTCAGGCTATTAAGCCCTACCCTCAGCCTTTATAATTATAAGCTTACAAATCACTCAGATCCAAAGGATCCTACAAGTTAAAAAGTATTACAAATAATAACTCTACAACTCAGAAAGATAAGAGGGGAGTTGAGAGATTCTTGATGAGTTCTTGGAAGAACTCAGCTGGATTCAATCTGACTTAGCTTTCTTCAAAGCTTCTTGAGTAGAACTGAATAAGACTGAATCCTCCTGCAGTAGTTCCTTGACCTCTGCCACTTAAGATCCATAATGAATTCCTTCTTCTCAGCCTAGTTCCAAAGGCTGATTTCTTGGATGGAGCTCTCTCTCTCCAACTTCTTAGATCTGCACTTGGAGTGCAAGATCTTCTTGTGTTGATACTCTGGGTATCACTTCAATAATTTGTATTTCAACAAACTGAACTCTTGACCAATGATCTGATCAATAACTTCAACAACCACCCTTTCTATAAACTGTGGGTGCCTATTTATAGGCATTCTTCATGGTAACCGGCTGGTCCGGTTCATAACTGACTTCTGACATCTCTGACAGTTGCTGTAGCCCGGCTGGAACGGCAGCTGTCAAGTCATCCAGTCACTTCTTGAAAATCTCTAACTGTTTGCAAGTGTCGAGACTTTCTGTCTTTAAGTGTCGACACTTATAGTCCAAGTGTTGACACATGTTTTGTAAGTGTCGACACAAGTTTACAAGGTGTCGACACAATTCCTTGTATGTCTCGACACAGATTCTTCTGCATGTGTCGACACTGAAATTGAGTGTCGACACAAGTACTTGTTCTTCTAGCTTTTGCTGAATTCTTCTAAGTGTCGACACCTCTCCTTTGTGTCGACACATCTTCTTGTGTTGAATCTGTCAAGTGTCGACACTGCTTCTTGGTGTCAACACATAGTCTTCTATGTTGAAACTTGCTGAGTGTCGACACAGCTCCTTGTGTCGACACACCTTCTTGTTGTTGAGACTTCAGCTGAGTGTCGACACATTCCCTTAGTGTCGACACTTGTACTTAGAATATTTTGTTGATAATTCTTTTCTTTGCTAAGTGTCGACACAGCTCCTTGTGTTGACACTTTCTTCAAGTGTTGAGTCTTCTGGTTGTGTGTCGACACATTGTGCTGGGGGTCGACACATACTTCAACTGCTGACTCTTTCTGTTGAGTGTCGACACATTGTTCTGAGTGTCGATACTTTAACTTAGTCTCTGCAGACTTTTGCTGAGTGTCGACACAGCTCCAAGTGTCGACACTTTCTGGTGTAGACACAGCTTCTCTGGGTGTCGACACAGCTCCTTGTGTCGACACATTCTATCTGCACTTTTCTTCACTGAGTGTCAACACAGCTCCAAGTGTCGACACTTTCTGTCTGGTGTCGACTCTGCATCCCAAGTGTCGACACAATGATTCCAAGTGTCGACACTTCTTGTCTGGGTGTCGACACAAGCTTTCTTAAGTGTCAACACTTTCCCTCTGGGTGCCGACACATGGACTTAGAAACTTTTTGCTTCAGTCCAGTGATTTCTTAACCTGTACAAGTAAACTCAACATACATCAAATACATTATGATGTATATCATTGAGTTGGGTGAGGCTTCTTCAAATCAGGTACATTAGACCAATGTACCCAACAATCTCCCCCTATTTGGAGAAGTCATAACCCTTAGTCAATGATATACATCATTCATAATTAAAAATTACAGAATGATGTAAAGTAGATTATAAACAGCAGGGTGAACATAAACATGTAATAATTCACACATGTATACATATTCAACATTGCAGAACAAACAAGAAATAGACACATTCTCTGAACAATCATGAAATATATTTATCATATATTGTTCTAACATTTTTCTTATACATCTTCAATGGTTTACAAAAATGTTTTACATTCAAAAGATTACAACAATCTTCAAGTTAATTCCTAATCTATTTCTGGTCTGGTTCTTTGATAACTATGCCTTTGCCAGATTGGACTTGAGCTTTGACAGGAGCTTCAGCAGTTTCAGCAACAGCAGGCTTCTTGCCTTTCAGATCCTTCTTCTTGAGGTCTTCTGCCTTGATCTTCTGCCTCTCAAAATAATGATAAGGCTTAGGGAAGTACTTGCTAGGCTCCACTGCAGTAGGAGGTAGCTTTCCCATCTTAGCCTTCCTTCTGAATTGTACTATTGCTTCCTGCCTGATCTCATGTTTTCTCCATTCTGCTTCAGAAAACCATTTATTCCTGTCATGAGTATTGTCCTTGGCAGCTTTCCAGGCAGTTAGAATTATATTCCTAGAGGTAGGGCTCCATTGCTCAAAATCTGGCTTTTGTTCTGCTTGTTCCCTAAACCTCTTTTTAGACAGCCTTGTCTCTTCTTCTTTGTTCATAGCCTCTTGCAGAGCTTCAGAAATAGGTTGAACAACCTTCTCAATATGAACATTGGCCTTGCCCTCAGTTGGGCTATACATGGTGCTCACATCTGCTTGAATCATATCAAAGTCTGGAGGTGGATATATCACTTGAGCTACTTCTGCTTGCTCACCTCCAAGATATGCATTTTGAATCCCTGATTCAGCAACATTATCATCATCACAGAGTGGAGGATAGCCCAGTGTAGCTCTGATGGAGTTAGATATCCATTTGGCATGGTCAGAGCTAGCTTTGACTAATACTCTCTCCCCCTTTATGACTTCTCTGGCCATATGGTCTCTGACATCATCCTTTTGAAATCTTATCTAACTGTCCAAGTATCTGATTCCCTCTTTGAAGAATGGTTTAAGCTTTTGCAGTTGTTCAGAGATAGCTTTCTGGGAGGCTTGTATGGCAGTCTTGACAGCAGAAATTTCTTCTTGAAAGGCTTTATCAAAATTAGCTTTTGCAGTAGCAGCAGATGTAGAAGGTTCATCAGCCTTGTTCTTCAATTCTGTGAGTATAGCATTATGTGACTGAGTCAGATTGTCATTCATTCTGATTTGATTTTCCAGCACATATCCTTGCTTTAATGCTATATCATCTACCTGTGCTTTGATCTTCTCTTGGTGTGTTGCCAGATACACCACTGCATTCTCACCTTTGTGGAAGCATTCATTCATCTCCTTCTTATTAAGGTTCATCTCAAACCTTATTGACTTTATATCTTGAGCAAGATCAAACTGTAATGACTTCTGTCCATCATCTACATACTTCTCTATGGCCTGCCTTTGCTCATCCAATTTTATCTGTAGGGCAACCATTAAAGCACTATAATCAGCAGTTGGAGCTTGCTGAACTATAGGCTGTGGGGCAATGGATTGCAAAGCTTTCTTATAACTCTGACTTCTCCTCTTGAAGACATAGAGTTTCTTCTTCTTAGCCTTTGCAGCCTCATCTTCTTCAGATTCTGAAGTTGTAACACCCCCTATCCGTCGCATAGCATATAGCAGTAGGTCCGGCCAGGGCCCGACGCCATATACAACAGACAGACCGGGTGGTTACGTATGGAAACCATCCAACCAATCTTAACGTCCTACACAGAGCATTCTAGCGGAAGCAGTTTATAAGTTGTAAAACAAGAACCCAGCATAAGAGCACGAATGTCCACTAACAAGATAATAGGAATGTTATTACAAAATACCCAAAAGTCGGCCTTAAGGCCTTACAAAATGTTTCACTTGTCTTTTACATGATTTACAAACCTCGGCTCGCAGGCCGGCCATACATGAATAAAACATAAAACATTTCCACTTGGGCCTTCGAGGGCCAGCTTCGCAAAAAGGGCTTTAGCCCGCTATTGACCGCTTGGTCCAGCTGCACCTGCAAGCAAACAAACCACCGCACGGTGGCAAACAAAGCAACGGTCAGCAATGCTGACCAAATTATAACGATCCCGCCCCCAACTCGGGGCGGCGATGCTCCTTCCCTGCATTTCATTAGCACAAGCGAGCAATGCATATAACCATAGCCATTTCAACACAGACGTTGGCTCGTACGGCCACACGCCCCGTGCACTCAGGGCACATTCTCGGTGAACCGGTCGATGTCACGTCAATTTAAGCCATTAACATTCCGGACTCACCACCGCCACTTAGACGGCCATTCCTAAGAGCAATTCGTCTTCATGGTATTGGTCACGTCAATTTAAGCCATCGACCACCGAAGACCCCCATTTATGCCAACGGCGAGTGCCATGTACCTTTAGGTCTCTCTAACCCGAACGACATAAAGCGGGTACGGCTCCATCTAACCCGTGCTCACATCGCAACGGCAATTTAAGCCATATGCGCGGGTCAAACTTTCACCGAGTCCCATTCTATCACAAGTCACATAACCCCGTTATGTTCAAGTTGGCTCTCAGGCCACCAAGTTGGCAAGACCTCGTGTCCGCCCAGTTTTCCGGGTGCGCCTTTGGGTTAGTCCCCAAGGCTCCCTGCTGCAATCTACCGCGTAGAAAACCCGAAAAAAAACACCAAATAGCACGGAGTCTTCTCCGGCCTTATGCAATGCAACATCACCGATCCGAACTACATGTCCGGGTAGGCTTCAACCAAAATGCCTATGTCCGTTCTCGCATACGGACGCTAAACAACGGGGACTTTACATATCTACCCGAAGGAACGCCTCCAACTCTTCGCCAACTCGCGAGAGAGGGCTTCCTATGCTAAGAAAGAGAGCTATCATGCTCAAAAGTGAGGATCGTTACCCTTGCGTTCCTCTTCGGCGCCATCGAAAAGTAATCGGATGGAATTGACCGCACTAGCGTTGCCTCCGCGGATCCGGAGTCGGCTTGCGATTCGGAGCTCCGAAGCTCCTCCAATGGCGGATCTAGCTCCTCTTCTTCTTGCCTTAGCTCTTCTTTCTCCAAGGGTTTGGAGAGAGAACAAGTGGAAAAAGTGAGGGTTTTCTAAGTCAAAACCCGGGTATATCCCTTCAGGAACAACCCCCAGCCGTTGGATCTTCAGTCAAAGAAATGAACGGCTTCGATTCGGGACTGAAATGCCCAATCTGGGCCGAACACGGCCTGGAACACGCCCGTGTCCAGGGCCGTGTGCCTCATTCGCCGTCAAAATCGAATCACCTGGAACCTCACACGGGCATCGAACACGCCCGTGTTCGATCTGACACGCCCGTGTTCCACCTGACACGGCCGTGTAGCTGGCCGTGTACCCCATGATTTTCTCCCGTTTTCAACCCGAGCACTGCACGGGTTCTGGGACACGCCCGTGTCCCTACCCGTGTCAACTTGACACGCCTGGACCCCAGGCCGTGTACACGGGACAATTCGTCGAGTGGAGATCGACGACTCGATGACACGGCCTTGGACACGCCCGTGTCCTAGGCCATGTGCCTTATCTCGACGATCGTCGAGTGAATCTCGACGATTTCACGCCTAAGTGTCGACACGGGTCGACACGCCCTGCGACACGCCCGTGTCGCAGGCCGTGTGCCATGTCTCGACACATTGTCGACACCAAAGTGTCGACTTCGCGGGACGAGTGTCGACACGGGTTGACACGCCCTGCGACACGCCCGTGTCGCAGGCCGTGTGCCGTGTCTCGACACAACGTCGAAGCACTGTGTCGACTTCACGGCTAAGTGTCGACACGGGTCGACACGCCCTGCGACACGCCCGTGTCGCAGGCCGTGTGCCCAGTCTCGACACAATGTCGAGACCAAAGTGTCGACTTCGCGCCTTAGTGTCGACACAGGCTTGACACGCCCTGGGACACGCCCGTGTCCCAGGCCGTGTGCCTGCAGCCAGAAATCAAATTGGCCCAAATCATTCCCCTTTGCTCCTTTGAGTTTCGGGGCGTTACAACTCTACCCCTCTTAAAAGAATTTCGCCCACGAAATTACATAAAGGGAAAAACATGTACAAAGCAAAATTTGTACCTGAGCGGAACAACTCCGGATATTCGTCAAGCATCGTCTGCTCTCGCTCCCAAGAGAGCTCTTCACGACCGCAATTGTCCCACCGGACTTTGACCATCCTGATCTCTTTATTGCGTAGCCGCTTGACCTCCGAGTCCTCAATCCGCACGGGCTTGACTTTTGTCGTTAGCCCACTATCCACCGGCACTTGATTGGTCGCGATCACTTGCGTAGGCTCTTGCACCGCCTTCCGAAGCACCGAAATATGGAATACATCATGTAAACCACTTAGCTCCACTGAAAGCTTCAGCCGATAGGCCGCTTCTCCTACTCGCTCCAGAACCTCGAACGGTCCAAGGTACCTCGGGCTTAGCTTTTTCAATCGCCGCACCCGCGAGACACCCTTGAACGGCTTGATCTTCAAGTATACATAATCGCCCACAGCGAACTCCACGTTCCTGTGCTTGGCATTATAGTACTTTGCTTGTCGGTCCTGAGCGATAAGCAACCTCTCCCGAATGGTTCTCACCAACGAAGTAGCATCCTCCACTTCCGATCGCTTATACAACTTCGACTCGCCCGTTTCTAACCAAGACAACGGCGTGCGACATCGTCTACCATAAAGGGCCTCGAAAGGCGCCATCTGAATACTTGCTTGGTAGCTATTGTTGTATGCGAACTCCACCAAATAAAGGTGGTCCTCCCACTGCTTTCCAAAGTCCAAGACACACATGCGAAGCATGTCTTCCATGGTTCTATTGACCCTCTCGGTCTGCCCATCCGTTTGCGGATGGAAGGCTGTGCTAAACTTCAGCTTTGTTCCCAACATTTGCTGCACCAGCCTCCAATCATTGGACGTGAACCGCCCGTCACGGTCACTCACGATGCTGCGGGGCACACCATGAAGCCGCACTATATTATCCACATAAAGCTTCGCCAGCTTCTCCACCGGATCGTCCTTCCTATGCGGAATAAAATGCGACACCTTTGTTAATCGATCGACCACCACCCACATGGCGTCGTTCCCCTTCTGCGACCTTGGCAAACCATGCACAAAGTCCATAGAGATGTCGTCGAATTTCCACTCCGGAATAGGCAAGGACTTAAGAAATCCTCCCGGCTTTTGGCACTCCGCCTTTACCAAGGCGCAGGTTTGGCACTTCGCTACATATAGCGCCACATCCTTTTTCAAACCCGGCCACCAAAATAGCTTCTTTACATCACGGTACATCTTCGTGCTCCCCGGGTGAATCGAGTACTTGGTATGGTGCGCCTCGTACAACAACTCCGCCCGTAAACTGCCCACACTTGGGACGCACAAACGACCGTCTTTCCACAACAATCCGTCCTCCACAACGAATTGGGAATTTGACCCATCCAGAGCCTCTATCATGAACTGCTTCATATGAGCATCCATATCCAAAGCCTGCCGAATCCGATCAGCCAGGTCATATTGGACTTCAGTCCAATTCAGCACTGCTCCAGCACTAGATTGTCTATCCACACAAACAATCTCCAACGCCTCCAGCTCCTGCACCAACCGCTCATCATGCACTGATAGCCAATTCGCTTGAGCTGGGGCTCGGCGACTCAACGCGTCCGCAACCGCATTCCCTTTGCCAGGCACGTAGTGGATCTTGAAAGTATAGTCCCCCAGGAACTCCATCCACCTACGCTGCCGCATATTCAGATCTTTCTGATCAATCAAATACTTTAGGCTCTTGTGATCGGTGTAGATATCAATCTTCACACCGTACAAATAGTGTCTCCACAGCTTCAAGGCAAAAATCACGGCCGCCAACTCCAAGTCGTGGACCGGATAATTCCTCTCGTGCACTTTTAGCTGTCTCGAGCCATAAGCTATCACGCTGCCGTGCTGCAGTAGCACGCAACCCAAACCACTGCCCGAAGCATCGCTATATATCTCATAGCCTTCGGTTCCACATGGCGAACTCAACACAGGCGCCGTGGTCAACCGACACTTCAATTCCTCAAAAGCTCGCGCGCACTCCAGCGTCCAAACGAACTTATGCTCCTTCCTCGTCAAAGTAGTGAGAGGTAGCGCTATCCGCGAGAAGTTCTCTACGAAGCGCCTATAATAACCGGCAAGCCCCAAAAAGCTCCGGACTTCTGCTACCGTAGCAAGCTCAGGCCACTCCCGTATCGCAACAATCTTCGCCGGATCCACCGCAATACCCTCTCCACTCACTATATGCCCAAGGAACGCCACTGAGGATAGCCAAAACTCGCACTTCGAGAACTTGGCATACAACTGGTTTCTCCTGAGTGTCTCCAACACCAAATGGAGATGCTTGAAGTGATCCTCCTCACTTTGCGAGTACACCAAAATATCGTCGATGAAGACGATCACAAAATGGTCCAAGTACTCCCTGAACGTCCTGTTCATCAAATCCATAAATACTGACGGCGCATTAGTCAGCCCAAACGGCATGACCGTAAACTCATAATGCCCGTATCTCGTACTAAACGCTGTCTTCGGGATATCACTCTCCCTTATCCGCAGCTGATAGTATCCAGACTTGAGATCTAACTTCGAGTACACCGTCGACCCGACTAACTGATCAAAGAGATCATCAATCCGGGGGATCGGATACTTGTTCTTCTCAGTCAGCTTATTTAGCTCCCGATAATCAATACATAATCTCAAGCTTCCGTCCTTCTTCTTAACAAAGAGGACCGGTGCGCTCCAAGGCGAAGAACTCGGGCGCACATACCCTTGCTCCAACAACTCTTGTAGTTGAACTTTCAGCTCCGCCATTTCCTTAGGCGCTAGCCGATACGGAGATCGTGACACAGGCTTTGCACCTGGCACTAGCTCGATCGTAAAATCGATCTCCCGCTGAGGCGGGGCTCCAGGAAGATCTGCGGGGAACACATCAGGGTATTCCGATACCACTGAAATACAATCCATCGCGGGCTTCGGCTTTGCAACCTCCACTAGTGTAAAGAACAGTTCTGCTCCAGCACGAACCGCCTTCACCACCTGAAGAGCAGACATCAACGTCTTGCTCGACCCCTTTAAGCTCGTAAACGTCGTCTCACGACTTGCTCCCAGCTTTACTTCCTTGCTACCGCAATCTATATGGGCCTGCTGCTCCGAGAGCCAGTCCATGCCAAATATGACGTCGAACTCCGCCAACGGAAGTAAAGACGCCTGCAGGTCGAACTCCTGCTCCCCAATACGAACTTTAACGTCGCAGATCCTAACCGCTCGCATCGAACACCCATTGGGCAACAACACATCCAACTTATCCTTCGCCATCGAAGAAGGGACTCCGATGCGTGATATAAATCCTTCGGACAAGAAGGAGTGTGAAGCTCCCGTATCAAAGAGTGCTCGTGCCGGGTTTTCACAAATCAACACAAATCCTAACAAGCAGTGGTAAGGTAACATATACATAACAAGCATATAAAGGAATTAACTTGCTATAAATTAAACCGTACCTGTCACCACGTCAGCTTGTTTAATGGCCTCCTGTTGGCCAAGATTGTAGACCCTTGGTTGGGCCGGAGCATAGTGGGATGCGGTCGACTCCACCGCCTTTCCCTTCTCTTCATAAGTGGCTCCCGGCCTCCTCTCGGACTTAGGACGTCCGCTCCAACAATCACGGGCGTAATGCCCCGTCTTGCCACAAGTAAAGCACGCGCCCGGGGTCCGACTCGTAGTCGCCCCAGAAGCGCCAGAAGGAGCTGGACCCGAAGTCCTGGGCTTCTTGAAAGACTTCCGATAGCCGGACTTTGAGGTAGTCGGCACTTTAAACTCAGATTTTCTATCAACCAAGCCTTTCTTCGCCTGCACGTTCTTCATGTCCTTCTCCAAGGACCGGGCAGTATTGACCAAGGTTAAGAAACCCTGCGTCATCGGCCCCGACAGTAAAAGTCTCAGCTCATCCCTCAAGCCTTCATAAAAACGATTGGTCTTGCGCTCCTCATCCATGATGGTGGAGCTAGCATAACGACTCAACCGCGTAAACTCGTGGAGATATTCATCCACGCTCCTCTCACCCTGTACCAACCTCAGGAACTCATTCTCCATTGAAATCCTCTGAGTAGACGGGAGGTATCTTGCTAAGAACAATTCCGAGAACTCTTCCATCGGAACGTCTATCAGTTGTCTACCTCGCAGATGATGCAGCTCCAAACCTTCCCACCACATCCTCGCTTCACCGTCCAGCAGGAACGTAGCGATGGTGGTCATCTGCCACTCCTCCGTTTCCGTCGCTGTCATGACTCTCTTCACCCTGGAGAGCCAGTCTTCAGCCTGAGATGGGGTTCCCAACCCCGAGAATAACGGAGGGTTAAAGCTCATTACATGCTTCAACTGCCTCTCAGTCGCCCTCCTTGGCACTATTGGTTCCACAATCACTTGCTCCGCCCTCCTCGGCTCAGCCTCTTGCAGAGGTACTTGCTCCATCACAGGAGCGGGCTGCTGCGCTTGCCTCCCAGGCTGCGCATTGATCACGGCCAACACCGCTTCAGCTACCAATCTTATATTTTCAGCCGACAAAGGTGTTGCGGGAGCAACTTCCGGTGCACTACTTGCCTCAGAAACTCGGCGTTCTGACGGCCCAACACCACTTCGGGTCACCTATAGTGGTACAAAACACCGTTAAGCGACCAAATAAATTGCAAACAGCAATTATAGGAACACGCAGGTTCCTCAAACACGAGTATTTTCATTCCTAAGTGGACATTCATGGGTTCTTTTTACTGTTATAACGATGACGCACACAATGTGCTCACCACCCCTTAAAAAGAATTCGCCCACGAATTCACTCTAAGCCCGACCAAAACCAGTAGTCTGATACCAAATTGTAACACCCCCTATCCGTCGCATAGCATATAGCAGTAGGTCCGGCCGGGGCCCGACGCCATATACAACAGACAGACCGGGTGGTTACGTATGGAAACCATCCAACCAATCTTAACGTCCTACACAGAGCATTCTAGCGGAAGCAGTTTATAAGTTGTAAAACAAGAACCCAGCATAAGAGCACGAATGTCCACTAACAAGATAATAGGAATGTTATTACAAAATACCCAAAAGTCGGCCTTAAGGCCTTACAAAATGTTTCACTTGTCTTTTACATGATTTACAAACCTCGGCTCGCAGGCCGGCCATACATGAATAAAACATAAAACATTTCCACTTGGGCCTTCGAGGGCCAGCTTCGCAAAAAGGGCTTTAGCCCGCTATTGACCGCTTGGTCCAGCTGCACCTGCAAGCAAACAAACCACCGCACGGTGGCAAACAAAGCAACGGTCAGCAATGCTGACCAAATTATAACGATCCCGCCCCCAACTCGGGGCGGCGATGCTCCTTCCCTGCATTTCATTAGCACAAGCGAGCAATGCATATAACCATAGCCATTTCAACACAGACGTTGGCTCGTACGGCCACACGCCCCGTGCACTCAGGGCACATTCTCGGTGAACCGGTCGATGTCACGTCAATTTAAGCCATTAACATTCCGGACTCACCACCGCCACTTAGACGGCCATTCCTAAGAGCAATTCGTCTTCATGGTATTGGTCACGTCAATTTAAGCCATCGACCACCGAAGACCCCCATTTATGCCAACGGCGAGTGCCATGTACCTTTAGGTCTCTCTAACCCGAACGACATAAAGCGGGTACGGCTCCATCTAACCCGTGCTCACATCGCAACGGCAATTTAAGCCATATGCGCGGGTCAAACTTTCACCGAGTCCCATTCTATCACAAGTCACATAACCCCGTTATGTTCAAGTTGGCTCTCAGGCCACCAAGTTGGCAAGACCTCGTGTCCGCCCAGTTTTCCGGGTGCGCCTTTGGGTTAGTCCCCAAGGCTCCCTGCTGCAATCTACCGCGTAGAAAACCCGAAAAAAAACACCAAATAGCACGGAGTCTTCTCCGGCCTTATGCAATGCAACATCACCGATCCGAACTACATGTCCGGGTAGGCTTCAACCAAAATGCCTATGTCCGTTCTCGCATACGGACGCTAAACAACGGGGACTTTACATATCTACCCGAAGGAACGCCTCCAACTCTTCGCCAACTCGCGAGAGAGGGCTTCCTATGCTAAGAAAGAGAGCTATCATGCTCAAAAGTGAGGATCGTTACCCTTGCGTTCCTCTTCGGCGCCATCGAAAAGTAATCGGATGGAATTGACCGCACTAGCGTTGCCTCCGCGGATCCGGAGTCGGCTTGCGATTCGGAGCTCCGAAGCTCCTCCAATGGCGGATCTAGCTCCTCTTCTTCTTGCCTTAGCTCTTCTTTCTCCAAGGGTTTGGAGAGAGAACAAGTGGAAAAAGTGAGGGTTTTCTAAGTCAAAACCCGGGTATATCCCTTCAGGAACAACCCCCAGCCATTGGATCTTCAGTCAAAGAAATGAACGGCTTCGATTCGGGACTGAAATGCCCAATCTGGGCCGAACACGGCCTGGAACACGCCCGTGTCCAGGGCCGTGTGCCTCATTCGCCGTCAAAATCGAATCACCTGGAACCTCACACGGGCATCGAACACGCCCGTGTTCGATCTGACACGCCCGTGTTCCACCTGACACGGCCGTGTAGCTGGCCGTGTACCCCATGATTTTCTCCCGTTTTCAACCCGAGCACTGCACGGGTTCTGGGACACGCCCGTGTCCCTACCCGTGTCAACTTGACACGCCTGGACCCCAGGCCGTGTACACGGGACAATTCGTCGAGTGGAGATCGACGACTCGATGACACGGCCTTGGACACGCCCGTGTCCTAGGCCGTGTGCCTTGTCTCGACGATCGTCGAGTGAATCTCGACGATTTCACGCCTAAGTGTCGACACGGGTCGACACGCCCTGCGACACGCCCGTGTCGCAGGCCGTGTGCCATGTCTCGACACATTGTCGACACCAAAGTGTCGACTTCGCGGGACGAGTGTCGACACGGGTTGACACGCCCTGCGACACGCCCGTGTCGCAGGCCGTGTGCCGTGTCTCGACACAACGTCGAAGCACTGTGTCAACTTCACGGCTAAGTGTCGACACGGGTCGACACGCCCTGCGACACGCCCGTGTCGCAGGCCGTGTGCCCAGTCTCGACACAATGTCGAGACCAAAGTGTCGACTTCGCGCCTTAGTGTCGACACAGGCTTGACACGCCCTGGGACACGCCCGTGTCCCAGGCCGTGTGCCTGCAGCCAGAACTCAAATTGGCCCAAATCATTCCCCTTTGCTCCTTTGAGTTTCGGGGCGTTACAGAAGTGCTGGCTATTTCAACCCTTTCCTTAGGGCTTGAAGGTTTGTCAGCTTGCACATCAGTTGCCTTCACAGTTTTTGGCCTTAAAGGCTCTTCCAGAACTGTCATTTGCTCCCCCTCAGCAGCAGCACTCTTATCTTCAGCAGCAGCATCCTTGTCCATATCAAAATCTTCTTGATCTAGATTTAGGAATAAATCCTCCATGGTGTATTCTGGTGGTGAAGAAGCTGGAGATGTTCTTGGTTCTTCAACCACAGGATCAGGAATTACTTCTTGTACAGCAGATGTGTCTTCTCTAACAGCATCTGGTGCTTGAGTATTCAGCTGAGTTTGCTGAAGATCATCAGACAAATCGGCATCTTCTATAAGATATTCTAAAGTTTTTAGGTCAGTGAGTACCTCTTGGATGATGATGGTGGCCTGCTCACTGTCCAGAGTAGATGGTTCTTCTACAACTGGAGGCTCCCCTGGCTTTGATCCCTGTGGATGGGGCTAGCCTGTGGTAGCTCCCCCTGGATCTCAGCAATATCTTCAGCAGCAGGGGTCTTCTTTGTAGCCACTTCCTCTTGGTCATCAGGAGTGAAAACAACTTGTTCTTCACTCCCTAAACTGCTGGAGGATTCCTGTGTCACTAGAGCAGTTTTTCTTTTTTCTTAGGAGGAATCTCCTTCTCAGGAATTGTCTTCTCTGGGGTTGGCATGTCCTTTGACAACACTCTATCCCATCTGGAAAAGATCCTTTGATCCATCTTCCTCATGTGGTTGATCTTGCTTCCTGCAGCTGTACTCATTACCTCTGGTATGGTACCAGCTAGGTAGAGACTAAGTATTCTGCCCAGGTTGGGCTTCTTCAGACTCTCCTTGATCTTGTCAAACACTAACATAGACCAGTCTGTTTTCAGAGTGAAGATTATCCTTGTCATGATTCCAAACATAGAGGCAGACACCCTGTCATGCCCTCCAGGCTTACTGAGAATAACCTTGCCCACAATCTCAGACATGAATTTTCCTTGACTGTTCATGTCTTTCCTGTTAAAGACAGATCCTATCTTCATCTTTGGATCAAGTCCACACCAGGTAAGAGCTTCTCTGGTCTTAGATGCAGTTACTTCTTCTTCATCTTGAGTTTTAGGTAGCTGGAGTACCTTCCTCAGACTTTTTGGTGAAATCTTGACCTTAGATCCATGAACTCTGGATTTGATTCTGTATCCAGATTCATCTACAGCAGCTCCATTAAGGAATTCAAGAACTTCCTTCTTCCAAATCTTTGTTGGTTCTGAAACCAAGTATTCTAGTCCAGAATTGGCGACTAGGGTTACCACCGACTGGATTTCTTGATCTGCGTCGTTGAATGCGTCACGCACTAGCTCATAGCCCTCGTTAACGTTCTCCTCAAGCTTAGGTGCCATTAGGGTTGAAGAATTTGTCTATAGAAAAGAGAGGTGTCGACATAGTAGTGTTGGTCTCGAAACTTTGAAAGTGTGTCGACAAACAAAGACAGAACCCTATTTATACCTTTCTGATTTTGAAGATGAACAGGCGGGACAGCTAGCTTAAAATGTGTCGACACTGGCAATAAGTGTCGACACTGACTTATAATATCTCGACACATATGTGTCGACACAAGTTTAGTCAACAGATATTATGTGTCGACACTTGGTTATGTGTCGACACAACATATCTCGACACATTGTCGAGACTTTACTTACAAAATTCTGAGTAAAACTTAAGTGTCGACACCACATTGGATGTGTCGACACCTACTTGACATGTGTCGACACTAACATTCTGAAGTGTCGACACCAACATCCCATATGTGTCGACACCTTTTTCCTGAAGTGTCGACACCACTATTCTGTGTCGACATAGACTTGTCTATGTGTCGACACCTTTTTACTTAGCCAATTTTCAATTCTGTAAACTTAGTCTAAGTTTATCATTCCTAGTTCAATTTTGAATCTATTGAACTTAGCTTCTTCTAGGGGCTTAGTATACATATCAGCTAGTTGTTCATCTGTTTTAACATATTCAAGTACAATATCATTTCTTTCTACATGCTCCCTAAGAAAGTGATATTTAATTTCAATATGTTTTGTTCTACTATGAGATACAGGGTTGTTAGCTATTGAAATAACACTTGTAGAATCACAGAAAAGTGGAGTTCTACTTACCTGAAATCCATAGTCCTCTAGCTGATGTTGAATCCACAGAAGTTGAGCACAGCAACTTCCTGCAGCCACATACTCTGACTCTGCTGTGGAGATAGCCACACTGGTTTGTTTCTTGCTACTCCATGAAATTAGTCTCCCACCTAGGAATTGACAGGTTCCAGTAGTGCTTTTTCTATCTTCTTTGCATCCTGCAAAGTCTGCATCTGAATAACCTGTTAGATTAAAATCTCCATTCCTAGGGTACCAGAGGCCTAGATAGGGAGTGCCCTTTAGATATCTCAATATTCTTTTGACTGCAGTCAAATGAGACTCTTTAGGGCAGGCTTGATACCTTGCACAAACACATGTAGCATACATGATGTCTGGTCTACTAGCAGTCAAGTATAGTAGGGAGCCAACTATCCCTCTATACAAGGTTTCATCTACAGGTTTTCCTGCATCATCCTTGCTAAGAGACATACTTGACCCTATAGGAGTCTTCATGGTGCTGGATGAATCCATACCATATTTCCTTATGAGTTCTAGGGTGAACTTGGACTAACATATGGATAAACCACTTTCAGTCTGTTTAACTTGGAGACCCAAGAAAAACTTCAGCTCTCCCATACTACTCATCTCAAACTGACTTTGCATAAGCTTTGCAAACTTTTTGCAAAGGCTACTTTCAGTAGACCCAAATATAATGTCATCTACATATATTTGGACAAGTATGACTTTGCCTCTAGATTCCCTAAGGAATAGAGTATTATCTATTTTCCCCCTTGAAAACTTGTTCTCAATGAGGAAACTAGATAGGGTTTCATACCAAGCTCTAGGAGCTTGTTTTAACTCATATAAAGCTTTCCTAAGTCTATAGACATGATGAGGTAGAGTTGGATCAACAAAACCTGAAGGCTGTTCCACATAGACTTCTTCCTTAAGATTACCATTTAAGAATGCTGACTTGACATACATCTGGTAAACCTTGAATCCTTGATAGGTTGCATAGGCCAAGAACATCCTTATGGCTTCCAGTCTGGCTACTGGAGCAAAGGTTTGATCAAAATCAATACCTTCTTCTTACCTATATCCTTTTGCAACCAGTCTTGCTTTATTCTTAATGATGACCCCTTGTTCATCCATCTTATTTCTGTAGATCCACTTAGTTCCTATTACATTGTGGTCTTTAGGTTTTGGAACCAGTTCTCAAACCTTGCACCTCTTGAACTGATTAAGCTCTTCTTGCATTGCTTCAGTCCATTGTGGATCTTGTATTGCTTCTTCAAATTTCTTAGGTTCAACTTGAGACAAAAAGCTTGAGTAGATTGATGCATTCATGTATCTGCTCCTGGTTTGAACTCCTTGTCTTGGATCTCCAATAATCTGCTCTACTGGATGATCTCTAAGATGCCTGTGGGCTGTAGGCATCCTTACTTCTGGTTGAACCACTTCAGCATCTGCATCAAGCTGTATACCTTGTATTTCTTCAGTAATTGACACATGTAGTTCTCCCCCTGGACAACAGCTACTCTCCTCAACTTGCTGTCTTGCAGCAGGTACTTCTTCTATAGTAAGCTTGTCCATTTTCTTTGTTAAACCTGTGGGGCTGCATACACTACTAGACAACTCATTATTAATAAGTTTAGTCTCATCAAAAACTACATGTACAGTCTCCTCTACAACTTGTGTAGTCAAGTTGTATACTCTATAAGCCTTACTATTATTGTTGTACCCAACAAAAATTCCCTCTTGGGACTTGGCAGCAAACTTTGTCAAGTAAGACTTCCCATTGTTAAGTATGAAGCATTTGCAACCAAAGATCCTGAAGTAGGATAGGTTTGGTTTCCTGCCTTTCACAACTTCATAGGGGGTCTTGTTTAGCCTTTTAGTGATGGTAGCCCTATTTATAACATGGCATGCAGTGTTAACTGCTTCAGCCCAGAAATACTCTGGCAGTGATGTATCACTTAGTAGGGAGGGTTCTACCAGCCTCTATTAAGGTCCTATTCTTCCTCTCAGCAATGCCATTTTGCTGAGGTGTTCTAGGTGAAGAGAATTCTTGAAATATCCCAAGGTTTTCACACAGTTTTGTCATGCTATCAGACTGAAATTCAGTACCATGGTCACTTCTAATTTTGACCACTGTACAGTTTAGTTCATTCTGAATTTTCTTGACAAATCTAAGGAAGACACTAGGTGTTTCAGATTTCTGTCTTAAGAAGAACACCCAGGAAAATCTTGAGTAGTCATCAACAACTACAAAGGTATAGACCTTCCTACCTAAGCTGTGAACTGGCATTGGACCAAAAAGATCCATATGCAAGAGGTATAAACACCTCACAGCATCTTTGTTATCTATGCTTCTAAAGGTGGATTTAGTCTGCTTGCCCTTTTGACAAGCTGAGCAAATACCATCTTTGACACACTTAACTTGAGGACCATTCCTCACTAACTCTTTGCTAAAGAGTTTGCTAATAGTCTTGTAGTTAAGATGGGCTAGCCTCTTGTGCCATTTGACACAATAAGAGACTGTCTCATCAGCTACAAGACAAACTGGAGAACCATTGTTCTCAACCATAATGTCTAGGCAGTAGACATTCCTCTTCCTATAACCAGTCAAAATGATCTCTTGATCACTTGACCTCTTGATATGACAACCATTTTTAACAAATGAGATGTCATACCCTACATCACTTAACTGACTTATACTTATTAGGTTGTGTTTCAACCCTTTAACATAAGCCACTTGAGTAATGGTAACTAAGTTTGAAGAAATGTTACCAAACCCTTTGATGATTCCTTTTTCAGAACCACCAAAGGTCACTTTAGGACCATTTTTGATTGGAATATAGTCCTTCAGTAGTCCCCTTATTCTAGTCATATGTTTGGAACATCCACTATCCAAGTACCATGTTGGGGTATGGCCACTTGGACTGACCTGCAAAACAAATTAATGAACCTTAGAACCCAAAGTATTCTTGGGTCCTTGGTGATTGTTAGTTTGCAATTTGACAAACCTACCTACTGGCATTCCAACAGGTAGTTTGGAACTCACTTTGGCACTCACATTGTGCCAACAGTCCACTGCAAAGTGGCCAACTTTGCCACAGCACCAGCATTCAAACTTATTGTACCTTTGTTTAGGTACAGTCTTTGCTGTCTTATTTATAGCAGACTTGTTGAATGTTGAGGCTTTGCCCTTGGACTTAAACTTGGACTGCTCAGTCCCTGCAGGTCTAACAAAACCCAGTCCATCCTTGCCTTTATGATGAACAAATTCATCAATTAAAGGTAGCACTGATTTAGGTTTTGAAAACCTAGCAACAAGCTCTCTCTCTTTCTGAAGATTGATCTCCAGTTTCTTAATTTGATCATTCTTATAGGTGATAGTTCCCATCTGAATCACTGTAATGTGTTTCAGCCTGGCTATCTCATTCAGTTTTTGATCAAATTGCTTCTCAAAATCTGTTGCAACAACCTTGAGATCAGCAATCTCCTTTGCCTGACTTTTGGCTAGGGTCTTGCTTTTCTTGTAGGCTTGCAACAGTACCTTATATTCATCTATAAGCTGATGAATATCTTCCTCAGACTCAGATATATTCTCATCACTTGATGAAGAAGAAACTGATTCTGAACTAGAACAAGAAACTGAATTTAAACTTGAACTTTGTACCTGACTGGGTCCTGGCTGCTCCAGGATTTTGGCACTCTCTGTCAAAGCCATTAGCCCTTGGCAATGACTGTCTTCTTGTTCATAAATTGACTCCATGATCTTCATGAATTCTTCCTCTTCTTCTTCTGCAAACAGCCCTATGTAGGCTTCAGCCTCAGACTCAGTTTCTGAAGAAGAGATATCTGATAGAGTCTTCTCCTTCTTAGCAACAAAAGACTTTTCTTTCTTCCCTTTGAAGTGAGTCTTTTTCCTGTCACCAGATTCCTTTCTCTTCTCTGGACAATCTGCAATAACATGGCCCTGTCTATTGCAGCAATAGCAAACAATCTTTGAACCAGTTGCCTTGCTTGATTTTGTCCTTTTCTTGTCATTCTTTGAAGACCTCTTTTTCTGATAAGAGTCTTCCTTTCCTTGTGATGTAGAAGGCCTTGACCTCCACTGTTTCTTTTTCAAAAACTTCTGAAAGTGTCTAGTGAAAGCAGCAAAGTCTTCATCACTTTCACTGCTCTTAGACTTTGTGCTGACAGACTCATCAGACTCTGATTCAACTACCTCTGGAGGTGTAGTTGAAGACTTATTCCTGCACTTTCTGGGAACTTCTGTCTTGAAAGCAACAGTTCTTTCTTTGTGCTCAGTCCTTGTTGATTTCTCCTCCTCTTTTCTCACTGTTAACTGCATTTCATAAGACAATAGCTTGCCAAACAGTGTGGGAGGAGGAATTTCCCCCAACTTAGCCATTTCTCTTATGGCACAGATCTTGGTGTCCCAATCTTTGGTTAGGGACCTTAAGAACTTGTCATTTAGTTCATAGTTAGAGAACTCTCTTGCATAAGACATGAGTTCATTAACTATTCTGTAAAATTTCTTATAGCACTCAGTGATGCTATCACTCTTTCCTTGCCTAAAGCTTTCATACTCCTGATTTAGCAAGGACTTCCTATCTTGCCTAACTTCTTCAGAACCTTCCATATAGACAATGAGAGTATCCCACATCTCTTTTGCTGTCTTACAGTCAATTAAGTTCTGAAAAGTGGCATCATTAATGGCACTCACTATTATGTTCTGTGCCCTCTTGTCCATGGTGGCTAGGACAATTTCATCCTTAGTCATCTCAGAGAAATCCTTTGGGGTTCTCTGATTTGCATCTAGAACTGAAATCTCCATAGGCACATAAGGCCCTTCCTTTACTGTGATGTAGATTCTAGGGTCTGAGGCCTCCATAAATAGCCTTACCCTTTCTTTCCAGATCCCAAAGATCTCCTTCCTGCATATGGGTAATTTCATGGAACCCAATTCCTTGTGATTCTCATAGGAACCCATGTTTCTTGAATTTCTTGAATCTGTGTTTTCCCTTACACTGAATCTGCCAAACAGGATCTCCTCAGACTGTCAGTCCTTGTTTTGAGGAACCTGGCTCTGATACCACTTGAAAGATATGGTACATAAACACCTAGAGGGGGGGTGAATAGGTGACTTAATCCTTTTCTAACTTTGTTGGCAGCCAAACAGTTATATCACAGATTTCTAACTACTTTTGCACAGCAAACAGTAATAACAAAACATACACAGCTAATCCACAGCACAATCACGGCACACCACACAGTGTTTTATAGTGGTTCCCCAAGATATGGGTACATCCACTTTCCCCCCTTCGCCTATCTAGCAGTGTACTAGATTCGGCCAAACTTCTCCACTGTCTCAGAACCCAAATTGGTTCCTACACCTCAGACCCAAAGCCTTACAGCTCAGCTTTATCCCAAAGCCTACACTCAGCCACAAGGGCCTACACTCAGCCAATCAAGGCCTACACTCAGCCAACAAGGCCTACACTCAGAGATCTCAGTCTCCTACACTCAGGCTATTAAGCCCTACCCTCAGCCTTTATAATTATAGGCTTACAAATCACTCAGATCCAATGGATCCTACAAGTTAAAAAGTATTACAAATAATAACTCTACAACTCAGAAAGATAAGAGGGGAGTTGAGAGATTCTTGATGAGTTCTTGGAAGAACTCAGCTGGATTCAATCTGACTTAGCTTTCTTCAAAGCTTCTTGAGTAGAACTGAATAAGACTGAATCCTCCTGCAGTAGTTCCTTGACCTCTGCCACTTAAGATCCAGAATGAATCTGAATCCTTCTTCTCAGCCTAGTTCCAAAGGCTGATTTCTTGGATGGAGCCCTCTCTCTCCAACTTCTTAGATCTGCACTTGGAGTGCAAGATCTTCTTGTGTTGATACTTTGGGTATCACTTCAATAATTTGTATTTCAACAAACTGAACTCTTGACCAATGATCTGATCAATAACTTCAACAACCACCCTTTCTGTAAACTGTGGGTGCCTATTTATAGGCATTCTTCATGGTAACCGGCTGGTCCGGTTCATAACTGACTTCTGACATCTCTGATAGTTGCTGTAGACCGGCTGGAACGGCAGCTGTCAAGTCATCCAGTCACTTCTTGAAAATCTCTAACTGTTTGTAAGTGTCGAGACTTTCTGTCTTTAAGTGTCGACACTTATAGTCCAAGTATTGACACATGTTGTGTAAGTGTCGACACAAGTTTACAAGGTGTCGATACAATTCCTTGTATGTCTCGACACAGATTCTTCTGCATGTGTCGACACTGAAATTGAGTGTCGACACAAGTACTTGTTCTTCTAGCTTTTGCTGAATTCTTCTAAGTGTCGACACCTCTCCTTTGTGTCGACACATCTTCTTGTGTTGAATCTGTCAAGTGTCGACACTGCTTCTTGGTGTCGACACATAGTCTTCTATGTTGAAACTTGCTGAGTGTCGACACAGCTCCTTGTGTCGACACACCTTCTTGTTGTTGAGACTTCAGCTGAGTGTCGACACATTCCCTTAGTGTCGACACTTGTACTTAGAATATTTTGTTGATAATTCTTTTCTTTGCTAAGTGTCGACACAGCTCCTTGTGTCGACACTTTCTTCAAGTGTTGAGTCTTTTGGTTGTATGTCGACATATTGTGCTAGGTGTCGACACATACTTCAAGTGCTGACTCTTTCTGTTGAGTGTCGACACATTGTTCTGAGTGTCGACACTTTAACTTAGTCTTTGCAGACTTTTGCTGAGTGTCGACACAACTCCAAGTGTCGACACTTTCTGGTGTAGACACAGCTTCTCTGGGTGTCGACACAGCTCCTTATGTCGACACATTCTGTCTGCACTTTTCTTCACTGAGTGTCGACACAGCTCCAAGTGTCGACACTTTCTGTCTGGTGTCGACTCTGCATCCCAAGTGTCGACACAATGATTCCAAGTGTCGACACTGCTTGTCTGGGTGTCGACACAAGCTTTCTTAAGTGTCGACACTTTCCCTCTGGGTGTCGACACATGGACTTAGAAACTTTTTGCTTCTGTCCAGTGATTTCTTAACCTGCACAAGTAAACTCAACATACATCAAATACATTATGATGTATATCATTGAGTTGGGTGAGGCTTCTTCAAATCAGGTACATTAGACCAATGTACCCAACATCGAGCCCGTGTCGACACTCGGCCCGGGGTGTCGACACTTTCGCTCTATAATGTGTCAAGACTAGGGCACACGGCCTGCGACACGGGCGTGTCGTAGGGCGTGTCGAGGCCGTGTCGACACTCGGCCTGGGGTGTCGACACTTTTGCTCGACAGTGTGTCGAGACAAGGCACACGGCCTAGGACACGGGCGTGTCCAAGGCCGTGTGAGTCTGTCGACGAGCTTCAGTCGACGATGTTCACTCAATGAGTATCGAGTGTCGAGTGTCGAGACTGGGGCACACGGCCTGTGACACGGGCATGTCACAGGGCATGTCCCGCTTGGTCGACGATCTTCGCTCGACGTTTTTCCGCGGTGTCGACACAAAGGCTGTCGACGAGTGTCGAGACTTGGCACACGGCTTGGGACACGGGCGTGTCCCAGGCCGTGTGTAACAACCCCATTCGTTCATATGGTATATTCTAGAAGGTCCGGCCGGGGCCCCACAGGATATATCACAAAACAGTCGGTGAAGGTACAGGATGATACCAGAGTCGCGCATCGCACCTATCACAAATCATTCTAGCGGAAGCCTAGAATACAACTGGAACTCCTCATGAATGTCCAAACATAAAACTCCACATTTTATAAATTATAGGAATGTCTTACAACAAGTCAAAAGAGTTGGCCTTATGGCCTTACATGACTTTCAAACAGTGGCCTAAACAGATTGGCGCGCAGGTCGGCCACAATAAAAGAAACCACACAACATAAGCTATAGCCTTCGAGGGCTAACAACAGTAGCAGCAACACCAGCAGGAACATCAACCTCTATGCGTCCCGCTCGGCTCTCCAGCACCTGTAAAGGGATAATCCACCCACCGATGGCAAACAAAAGCAACGGTCAGCGTTCAGCTGATCAAATTATAACGACCCTACCCCTTCTCTCGGGGCAGCGGTATTCTTCCCTACAGGCATATCATATCACAAGTATGGCAATATATCATCAAAATGTGCTTTCACGCACACAAGCCATCACAACCGTTCGCCACCCGGCCCAACGGTCCGTGCACTCAGGGCACATTCTTGGTGTTCTGGCAAATCTCTTGTCCACCACCGTATCAGGGTCATCACCCAACGGTAAATCTCTTGAGCATTTACTCCATGGCGTGTAGCCGGAATTAGTCTTCCTACACCAGGATGGCCCGTAGCCCCCCCATTGTGTCATGGCGCGCAGGCCGAAGACTCTTGCTATGCACTCTAACAGACCGCACTTTTTGGTCTCACGTCGGACGGACATAGCGCAGGTCGGATACTCCACCCCCCGTTGCTCAAATCGTCTTGCCCTCTCCGAGTACAGCGTACTCATGGCTATATCAAAGGCGCGGGTCGGTCTCACCAATGCTGTTCTTGGCATTCAAGCCTGGGTATTTCTCTATACCCATTTCTTTAGCACAACAGCGGGTCTTTCCTGGGCCTCCCAGTACTTCTTGTGACTCTCTCCACAGGTGGACACCGCACAAGCACAAATGTTAGGGGTCTTTCCTAGCTATCATACCAGTACTTCCTGTTACTCGCTTCACAGGTGGACACCCTACGACATCAAGCATCACAAAAGGGCCTTTCCTGGTCACACCAGTACTTCCTGTGCCTCATTCACAGGGTGAACCCAAAACATCACATGGCTATTTTTCCTGGGCTACCACTCCAGTACTTCCTGCTACTCCTTTTTGCAGGTATAACCCGTAGACTCCTTACACTACACGTTATCACGAAGTATTCTCTGGTTCGTATGCAACATCACCAATCCAGACCAACCTGTCCAGATGGGCTTCACACAGCATGCCTATTCCGTACTCCATTTCCGGATCTATATGCTAACAAAAGGGGATTTCAAGCATCCACCCAAAGATTCCCAAAATCAACCACCTCTTGGTCGGGGAAATCACAAGATATGCCAAAAGGAAGCCTTCACATGGCTAGGAAGAAAAGTCGTTACCCTTGACGATCGCTTCGGTGCCATGGACTCAAACCTAGCTTACAAGACTCGCAAGATCGTTTCCTCCGCAACGCCGGCTTCGGAACTCTTGTCGGTAAACCGCAGCACCACCACCAGCAGCCCTTCCCCTTCTTCCTCCTCCTTTCTCTCTCTCTTTCTCTCCTTTGAAGAAAGATAAAGGCTAAGAAACAAATGAGCATAAGCTCTCAGTTTCGGCCTTTAGGAAAAAGAGGAAAGAAGTTTCAGCCCTTGGATCCAGGCTGAAGGAATGGACGGCCACGATTCTGCCAAAAACACTGATTTTGACCCGACACGGCCTCTGACACGGACGTGTGCCAGGCCGTGTGCCTCAAGCGGTGGTCAACCGACTTATCCAAACCAGTGACACGCCCATGGGACACGCCCGTGTCATGGGCCGTGTCACCAACACGCCTTCAGACACGCCCGTGTCTGTGGCCGTGTGCCTGGGTGAAAAAAATCCCAAAACATCCCGAGACTTCACACGTCCTGTGACACGCCCGTGTCCCAGGCCGTGTGCCCAGACACGGCACAAAGACACGCCCTGTCAAACTCCTTCGGCGGGCTGAGTTCGCCGACCCGATTTGACATGCCTTGTGACACGCCCGTGTCACAGGCCGTGTTCAACCTCTCGACACTCAATACTCACGTATCGACACTCGACGATCGTCGAGTAAAAATCGTCGAGCACACGACACGGCCTTGGACACGCCTGTGTCCTGGGCCGTGTGCCTCCTCTCGACACATCGTCGAGCGAAAAATCATCGAGACAAAGGCCGATCGTCGACACAACCTCGACACGCCCTGCGACACGCCTGTGTCCCAGGCCGTGTCACCCAAAAATTCCTGTTTCAGAAATTTGGACTGTTACAATCGTCCCCTCCTACAAGAAATTTCGTACTCGAAATTCAGACACAGGAAAGGCAACAGTAACCAGCAAGAAAAATGTTACAACATGCCAGATTTGATGTTACAACATCCTTGCTACAAATTACAAAAACAGCTCAGGGAACTCTTCTCGCATGGTTTGCTCTCGCTCCCATGTCAGTTCTTCACGGCCGCAGTTGTCCCACCGGACTTTTACTATACCGACCGTCTTGTTCCGCAACTGTTTCTCGGCTCGATCTTCGATTTGAATGGGTCTAACTCTCGTTGTTAGCCCATACTCCACCGGCACACGATCATCCGCGATCACTTGAGCTGGATCTTTCACGGCCTTTCGAAGCACCGAGATGTGAAAGACATCATGTAATCCACCCAAGTCTGCTGACAGAGCTAGCCGATAAGCCGCTTCGCCCACTCGCTCAACCACTTCAAAAGGACCCAAATATCTTGGACTCAACTTTTTCAATCGTCTAATCCTAGAGACACCTTTGAATGGATTGATCTTCAAGTAGACCCAGTCGCCAACCGCAAATTCTACGTTCCAGTGCTTGGCGTTGTAGTACTTCGCTTGTCGATCTTGAGCAATAAGCAATCGCTCTAGAATAGTCTGTATGGTTGAGTTTGCTTCATCAACCTCATTTGGTTTAAACACTCGAGCTTCGCCCGCTTCTACCCAAGCCAAGGGAGTACGGCACTTCCTTCCATATAGACCTTCATATGGTGCCATCCCAATGCTCGTCTGGTAGCTGTTATTATATGCAAACTCCACCATATAGAGATGATCTTCCCATCTCTTTCTGAAGTCAAGGGCGCACATTCGGAGCATGTCCTCCATTGTTCTGTTGGTCTGTTCAGTTTGGCCATCCGTTTGGGGATGAAAGGCCGTACTGAAAGTCAACTTCGTGCCCAACAGTCGGTGAACTAGCCTCCAATCATTTGACGTGAATCGCCCATCTCGATCACTTACGATGCTCCGAGGAACACCGTGAAGCCGCACAATTTGGTCAACATATAACTTTGCCAAACTTTCAACTGAATCATCCCGCCTGTTCGGGAGAAAATGTGCCACTTTCGTTAGCCGGCCAACAATCACCCAAATGGAATCATTTCCTCGCTGCGATCTTGGCAACCCATGCACAAAATCCATGGAAATATCATCAAATTTCCACACTGGGATCGGCAGTGACTTCAAATAACCGCCCGGCTTTTGGTATTCCGTCTTCACCATCGCACATGTTTGGCATTTAGAGACATAATGGGCAACATCTTTCTTGAGCCCTGGCCACCAGAAAAGCTTCTTCATATCGTTGAACATCTTTGTGCTCCCGGGGTGAATGGAATATTTTGTATAATGCGCTTCATACATCAGTTCTTCCCTCAGTTTCCCCACATGTGGGACGCACAAACGGCCCTCTTTTCGCAAAAGACCGTCATTCCAGGTGAATTTGCCTTCTGGCCCTTCAGTCACATAGCGTAAGAGATCTTCATCCAACTCCGTTGCCTGTCGAACTCGGTCTGCAAGGTCATATTGCACCTCAGTCCAGTTCAAACATGCAATGGCAGTGGAATTCTTGTCAACACAATAGATCTCCAATGCCTCCAGTTCCTGGATAAGACGTTCATCATGCCTTTGTAACCAATTTGCTCTAGCCGGAACCCTCCGACTCAACGCATCCGCGACAACATTCCCCTTCCCGGGCGTATAGTGAATCTCGAAAGTGTAGTCCCCAAGGAACTCCAACCAGCTTCGTTGTCGCATATTCAAGTCTTTCTGCTCCAAAAGATACTTTAGGCTCTTATGATCGGTATAGATCTCCACCTTCACTCCATAAAGGTAGTGTCGCCACAACTTGAGTGCAAAAATCACCGCCGCTAATTCCAAATCATGAACGGGATAGTTTCGCTCGTACACCTTTAGCTGGCGTGAGCCATAAGCAATCACCTTTTCCTTTTGCAGAAGAACGCAACCTAAGCCGCTCCCTGAGGCGTCACTATAAATCACAAATCCATCGATTCCACATGGCGAAGACAACACCGGCGCCGTGGTCAACCGAACCTTCAGCTCTTCAAAAGCTCGTGCGCACTCTGGCGTCCAAACGAACTTCTGATCTTTTCGCGTCAGTGTGGTTAGCGGCAAAGCGATCCGCGAGAAATTAACAACAAATCTTCTATAGTAGCCCGCAAGTCCAAGGAAACTCCTGACCTCGGCCACGAAAGACAACATTGGCCACTCTTGTATGGCTCGTATCTTCGCTGGATCCACTGCAATGCCCGCTCCACTCACCACATGGCCCAAAAATGCCACTGACGATTGCCAAAACTCGCACTTCGAGAACTTGGCATATAGCTGATTTTGCCTTAACGTGTTCAACACCAACCGCAAGTGAATCTCATGCTCGGCTTTGGACTTCGAGTACACCAGGATGTCATCAATGAACACTATCACAAACAGATCCAGGTACTCACGAAAAATACGGTGCATCAGATCCATAAACACTGAGGGCGCATTGCACAATCCAAAGGGCATGACTGTGAACTCATAGTGCCCATAACGCGTGATGGCACGGCCCCTCCTCCACCAGTTGAAGACGATGCTGATGATGCTGTTGATGATCCGGTTGCTAAGGCCATACGACTCAAGGACGTGAGGCGGCACGATGACGCTAACGGACGGCTACGCTACAACCTCCGCTCGCGCTGTGCTACCGCCACGGCAACGCCTTAGTTTTATTTATTTCCTTTTCGTACACTCTATTTTATAATTGGAATATAAAATTATCCTATGCTTATGTGATAATTTTATATTCATTGCATGTGTTGTTGTATTTTCAATTTGAACTATTTTAGTTTTGGTGTGCAATTAGCCATTCGGATGGATGAGATTAAATCTCCATCATGAAGGGCTAAGGCTTATTTGTAACTCCTATTAGCCATTCGGATGGATGAGATTAAATCTCCATCATGAAGGGCTAAGGCTTATTTGTAACTCCTATTTAAAGGAGGCTTTCATGAAGAGTTAAGGCAATTGGAAAAGAAACCTAAAAAAAACCCCCTTGTGGAAATTTCGGCCACCATGGAGAAGTCCATAGCCGCCCCCTCCCCTTTGGTGTGAAGCCAAGCCTTGCCTCCTCCATCCCCGTTCGGTGCGACTCCGGCGTGGCTTCCTTCGGTGCGACTCCTTGGAAGAAGGTTGCAAACCATTCGGTGCGACGCCGGTGGATCCGTGGAGAGAGTGATTCTCCCACAGTTATCTCGTGTGAAAGTTTTCTGATTGGGTAATCTCTTTCCCCTCCCTTATGTGATTTCTTCTCTTTAGTTGTGGTGGATTTCGCTCATCGTTTTCTCCGGATCTTTAATTTAATCGCTGCAAGTTTTGAATCGAAATCGCCGTTGCAAGGCTTTTATTTCCGGATCGGGTGGATCCTATTTGCTTGAGCGGATCTTGGCCTATAGCCTTGGTCTTGCTCTCAAAAAGGAGTGGCAACCTTTGTGTTTTCTTGGGGAATAATCCGACTCAAATTTCCGATCGTTGTTTTCGAGTCGACCATTCCTCCTTGTTGTTTGTGCTGCGTTTTGTGACGAGGAAATATTGTGGGCGATAGGTGCTGTGTAGGTGCGGTAGATCTACGACGTGTTGTGCGTAGGGAGAGCGTTAGCTTCGCGGAGATCTCCGTTTCCGGATAACCCTACATCAATTTGGTATCAGAGGCGGTCGTTTCAACTCCCACGTTGAAAACATCCTCTCTGCATTCCTTGTTGGTCGATCGGATCTAAAAAAAATAAAAAAAATTATTTTCTGTGGTCAGCCAATAGCGGGCTAAAATCTTTATTTTTCAGCAAAATTTCAAAAAAAAAAAAAATTAACGATCTACGTGTTATTCACTTTGGGAATATATAAAAATATCTTATTTTCAATATAGCTACAGCCCTAGGAAAATTCATCTTGTCCGGGGCCTCCCAAACCCGAATGCGCACTAGGCTAGGAATGGAGTACGCAACCCCGTCTACGTCTAGTATGGCTGCGAACGAGCATGGTGATCCCAACACCGTGGCTATAGAGGGTCTTCGTGCCGAAATGGCTGAGCTTAGGAACGTCTTAGCCCAGATCCAACAAAACCAAGCTAGGCCACCCCCGCCACCCGTTAATGTTGACCGGCCCAACCGGCACCAACATAAATCTGATTCGGATTCTGATGGGGACTCCCCACGGGTGCCCCCTAGAGGACACCGCCCCGAGCGAGACTTTGACATTACTAGGGCCATTAAGATAAATGCCCCCACGTATGATGGCATGGGAGACCCCCAAATCTTCCTTAACTGGACTGTGGATATGGAGTGTTACTTCGAGTGGCACAACCTAACGGATCCCCAAAAGGTCCAAGTTGCCCGGATGAAGTTAACAGGTCATGCAAAGACGTTCTGGCTGAATGAGGAGCGAAGATTAGGAACCGAACACGGAGCCCCCCTTATAGGTTGGCCAGTAATGAAGAACCTGTTGACCGATCAGTACGTTCCTGCGTACCATCGGACACAGATGTTCGATGAGCTTGCCACTTTGCGGCAGGGCTCAAGCTCGGTAGCTGAATATATGGGTGAACTTAAGGACCGAATGGTGCGATGTGACCTTAGGGAGATTCCCGAAGTCACTTTATCTAGATTTCGAAAGGGCCTTAACCCCGATATCCAAAGGAAGCTCTTGCGATATGGGCATACGGACTTGAACACGACTTTCAATGCCGCCTTGGACATTGAAAAACACCTAGCCTCTAAGGCTCACTCCCGTTACGCTCATGCGAAGCACAAGTCCACCACTGGGGCATCTTCTTCCACATATCCTGATAAGGGAAAGTTTAAATCTACCGAGTCGAAGTCAATCGTGATCACCGCTAGGAACTCCAAGAACCCTGCGAGTGAGCGTGTCCCTATCGGGAAGGTGAGCAAGGCTAATACCACTTGTTACTCTTGCGGCATTCAAGGCCACTATGCCTACGAATGCCCAACAAAGACAAAAACTCTAGCCTTGTTAGATCCAACTACCGACCCTGACGATTATGTATACGAGGCCGCAGAAGAGAGTGACCCCGAAGGAGTCCCTAGTGACTTAGAGGACGATCACCCCCTTATGGTCATGCGTTGTATTTTGACCACTCCTCGTCCATTAGATGATTGGAAGAGGACGAGCATATTTTCTCTGATTTTTAAGAGTGGCGAGAAGCTTTGCAAGCTGATTATTGATAGTGGTAGCTGCGTGAATGTCATATCTGAGAACGTCGTAGCACGTATGTCCTTGGTCACGGAACCACACCCGACCCCATACTAGGTCGCTTGGATCAACAAGCTCTCTGTACCCGTTACCAAGCGATGCCTGGTACCACTCTCATTCAAATCCTACATTGATGAGGTGTGGTGTGATGTCCTTCCGATGGATGCTTGCCATGTGTTGTTAGGCCGCCCTTGGCTATACGACCGTGATGTTACCCATTTTGGTAGAGCCAACACTTATGAGTTCAAATTCAATGGCAAAACCATCACTTTGAAGCCGACCATCCCAAAGGAGCCCGTAGTCTTGGCTAAGGACACCACTATCCCGGTAGAACGGAAAACGTTGAATCTCGTTGGTAGGAAAGAGTTTGAGAGAGATCCGTTCTTTGATGGAATTATGTATGCGCTAGTCCTCTTAAGTGCGAAGCCCGATTCTAGCATTTTGGACGAGCTACCTAGTGAGTTACGAGTACTGTTGGAAGAGTATAGGGACGTGTACCCGGATGAGTTGCCGCCCACGTTACCCCCCGCTTAGGAATATCCAGCATGCGATAGATCTCATCCCGGGGTCTTCCTTGCCAAACCAGCCCCATTATCGACTCCACCCCGCGGCTCACCTAGAGTTGCAGTCTCAGATCGAGGGCTTGCTAGCGAAAGGTTTTATTAGGACTAGTATGAGTCCATGTGCTGTACCAGCCCTACTTGCCCCCAAGAAGGATGGTACATGGAGGATGTGCGTTGATAGCCGGGCTATCAACAAAATCACCATCAAGTATAGGTTCCCCATTCCCCGCCTAGATGATTTGTTGGATGTCTTGTCTGAAGCCACCGTATTCTCCAAATTAGATCTTCGGAGTGGCTATCACCAGATTAGGATACGAGAGGGCGATGAGTGGAAGACATCGTTTAAGTCGAAGGATGGTCTGTACGAATGGCTTGTGATGCCCTTTGGGTTGTCCAATGCACCTAGTACCTTCTCCCGGATGATGACACACGTCTTTCAGCCATTTATGGGAAAGTTCGTTGTCGTCTACTTTGACGATATTCTGATTTATAACACCTCTACTACCGAGCACATCTCCCACATGAGAGTGATCCTTTCCACCCTGCGGAAGGAGACGTTATTTCTTAACCTTAAGAAATGCACTTTCTATGTCTCGGAGGTAGAGTTCCTAGGCTATATAGTCGGCTCTGAGGGTATTCGAGTTGATCCGGGCAAGGTTCAGGTCATTAAGGACTGGCACGTGCCAACCACCCTACGTAAGGTGCGTAGTTTCCATGGGTTAGCCAGGTTTTATCATCGTTTCATACGAGACTTCAGTAGTATTATGGCGCCTATCACGGACTGTATGAAGAAGGGAGAGTTTACGTGGACGAAGTCCGCCACTCATGCTTTTGAACGAATCAAAGAGCTTATGATGGAGGCACCTGTCTTACGTCTACCTGACTTTGCTAAAGTCTTTGAGCTCACATGCGATGCGTCTGGGGTCGGGATTGGAGGTGTCTTGAGCTAGGAGGGTCATCCCGTTAGTTATTTTAGCGAGAAGTTGTCCGGCCCTAAACTAAACTATTCCAATTACGATAGGGAATTTTATGCTGTAGTCCGATGTCTACACCATTGGAGGCACTATCTCCTCTCCAAGGAGTTTGTGATCCTCTCCGATCATGAGGCTCTACGTTTCATCAACGGCCAGCATAAGATCAGCCCACGACACGCTAAGTGGGTATCTTTCTTACAAGGCTACACGTTTAATCTCAAGCACCTTAAGGGAGCCGATAACCGAGTCGCGGACGCCCTTAGTCGTCTTACGCTTTTACTCACCTCTATGGAAGTACATGTTATAGGCTTTGAGCGGATTAAGGATGAGTACGCCACGTGTCCTGACTTCCAGGACTTCTATTTATCTGCCCAGGATAGCTCCCCCACGATGATATCTGCATACGTCATCAAGGATGGTTACCTGTTTAGGAATGGAAAGCTATGTATTCCGCAGTCATCGTTACGACTACATATTATATGGGAGTTGCATAGCGGAGGGTTGAGTGGCCACTTCGGTAGAGATAAGACCATTACGTTAGTCGAAGACAAATTCTATTGGCCAAAACTGAAGGTTATGGTGGGTCAGGTAGTGAGTAGCTGCCGCACATGCCAGGTATCTAAGGGTAGTAAAACCAACGTAGGATTATATACACCCTTGCCTATTCCTTCCATGCCTTGGGTCGACGTTAGTATGGATTTTGTATTAGGCCTCCCCATTACCCTACGCCGTCACGACTCAATTTTTGTAGTTGTGGATAGGTTTTCAAAGATGGCTTATTTCATCCCGTGCAGTAGGACAAATGATACGTCTCACGTCGCTAAGCTTTATTTTAAAGAAGTCGTTAGTCACCGTGGAGTGCCCAAGACCATAGTGTCGGATAGGGACGTAAAATTCACTAGTTATTTTTGGAAGACTCTTTGGATATTAATGGGAACGAAATTATTGTTTTCCTCTGCCTATCATCCCCAGACTGATGGGCAGACGGAAGTGGTTAATCGGAGCTTAGGAAATTTGTTACAATGCCTCGTGAGTGATCACAAGAGCACTTGGGATCTTCTCCTTCCCCATGCCCAATTAGACTACAATAATTCCAAGAATCGGTCTACGGGTCTGTCTCTAAATGAGATTGTCCACGGGTATAAGGCTCCTGTGTCGCTTGACTTGGTGTCGTTGCCCCCAACGTACAAGGCAAGTCAGTTTGCACAATCCTTCGCCCAGCACATCCATGATTTACACGCACGTATACGGGACACCTTGACTACGCAATATGACTCTTATCAAGCGCACACTAATTTACATAGGAGAGTATCAGACTTCAAAATTGGCGATCTAGTTTTAGTCTGTTTGGTTCCCGAACGCTTGCCAACTGGCACCGTTAAAAAGTTAGCACCAAAGCGCGCCGGCCCTTTTCGGATTATTAAAAAGCTAGGTGACAACGCTTTCATTTTGGACTTGCCTGCTGATTGGGGTATCTCCCCCATTTTTAATGTTTCAGATTTAACGATATTTGTGTCACCACCACAAGAGTTGATTTCTTTGTCGTCTTATTCTCCCACTAAAAATTCTCATGGGTTGGGGAGTGGTAGTACGGATGATCTCTCTTTTTCGGTCCCCACAGGTATATCATCAGATGGTAAGTTGCCTTCTTTCCTGCCTACTGCTAATATGTTCCCCAGGTTTCCACGGACGTTCTCCACTCCAGAGATGATACTTGATGCTGAGCCTGTTACCACTGCTGATGGCGACACCCACCGCTTTCTCATCCGTTGGCGTGATCGGCCCCCTTCGGATGACTCTTGGGTACTCGAGACGGAGCTGCAGAGTTTGGATGCCGCTCTCCTTCACCGCTATCGCTTGGACCACGCAACGGAGATGCGTGCATTTAAGCAGGGGAGGATTGATGGAGCGGCCCCTCCTCCACCAGTTGAAGACGATGCTGATGATGCTGTTGATGATCCGGTTGCTAAGGCCATATGACTCAAGGACGTGAGGCGGCACGATGACGCTAACGGACGGCTACGCTACAACCTCCGCCCGCGCTGTGCTACCGCCACGGCAACGCCTTAGTTTTATTTATTTCCTTTTCGTACACTCTATTTTATAATTGGAATATAAAATTATCCTATGCTTATGTGATAATTTTATATTCATTGCATGTGTTGTTGTATTTTCAATTTGAACTATTTTAGTTTTGGTGTGCAATTAGCCATTCGGATGGATGAGATTAAATCTCCATCATGAAGGGCTAAGGCTTATTTGTAACTCCTATTAGCCATTCGGATGGATGAGATTAAATCTCCATCATGAAGGGCTAAGGCTTATTTGTAACTCCTATTTAAAGGAGCCTTTCATGAAGAGTTAAGGCAATTGGAAAAGAAACCTAAAAAAACCCCCCCTTGTGGAAATTTTGGCCACCATGGAGAAGTTCATAGCCGCCCCATCCCCTTTGGTGTGAAGCCAAGCCTTGCCTCCTCCATCCCCGTTCGGTGCGACTCCGGCGTGGCTTCCTTTCGGTGCGACTCCTTGGAAGAAGGTTGCAAACCATTCGGTGCGACGCCGGTGGATCCGTGGAGAGAGTGATTCTCCCACAGTTATCTCGTGTGAAAGTTTTCCGGTTGGGTAATCTCTTTCCCCTCCCTTGTGTGATTTCTTCTCTTTAGTTGTGGTGGATTTCGCTCATCGTTTTCTCCGGATCTTTAATTTAATCGCTGCAAGTTTTGAATCGAAATCGCCGTTGCAAGGCTTTTATTTCCGGATCGGGTGGATCCTATTTGCTTGAGCGGATCTTGGCCTATAGCCTTGGTCTTGCTCTCAAAAAGGAGTGGCAACCTTTGTGTTTTCTTGGGGAATAATCCGACTCAAATTTCCGATCGTTGTTTTCGAGTCGACCATTCCTCCTTGTTGTTTGTGTTGCGTTTTGTGATGAGGAAATATTGTGGGCGATAGGTGCTGTGTAGGTGCGGTAGATCTACGATGTGTTGTGTGTAGGGAGAGCGTTAGCTTCGCAGAGATCTCCGTTTCCGGATAACCCTACATCAACGCGTTCCAAATGCGGTTTTGGGAATGTCACCTTCCCGAATTCTTAACTAGTAATAACCAGACTTCAGGTCCAACTTCGAATAGACGGTCGAGCCCACCAGCTGATCGAATAACTCATCAATCCGGGGTATCGGATACTTATTCTTCTCGGTCAGCTTATTCAATTCACGATAATCGATACACAATCGCAACCCACCGTCTTTCTTCTTTACAAAAAGCACAGGCGCGCTCCAAGGTGACATACTTGGGCGGATATAACCTTGCTCTAGCATTTCTTGTAGTTGAACCTTCAACTCAGCCATCTCTTTAGGCGCAACGCGATATGGCGAGCGGGCCACAGGTTTCGCACCTGGCACCAACTCGATCGTGAATTCAATCTCTCGCTAGGGTGGTAGCCCAGGGAGATCCGCGGAAAACACATCTGTAAATTCTGCCACAATCGGAACCTCGCACAAAGTGGCCTTAGGCTCAACAGCCTGAATTAGTGCAAAGTAACACTCCGCACCCTTCCGAACAGCTTTGACTACCTGGAGTGCAGACATCAACGTCCCGCCCACTCCTCACATACCCGCGAACTTGGTCTCCTGTTCGGTATTCTAGCCCAACATGATTTCTTTGGACTGGCAATCAATCATAGCATGCTGCTCCGCAAGTCAATCCATCCCAAAAATCACATCGAATTCTGATATTGGCAAAACAAATGCAGTTAAAAGAAAATCCCGACTTCCTAACTGAACCGCCACATCGCAAGCTTGATCCGCAAGCATCCAACAGCCATTCGGCAAAACCACTCTGACGCTATCTGTCTTTGCACGACTGGGTATCCCAAGCCGCGTAATAAATTCTCTAGACAGAAAAGAATGCGATGCACCTGTATCAAACAGTGCTCGCGCCAGCGTGTCCCGAATCATCACAAAGCCTATGACAAACATGTCACACACACAAATCGCAAACATAGGGGTACTCAGCAAAGCATACAAACAATAGCATATGCAAAACTCAACGCATACCTATGACAACGTCACTCTGCTTGATGGCCTCTTGCAGGCCAAGATTGTAGACCCGGGGTTGCGCCTGCGAGGCAGAGGAATCCACCACCGCCTTTCCTTTTTCCACGTAAGATGCTCCCGCCTTCTTTTCACTCTTTGGCGGCATCCGACAATCTCGTGCAATATGCCCCATCCGGCCACAATTGAAGCAGATACGAGTGTCTGGCTTGGAGGTCGCCCCTGATGTTGCTCCCGTTGCAACTGATGAAGGAGCTTGTCCACTAGGCTTGGACTTCTTGCCCCATCTCTTCTTATAAAATGGTTTTCCCGATCGGGGCGCCTTCCACTCCGGTTGCGTCACAGCCAAAGCTCTCTTCCCTTGCACCCTTTTCATATCCTTTTCCAACGTGGTCGCGGTGTCAACCAACGCTTGGAAACCTTGGTTCACAGAACTTGACACAAGGAACCTCAGCTCGTCCCTCAGTCCTTCATAGAACCGATTAGTCTTCCTCTGCTCATCAGCAAAAATAGAACCCGCATACCGCCCCAAGCGAGTAAATTCATGCAAGTGTGCGTCAACACTACCATCACCTTGTGTTAACCTTTGGAATTCATTTTCCATGGCTATCCGTTGAGCCGCAGGAAGGTGCTTCGCTAGGAAGAGCCGGGAGAATTATTCCATCGATACTTGGGTTAACGGACGACCCGCCAAGTGATGCAACTCCATCTCATCCCACTATAATCGAGCTTCTCCTTCTAGCAAAAAGGTAACTAAAGTAACTTTCTGATGCTCTGCCGTTCCTATCGACGTCATCACTCGCTTGACGCGCGATAGCCAATCCTCAGCCTGTGTCGGAGTTCCCACTCCCGAGAACGTAGGCGGATGGAAACTCATAAACCGCGTTAGCTGCTTCTCAGCCGCTCGAGGAGCCACATCCACGACAGGTTCAGGCCTTGTCGCCACCTATTCTGGCCTTACAGCCGCTTGTTCCTGCCGAAGGGGCTGGCCTTAGATCATGGTAAATAAGGCCTCCACAACTAAACGCACATGTTCTACAGACGGTGGAGGTGTAGGCACCGCGGCTGGTGCCGTACTTTCATCAGAACGCTGGGACTCAGACGGCCCAGCTCCAATTCGTGTCACCTAAAGGTGGACAAGACACACACATTAGCGGTCGTACCCAAGCAATCAACACAAAAATCAGAACACACAGGTTCCTCAAACACATCAAGTTTGCATTCCTATCATGGACATTCAGGAGTTCATTCGTAGACTTTGGTGTGCACAAACACGTGCTCGCCACCCCACAAAAGAAGTCGGCCACGACTTCGAGAGGGAAAGACCAAGACGACCGATACCAAAAATGTAACAACCCCATCCGTTCATATGGTATATTCTAGAAGGTCCGGCCGGGGCCCCACAGGATATATCACAAGACAGTCGGTGAAGGTACATGATGATACTAGAGTCGCGTATCGCACCTATCACAAATCATTCTAGCGGAAGCCTAGACTATAACTGGAACTCCTCATGAATGTCCAAACATAAAACTCCACATTTTATAAATTATAGGAATGTCTTACAACAAGTCAAAAGAGTTGGCCTTATGGCCTTACATGGCTTTCAAACAGTGGCCTAAACAGATTGGCGCGCAGGCCGGCCACAATAAAAGAAACAACACAACATAAGCTATAGCCTTCGAGGGCTAACAACAGTAGCAGCAACACCAGCAGGAACATCAACCTCTATGCGTCCCGCTCGGCTCTCCAGCACCTGTAAAGGGACAATCCACCCACCGGTGGCAAACAAAAGCAACGGTCAGCGTTCAGCTGACCAAATTATAACGACCCTACCCCTTCTCTCGGGGCAGCGGTATTCTTCCCTGCAGGCATATCATATCACAAGTATGGCAATATATCATCAAAATGTGCTTTCACGCACACAAGCCATCACAACCGTTCGCCACCCGGCCCAACGGTCCGTGCACTCAGGGCACATTCTTGGTGTTCTGGCAAATCTCTTGCCCACCACCGTATCAGGGTCATCACCCAACGGTAAATCTCTTGAGCATTTACTCCATGGCGTGCAGCCGGAGTTAGTCTTCCTACACCGGGATGGCCCGTAGCCCCCCATTGTGTCATTGCGCGCAGGCCGAAGACTCTTACTATGCGCTCCAACATACCGCACTTTTTGGTCTCACGTCGGACGGACATAGCGTAGGTCGGATCCTCCACCCCCCCGTTGCTCAAATCGCCTTGCCCTCTCCGAGTACAGCGTACTCATGGCTATATCAAAGGCGCGGGTCGGTCTCACCAATCCTGTTCATGGCATTCAAGCCTGGGTATTTCTCTATACCCATTTCTTTAGCACAACAACGGGTCTTTCCTGGGCCTCCCAGTACTTCCTGTGACTCTCTCCACAGGTGGACACCGCACAAGCACAAATGTCAGGGTTCTTTCCTAGCTATCATGCCAGTACTTCCTGTTACTCGCTTCACAGGTGGACACCCTACGACATCAAGCATCATAAAAGGGCCTTTCCTGGTCACACCAGTACTTCCTGTGCCTCATTCACAGGGTGAACCCAAAACATCACATGGCTATTTTTCCTGGGCTACCACTCCAGTACTTCCTGCTACTCCTTTTCGCAGGTATAACCCGTAGACTCCTTACACTACACGTTATCACGGAGTCTTCTCCGGTTCGTATGCAACATCACCAATCCAGACCAACCTGTCCAGATGGGCTTCACACAGCATGCCTATTTCGTACTCCATTTCCGGATCTATATGCTAACAAAAGGGGATTTCAAGCATCCACCCAAAGATTCCCAAAATCAACCACCTCTTGGTGGGGGAAATCACAAGATATGCCAAAAGGAAGCCTTCACATGGCTAGGAAGAAAAGTCGTTACCCTTGACGACCGCTTCGGTGCCATGGACTCAAAGCTAGCTTGCAAGACTCGCAAGATCGTTTCCTCCTCAACGCCGGCTTCGGAACTCTTGTCGGTAAACCGCAGCACCACCACCACCAGCCCTTCCCCTTCTTCCTCCTCCTTTCTTTCTCTCTTTCTCTCCTTTGAAGAAAGATAAAGGCTAAGAAACAAATGAGCATAAGCTCTCAGTTTCGGCCTTTAGGAAAAAGAGGAAAGAAGCTTCAGCCCTTGGATCCAGGCTGAAGGAATGGACGGCCACGATTCTGCCAAAAACACTGATTTTGACCCGACACGGCCTCTGACACGGCCGTGTGCCAGGCCGTGTGCCTCAAGCGGTGGTCAACCGACTGATCCAAACCAGTGACATGCCCATGGGACACGCCCGTGTCATGGGCCGTGTCACCAACACGCCTTCAGACACGCCCGTGTCTGTGGCCGTGTGCCTGGGTGAAAAAATCCCAAAACATCCCGAGACTTCACACGGCCTGTGACACGCCCGTGTCCCAGGCCATGTGCCCAGACACGGCACAAAGACACGCCCTGTCAAACTCCTTCGGCGGGCTGAGTTCGCCGACCCGATTTGACACGCCTTGTGACACGCCCGTGTCACAGGCCGTGTTCAACCTCTCGACACTCAATACTCACGTCTCAACACTCGACGATCGTCGAGTAAAAATCGTCGAGCACACGACACGGCCTTGGACACGCCCGTGTCCTGGGCCGTGTGCCTCCTCTCGACACATCGTCGAGCGAAAAATCGTCGAGACAAAGTCCGATCGTCGACACAACCTCGACACGCCCTGCGACACGCCCGTGTCGCAGGCCGTGTCAGCTGACACGCCCTGGGACACGCCCGTGTCCCAGGCCGTGTCACCCAAAAATTCCTGTTTCAGAAATTTGGACTGTTACACCGTGTCCCTTCTCGGGATGTTTCGGGGCCGTGTCGTTGGAGGCACACGGCCGGCCACACGGCCGTGTCAGTGGGGACACGAGCGTGTCGGATCGAACACGGGCGTGTCGGATGCCCGTGTGCTGTTCCAGGCGCGTCGATTTGAGATGGCGAATGAGGCACACGATCCTGGACACGGGCGTGTGCTAGGCCGTGTTCGGCCCAGGTCTTTTATTTTTCTGTCGGATTGTGGCCTTTTCTTTTCCTGGTTTTAGGATTTGATGGTTCAGATCATTTCTTTAGGAGTTAAGTACGAGAATAGGGTTGAAAACCCTCATTCTTCTCCAAGCATTCTCTTACTAAAGATCTAAAGAGAAGTGAGAACAAGGAAGAAGGAGAAGGAGAGTTTGGGCAGTAGGAGAGGTTTCGGTGCTCCAAATCGCGAGCCGAGTCCAGATCCGTGGAGGGTAGATCGTTGCGAAGGTTTTCATCCGTCTATTTCGCCATGGCAAGGAAGAGGATTCAGAAGGTAACGACACTTCTCCTCTCGGTCTTAGGATGCATGTCTTTAGCATCTTTTCTTTCTAGCTTTTGGGCACCAAACTCTCAAATGAGAGGGGTTTTAGTTTGCCAAGGTTCAAGAGGAACCTCCGGGTTGATTGAGTCCGTCCCCGACATATTTTGCATGAGAGATCCACTCCGTTAGTGGATTAGGCATGGTGGGTGAAGCCGTTGTCATGACCGTTAGTCCGACTCTGTGATGTTGCATACGAACGTTAAGGATTCATAGAGATTTCGTTGCGGCAAGACGCCGTTTGCGATGTGGTGATGTTTTTCCCCTTTTTCTCGAGTGAGTACGTGTAGTCGGAACCGGACAAGGTTAGCTCCTCGTGGCGGTAGATGTTTTCCTTGGTGGACAAGGTCAGCTCCGCATGAGTTGGAGATGGTTTCCTTGGTGTGCGGGAACACTGCAGTACAAATGAGGGACTAGGGTGGAAGTGTCTTGGTTTGTGATGTGCCAAGGCGTGGCTATGTCTCCGTGGTCGGCTGGCTATCCCGTGACATTCACGTCATGTGTGGAGAGTGTCCCGGCGAGACTAGTCCCCTTCTGTGAGATTGACGAGAATGTCAAGCATGGGGGCAAGCCCGGGCAATGAGGCCATGAGCGGGTGGGGTCCGGCAAGGCTTCTTAGAATCGGTCAGTTTTGTGTTTGTTGGAATCCTGACATGAGAGTCAGAGCTTGTAGGCAAGCCCGGGTCTACGACCTTGAACGGGTGGGGCCTTTGCAAGAGTTCCATGTGGCAGCCTGTGCGTCGTTTGGGGGAAGGTGTTACCCCCTTTGTTTGCGACTTTATGCCAATAGGGAATCGATGAGTACCCATATGATGTGATGATGTGCTAGATGCATACGAGATAGGGTGCTTTGGGTGAAACCCGAGTTGTTGCATACATGTTGCATAAGTAGGCCCTTTTATTTATATGCTCAACCTGTAGAGAACATGTATGATGTGTGTGACATCCAAGCCTGTTTCTATAGTTGCTTTTCTTGCTTATGATTATTGCATACGAAATGCTAACTTGCAGGTTGGAGGGGTACCCCGGGGTTCGTTAGGGGCGGCCGGGAGGAGATGTGTTTGTTACACAGTTTGAGGTCAGCCTTTGCTGACCTACGTTACTAATAAATTTTACAGGGCAAGGATCGCATGCAGGAGCTAGCTCGCCAGCCAGAAAGGCCTAAGCCTCATGAAGTGCTTTTATCTTTTGTAGCTCTACTTATATGATGTTGTATGTTTGAGACTCATGTTGTCCGGCTTGCATGCCGAGGTAGACTAGGTGTGCTATGCACTTTCTTGACTATTGTATTATTTAAGTTTGGACACTTGATGTAAGGCCATAAGGCCATTGTTATTGCTCTTTTAGTGGTGGATAACTTCTAGTCCTGTTTTGTTTCCGCTGTGTAGTGCAAAGTGTTTTGAGTGTGGTAGCTATATCAACTTATAATACTAAAGCTGTGGCGTTCGTATGTTGTGGGGCCCCGGCCGGACCCATATTATACGGTCATTACAGGGGAGGTGTTACACACTCACCTCGATGTCTCGGGGTGGTAGGTTGAGTCACTCGGGCTGTAGGCTCAGTGGATTTGGTGGTGGGAAGGTTGGCCCGGCGAGATTTGGCTCGGTTGTTGTCTGTGATGGGCAGGTTGGCCCGGCGAGCTTTGGCTCGGTTGTTGTATATGACGGACGGGATGGTCCAGGGAGCCTTGGCTCGGTAGCTGATACATAAGGTTGCATGTGCATAAGATATAAGGTGGTGAGTCTACGGTATTGGAGGGTCATTGCACCGACGCAAATATGTTGACTCGGCAAGTGTGCTTTAGCACTTGGCCAAATAAAGTCTGGTGCGCCAGCCGGCAAGAGTACGCAGGAGCTCCGCTTTGTGCACCAGCGTTGAGGCGTACGATAGGTCTGACTGGTAGTGCAATTACCGGTTTAGAGGTGGGCGAGGCCCAACCCACCGCTTCTGTTTGCCACTACGGAGGTATCCTGGGAGGTTCGTCTCCAGAAAGGGGGAACTAAAGGTCTGTGTAACAGAGTCGAGTGGGTGAGTTGCACTTGCATGTTCACATCATGGCATAATTGTATTTCATAGCATAATCATTGCATATAACCCGACACCTATTGTATAAGTGGTATGGGACGCTTTATACAATAGGTCCTGCAAAACGACCCCTTAGTTTATAAGTTCGTGCGGGCGTGCTTATAAGTTAAGGTTTTTATTCAGTATTATATATACATGCTAGCTAGAAAACTGACACTCTATCGTATAAATTGGTATGCGACTTTATATACGATAGGAGCCCTGCAAAAGATCCCTTGGCTTATCTGTCTTCATATAAGTTAAGGTTACCCTCCTTTTTCAGTCTTTCTTACCTTCATTTTGTCTTATATATCATAGAACTGCTAGATTAGCTCCGCCGCCACTTGCTTATATTTGTTATTCTCCACTTTCATGTCCTCTCCTTTCCTCCTCCCCGCTCGGTGCATAGGGGCCATGGGGGAAGGGGCGGGGGATGATAGGGCTTAGTCTTTTAGACTAACAGTTTTCGAACCACATCATTTTAGGGGACCATGGAGCCCAGCATGGAGGAGCAGCCCCGGAGGTCGGCACGCCTGGAGATGGGGCAGTCTAGTACCGGAGTTCAGACGGTAGGGACTGTGAGTCCTGATCGCTAGTAGTTATATTAGTTTTGCTTCCGTGATGAGAGATATGTAGTGAGTACTTGATGTACTGGGCATGAGCCCAAGTTTTTAGTACTTTTATTTCATCTGTGGACACTCCCTTTATAGAGATTATTTACTATATATATGTGATTTCTGTGGACTTGCCTCTTACTATTTTGCTACAGTTGTGATCGATTTGGCCGACAGGATCGGTGTTTTGTAGTGATGATCTTCCCGGGTGTGAAGGTGTCACCGCAAAGCGGCGGTTCTGGGCTTAAGACCCCCGTGGTTTAAAAAGAAAAAAAAACGGGGTCTTACATTTTATTTGATTCACATGATTCATATTCAAGTTTAGACGCAAAGCTTATCAAAAATTTGTGCTTGATATGACCATTTAAGTGTTCCCAATACAAAAACAAATGGAAACTCAAGTCAAAGTGTTGCATCAATTAAACACTACATTTTAATGATTGCTTACAATATAAACAAAATAAAGGATTCATGGTTCTATGATTCCTAGCATATCAAGATATATTACTAATTTAACGATTCAGATATTCAAGAGTAGAATTCATAAACATTAAAAGGGGGGATCAAGTCATAGGGCAATATTTATCCAAGTCTTGCAACCAAATATACCTAAGAAGTAAAAAAGGTCTGATGACACCAAAAACTAGATAGTGAGCTTTGAACCTTACGGGTTCAAGGGGTTAAGGTTATATTAATAAAAAATTCAAGCAAATTGCAAAGGGTCAGTTTGTTATGTATTGATCCTAAAATGTCAAATACCCATCTAGATTAAACCATTTTAGGTACAAATATCTTTCAAGTAAAATATGTTCAAAATAATTATGATATAAAACACCAATCATATATTTGTTAACCAAAAATCGTTACAATTATTATTATGACACTTATTACTCATTCCCAAAAATATATCATTCTTCCAATTATATATCAAATGAGAAAATCATTCATCTAAGAGATTTCCAAATAAAATCATTCACGATCATAAATCCATATCATTCCAAATATATTAAACCATAAAGTACTAACTTGTCAGATTAGACATTAGAGATTTAAATTCATTTAATAGATCAAATATTCAAGAGCGATGTCATATAATCATAAGGACATACACAATAATTTAAACTCATTGTTTGCAAGAGAGAGAGAGATCTATACTTGCCTAAATAAGCTGAAACTGATGGTGGCAGCTAAGTAACGCAAGAAAAAATAACAATCCTATTTGAACCTTTTCATGAGCGACGAAAGCAATATTTGGCAAAAAGTAAATTCATATGCTAGCACATGTAATTATTTTACAAAACCTATTGCATGAGAGGGTTTAACGATTTACTTCCCTTAAAAGTAAGGGGAGTGTAGATTACCACGCGAAAATGGAGACTTGGCGGTGCTTAGGTTATGAAAATCCAAAATCAGAGAGGGTTTGAGCTATCCTCTTGATAGCCTAAATGAATGATGCTGGAAATCACAAATAAATATGAATTAGTCAATTAAAAGAGGGGCACAAACTTGGATTACAAAATATACGAAATTTGAAGCACGAATAAATCATTAGAGATCAAAAATTTCTAATTGATGGTGATGGAGGAAGCATCGTACCCAAAGGAGGTCAAATCCAATACCAAAGAGGAGAGGGGAGGAAATCCTAGTTGATCCTCTCACAAAACTGGCCCAATCGAAAAGGAAGAGTGTTGTAGGAGAAAGAAAAGGTAGTTGTGGGCCCCTTAGATGAGAATAAAAGGGATGTCAGCCCTTTGAGAGGAGGTTGTAGCCCATTAGGAGGAGGAGAAAGCGGTGCTGGTGCTGTTGGCCAGAGAAAGGAGAAGAGGAGGAGAAAACACTGGCTAGGGGAAGAAGAAGAGTCATCAGCTTGAGGAGAGGGAAGAGCAGCAGGCGATCAGGGGAAGCAACTTGAGGTGGGATGCGACAGAAGCAACAAATTGGGGGAGATGGGTGCGACAAAAATAGCTGGATCGGCTGCGGGGAAAATTAGTGGGATTGGGTGCGTGAGCCCTAGCACCGAATCAGGAAAAACTTGATGGAGGGGAATGCTGCGACTAACTATTAAACAACCTCTAAGCTTAAAATTACAAATACGCCATTAATATGATTATGTTACACCTTTTTTTAAACATGGGTTGTTACATCTTATATTTGTTTTTTTTTCATTTCCTTCATAGCCATAAGTAACTAAATATTTTTTTAGTGCTTGATCGAGACAAACCGAGGAATGGAATGATAATCTCTTTTTAAATTTGAATTTCTTTTTCTCTTTTAAATGAATGCTTAGGATTTACCTTTGATTAAATTTGAGTGAAGTCATATCATCGATATATGATCTTTACTAATCGTTTACATTATCTAATAGTCTAAAGATCATGCGTACAGATCAATCGCTCATGGGTAAAGAGAGTTGAATGCACTTCTTGAAAGAGGACGACGTAAATTTTCTGGATTGGGGTCAACTTCAATAGCTGGGTTCACCACAGCAAACAAGCTTTCGAGGTTTTGCTTGTAGAATAGAAGTTCGGACGAACCTAAACTTCGTTGGGTGTATCCTCAACAGTGGTGCATTCAAAATTTTGGAACCTCCACGATCCAAGCTTTTTCCAATTTGAGGTTTGTTTTCATTTTTTAAAAACCAATCCAAAACGTGTAAGGATAAGATAATAGTGAATCCTTAAAGTAAAAGTGAACGACGCCCCCCAAAAAATACGTCATGGAATTTTCTTAATATTTTATATTATAATTGATAAGGTACACTTGCCTTCATCAGATATAGAATCAAAAAATATCTCTCTTTTTTTATAAACTCATTAAATTTATCTATCAGAGTTATATGTTGATGATTTTACAAGGGCCTCCTCTTTTCTAATGAACTCTAATGCAAAAAATGAGATGCAGCCTATTAAACTTCTGTTCAACGATCCAATATATAAAGGTTTGAAATGCATAATGCTTTGTTCAAATGATCTCTTGATGTATGTGTGTTGCAAGTAAATCATTGGGTCAAAAGTTCGTCAAAATGTGCTTAAGTTGTGAACCGATATTTCAATAAATTTTTACAAGTCACTATATCCACCTTCGACTTTGTTCGTAGTTGAGTTTCCTATATAAACAAATATGTTTACCCATGCCAATACAAAGTAATCTTTGTATGGATCAATGCATGCAGTGACAACATTTATGAAGTCTTATAGATATTTTTCAGCAAATGTTGCTAGCGGTGCACTAAATTTAATGTTAAACTCATTTTAGATTTATGCATTAACAATTTTTTGCCATAGAACCAACATAGCTCACATTCTTTACAGTTGCTGAAATATTTTTTTCAGTGCGCTAACATAGTTCTATGTATATGATCTTAAGAAAATAAATTATTAGAATGAGGGAAAATAACCTCGATGACATTCATAAGAACTAATTCTCTATCAGTAATAAAGATAACACACATAACAGTTGAATTGAGAATTGATTTAAAACATCTAAAGCCTATATATTGTAAGACCCCCCCCCCCTCCTGGAACACAAAACACGGCACGAGGGGAGTCCTATGCCCAGAACAGGCGCCTTGCGGTAGCGATAGCACACGAGCTAACCTGTACTACAAGACGTCTATCCTGCTGGCTATAATCAATAATTAAACAGAAGTCAAATCCACACATAAGTAAAATAGTCCAAAAGAAGGTACATCAAATAAAAGAAGCATCGACAAGCTTCTATAACATCAGAGTACAAGTATAAAATGATTCTCTTTAACGCACATTAGTCACTAACGGTAGCGATGACACCGTCACTTAAGGCCCTGTTGTCCTGGTATGGCTGCCCTACTGCGTTACCTGCTGCTGCTCTATCTACGGGGTTCCCTCCTAAAAAGGAATACGTAGCAACCGTTAGTCATAAATACTAAGTGGTTATCACATCCGCTCTACCGACAACTCCTCGGCACCGAGCGGAGAAAAGGACAAGTGCAATATATATATATATATATATATATATATATATATATATATATATATATATATATATATATATATATATATATATATATATATATATATATATATATATATATATATATAGAGCAGTAGTACAAACAGATGGTATAAGAGAGAACAATATCAGAGTGTGTCAGTAAAATAACAACGGAGTAAACAAACTACTCTATAACAGAGTGTGGTATAAGAGTAAACAAACTACAATAGCAGTACTACCATCTATAACAGTATAAAATATAGAATTATAACAGAAAGTAACTCAACTTATATGAATGCCCATACTGACATATAAGTTGAGAATCAGCTCAACAGTAAAGTAACTCGTCGCATAAGAGTGCCCATACTAACTTACACGAAAAGGATCTTGTGTATGCAATGTAATGTAATGACATGAATACAATGTAATGACTCGCCCATGATCACTCACATGCAACTGCTATGTCGACATAGACTTATAATTCCCACTTTTCAAGAAGGTAGCTAACCACTCAGGCGTCAACCATCGTGGCTAGGCGATGACAGTGGAGTTGGCTTCTCCACTACTAGGCGGGCATCCACACTACCAATCCTAGGCCTCCATATGCCTCAACGCTAAGAACACAACAACGGAGCTCACATGCGTACTACGGCTCAGAAGGGGTCTCGGGTAGATGTGAACCGAGAGCCCAACCCAACTAGCCTATCATCGTGGCACGGAAGGCGCCTCTGTGAACAAATCACCAAAGGACCAAGGCCAACCGTCCACAAGCATATAGGGTGCCTCAAGAAGTAAGCACCGAGGACCAAGGCCCAACCACGCAAGTCTATCTGTCGACTCTCGTCGGTATGATGACTGGCGAGCCAATATACCTTCCACACTATCCTTAACCAAGGATTACGACACCGCGTGTCGACTCACACCACATGCAATTTCACATCATTGTGGCACGGAACGTGCCTCTGTTGAAAAACCACCAGAGGAACAAGGCCAACCGTCCACTTATGTCTCTTTTCATCATTACCAATCAGTGCGGTCAAACACCTGCACTTACACCCTTCACAATCTCGTGCCCCAAGGCACTTAAGGGTTCATCATCAACAGAGGTGGCGAACCACCTCATACAACATACAATCCACACTGCCCCCGTAAGGAAACAAACCTCACAGTACTGGACCACCTTAGACTTTGTTATTTGTCAAGCCTCATGACATGCATCAACCTCTTTCGATTTCTTTCAAGGAATAAAGCATCCACAACAATTATTCTTTCGCCACGATAATTACATCCACATAAAGATAGTTCTTTTACAAGCGTCACTTCTTCTTCCAAACACGTTCCATTACACAAGTTACAGTCACGCCCAATAATGTTTCCCAACCATTTGTTTATCACATTCTCATACGTTCAAATTCACTCAAATCCCAACAATTAATCTCTGTTTCATTACTCGAACTAAGTCCAATACTATATTAACCCGAGAGTAACAAATACAAGGACTTGGTTGTACAACCACTTCGTTCGATCATTACCGAGTCTACATAACTCGTATGAAGGCGTGTAACCATCCGTTGGAAAGGTATTTCCAAGGACTATAACTTTTATATTCGGCCCGTAACCCAGTTCAGAACCTAACACACTTGGAATCAGCCTCGAAATCTGCTGCGTTTAGAAAATGGTTTTCTGCATGTTTAAAGGTAGCCAGTTCGATCAGACTTTCCTTTGACTACAGACCTCACATGAAGGCGTGTAATCACTCGTTGGAAAGGTATTTATAAGGGATACGACTTTTGTGTTTAGCCTAAAACCCAGATCTGGCCTCACCATGTCCGAAAATAGACTTGAAGATTGCTGTGCGCAGAAAACAGATTGTTGTGTGCAGAAAACAGATTTCTGCGCGCATCTTAAAGCGGAACGAACATCATCGGTTCGTCTTATTCCTCCAACCAAAATTCCCAAATCACATCCAGAATTCTTCCTCCCTTATTCACCCTCAAAAGGTCAACTTTCTTCACGAAACCAAGTCCCTATCTTCACATGGAAAGGAGTGGTCGAAGGCATCTTATCTCTGGGGTACAAGCCCTAGCATGACCTTCTCCTAAGAAAACTTCTTCTCACGAATCAAGACTCCTTTGAGTCGATATCTATACCATGAATAACTAGGGATCAAGCACCAAGGGAGATGGTAGGAAGCTCACCTCATTTCCGGCGGTTCCGGCCATGGATATCGTCACTCTTATTTGCGGCATCTTCTTCTCTTTCGTTGTTGTTCGTTCATCACTGGAAAGAGAAAGGAAATACTTCCTCCAAAAAATCCTACATCGGCGATCATGTCGTTCCTTCCGCTTCGGTTAAGGTTGCACAGTAACGACTCGGCAAAATGGCGAAGTGACGGCTAGGATTTTCCGTAAATGTCCTTTTATAAGAGGAATTAGGGTTGAACCGCTTCGCCACGTGACACCGTATTACTGGACCGCCTATTATTATATCAATTTTGTCCTTCTAAAAAGACGTGTCTAATTTAAGTTCTCTGGCGTCAATCCCAAAAATTCTGGTTCAGACTATTGATATGAAGCAGCAAACATGGCTGAACATTTGCCTAAGGCAAAAAGCATTGAGTCCAGTCAACGCTCTCAATGCCTACAAACGCCAGAACATCTTAAAGTTAAAAGCGTTGAGTGCATTGAGTGCACTCAACGCCGCGTTGAATGCACTCAAAGCACTCAACGTCTAACCTGCTGGAATAATTTAAGTTAAAAGCGTTGAGTGCGTGAGTGCACTCAACATTGCGTTGAGTGCACTCAACGCCTAACCCACCAGAACAATTTAAGTTAAAAACACTGAGTGCGTTGAGTACAATCAATGCGGCGTTGAGTGCACTCAACGCACTCAATGCCTAACCCGCCAGAACAATTTAAGTTAAAAGTGTTGAGTACGTTGAGTGCACTTGACGCACTCAATGCTTTTAACTTAAATTATTCTGGCGGGTTAGGCGTTGAGTGCGTTGAGTGCACTCAACACGGCATTGAGTGCACTCACACACTCAACACTTTTAACTTAAATTGTTCCAGCAGGTTAGGAGTTGAGTTCATTGAGTGCACTCAACGCGGCATTGAGTGCACTCAACGCACTCAACGCTTTTAACTTTAAGGTGTTCTGGCATCTGTAGGCGTTGAGAGCATTGACTGGACTCAATGCTTTTTGTCGTAGGAAAATTTTCGGCCCTGTTTGCTCCTTCATATCAATAGTCTGAACCAAAATTTTTGGGATTGATGTCAGAGGACTTAAATTAGATGCGTCTTTTCAAAAGGACAAAATTGATATAATAATAGGCAGTCCAGTAACACGGTGACACGTGGCAAAGTGGTTCAACCCTAATTCCTCTTATAAAAGGACATTTACGGAAAACCCTAGCCGTCACTTCGCCATTTTGCCAAGCCGTTACTGTACAACCCTGACAGAAGCGAAAGGAACGACAAGATTGCCGGTGTAGGATTTTTTGGAGGAAGTCTTTCCTTTCTCTTTCCCATGAAGAACGAACACCAACAAAAGAGAAGAAGATGACGCAAAGAAGAGTGACGATATCCATGGCCGGAACTATCAGAAATGAGGTGAGCTTCCTACCCTCTCCCTTCAAGCTAGATCTCTAGTTATTCATAGGAGAAATATCGACTCAAAGGAGTCTTGATTCGTGAGAAGAAGTTTTCTTAGGAGAAGGCCATGCTAGGGCTTGTACCCTAGAGATAAGATGTCTTCGACCACTCCTTCCTTCTATGTGAAGATAGGGACTTGGTTTCATGAAGAAAGTTGGCCTTTTGAGGGTGAATAATGGAGGAGGAATTCTGGATGTGATTTGTGAATTTTGGTTAGAGGAAGAAGAAAAACCGATGATGTTCGTTCCGCTTTAAGATGCGCGCATAAATCTGTTTTCTGCGCGCAATGATCTTCAAGGCCATTTTCGGACATGGTGAGGCCAAATATGGGTTTTTGGCTAAACACAAAAGTCGTATCCCTTGGAAATACCTTTTCAAGAAGTGATTACACGCCTTCATGAGAAGTTTGTAGCCAAGGGAAAGTCTAATCAAACTGGCTATCTATAAACATGCATAAAACCGTTTTCTGAATGCAGCAGACTTTGAGGCTGATTCCAAATGTGTTAGGTTCTGAACTGGGTTGCGGGCCGAATACAAAAGTTATAGTCCTTGGAAATACCTTTCTAACTGATGGTTGCATGCCTTCATACGAGTTCTGTAGACTTAGGAATGTCCGAATGAAGTGGCTCTATAGCCAAGACCTTGTATTTGTTACTCTCTGGTTAGTATAGTATTGGGCTTGGTTCGAGTAATGAAACATGAGATTAATTGTTGGGGTTTGAGGGAATTTGGACATATGAGAATGTGATAAACAAATGGTTAGGAAAAATTATTGGGCGTGACTGTAACTTGTGTAATGGAACGTGTTTGGAAGAAGAAGTGATGCTTGTAAAAGAACTATCTTTATGTGGATGTAATTATCGTGGCGAAAGAATAATGGTTGTGGATGCTTTATTCCTTGAAAGAAATCAAAAGAGGTTGATGCATGTCATGAGGCTTGACAAATAACAAAGTCTAAGGTGGTCCACTACTGTGAGGTTTGTTTCCTTACGGGGGCAGTGTGGATTGTATGTTGTATGAGGTGGTTTTCCACCTGTGTTGATGATGAACCCTTAAGTTCCTTGGGGTACGAGATTGTGAATGGGTGTAAGTGCAGGTGTTTGACCACACTAGATTGGTAATGATGAAAAGAGACATAAGTGGGCGGTTGGCCTTGGTCCTCTGGTGGTTTTTCCATAAAGGCACCTTCCGTGCAACGATGATGTGAAATTACATGCGGTGTGAGTCGACACGCGGTGTCGTAATCCTGGGTTAAGGATAGTGTGACAGGTCTAAGGGCTCGCCAGTCGTCATACCGACGGGAGTCGATAGATTGACTTGCGCTGTTGGGCCTTGGTCCTCGATGCTTACTTCCTGAGGCACCCTTCGTGCTAGTGGATAGTTGGCCTTGGTCATTTGGTGATTTGTTCACAGAGGCACCTTCCGTGCCACGATGATAGGCATGTTTGGCTGGGCTCTCGGTACACATCTACCCGATACCCCTTCTGAGCTATAATACACATATGAGCTCCGTTGTTGTGTTTTTAGCATTGAGGCATACGGAGGCCTATGCTTGGTAGTGTGGATGCCCGCCTAGTAGTGGAGAAGCCAACTCCACTGCGACCGCCTAGACACGATGGTTGACGCCTGAGTGGTGAGCTACCTTCTTAAAAAGTGGGAACTATAAGTATATGTCGACATAGCAGTTGCATGTGAGTGATCATGGGCGAGTCATTACATTGTATTCATGTCATTACATTACATTGCATACACAAGATCCTTACGTATAAGTTAGTTTGGGCACTCTTATGCGACGAGTTACTTTACTGTTGAGCTGATTCTCAACTTATATGTCAGTATGGGCATTCATATAAGTTGAGTTACTTTCTGTTATAATTCTATATTTTATACTGTTATAGATGGTAGTACTGCTAGAGTAGTTTGTTTACTCACTTGTTATTTTACTGACACGCTCTGATATTGTTCTCTCTTATACCCCATGTTTGTACTATTGCTCTTTTCTATATATATATATATATTATACTTGTCCTTTTCTCCGCCCGGTGCCGAGGAGTCGCCGGGGGAGCGGATGTGATAGCCACTTAGTCTTTATGACTAACAGTTGCTACGTCTTCCTTTTTAGGAGGAAAACCCGCAGATAGAGCAGTAGCAGGTTACACAGCTTTGCAGCCAGGCCAGGACGACAGGACCTGAAGTGACGGTGTCATTGCTATCGTTAGTGACTGATGTGAGTTAGAGAGACTCATTTTGTACATGTACTCTGATGTTATAGAAGCTTGTTGACGCTTGTTTTATTTGAGGTAACTTCTTTTGGACTATTTTACTTATGTGTGGATTTGACTTCTGTTTTATATTCTTTGTTGGGTTGACAATGAATGATATTGATTATAGCTTGCAAGATAGGCATCTTGTAGTGCAGGTTAGCCCGTATGCTAACGCTACCACAAGGTGACTATTCTGGGCATAAGACTCCCCTCGTGCCGTGTTTTGTGTTCCGGGAGGGGGGTCTTACATATATAACCTATTTTAAGCTTATCTGACTTAAATGTGAATGCAACAAAAAATGATTTATTTGTCGATGTAAGTCCAATGATTGCTAGTAGAGGCATATTGTACCTGTTAGTTTTGTAGGTACAATCTATTTGAAAGACAAATGAGAACACATAACTCAAATTTATAGATGTAGGGTGCGGGAAGAATAAACCCTTTAACTATTTGGCATCCTCTTTAATGATGTTGATGCTTACATATCATGCATCTATAATACACTTGTATAAAAACTATATTTGACTCTAATCTCCCCAAATCCTTATGTAAAACCGCCCTTTGGTTATAAATAGTTCTCATTGTAGTGGTATTTTCCGTATCCCTTTTTAGTGGAGATAACATTTTTGTGTGCTTAACTCTTGATAGTATATAACTTTAACCATTTTCTCTTCATTTTCATTCAACTTCCAGGAATAGGGATGTGCCTCTAAGTGAACACCATTATTGTTATGAGAGCCACATAACACTTGCACTCTCCATTCATCGGAATTAGAAACTTTCTGTCTCTTAATGAAAAAAGGACACCCCGCATTTTTAATGGTTGTTATCCTCATATTTTGTTCTACTCATCCTTTTTTATTCTAACTCTCATAGGCATAACCCGTTTTGTTGCACCCAAGTATAACACAAGATTACCATTTACTAGTTAGTTTATAAGAGTTTTTTTTTATCATGGCAACAAATAAAATAGCTAGACCTACCAATATTACGTGCCCATGCAATTAGCTCATCCCTTACCGTAAAAGACTATATTTGTTTGAAAATGTTTTTTCATATCCAAGAGCCAAAAATAAAAGAACGTTTAAGAAAGAAAATTTATCATTTATGAACTAATTAAACATACAAGAAAATGTTAGGTCATCACCGTTTGCGCACATAAGAGATGGAATATTAACAAGAACATTGACTTTATTGTTAATGCTGACCTCTTCATCAATTATTCCGTCTACACATGGAACGAATTTGCATTACATTACTTTTAATGCAATTAGCTCATCCCATTTTTTGGTCTACACCTCAAACGAATTTGCAATTAATTCCTGCATCAATGATGTCCGTGATACTTACTGGTAAATATGCAGGGATAATGTAACAGAAATATTCATCGACCAACAATGAGGTAAGGATAGGGAGGTAGAACAGATGTGAATTCATAATAAATAGATTCTTTTGACCAAATTTTCAAGTAAATCAAAGCATATCAACCACCAACAAACTAGTATTCAATTTGAAAGACAATGTTGCAATTTACTTCCCTCTAGCTCCAAATTGTTGTAAATTTGAGCCAAAACTTATCAACAATGGATACAATTTATTCTCTAAGCATAGCCAAATTTATTCTCTAAGACTATTGCTTTCAACAATGAATACACCTTATTCTCTAAGTATTTCCATATTTTGAAAGAAAAGCCATAGAGTTGCACATGCTTGTTAAATAAATAGAAGTTTGAATTGATAGAAGAAGCCCCAATGGCCATCGAGAAACATGCATTCTATATATCAAAACCATGAAATCGACATTTAAAACATAATTATTACATGTATTATAAGAAAAATTAGACAAATATTTGCATATCCTACACCCAAGAGTGAAAATGAAAGAAAGAATTTATGAAGAGGTGGTGCTTGACCTCTTCTTCGACGGTCATCATAGAGGAGAGGGCCAAAATTGGGCTTGGCTTAGCTTTACGTCGCCGAATAGAGGAGGCATTGTTGGGCTAGGCAGAGCGGTTGCATCGGGCTCAGCAGATGGCTCAGTCGAGGAAGAGGGTGTCACTGGCATTGTTGGGAATGGAGATGCTAGTGGTGACGTCACCAATGAGTGGGATTGGCCATTTGAGGAAGATGGATGGTGCCGACCGACGAACTCGCGATCACATCGTCCTCGTGAGGAGGTAGGGCACGAGAGCGATATGACACTGCCGATTTGTAAAAGGCATATTAAAGGTGTTTGATCTGATAAAATATTGATCTGCACATAGCAACCATCTTAATTTTTCCAGTAATATTTTTCTGCAGATAGTAGAAGTCTCAAATTTCTATAGGGTTTCATAAAAAAAAGCATGAGGCAACTGAAAAATATAAAGTTGCATTATAGTACTTTGGTTAATACTTAATAGTGTACATAGTATATTGCTTTAAAAATTTCATATTTGTGGAGGAGATTGAAGGTGTTTACAGATATAAATTAATGACATTTATATTGGTAGTCCGGTTATAGATATTAGCAGCCCATCCAAACCTAAAAAAAGACATTTAAAATACTCTCTAATAGCAACCCTAAATCCTATCTTTTCCTTTCTCCCGAACCCCGCGCCGCTCTGTAGCAAAGATGAATTGATTGAATGAGCGAGAAAAATTAGTAAAGATTTGAGTTTTGTCGTAATTATCTTCAAGGCAAGACATGGTGAATTTTTTAGCATTTGATGAATTTGAAAGCTATTTTTTAATAAAATATTATTTACAATATTTTTAATTGGATTGTGCAGGTGAATTTTTTTGGGATGTGTCGATTAGATCGCCACGAAGACATGAATTTCGACTATTTTGTGTTTTTTTTAAAATTTGGACTTTTGCATATTTTTTGATCGATTTAGTTGTTGAAAAAATTATGAACTTTATTTTTATATTTGTTTTGCTTAATCTAAAGTGATTATATGAATTGTTTTTTTTTAAAATTGGACTGCCAATAATCAATGAGTTAGCTGTTTTTATAATTGGTGATTGTTATGGACAAACTTATTTTGGATATGTGCAAACCAAAATTTTTAATACAAATTATTTAATAATCGATATTTATTTTACCGGAAATTTTATAGGGGCAAACCACTCTTCCTCCCGTATCACTCGAACTGCTCTCCCGTTAACCGCGAATATCCTAGAATCGCGAAACCCCGCTGGCAAGCCTCCTCCCTGCGTCGTCCAGTGTCGGCGAGGCTCCGAATTTTTTTCTGAAGCGCGAAACCTCCGACGAGACTCCTCCCTGCGTCGTTCAGCATCGGCGAGCCTCCTCCCCGCGCGCAGTCCTTTTCCTTTGCCTCTTCGGTAATTTTTTTCCTTTTCAGATGGAGATTGACTGATAATCTCATTTGTTCTTCTAAGCCTAATTTGAGAAGAGATGGAGTTAGGGTTCACATAACTATGCAGATCCTTCAATTTGTGCTTTTTAGTATAACAACGCTAGTTTTCCGGGACAGAAAGCCTGCTTGAAAAGTGATTTGTACTGGTTAGCATCAAATGTTTCGGGCTCCATCTTTTCATCATCAGTTTTTTGGATTCCTGACATTTATTCTTTTATTTTGAAAAAATAATGTGAAGACTTTAAACATGAGAGGCGAAGGTTTTATTTCCTGAGAATGCAGTGCTACTTTTTCAAGATAACAATTAGAGCAAATAATTGTCATTAAAAGAGGATTTCTACAATAAATTAAATTTTTTTGTAATACGTTAGTTTGTAATATTGATGTTAAAGAGTTAGCTTATATTTTACATATATAATTTTTTGATTTGTTTATAAAATTAATTTGTACATCCAAAATAAATTTACTCGTAACAATCAACTTATATTTTAGCTGTCAATTTTCAAAGCCTCCTCCCCCAAATCATCTGGCAGTTTTATCTTCGCTCCCGCCGAAGACATTTTCTTCGTGATGCTCGTCTCTCATGGCGGAAACGACAGAAGGAGAAGAGCCCGGAGAAACGACTCCTAGGCAAAATATAAAATAAAATGTGCGCTTCGTTCACCGTGGTACTCATCCATGCCTGTTATTCGCATCTAATAATTTATCGATGAGGGGAACGATTGAGAGGGAAAAGGTGGAGAAGGAAGAGAGTGGTTGATTGGTAGGGACTCGCTCTCGAGGGATATAAGGACGATCAAGACTATCCCCCTCTCCCTCTCTCCCCATCTTCTCCAATTTAGGTCTGGAGAAAAGATCTGCGAGGAGTTGAGGCGCTGTGGACAGAAGAGCATCGGCTGAATTTGCTTCTGAGTTCTTCCAATTAGGGCAGAGGTCTAATTGTTTTCATGAATTTGTTACTGATTTTTTGCTTCCTAAAAATACATGCATGCTCCGTTGCTTCCACTGTTCTTTTTTTGTGTGTACCTACTACTAATGTCCAGGTTAGAAAATGTAGAGCACGGATTTTTTTCCATGGATCCAATTCATTAACACTAGTTCTAACACGATTTTGTTCTCGAATTTCTTAAAATAAGAAGGGTGGCCCCTGTTAAAAAAACAGGATGATTATATTCATTTTATTTATGTTCATCATCTTGCCCCAATTTAGCATTTGGAGTTTGTGTACTAAACTAAATTTTTTTTTGTCTTGATTGTTCATCACACATTTTTTTAAAGCCTTTCAAGTGTTTGATGAAATATCCAAGTCAAAGTTCTTCATTGCATTTCTATGCTTATTTCAGATGTTGTGGTAAATTAATATTCTTGCTTTATATTAAAAGTATGCATTTAATATTTATTCCCTCTAGCATTGTTGTAGGAGTAAAAAAATTTGTGAAATATTTCTCACAATTCTTTTTCAGTTTTAATTTATTGTGCCCAAGTCAAGTGAAAATTCTAGTTCCACCCCCGATCAAGAGATCGAGAAAGATGCAGGCTTCTTTGGTGAGGATTGGCGGCGGCATTCTATTGAGGAGGAGATTTTAAGTTAGAAAAATTCTTCCTTTCCCCCTTAGATTGGATTTAAGGTTAGGGGCTTAAGGCATTTGTTTGTTTCAATACTTTTTTGATTTACTGATTTGTGATGTGCTTAATTTCTGATATTTACACGGCATACTTCTGATCTATTTTCGATGACTTCCCGGTTTTAGGTTGTCGATTAAGTTACTGCTTTGAATTGGGTAAAGAAGTTGTTTTTATATAAAAAAATTTAGTCTGGTTTACTGTTCTAGTGATTCCTTTGATTGGAATAATTTTATGCAGTTTTGTGGGAATTTCTCTGGTAAACAAATATCTAACTGCAGCAGAGAGACTGTCTTGCTGCAGGAATATTTGAATTATTAATCAGTTTAAGGGAAAATTTGTTGTACTGTAGTTGTGAACTGTCTTACCACCATGTCTAATCTGTTTTGCTTATGACGGAGCACCGGAGTAGGCTAAGCGTGTGTAAACAGGCCTAAGGGAACACCAATGAAGTGATGTTAGTGGAATGTCTTTACGACCTAAAAATGATGTAATGCACAGACAAACCGACGATTAATAATTAGCAGTGAAATTATGAAAGTTAACCACAAACATTCACACGTGACATTGATGCGTTAGATAAACCAATAAGTTTCCTAAATTTTAGGAGAATACATCATTCAAGTAGAACAAATCATCGGGGAAACACATACAGTCCATCATCTATAACTGTATGTTCTTTACCAAATAAACAATGAAGGAAAACTATAACTTCATACATGAACTTACGTGAAAATAGGAGGCCGGAGACATGACATTCTTGAGATCTGAAGGATGGACAACGATTATGCACCAGGAATTCTCTGGTTTCAGGGTAATGGGGTAAGTGGGATGTGGATGACCACTTATGGGGGTTATTTGGGAGGAAACAAGAGCAGTTGGCTACTTGGCTTACAGTTTTAGGGAAAATGAGTGCTGGTCGAGTATTTACAGTGTCTGAATCTGCATTCATCTTGCTGGGAACTGACACTGGTGCAGAACAGGCATGAAGGTGACTCCTTGAAGGAGATTATTGCTGGATTGGCAATTAGGGGGACTTTGGAAGTGGATGTCAAAAAGTTGGGAGGGATGAATATTGGGTTAATGATCTGGATATGACAATATGTGTCTTTGAAAGGCGGATGCCAGGGAGTTATAATGGGGATTAGTGGAGGAGATCGTACCACCACTCGGAGGGATCCGTTTTGCAGATTTGCATGGGATGCATTGATCAGATTGACGATCCGAGATTGCGACCGCGTCCAGAGCATCGATTTACATTCTATATGTATTTTTTTTATTTGGGCTTATATTTAGTATTTTAGGACACTGAGCGTAACGACCGATTATAGCCGTTCACGCCGGGTGCCCAACCGCTCTTCTCATTATAATTAGGGGTGGAGGCTCTCATTTTTCAGTTATTGATGAGTTTGTGAGCGGATCCAGATTCAACAATCTTTCTTGGTGCGACGCCGCGACACCCCGGGGTGCGGCGTTCTGGTTTCTTTTGAATTTCCATTTTCTTCTTTCCGTTATTTTCTATTTCCGCGAACCATTTCTCCTATATACCACATTTTCTCCTCTGTTTAACCGCATGGCTCTATTGGTCATCGTCCTCCTCCCTCGCCAGAAAACCGCATCCGCCCTCCTCCACCCACAAGCCTCGCCCCTCCTTCACTCATTCCTGGATGACGAGCAATCTACATCCCTATCTGCATGATCTCTGCCAAAATCGCAACCATTGCTCATCTTCCTCACCTCCCAGCTCCTGTAACCTCTCAAGCCGCATGTCCCTCCAACTGCCGAGAATTTCTCCTTTGAATTACTCCTCCTTGTCCCTTGTCCATCTTCCCTCGCCTACAAAATAACAAAAATATACCATCATTATGTGCATTCCTCGATCCCTGGTTCTCTCGAATCCGCAAAAATCTGTCGCTCCCCGTTCACCATTCCCCAATCCCGTTGAAGTATAATAGCAACAACGCCAGTTCCACTTCTGTTTCAACAACCAGCAACCTCCCCCACTTCCTTCCCAGCAAACCCATAGTTTCTCCTGATCTCGTAAGTATCCCTGCCACCGTAAGCTTTCTCCTACACCTTCATCCTGTTCCAACAGTTCTCACTCCCACAAAGTTCCCAAATCCATTTCATACACAAGAATAATCGCAATACCCTCTTTGTGACGATGTGTAAATAAGGAGAAGCCCAACAAGTTACCGTGAAATCAAAGTTTTGTACCACTAGATTAATTTGTTCAAATTATGCTCAAGTAAATTGCTTCAACCTATAAATATATTTTCTTTGACGACATAGAAGCGACTCCCCTGGGGTTTCATACCCGGGAGGTTGCTGCATGTAGACAATCTTAGTTAGGGTACCATTTAAGAATGCATTTTTTTAATCAAGTTGATGTAAATGCTAGTGACATTAGATTGCTTTGAAAATCAATATCTGATGTAGGGTAGGGTGTGTAGTGGATTCCTAGAATGCACACTAGTGGTGAGTGAGGATGACTCCCGACTTCCCAACCACTATATGCATGCACTCCTCGCAAATAGGCTTTAATAATTAAATTAAATAATTAAATATCATAATTAATCAGTGCATCATATTATAAACGAGAATGCAATTTTCTTTAAGTGTAAGGTAGAGGCTTTCCTCCACACGGTGGGCCAAAATACAAGCGCGCGACAATTCAATCCTCCTGCAGTTAGAGATTTTTCGTGGAGCAAATACTTTAACAAACTATAATCTCGAGCAAGCACATAATATTCAAACCATAACAATGCTTATAACCAAAAAATCAATAGAAAAACAAAACAAAAATATTAGAGCTGCTGTAATAAAAGTAGATCTAAATGTTGGAGTGCTAAAAAAGACATTCTGGTGGAGGGTGGACATGATCGGTTAAGGGGAAGGTTGATTGGCGTGGAGAGGGGGCTGGAACAGAGAGGGAGGTGGGTGGATCTGGGCTGAAATTCCCAGATCTACGAAGATCTGGTTGCGGAGGGGATTTTGGAGGTTGTTCCACGTTGTGGTGGTGGTGGTGGTGGGGGGTGGTGGAAGCAAGGCTGGGGTTTGCACAACAAGGGAGGGGCGGTAGTGGCTGGATCTGTGGAAAACAGGAGCAGTGGCCTATTTTGGGGGTGGGCAGACGGGTTAGGAGGGGCGACAGCTTGTGGGGAGTGGGCTGGAGGTGTTGGAATAGTGGTCAGCTGGTTGGATCTAGGAAGATATAGGACTGCAGTCCTATTTTTGGGGTGGGCGGATAGAATAGGAGGGGAGGCAGCTTGAGGGGAGTGGGCTAGGGTGTTGTCATAGTGGTCGACTGGCTGTACAGCAAGGAGGATGGATTTTGAGGGGGCGGTGGCGGCTGGACAGCAAGGTGGAAGGTGGTGATGGAAAGGAAAATCAAAGATACAAGAAGCTTACCAAAGGAGTCGTCACCAAGAGGTTCCATGGAGTCTGTAACAATGAATACTGAAGTGCCTGGCTGGAAGGCTGATAGAGATCAGAAAGATGATCCCAGATCGCCTTGGCAGTAGGGAACTCACAGATGGCCAGGCGGATGGGTACGTCACAAGACTGGCCAAGGATAGCAATAGCCCTGGAGTCATCGTCCTGCCACTTGGCCAACGCCTGAGCGGAGGAAACACCGGTGCTGGCTGTGGAAACAGAAGACTTAGTTGAAGAGGCGGCAGAGAGCAACGGTGCTGGGCAGGATCCATCTAAATGGCCCCAAAGGCGTAGGCCTCGGAGATGCATGCGCATGGTGGAAGATCAAGCTTTGTAGTTCTGCCCGTTGAGCAACACATCAGGCTTAGGAAGATAGCTACTGGGAGTCGAGGCGGGATCCATTGAAGGCCGACACCGAGATCTGGAGCAGGATCGATCGGCGCTGAAACCGGAGGAAGTAGCCGGGGGAAGCAGACAACCAGAGGAAGCAGCCGGAGGAAGGATCGAGCGGATCGACGCAGTCGATCGGAGGAAGCAGGAGTCGATCGACGGATCTACGCAGTCGATCAGAGGAACTACAAGGCTTGGCCGAGACTATGATGAGACTTTTGCTCCTATGTCACACATGACCACGATCAGGACGCTTGTTGTTGTTGCTGCTTTCCATCGTTGGTCCCTGTTTCAGCTGGATGTGAAGAATGCATTTCTTCACGGTGACCTACAGCAGGAGGTCTACATGGTTCCTCCTCCCGGTTTTGCTGCTCCTCTTGTCATGGTTTGTCGATTGCGTCGTGCTCTTTATGGTCTCAAACAGGCTCCTCGAGCCTTGTTCGAGCGCTTCAGCTCAGTCATTACAGTCGCTGGTATTCAGACCAGCCAACACGACCCAGCCCTGTTTGTTCTCACACCTCTTCCCGAGGCCAGACTCTTCTTTTGCTCTATGTGGATGATATGATCATCACTGGTGATGACCCGACTTTGATACCATCTTAGAAAAAGTATATTTCATATGAATAATGACCCATCTTGGGGTTATATATACAAGACCCGAACATGTACATGTAAATACAGATAAGCCCCTATACATACACACAATATCTAACAGGTGCCTCCCAAGAGCGCTTTGTTTAACGTACTTGAGTTGTATCAAATACCCGTTTTCAACAACATTAGAAAAAATTGTAAACAGTTTGCAGTGCATGAAATAAGAGTAACTTAATCAGAGACTCCATCGGAGTCCTACTTAATGAATAGTTCAAAAGAAAATCAGCTATATGCCGATTTGTGGTAACACTTCGCCTCAAGTTGACAAGGGCCAAAGATAATATGCTTGGGACTTGGGAGGGGATGACCCTGATAAGAAGGAGAGGGAGAAGAGGGAGAAACGAGAGAGAAATCTAAGACGGCTAGAGAAATTAGGATTTGAGAGAAGAAGAGATACCTAAAATAATACTTGCATGCATCCAAGAGGGGGGGGGGGGGTCCGGAGTACTTATACCCGGACCCAGGACCGGCCGACTAAGGGGGCCGGCCAGCCCCAATGGGGGCTGAACCCATTTGGTTCAGCCTCCTTGGGTCGTTTCTTATGAAGAGGGGGCTGAGCCAACTGGTTCAGCCCCGTTGTCGCCACCATCGCGCCTCTGCCGCCATCTGTATTGCCGGCCAAATAGCCGGGCCTCATCCGGGGGCGTAACATTCCCCTCTCCATCAAAAACGAGCTTGTCCCCAAGGTGGTAATCGGGGTAAAACTCCCGAAACTCTAGCAAATCCACCCAAGTGTTGTGCTCGGCAGCCAGATTCTTCCACTTAACCAATAGCTCAGGACAGTACGCCGTGCCGCGGGGCTTCCGCTTGATCAAAAGTACATCTTCAGGAATCGGGCGTAGCTCGCCCCCGCTAGTAGCTTCGGGCAAATAAGGGCTGACCTGGACAGTGTCGCCAATCTTCCGCTTCAACAAGGAGACGCGAAAAGTGGGGTGTATCCTAGACCCCTCGGGCAGCGCCAATGTATAAGCAACTGGTGCCACGCGTCGAGTGATTCGAAATGGACCATAATAACGGGATGCCAACTTCTGATTCGTCCGCTGTGCGACGAACAACTGCCGATCGGGGCAGAGCTTGAGGAAAACCTCATACCCCACCTGAAACTCCCGTTCTGTGGGATGTCTGTCTGCCTGTGCCTTCATACGATCCTGTGCCGTCCGAAGGTTCTCGCGCAGGGTAGCGAGTGTGCGGTCACGATCACGGAGGCCCCGGTCAACTGCGGCCACTGCCGTGCCACCCGGCTCATAACTACTCAGAGAAGGAGGCGGACGCCCGTAGACCACCTAAAAGGGAGTTAGCTTGCTGGCGGAATGATAGGAAGTGTTGAAGCAGTATTCAGCCCAATACAACCAACTCGTCCAAGTGCGCGGCTCGTCCATGACAAAGCAGCAGAGGTAGGTCTCGATGCTCCGATTCAATACTTCCGTCTGACCGTCGGTCTGCGGGTGGTGAGCCTTGCTAAAGCGCAGAGTGGTCCCTTGTAAACGGAAGAGCTCCCTCCAAAAGTTGCCAACAAAGGTGGGATCGCGATCCGAGATGATCGCCCGAGGAATGCCATGAAGCCGAACAATCTTGCGAGCGAAAAGAGCAGCAACCGACTCGCCAGTATAAGGGTGGTTCATGGCGAGGAAATGACCGTATTTGGACAACTTATCAACCACTACCAAGATGACCGTTTTACCTGTAGACCGGGGAAAGCCATCAATGAAATATATGGACACTGTATCTCAAATCTGGTGCGGAATCTCCAAGGGCGTAAGGAGCCCAGCTGGGGAGGTGGTCTCATACTTCTGCCGCTGGCACACATCACACTGCTGAACAAATATTTGGATATCCCGTCGCATGCCCTTCCAAAACACATTGGCCCGCGCCCGTTGAAGAGTGCGGAGAACACCGGCGTGGCCGCCCGTCGGGGAGGAGTGGAACTCATGCATCATGACCGTCCGCCGAGCCGACTGAGGGGGTATGACCACCAAACCCCGATAGTAGAGCCGATCATTTTGTAGATGATAGCCTGGAGCCGTCTCACACTCTCACGCTCCTGTCGTTGATCCTGCACAACAGCCTGCAGCTCGGGATCCCGCAGGACCTCCTCCTGAATCTCATCAATAGCATCCAGCTGGGGCGTAGAAATGTGGGCTAGAACGCCCTCTGGCAAGCGAGACAAAGCATCAGCAACCCGATAGTCCTTCCCTTGCCAGTAAACGATCTCGGAGTCGTATCCCAAAAGCTTGGTGACCCACTTGAAAGATATTGTACCTAATCACCTAGAGGAGGGGGGGGGTGAATAGGTGACTTAAATCTTTTTAACTCTTTAGGCAGAATTCAGATTAATTCTCAGAGTTATAACTATATTTACCAAGCAAACAAACAGCAATCACAGCAAACCACAAGCACACAGTAGACACATAGTTTTATAGTGGTTCCCTAAGTTTTGGGTACATCCACTTTCCCCCTTCGCCTATCTAGCAGTGTACTAGATTCGGCCAAACTCCTCCACTATCTCAGATCCTCAGATCTTACACTCAGAACCCCAAAACAGGTTCCTACAACTCAGGCCCAAGGCCCTACAACTCAGCTTCTTCTCAAAGCCTACACTCAGCCACCAAGGCCTACACTCAGCCACCAAGGCCTACACTCAGCCACAACAGGCCTACACTCAGAGATTCAACTCTCCTACACTCAGGCACACAGGCCTTACACTCAGCCTTTATAATTACAGACTTACAAACTCAGATCCCTAAGGATCCTACACGATAATATGAATACAAAAATGTATACTCAACAACTCAGAGAAAAGAGAGATAAGTTGTGAGTTTCTTGATGAGTTCTTGGAAGAACTCAGCTGAAATCAATCTGACTTGGCTTTCTTCAAAGCTTCTTGAATGTAGAACACAATAAGATTGATTTCCCTCTGCAGTTGATCCTTGATCTCTGCTACTTAAGATTCAGACCAAATCTGAACCCTTCTTCTCAGCCTGGTTCCAATGGCTGACTTCTTGGATGGAAGTCTCTCTCTCCAACTTCTTAGATCTTCACTTGATAGCTAGATCTTCTTTGTATATTGATCACTTCAACAACATCTTCTGTAGACAGTATGAGCCTATTTATAGGCCTTCTTCATGGTAACCGGCTGGTCCGGTTCATAACTGATTTCTGACAACTCTGACAGGTGCAGTAGACCGGCTGGAATGACAGCTGTCAAGTCATCCAGTCAGTTCTTGAAAATTCTGTAACTGTGTGAAAGTGTCGAGACTATCTGTCTTTAAGTGTCGACACTTATAGAACAAGTGTCGACACAAGTTGTCTAAGTGTCGACACTAGCCTACAAGGTGTCGACACAACTCCTTGTGTTGTAGATTTTATATCTCGACACTGCTTCTTCTTTATGTGTCGACACTGATAATGTGTGTCGACACAAGTCCTTGTACTTCAGTATATTGCTGAATTCTTGTAAGTGTCGACACAACTCCTTTGTGTCGACACATCTTCATGTGTTGAACTTGCTAAGTGTCGACACTTCTTCTTGGTGTCGACACATGTCTTCAGTGTTGATACTTGCTGAGTGTCGACACTACTCCTTGTGTCGACACATTCTTCCTTGTGTTGAGACTCTGGCTGAGTGTCGACACATCCCCTTAGTGTCGACACTTGTACTTAGAATATTTTGTTGAACTTTGCTGATCTTTGCTAAGTGTCGACACAGCTTCTTGTGTCGACACTTTCTTCAATTGTTGAGTCTTCAGCTGAGTGTCGACACATTCTTTCTTGTGTCGACACTTTCTTCAAGTGTTGAGTCTTCAGCTGAGTGTCGACACATTCTTTCTTGTGTCGACACTTTCTTCAAGTGTTGAGTCTTCAGCTGAGTGTCGACACATTCTTTCTTGTGTCGACACTTTCTTCAAGTGTTGACTCTTCTGCTGAGTGTCGACACATTGCTCTGAGTGTCGACACTTATACTTAGCTTTTGCTGACTTTTGCTGAGTGTCGACACAGCCTCCAAGTGTCGACACTTTCTGATGTAGACACACTTTCACTGGGTGTCGACACAACTGCTAAGTGTCGACACTGCTTCACTGGACTTTTCTTCCTTGAGTGTCGACACAGCTCCTTGTGTCGACACTTTCTGTCTGGTGTCGACTCTGCATCCCTGGTGTCGACACAATGACTCCAAGTGTCGACACTGCTTGCCTGGGTGTCGACACAAGTCTTCTTAAGTGTCGACACTTTCCTCCTGGGTGTCGACACATGGACTTAGAAACTTTTTCATCTTTCCTGCAAATACTTAACCTGCACAAGTAAACTCAAAAATACATCAAATACATTTTGATGTATATCATTGAGTTGGGTGAGGCTTCTTCAAATCAGGTACATTAGAACCAATGTACCCAACAATCTCCCCCTATTTGGAGAAGTCATAACTCTTTGTCAATGATATACACCATACAGAATAAAATCATAACATGATGTATAGCAGGAATATATACCAGAGCAAACATAAACATGTATCAATCAAACATGTATACAAAGACATAATCTCAGAACAACTATGAAATAAATTTATCACACAACACATTGTTCTAATACTTTGTCATATTCATATTTCAAAAGTTTACAGAATGTTTATCATCAAAAGATTACATAGTAAAACTAAGAAAAATTTCTATGCTATTCTTGATCAGCATCTTTGATCACTATCCCTTTTCCAGATTTTATCTTTGCTTGCACAGAGGCTTCAGTGTCTTCAGCAGCAGCAGACTTTTCCCTTTAAGCTCCTTCTTCTTTAGCTCTTCAGCTTTGATCTTTTGTCTCTCAAAATAATGATATGCCTTGAGAAAGTACTTGCTAGGCTCCTGGGCAGTAGGAGGTAGCTTTCCCATCTTGACCTTTCTTCTATATTGAACTATGGCCTCCTGCCTCGTCTCATGCTTTCTCCATTCTGATTCAGAAAACCACTTGTTCCTGTCTTGCACATTATCTTTTGCAGCTTTCCAGGCAGTCAAAATAATATTTCTTGAGGTGGGGCTCCACTGCTCAAAGTCAGGTCTTTGTTCAGCTTGCTCCCCGAACCTCTTCTTAGACAATCTAGCTTCTTGTTCAGCTTGCTCTTTCAAAATAGCTTCCTGTAAGGCCTCAGATACTGGCTGAACTACTTTGTCAAGAATAACCTTCTGATTTCCATCAGGTGGACTATACATGGACTGTATGTCAGCTCGAACCATATCAAAATCTGGTGGAGGATAGATCACTTGAGCTACTTCAGGTTGCTCACCTCCAAGATATGCAGGGTTAACTCCAGATTCTGCTACATCATTATCATCACATAGAGGAGGATAACTAAGAGTGGCTCTGATGGAGTTAGAAACCCATTTTGCATGGTCAGAGCCGGCTTTGACTAATACCCTCTCCCCCTTTATGACTTCTCTTTCCATGTGATCCCTTAAATCATCTTTTTGAAATCGGATTTGGGCATTTAGATAATTAACTCCATCCCTGTAGAAAGGTTTTAACCTTTGGAGTTTGTCAGTTATCAACTTCTGAAAGTCTAGAATTGCAGTCTTAACAGCAGTTATTTCCTCTTGTAATGCTTTGTCAAAATCTGCCTTAGCAGTAGCAGTAGAAGTTGTCAGGCCAGCAGCAATATTCTTCATCTCTGTGACTATAGCATTGTGAGATTCTGTCAAAGTGTCATTCATCCTGATCTGATTTTCAAGAACATAACCCTGCTTCAGTGCAATGTCTTCTACTTGAGCTTTTATGTTCTCTTGATGAGTTGCTAAATAGACTACTGCATTCCCTCCCTTGTGGAAGCAGTCAGTCATTTCCTTCTTATTTAGATTCATTTCAAATCTAATAGACTTTATTTCTTGGGCTAAATCAAAGTGCAGTGATTTATTCCCCTCATCCACATATGTCTCTATTGCTTTCCTGTGCTCATCAAGTTTGATTTGCATGGCAACCATCAGTGCACTGTAATCAACAGTTGGGGCTGACTGTAGTGCAGACTGTGGAGCAATGATTTGCAATGCCTTCTTATAACTTTGGCTCCTTCTTTTGAAGACTTGAAGCTTCTTTTTCTTAGCTCTTGCTGCCTCCTCATCTTCAGAAGCTGAGGTGCTGGCTATATCTACCCTTTCCTTAGGTAGTTCCTCAACAGCTTGGGGCTTCTCAGTCTCTTGCCTTGCAGGCTCTTCAACAAGTACTACTTGCTCCCCCTCAACTGGAGCATTCTCCCCCTCAGCAGCAGTTTTTTTGTCAAAATCAGTTTGATCCAGGTTAAGGAATAAATCTTCCATAGTATATTCTGATGGAGAATGAGCTGGAGAAATTCTTGGCTCTTCAACCACTGGATCAGATACTATTTCAATTGAAACAGATGTGTCCTCCATGACAACATCTGGTGGTAGACTATTAATCTGTGGTTGCTGATAAACATCAGACAAATCAGTATCCTCTATAGGAAAATCTAAAGCATTAAGCTCAGTGATTACCTCAAGGATGATGTTTGTAGCTTGCTCACTCTCAAGAGGAGTTGGCTCTTCCACAACTAGTGGCTCCCCCTGGACTGAATCCTTGTGTATGGGGCTAGCTTGAGGTAGCTCCCCCTGCCTTTCAGCAACTACTTGTTGAGCTGGAGACTTTACAGCAGTTCCCGTGTCTTCTTCATCAGGTGTGAAGACTACTTGCTCTTCACTACCAGAGCTGCTAGTGGAAACCTGAGCCACTGAAGCAGTTTTCTTCTTCTTCTTTTGAGGTGATACTTTCTCAGGAGTTATCTTCTCAGGGGTTGACATCTCCGTAGACAACACCCTGTCCCATCTGAAGAAGATCCTCATGTACATTTTCCTCATGTGGTTGATTTTTGTTCCAGCAGCTTGACCCATAACCTCTGGAATACTACCAGCAAGGTATAAACTTATTATTCTACCCAAGTTGGGTTTCTTCAGGCTTTCCTTTATCTTCTCAAAAATCACTACAGACCAGTCAGTTTTCAGGCTGAAGATTATCCTAGTCATGAGATTGAACATATGGACTGAGACCCTATCATACCCTCCAGATTTGCTTAAAATTACTTTGCCAACAATTTCTGACAGGAATTTCCCTTGGCTGTTCATTCCTTTCCTATTGAAAACTGACCCAATTTTCATTTTTGAATCCAGACCACACCATGTCAATGCTTCTCTGGTCTTAAAAGCAGTTACTTCATCCTATTCCTTAGTTCTTGGTAACTGTAGTACTTTCCTCAAACTTTTAGGTGACACCTTCACCTTTTCACCATGAACTCTAGACTTGATCTTGAGTCCAGATTCATCTATTTTAGCTCCAGTTAGAAACTCTATAACTTCCTTCTTCCAGATCTTTGTGGGCTCAGAAACAAGAAATTCTAATCCTGAGTCTGCAACTAGGGTTATTACATCCTTGATTTCCTGTTCTGCTTCGTTAAACGCTTGTCGCACCAGTTCGTAACCTTCATTGACGTTCTCCTCGAGCTTTGGCGCCATTAGGGTTTGAAGAATTTGACTGGAGAGAAGAGAGGTGTCGACACACAAGTTTGGTCTCGAAACTTTTAGTGAGCGTGTCGACAGACAAAGGCAAAATCCTATTTATACCTTTCTAAGTTTGAAGATGAAAGGGCGGGTCAGCTAACTTAAATTGTGTCGACACTGTGGATAAGTGTCGACACAGACTTATAATGTCTCGACACCTATGTGTCGACACAAGTTTAGTCGACAGATAATATGTGTCGACACTTGTTTATGTGTCGACACCACTCAACTCGACATTTAGTCGAGACTTTACTTAGATTATTCTGAGTAAACTCTATGTGTCGACACCACCTTGGATGTGTCGACACCTACTTGTCATGTGTCGACACTAATTTTCTGAAGTGTCGACACCAACTTCCTGGATGTGTCGACACCTTTTCCCTGAAGTGTCGACACCACTTTTCTGTGTCGACACAGATATCTCTGTGTGTCGACACCTTTTTACTTAGCCATTTCTATAAACTTATTCTAAGTTTATCATACCTAGTTCAATTTTAAACCTATTGAACTTAGTTTCTTCTAATAGCTTAGTATACATATCAGCTAGTTGATTATCTGTTCTAACATATTCCAGTAAAATAACTTCTTTTTTTACATGTTTTCTAAGAAAATGATATTTTATTTCAATATGTTTGGTTCTACTATGAGAAACAAGATTGTGTGCAATTGATATAGCACTAGTAGAATCACAAAATAGTGGAGTTCTACTTGCCTGAATTCCATAGTCCTCAAGCTGATGTTGTATCCATAGAAGTTGAGCACAACAACTTCCTGCAGCCACATATTCTGACTCTGCAGTGGAGATAGCCACACTTGTTTGCTTCTTGCTACTCTATGAAATCAGTCTTCCACCTAGGAATTGACAGGTTTCAGTTGTGCTTTTTCTGTCTTCTTTGCATCCTGCAAAGTCTGCATCTGAATAACCTGTTAGTTCAAAATCCCCATTCCTAGGGTACCAGAGGCCTAGATAGGGAGTGCCCTTTAGATATCTCAATATCCTTTTGACTGCTGTCAAATGAGACTCCTTAGGGCATGCTTGATACCTTGCACAGACACATGTAACATACATGATATCTGATCTACTTGCAGTCAAATAGAGTAAGGAGCCAACTATTCCTCTATACAAAGTCTCATCTACAGGTTTCCCCGCATCATCTTTGCTAAGAGACATACTTGACCCCATAGGAGTCTTCATGGTACTGGATGAATTCATACCATACTTCCTTATGAGTTCTAGGGTGAACTTAGACTGGCATATAGATAAACCATTATCAGTCTGTCTAACTTGGAGACCCAAGAAGAACTTAAGTTCCCCCATACTATTCATCTCAAATTGTCCTTGCATTAGTTTTGCAAACTTTTTGCAAAAACTACTTTTAGTAGACCCAAATATTATGTCATCTACATATATTTGGACTAGTATTACTTTGCCTCTGAATTCCCTAAGGAATAGAGTCTTGTCTATTTTCCCCCTTGTGAACTTGTTCTTAATGAGGAAACTAGACAGAGTTTCATACCAAGCCCTAGGGGCTTGCTTTAACCCATATAATGCTTTCCTAAGTCTATAGACATGATTAGGTTGAGTTGAATCAACAAAACCTGATGACTGTTCCACATAGACTTCCTCTTTTAGATTACCATTTAGAAATGCTGACTTAACATCCATTTGGTAAACTTTAAATCCTTGAAAGGTTGCATAGGCCAGGAACATTCTTATGGCTTCCAGTCTGGCTACTGGAGCAAATGTTTGATCAAAGTCAATACCTTCTTCCTGCCTATATCCTTTAGCAACCAATCTTGCTTTGTTCTTAATGATGACTCAATGTTCATCCATCTTGTTCCTATAGATCCACTTGGTCCCAATTATGTTGTGGTCTTTAGGTTTAGGAACAAGTTCCCAGACCTTGCACCTTTTGAACTGATTCAGCTCTTCTTGCATTGCTTCAATCCAATGTGGATCTTGGATGGCTTCTTCAAACTTCTTTGGCTCAACTTGGGATAGAAAACTGGAGAAGAGCACTGCATTCAGATTTCTGCTCCTTGTTTGTACCCCTTGTCTTGGATCACCAATGATTTGCTCTACTGGATGATCTCTAAGATGCCTATTGGCTGAAGGCATCCTGACTTCAAGTTGAACCTCTTCAGTTTCATCATCTTGCTGTACTCGTTGAACTTCATCTACATTAGGTACATGTAGTACTTCCCCTGGACAACAACCACTTTCTTCTACCTGCTGTCTTGCTGTAGGTCCTTCTTCTATAGTGAGCTTGTCCATCTTTTTAGTTATACCTGCGGAGCTGCAAATACTACTAGACAACTCATTGTTAATAAGTCTAGTTTCATCAAACACTACATGTACAGATTCTTCTACAACTTGAGTAGATAAGTTGTAGACTCTATAAGACTTACTGTTGTTGCTGTACCCAACAAAGATCCCCTCTTGGGACTTGACAACAAACTTAGTCAAGTAAGACTTTCCATTGCTAAGTATAAATCACTTACAACCAAAGATCCTGAAATAGGATAGATTTGGTTTTCTGCCTTTCACAACCTCATAGAGGGTCTTGTTGAAGCTTTTAGTAATGGTAGCCCTATTAATAACATGACATGCAGTATTAACTGCCTCAGCCCAGAAATATTCTGGTAGTGATGTATCACTTAATAGGGTCCTACCAGCCTCAATCAAGGTTCTATTCTTCCTCTCAGCAATGCCATTTTGCTGAGGTGTTCTTGGTGAAAAAAACTCTTGAAATATCCCAAAGTCTTCACATAGTTTTGCCATACTATCAGACTGAAATTCAGTACCATGGTCACTTCTTATCTTGACCACTGTACTGTCTAGTTCATTCTGAATTTGTTTGACAAATCTATAGAAGACACTAGGTGTTTCAGATTTCTGTATAAGAAAGAACACCCAGGAAAACCTTGAGTAGTCATCTACAACTACAAAGGTATAGACCTTCCTACCTAGGCTGTGCACTGGCATAGGACCAAAGAGATCCATATGCAAGAGGTATAAACACCTCACAGCATTTTTGTTGTTAATGCTACTAAAGGTGGATCTTGTCTGCTTGCCCTTTTGACAAGCTGAACATATTCCATCTTTAATACACTTAACTTGAGGACCATTCCTCACTAACTCTTTGCTAAAGAGTTTGCCAATTGTCTTGTAATTTAGATGGGCTAGCCTCTTGTGCCATTTGACACAATGAAAGACTTTCTCATCAGCAACAAGACACGCTTGAGAACCATTGGTCTCACACATAATGTCTAGGCAGTAGGCATTCCTCTTGCTATAACCTGTCAAAATGATCTCTTGATCATTTGACCTCTTGATATGACAACCATCCTTAACAAATGAGATGTCATATCCTACATCACTTAATTGACTTATACTAATTAGGTTGTGTTTCAAACCTTTAACATAAGTCACTTGAGTAATTGTAACTAAGTTACTAGAAATGTTACCAAACCTTTTGATGATTCCTTTTTCAGAACCACCAAAGGTGACTTTTGGACCATCTTTGATGGGTGTGTAGTCCCTTAGTAGTCCCCTAGTTCCAGTCATATATCTGGAACATCCACTGTCCAAGTACCATATTGGGGCATGACTACTTGGACTCACCTGCAAAACAGATTAGTGAACCTTAGAACCCAAATAATTCTTGGGTCCTTGGTACTGGTTAGTTTGCTTCCTAACAAAGCTACCTGGAGGTTTTCCAACAAGCAGTTTGCTACTCACTTTGGCACTTGCATTGTGCCAACAGTTCATGGCAAAGTGGCCCACCTTGCCACAGCACCAACACTCAAACCTATTATACCTTTGCTTAGGTACAGTCATAGCTGTTTTATCTACAGCTGACTTGTTGAGAGTTGGGGCTTTGCCCTTGGACTTGGACTTGACAGTCCTAGCTGGTTTAGAAAACCCCAGTCCAGCTTTACCTTTTTGATGAACAAATTCATCAATTAAGGGTAGAACAGACTTTGGTTTTGAAAACCTAGCAACCAAATCTCTCTCCTTCTGAAGACTAATCTCCAGACTCTTGATTTGATCATTCTTAAATGATAAAGTCCCCATCTGAATCACAGTTATGTGCTTCAGTCTGGCTATCTCATTAAGTTTTTGATCAAACAACTTCTCATAATCAGTTGCAGCCACTTTGAGACTTGCAATCTCCTTAGCTTGACTCTTGGCCAAGGATTTGCATTTCTTAAATGCTTGCAACAGAACTTTATATTCATCTATCAATTGATGAATATCCTCTTCAGACTCAGATGCACTCTCATCATTTGATGATGATGAATCTGTTTCTGAACTTGCACAAGAAATTGAACTGAAAGAACAACTTTGTACCTTACTAGGTCCTGGCTGCTCCAGGATTTTGTCACTTTCTGTCAATGCCATCAGTACTTGACACTGACTGTCTTCTTGATCATATATGAAGTTCCTGATCTGGATGAACTCTTCTTCTTTTTCCTCAGCAAACAGTCCTATATATGCCTCAGCATCTGACTCAGTTTCTGATGAAGAAATATCTGACATGCTCTTATCCTTTTTGGCAACAAAAGACTTTTCCTTTTTGCCTTTGAAATGAGTCTTTTTCTTATCATTAGACTCCTTCCTTTTCTCAGGACAATCTGCAATCACATGTCCTTGTCTATTACAGCAATAACATACTATTTTTGATAGAGTTGCTTTGCTAGACTTAGTCTTTTTCCTGTCTTTCTTTGAAGACTTTTTATTCTGATAATAGTCTTCTTTACCCTGTAAAGTAGATGACCTTGTCCTCCATTGTTTCATCTTTAAGAACTTCTGAAACAAAAGACTTTTCCTTTTTGCCTTTGAAATGAGTCTTTTTCTTATCATTAGACTCCTTCCTTTTCTCAGGACAATCTGCAATCACATGTCCTTGTCTATTACAGCAATAACATACTATTTTTGATAGAGTTGCTTTACTAGACTTAGTCTTTTTCCTGTCTTTCTTTGAAGACTTTTTATTCTGATAATAGTCTTCTTTACCCTGTAAAGTAGATGACCTTGTCCTCCATTGTTTCATCTTTAAGAACTTCTGAAAATATCTTGTGAAGCCAGCAAAGTCCTCATCACTTTCACTGCTTTCAGATTTTCTGCTTGCTGACTCATCAGACTCAGTTTCAGCATCCTTTGGAGGTGGAGTTGGTGACTTACTTCTGTACTTTCTGGGGGCTTCTGTTTTAAATGCCACAGTCCTTTCTTTATGTTCACTTCTTGTAGATTTCTCCTCTTCTTTCCTCACTGTCAACTGCATTTCATAGGACAACAGTTTGCCAAACAGTGTTGGTGGAGGAATTTCTGCTAACTTTGCCATTTCCCTAATGGCACATATCTTGGTGTCCCAATCTTTTGTAAGAGACCTTAAGAACTTATCATTGAGCTCATAGTTACTGAACTCTCTTCCATAGGACATTAGCCCATTCACAATCCTATAGAACTTCTTATAGCATTCAGTTATGCTATCAGATCTACCTTGTCTAAAACTTTCATATTCTTGGTTGAGTAAAGATTTTCTGTCTTGCCTCACTTCCTCAGAACCCTCCATATACACTATCAAGGTATCCCACATCTCCTTAGATGTCTTGCAGTGTATCAAATTCTGAAAGGTAACATCATCAATAGCACTTACAATGATATTCTGAGCCCTTTTGTCCATTGTGGCTAGAACTATCTCATCCTTTGTCATTTCAGAGAAATCTTTAGGTGTCCTTTGATTAGCATCTAAGACTGAAACCTTCATGGGCACATATGACCCTTCTTTCACTGTGATATAAATCCTAGGGTCTGAGGCTTCCATAAAAAGTCTCACCCTTTCCTTGCATATACCAAATATCTCTTTTCTGCATATGAGTAACTTCATGGATCCCAATTCCTTATGATTCTCAGTGGAACCTATGGTTCTTGATTTTCTTGATTATGTAATTGACTTACAATGAATCTGCCAACAGGATCTACTCAGACAGTTATGTCCCGTTTTGAGTAACCTGGCTCTGATACCACTTGAAAGATATTGTACCTAATCACCTAGAGGGGGGGGGGGTGAATAGGTGACTTAAATCTTTTTAACTCTTTAGGCAGTATTCAGATTAATTCTCAGAGTTATAACTATATTTACCAAGCAAACAAACAACAATCACAGCAAACCACAAGCACACAGTAGACACATAGTTTTATAGTGGTTCCCTAAGTTTTGGGTACATCCACTTTCCCCGTTCGCCAATCTAGCAGTGTACTAGATTCGGCCAAACTCCTCCACTATCTCAGATCCTCAGATCTTACACTCAGAACCTCAAAACAGGTTCCTACAACTCAGGCCTAAGACCCTACAACTCAGCTTCTTCTCAAAGCCTACACTCAGCCACCAAGGCCTACACTCAGCCACCAAGGCCTACACTCAGCCACAACAGGCCTACACTCAGAGATTCAACTCTCCTACACTCAGGCACACAGGTCTTACACTCAGCCTTTATAATTACAGGCTTACAAACTCAGATCCCTAAGGATCCTACAAGATAATATGAATACAAAAATGTATACTCAACAACTCAGAGAAAAGAGAGATAAGTTGTGAGTTTCTTGATGAGTTTTTGGAAGAACTCAGCTGAAATCAATCTGACTTGGCTTTCTTCAAAGTTTCTTGAATGTAGAACACAATAAGATTGATTCCCCTCTGCAGTTGATCCTTGATCTCTGCTACTTAAGATTCAGACCAAATCTGAACCCTTCTTCTCAGCATGGTTCCAATGGCTGACTTCTTGGATGAAACTCTCTCTCTCCAACTTCTTAGATCTTCACTTGATAGCTAGATCTTCTTTGTATATTGATCACTTCAACAACATCTTCTGTAGACAGTATGAGCCTATTTATAGGTCTTCTTCATGGTAACCGGCTGGTCCGGTTCATAACTGATTTCTGACAACTCTGACAGGTGCAGTAGACCGGCTGGAATGGCAGCTGTCAAGTCATCCAGTCAGTTCTTGAAAATTCTGTAACTGTCTGAAAGTGTCGAGACTATATGTCTTTAAGTGTCGAGACTATATGTCTTTAAGTGTCGACACTTATAGAACAAGTGTCGACACAAGTTGTCTAAGTGTCGACACTAGCCTACAAGGTGTCGACACAACTCCTTGTGTTGTAGATTTTATATCTCGACACTGCTTCTTCTTTATGTGTCGACACTGATAATGTGTGTCGACACAAGTCCTTGTACTTCAGTATATTGCTGAATTCTTGTAAGTGTCGACACAACTCCTTTGTGTCGACACATCTTCATGTGTTGAACTTGCTAAGTGTCGACACTTTTTCTTGGTGTCGACACATGTCTTCAGTGTTGATACTTGCTGAGTGTCGACACTACTCCTTGTGTCGACACATTCTTCCTTGTGTTGAGACTCTGACTGAGCGTCGACACATCCCCTTAGTGTCGACACTTGTACTTAGAATATTTTGTTGAACTTTGCTGATCTTTGCTAAGTGTCGACACAGCTCCTTGTGTCGACACTTTCTTCAAGTGTTGAGTCTTCAGCTGAGTGTCGACACATTCTTTCTTGTGTCGACACTTTCTTCAAGTGTTGAGTTTTCAGCTGAGTGTCGACACATTCTTTCTTGTGTCGACACTTTTTCAATTGTTGAGTCTTCAGCTGAGTGTCGACACATTCTTTCTTGTGTCGACACTTTCTTCAAGTGTTGACTCTTCTGCTGAGTGTCGACACATTGCTCTGAGTGTCGACACTTATACTTAGCTTTTGCTGACTTTTGCTGAGTGTCGACACAGCCTCCAAGTGTCGACACTTTCTGATGTAGACACAGTTTCACTGGGTGTCGACACAACTGCTAAGTGTCGACACTGCTTCACTGGACTTTTCTTCCTTGAGTGTCGACACAGCTCCGTGTGTCGACACTTTCTGTCTGTTGTCGACTCTGCATCCCTGGTGTCGACGCAATGACTACAAGTGTCGACACTGCTTGCCTGGGTGTCGACACAAGTCTTCTTAAGTGTCGACACTTTCCTCCTGGGTGTCGACACATGGACTTAGAAACTTTTTCATCTTTCCTGCAAATACTTAACCTGCACAAGTAAACTCAAAAATACATCAAATACATTTTGATGTATATCATTGAGTTGGGTGGGGCTTATTCAAATCAGGTACATTAGAACCAATGTACCCAACACCACTTCTGTTGGAGGGGAGAGGACACCCGCTGTTCCAAGAAGTGCTTCAGGCTCTGATGATCTGTCCTAATCTTGAAATGACGTCCCAGTAGATACGGCCGCCAGAGGGACACGACATGGATGACGACCAGCATCTCCTTCTCATAGGCTGACAATCCCAATGTCTTTGGAGCCAATGCCTTGCTGTAAAAGGCAATCAGCCGCCCTTCCTGCATCAACACAGCATCCAATCCCACCCCGGAGGCATCCGTCTCCATGACGAACTCCTTAGTGAAATCCGGGAGTGCTAAGACTGGAGTCGTCGTCACAGCCTGTTTGAGTGCTTGAAAAGCTGCCTCAGCCTCATCCTGCCAAGCAAAAGCGTCCTTCTGTAACAGTTGTGTCAATGGCCTGGCAATCTTACTGTAATCACGCACGAACCGTCTATAGTAGCCGGTGAGGCCCAAGAAGCCCCGCAGAGCCCGAATGGTCTGGGGCCGTGGCCATGAGACCATGCTCGCAATCTTCCGAGGATCGGCTTTCACCCCCGCAGCCGAGACAAAGTGCCCCAAATACTCCACTTCCTCTTGACCAAACGAACACTTCGATCTCTTAGCATACAACTGGTGCTGGCGTAAAATGGAAAAAACCTGGTCAACATGTCGCAAATGGTCCTCCCAAGTAGCACTGTAAATAAGGATATCATCAAAGAAGATGAGCACGAAGTGACGAAGCTGGTCCTTGAAAATCTCGTTCATATTCGCCTGGATGGTGGACGGTCGACCCGTCAATCCGTTGGCCATCACCAAAAACTCATAATGACCGTTATGAGTTCTGAATGCTGTCTTGTGGATGTCTTCCTCCTTCATGAGGATCTGGTAATATCCGAAACGTAAATCAAGCTTGGTGAACCGTGTCGCCCTATGTAGCTCGTCCAACAGCTCCTCTATCATTGGAATCAGAAATTTATTCTTCAGTGTGGCACTGTTCAGGGCGCGGTAGTCCACGTAAAACCGCCAAGACCCATCCTTTTTTTTGACGAGAATGATCGGAGCCGAAAAGGAGCTCGTGCTCGGTCGTATGATGCCCGCATCGAGCATCTCCCGTACGCTGCGCTCAATCTCGGCCTTCTGCATGTGCGGGTACCGGTAGGGTCGGATATTGGGAGGCTCCGTCCCTGTCTTGAGTACAATTTGATGATCTCGAAACCGTGAAGGCGGGATCGTACGTGGCTCCTGAAAAATGTCTGCGTACTGCTCAACCAGAGCCTGCATCTGCGTAGGCACCTCAACTGACCCGACTTCATCCGTCCTCATCCCCAAAAGCACCGCCATCAAACTTCCCGCCCTCTCGAGCTGCTGTAGACTGCAGAGAGAAATTTCCTTCACTGGCGACGAGGTGAGACCCCGTAAACAGAACTGTTTCCCACTCTGCAAGAACTCCATTGTCATCTGTTCCCAATCAAAGGTAACCCTCCTCAACTGCTGCAGCCACTTAACTCCCAGCACCATGTCAGAACCACGAATGGGTAAAAGATAGACATCTGTGCGCCCGATGTAGCCCTGCATCCGAACCTCCACACTCTTCAGCACACCCTGGCACTGCAATTTGCTGCCATCGGCCACCATAACCTGGAAGGCAGCCCCAGTGTCAATTGAATGTCCAATCTTTTGCGCCACATCTGGATGGATGAAATTGTGTGTACTCCCGCTGTCCACCAGAATGGTCACCTTCTCCTGTCAGAGCCGTCCCGCAAACCGCATAGTGATCGTAGGGGGGTTACACCCCGCCATAGCATGCAGAGAGACCCCCAGCTCGGTCAGGTCCAAGTCACCGCCGAAATCCAGCTCTTTTGGGCTCAACTCGTCATCCACCTCCTATTGTAACATGAAGAACTGGACCTTCTGACATTTATGTCCTGCTGTAAACTTCTCATCACAATTGAAACAGAGTCCCTTTTCCTTCCTTGTAGCTCGCTCTATGACAGCCGTGTCACTGTCGGCCGTCCACCCACTGGTGGATCCTTCTTCACCGTGCCCGGCGTATACGCCGGTTTCACTGTGTTGCGGGCTCGCTGCCTGTTGAACCGTTCCTCCTGAATGCGCGCCAAGCTGATCGCATGGTTCAGGTTACGTGGCATGTAGGCGCAGCCTCATCGCGCAAGTTCTCCGTCAGTCCCGACACAAAACAGCCGAGGAGCGTTTTTTCCTCCCAGTGTACCCGGTTCGCCAACCTCTCGAAGTGGGTCCTGTACTCCGTCACTGAGCCCTTCTGACGTAGTTTTTGCAAGAGAGCCTCCAAATCCTTGAACTCCAAAGGCCCGAATCGAGCAGTGAAGCCATCAACAAATTCCACCCAAAGCACGTAATTCCGTCCCCGTAGGAACAACTGGATCCACTGAAAAACATCATCCTCCAAGTGGAAGGATGCCAGTAGCACCCACTATTATTCCGGTACCTCCTGATAGCTAAAGAATAGTTTTGTTTTCGTCACCCATTCCAATGCATCTCCCCCGCAGTAATGAGGGAAATTCATCAGTGTCAATTTCGGGGGCATGTACGTCCGATGACCAACCTGCCCACGCCAACCGCCATCTTTTCTTCGGGCTTCATCACGTTCAACATGCACGCCCGAAAGGTGTCAAAATTGTCCCCACGACATCCCTCTTCCATTAGGAGGAGCCAACAAACCATTTCCCCCCTGGACCACCAACGCCCCCCCACCTGCTGCCTGACCGAACCCGCAAGCCAGCCTTGCGGCCGGTCCGACTGGAGCACCCCAGCCAGCCTCTGATCCGCCTGCACCGCCGAAGCCCCTCATAGCCGCGCCCCCCGATTCAAATCCGGCGCCGTTGCCGCCCCCAGATCCGGGCTCCGCAGCCCTAGCCGAGCCCCCGACGGCCGATCCAGCCGACCCATACCAGCCTCCGCCCATTCCGCCGAAGCCGCCAGCCCCGATGCCGCCCGATCCGGAGTCCGCAACCCTAGCCGACCCCTCCAAGGCCCCCCTTCCTCCGTTTCCAACATTCCTTTGCAAATCGGGCCTTGAAATTGAAGATCCGCCCGGTTCCTCCTCCACCACCGCCTTTCCCTTCAAAGTTTGCGCCAATAACGCCATGATTTCATCCAAGCGACCATCCATCCGTTCTTCCAATCTTTGCGTCGATGTTTTCACATTTGCTTCGATAGCGGCCACCGAATCGGTCAACCCCGCCAAATTCTCTTTTAGGTTTTCCGATCGGCCGGTCTCCTCTTGCGATCGCGTAGCAACCATGATGGAGGAAAGAATCCTCTGATACCAAATGATAAGAAGGAGAGAGAGAAGAGGGAGAAACAAGAGAGAAATCTAAGACGGCTAGAGAAATTAGGGTTTGAGAGAAGAAGAGATACCTGAAATAATACTTGCATGCATCCAAGAGGAGGGGTCCGGAGTACTTATACCCGGACCCAGGACCGGCCCCCCAAGGGGGCCGGCCGGCCCCAATGGGGGCTGAACCCATTTGGTTCAGCCTCCTTGGGCCGATTCTTATGAAGAGGGGGCTGAACCAACTGTTTCAGCCCCGTTGTCGCCACCATCGCGCCTCTGCCGCCGTCTGTATTGCCTGCCAAATAACCGGGCCTCATCCGGGGGCGTAACAGACCCCTACCAATTACCATCTCCTCCTCACGCCACTTGGTGGCTCAGCTGGCTGCTTGTTCAGAAAGTTCCATTTTTTTCTTATCTAGCCGCGGTGTCCAGGACACTTTGCCTTTTCACTATTACTAATTAATTCACTCTTTAATTGTTTGGGTTCAGGATTCTCAACCACAGGAGGTATGAGATCAGCCTATTTAAATGTTTTTTTTCTTTAGACTGTTCTTAAATTCCTCATCAAGTGGCCTCACCAACTTGACATCATCTACGCTTGGCTCAACAAATGTAGGATCATCCTTTTCACTTTCCACAACTTCTTCCAACTAGTCAGCAACATCATCAAGAACTACGTCAGCATGGACTTTCCCCATCCTACAATCTTCTCCATACAACAACTTTGATGAGAAATCACTCATAACCGGTCAACCTCCTCTAATTCATCTCCACCAGTTTCTGAAATCTATGCATTAGGAAAATCATTAGAAGCGCCATGCCAATGCTTGGCGGAGATAACATCAAGTGCAACGTCAAGTAAGCATTTTTCAAAATCCTTTGATGGGAAAGAAATGTGCCCCTCTGCAAGATGCAAGGTGGCGCCAAGCGATTTCAAGAATGGGGCACCAAACATGGGGGGGGGGGTGAGTCATTTGATGAGGCCCCAACACTTGAAAGTCGGTAACGACTTCTTCGCCATCTAACATAATTTTAACGTCTTTTGCTGCACCCTTGGTGAAAACCGATATTCCATTAGCAAGGTGAAGCGATACGCGCTCATCAACGCAAGTTTTAACTTTATATTTTTCCACAATGTGGAGAGATATTATGTTGCGCGATGAACCTGCATTGCGAAGAGGTATAGTGGGTACATCATTAATTTTACAATTAAGTATAATACCTCCCGATAGATTTGGTGCATGTTAAAAATAGATTCGAGCCCGGTCCTTTGGATTTGTCACAGTGCTCCGGAGCATCCCCTGCTGTCGCTCTGCAAGCAATTTTGCAATTTTGACCCATCTGTCTTTCAATGTTCTGAATTGCTGTCTTTTGTTCTACATTGCTGCGTCGGTGCGCTCTATATACCTTTCCATCATAGCTTTACAATTATTCTTTTCCTTCAGTAAATGTGGGTTTTGATATGAGTGAGTGATTCTTCCACTAGGGTCACCTTGGTGGTGACCTCTCCTCTAGGAGAAATTCTGGTGGTTCCCCCAGCAAAGATTATGACTATTTGACTGAAAGTTGCCTTGTTGCTTGTTCCCAACATAATTGCTGACCTCCACTTCTTGAGGTGTAGAGGATGAAGGCGGCAGTGAAGAACTGCACTTAGGCGTGGTGCCCAGGTACGCTGTAATGATTGCAGGAAATGGCTAAAACAGCTAATTGTTGGGCAGAACTTGTAATGGGTGAACTTAACTTATCGAGTTTCTTGCTCCTCAGGTTCAGTAGTGTAGCAAGAGTTGTGATGTTGTCAACCTCTAAATACATGCAACCTTTCTTTGAATATTCCCTGCACTGCCCCACTGCATATTGTTGGCGGCCATCTCCTCAATTAAGTGAAGTGCTTCTTCTGGTGTTTTCCGATTAAGGATCCTCTGACGGCATCATCGATAGTGGCACACATGGAGTGTTCAATTCCATGATAATGAATTTGTACTTGTAACCAAGTCTTGATACCGTGCTTAGGGCATTTTCTCAACAAGTCCTTGAATCTTTCCCAAACTTCTGCCAAAGTTCCCTGATCAAATTGCCTGATTGTCGTAATTTCATTCCTTGCCTTTATCAGCCTCTCAGTAAGAAAATAATTTCCGAGGAATTTCTTTTGCAACGTGTCCCGCGAGTCAATTGATCCAGGGGCAAGTTAAAACAATCACAGCTTAGCACAATCCCAAACAGAGAATGGGAATAGGCGGAGTGTCTCCTCATCGTTGGTAATACCATTATACCTAAAATTCTCACATATCTCTATAAAACTATCAATATGCAATTGCGGGTCTTCAAGTGGCATGCCGAAGAACTGAACAATATTTTGTATCATCTGGATGATAGATGGATTTATCTCAAATGTGTGGTTGACAATCACCAGCTGAACAATTGATGACAGACTCCCCACAGTTGGGGGTGAATATGTAATGGGCCGGGCTGGGCTGCGGGGTTTTGAACCCTAATCCCGTCTCCCTCCCTTCAGCATAATAGGTGTTGGGAATTGTGCCATACAATGTTTCTCAGGATTTGAAGAGACATCACCAATCTTGCTAAGGGACATAATGTATTTAATGTGTGATTTAGTTCATGCATGCAGGTTGTCCTTGATTGGACAGGTGAACAAGATGAGTAAGCTGGATTCAGAGTTCTTCGAGCTCAGCTCACCATTCGTCGAGCTAAATTCAGAGGTTAGGATTCTGAGTTCGTCGAGTTGAGCTCACCGATCATCGAACTCGGTTCAGCATTCGTCGAACTAAAGCAAGACAATTTGACTAAGGCAAAAACACTAAGACAGCTGAGAAGAATGTCTTAGCATAAGCGTTGAGACCGCTGAGACAGATGAGACAGCTGAGAAGTATGTCTCAGCATAACCACTGAGACAAAACAAGCAAAAATTCTCTAAGTCCAGAAGCGTTGAGTGAAGCAGGTTCACTCAACGCTTCTAATGAAGAAGAAAGCGCTAAGACAGTTGAAAAAAACTGCTGAGGCAGGACATAGTCTCAGCTGTGAAGCAGAAACCGCTGAGACAGTTGAGAAGAAAACGCTGCTAATGAAGAGCCAAGACAGATGATGTTCAGTGACTTAACATCACTCAACGCTTAATGAAGTTCTGGAATTTTTCTAAGTCCAGAAGGTGATGACCACTGCTGACGTCATTAAAAGTCAACAAGTCAAAGTATTTCATGCCGTTGCGGGAAAGCCAAAGCAGCACAGGATGACCACTGCTGACGTTACCAGAAGTCAACAAAGTCAAAATAATTCATGCCGTTACAGGAAAGCTGCAGTAGCGCCGAAAGCTAGTATTTGTCCTTTTCTGAGGGAGGTGGCGCTCACCATCCTTGGCTGGACCCACACTTAAATTGTGCCGTTGATTCAAATCAACCGATATAAAAAGAAGAAAGAAAAGAGAATTAGGGTTACGAAGAACACAAAAAGAAAATACAAAAAATAGAGGCGGCTGGACTTCATCTTCTCCAACAAGTTTGAAAGCAAAGTCCAGCAGTGCAAGCCGGGAAGGCAGAGAAAGATAGCTGAAGCTCTTTCCAGTTCAGCAAGATTGTTCTTTGCAGAACAAGGCAGTTGATTCATCTTATCAGCAAGGAGATTGCTGTGTGAATGACCGTCAGCCTTCAACAGCAGATAGCTGTTCACCTGTGCAGCAAAGAAGAAGTTGGCTGTAGAAGAAGACTCATTCCTTCTACAGCAAGAGGGATGGACCGATATCTGCTCAGTCCAGCAGGGTAGACTCAGAGATTTATCTCTGAGTCAGTGTTCCAAATTTACTTCATCTTGTTGTTTAAATTTCTGTAGGATTCAAGTTACCTGAATCTGAGCTGTAGGGTCTTTTGGCCTGAATTGTAGGTGACTAATTAGTCACTGAGGTAGGTGCCCTGCTGGGGTACTGATCTAGGATCCAAGTGTGTATCTGAGAGTAGGACTGTCCTCCCAGTCTGAGTAGTAGGCCTTAAAGATAAGACTGAGGTAGGTGACTATTGAGTCACTGTGCTGTAGGTGATATGTATGTCACTGAGTTGTAGGCCTTGGAGGAGGCTGAGTTGTAGGTACTTGAAAAGGTGCTGAGTTGTAGGAGTGCTGCAACACTCTGAGAGTAGGGTCTTGTGCTTGAAGTTGTAGGGCTGAAAAGCCTGAGCTGTAGGCCTTAGAGATAAGGCTGAGGTAGGTGGTCTGTGGACCACTGAGCTGTAGGAGCACTGCAGGGCTCTGAGGTAGGAACCTTTGTGGTTCTGAGGTAGGGTTCTGAAGAGAACCTGAGTGTAAGGCTGATGGCCTGAGATGTAAGCTCTGAGGAGTATTTTGGTGAAGTTTGTGCCTAGTCCAACAAGATAGTTGGATAGGTGGGAGAAAAAGTGGATGTACCCAACTGGGGAACCACTATAAACAACTGTGTGCTTGGCTGTGTTGTTGTTTTTCTTTTATATTGCAGGTTCTAAGAACAAGCTGTAGATCACATAAAAAGAAAACAACATAAATACTAAGAAATTTTCAAAGACCTATTCACCTCCCATCTAGGTGATTAGCTAATCTTAAGTTAAATAACTTTCAAGTGTATCAGAGGGAGGTTCCTCAAAAAGGATCTAACAATCTGAGTATACCTCCAAAGTTAGTTATAAGATATAATTATTGGCTCAGGAATGAACTATAAAGAGCTAGGAGCCATGAAACTACCAATCTGCAGGAAGGAAGGATTGACCTCTGTAAGCAAAGGGTCAGACTATTCACGGAAGCATCTGACCCTAGTATCTATGTAACAGTAGTGGAAGGTCTTTTTGTCCCCACAAAGGCTTCCACTATAGATCCAACTCTGAGAGTGCCTAAGGCATATACAGAGATGGACATAGATGAGGTAGTTCTGTACACCATGGATAAAAGGACACAAAATATTATAGGCAGTGCCATTGATGACTTAACCTTCCAAAATCTTGTACACTGCAAGACCTATAAGGAAATGCGAGACACTCTTGTGGTCTACATGAAAGGCTCTGAGAAAGTTAGAAATAATAAGAAGTCTATGCTCAACTAAGAGTATGAGGCTTTCAGACAAAGCAAATCTGAAAAAGTGGCTGACTGCTTTGAGAGATTCTTTGGGACAGTTAATGAACTACGAACCTATGGTAGGATCTTCAGCAACTATGAGCTGAATGACAAGTTTCTTAGATCTCTCACTAGAGATTGAGACATCAAGATTTGTGCCATTAGGGAAATGACTAAGCTGGCTGACACTCCTCCACCAACTCTCTTTGGAAAACTGTTGTCATATGAAATGCAGCTAACTGCTAGACAAGAAGAGGAGAAGGGAAGTCAATCCAAGACCAAGGGTAAGACAGTGGCCCTCAAGGCAGGAGCCCCAAGAAGGAGCAGAAGAAAGACTCCTTCTCCACCAAGGAGAGAAGCTGAGTCCAGCTCAGAATTATCTGGGACTAGTTACTCAGACAACCACATGTCTGATGAAGAGTTTGCAGCTTTCTCCAGGAAACTTCAAAAGTTCGTGAAGCAGAAGCACTGGGAGAGCGGACCCTCATCATCATCTCATCACAGGAAGTCCTTCAAGAAGGACAGGTATGACCCTAAATCTAGTAAACAAATTTCATCTAATATTATCTGTTATTTTTGCAGCAAGGCTGGACATGTCATTGCTGACTGCCCAGTCAGGAACAAGGAAGATGATGAGAAGAAGAAGAAACATCACCATCACCACAAGGACAGGAAGAAGGAGAAGTCATTTGTGACTAAGAAGGAGAAAAGCTGGACAAATTCTTCCTCCTTAGAATCAGAAGATGAAGAAGAAGAAGCCTATATATGGCTGATCTCAGTTGGTGCAGATCCAGAAGAAGTGGAATATCCTGCTGCCAGTATAGGAATAAGGGCCCCTCTGTCACACTCTGACAGTGACAATGAAGAGGATGAAGAAGACTGTGGATGCCAAGGGCTGATGACAATGACTGAAGAAGAAAGAAGTGAGGTACATACATAATCATTCAAGGTACATCCTCTCTCCATTTCTTCATCTTCCTTTGACTATGAAACCAGTCCAAATACTGGTGCATCTTCGTCCTGTGATAAAGATTGCTCAGAATCTGAGACTGATGTCAATCAATTGATTGACATGTATGGACTGATCCTAGATGCTCTAAAGAAGAGCAGAATTATTGCCAAAAGGCAAGCAAAGAAGATTGAAGTCCTCAAGTCTTATAAAACTCTTTATAACAATAAATCTATTGAGTTTTATAAGAAATGTCATGAGGTGTCTGAACTCAAGAAAAGACTTGAGTGTCATACCAAGGTTTTAGAAGAAAAATGTAAACATATTAGAAATCTAAAACAAAAATTTACTGAGAGATTAAGATTGTGATTAACCTTTGTCAATCTCTTGGCATGTTGCCAAAAGCTGCAACTTGTTAACCCTCTGAGAAACTGGGTATTAATCACACAAATTATCATGTCAAATCTAATATCCCTGATAAGTTGACAGTATTTCAAAAAGTGAATTTACCTTCTAAAACTGTCAAGTTTGCACTACTCCAGAAGGATCAATCTAATATGTGCTCTACCAGAGGGGTGAAGACACATGATCTCAGAAGGAGTGATGCTGTCCACTCTAGTCATAATGTTCATGATAAGTTCTTTAGATTTGAATCCAAATATCCTTTATCTAAAGAGATGAGAGAGACCACTAGATGACAAGCTCCAAAAATGCAATTGACCCATCCTGGACCAGCTGTATTTAGTTCTTCAGCACCTTCACTCAGGAAGAAGGAAGCAACATCATGTAATGCTCATCCAGTAAAGTTCGGAGCTGCTCACATCTCTCATATACAACAATTCTTTGTTGTCCTGAAGAGAAGGTACAACATTCATAAATGTTGGTGCTGTGGGAAGGTGAGGGTCTTTGCCATTGATTGTTGGCACAACATGAATGTGGATAGTGGACAGAAAGTTTCTCAGCTCAGACAGAGAGTTGAACAAAAGTTTTATAATATTAACAAGAACCTACGACCCAATTATCATTGGGTGGCTAAGGGTAAATAATTTTTTGCAGGGTAGTCCAAATACCTGTCTAAATAAGACTCGGTATTTGGACAATGATTATTCCAGGCAAATGTCTGGGACAAGTTGATTGCTCAAGGAATATGCTCCATGTAACGCAATAATCTAAGGTTGAGGCTGTTAAGTATGTAATCCTCAAAAGGTAGAGGTAGCAAGTCTCAAGGTAAGTCTCTCTCTCTCTCTTATATAGATACTAAGTTTGCTAATTGATGAATTAAGTTAGATGTGCTTAGGATGAACCTAATCAAGCACAACAAATAGAAAACAATGATTCATTTATTCTTTATAATTATCTGCACTGTAAATTATGCAGTCTTTACTCTCAAGTTCAAATAACTTGTAAATCAGTGCATAATTGAGTTGCTAATAGAACTGGCTTATTAACATGTTAGGTCCCCTTTATATTTAAAATTAATAAAATATTTTGAATAATGGTGTGTCAAATAGAATGTACATCCAGACAGTGAAGCTACAAACTAAACAAGCATTGAGTAAATGAAAGAAAAACTGGGAGGTATAATAGAAGCTCTAAATGCCCTGTTTCATAACTGGAAGCGTAACACAACCCATAAAACCGAAATGTACAAATTTAAGCTAAAATGTTTAATTGTTTATTCTAATGATAAAGTAATTAAACTTTTTCGATATAAATATAAAGACGATAAGAAATGAAAAACCACACCACTCTTAAAAGCCTTAACCCTAGCCGTCGAGAACGAAACCCTCTCAACGTCCTGCCGCACTGTTTCAATGGCGCCAAATGTCATCAAGGAGCTCCAGGAGGGTTATGAAATTGTGAGAGATGGATCCAGTCACGCCTCGACTGAGATTAAAGCAGTGTTAAAGATGATTGAGACCACATGCTTGGAATACACCCTTTTTGAACCCTCCACCATTCTCAGAAAAGAGGTAGTAAAATTCTTCTCTAACATTAAAGTGTCTTTCTCTCAAAACTCTCTGAAGTCTAAAATTGAGGATATCAAGATAAAGGTAAACCCTAAGAAACTAGACAAACCCTTCATATCAAGATAAAGGTAAACCCTAAGAAACTAGACAAAACCCTTCATATACCCTTCATCAACCCTAGCGAGGAAGAAGAACCCACTGTCACGGACAGAGACAAAGCTCTCAGGTGGTGTGGATACAATGATGCCAAACCTGGATCTCTTAAGAGAAAATTCTTCAATCAGAGAGGTAAACTGCTGGCAGATATAGTAGGGAAAACCCTTATCTGCAAACTTGAATCACATGACACAATCTCCAGGTCAATGTTTGATGTTATGACTAGGATAATCTTGAATAGAAAGACCTCTTGGTCTTCTCTCATCTACCAGAGATTAGTAGACTGTCTACCCACTCCAAACATGGGCATAATTCTTTTCTTATACTTAGTGAACACCTACCCTATTACATTCAAACAAGAACATGGAGTGAAGATGCACTATCTGAAAAGAATGGATATAAAGACATTAGATAGATTCACTAGGATCTTACCCAAGAGCCATCCTTCAACAACAAAGGACTCCTCAAGAGATAAAAGACAACTAGTTACTGAAGTAGACAGTTCCTCCTGCTTTGAACCTGAGCTAGGAATTACCCCCTGCTGATGTTGGTATACAGACAAACATAACCCCGAGTCTCTCCTCAACAAACATTCAACTCCAGGATACTGTTGTGCATGTTGATAAAATCCATGCCAGCCCTAGGTCAGGACAAGTTTCAAAGACTGCTACTGAAGAAGAGATTGCTGAAGAAGATGTGGCAGACATGACTGATACTAATAATGTAGCAACAGTTGAAGTTATCCCTACTGCAGAAGATAACCGTGAGCCACCTGAGGCATTAGATACTTATCTTGATAGGTCAAGCCCAGAGAAGGATGCTCAGTCTGAGTGGGAGCATAATCAGATGGATTTGACAACCTTGGACCAAGTTGTTAACAGATTGGTTGAGTTTGCACCCACTACAGGTAACACTAATACCCTTTTAATTAGCAGTGCTAATACAACTTTAGCTAAGAAAATGACTCCTACAGGTGCTGTAGTTGAGGGAGAGTCTTCACAGGTCCTTGCTCTGACAGAAGTCCCTCCTCCATTAAGCCAACCACCCACTACCCAAATCTCTAATGAGTTACTACTAAACCATATCAAAGCACTCCGGGATGCTCAAACCACAACCCTCAAGAAGTATGTTGACCGATCAGTTGTCAAGCTAAGGGATGAATTTTTAACTGAAGTCAAGGAATGTAAAAAAGAAACCTCTCACTTAAACAAACAGGTCACCACCTGGTTTGATATGGCTGGAACTGCTAGCATAAAGCTGACCGCCCTCTTGAAATCCATGGAAACAAACCAAAAATTCTCTGCAGCCGACATATGATATGTCAAAAATTATGTGAGTGCAACTGATGAGGTGATCAGGGGTGCAACAGATCATGTAGATCAGCATGTCACCAATGTTGCTCTCCACTCTATGGAGCAGGCAATACTTCTGAAAAATGAGTTGCTTACTGACAATGAGAGAATATTCCAATCTATATCAAGCAGAAATGAAACCAACACCTCCTTACTACAAATGACCGTCCTTGAAGAAGGCATAAAGGGGGAGAGCAGCCATGGTAAAACAGCATGACTCATTGAAGATCAAACATTCAATATAATTTAAGGCACCAGGGTGACACTGCACCTACCCCTACTGGATAAAAATAGGCCAGTAGATCTAGACTTCCCAGCACAAGCTAGAATTCTACAGGATGCACAACTTGCTGCCAGAAGAAAAATGAAATGAACTCAGATGGCTGAAGAGTTCATGACCAAGAGAAAAGCTGAGAACAAAGATGATCCAGATCATGAACAGCTAAGTGATACCTCTGAATCCATCATTATAAATGCTTGAGTAAGCCATAGACAAGTCCTAAAGAACATTGATCGTGTATATCCTTCTGAGAAATGAATAAAACATTTGAAAAGCAATTCCCTAAGGGAAAGAATATTCAAAGAAAATCTGGTAAGGAAGAGCAACACTGAGAAAATGCCTCCCAGATATATTACAAATGCATTCCTTTACTTCAAAAGGCAGAAGAACAAAGCTGAAAACTTGAAGAAGACTACTGCAAGCAAGGATACTGATGCAAATTAATCAAAGAATAGCCGATATAAGACTCCAAAACTTAGACTTCTTTAAAATATTTAATCGATGTCTTGTAATGTATATCATTAGTGTAGAAATTTCAAATCTCTATCAATGAAATTAATATGAGTTGATCCTGATTATATTGATGTGACAAATGTGCATGAAATTCTCATTTATGTATCTGTGTTTAATGAATATGCTGTTCTTTCATAGATATCTTATAATCTCAAGTTTTGCCTACTGTTGTTTGACTAAGGCTCTCTAAATTAGTTAATGATCAGGTCTATCTTAATCATAAGGTTTACCTTGTCAATGATTAATAAAGCTTTTGTTGTTAATCATACTGGTACATTGTTAATGATTGATAATTCACCTGTACTATTGATTATGCAATCATAATGTTAAGTCATCTCATCTAGGGGAGTTATCCTGTACTGAGATGCCTAGTTGTCATGATAATGTCTCATCAGGCCTATCATGATACTTTTTGTGCTGATGCACCTTATCATGTATGAGTGTTCTGCCTTCTTCAAATATAAGGAGATTGTTGGGAATAGTGCCCTACAATGTTTCTCAGGATTTGAAGAGTCATCACCAATCATGCTAAGAGACATAATGTATTTAATGTGTGCTTTAGTTCATGCATGCAGGTTGTCATTGATTGGACAGGTGAACAAGAAAAGTAAGCTGAATTCAGAGTTCGTCGAGCTGAGCTCACCATTCGTCGAGCTAAATTCAGAATTTGGGATTCAGAGTTCGTCGAGCTCAGCTCACCATTCGTCGAGCTAAGCTCATCATTCGTTGAGCTAAATTCAGTGGTTGAGATTTTGAGTTCGTCGAGCTGAGCTCATCGATCGTCGAACTCGGTTCAACATTCGTCGAACTAAAGTCAGACAATTTGACTAAGACAAAAGCGCTGAGACAGTTGAGAAGAATGTCTCAGCATAAGCGTTTAGACCGCTGAGACAGCTGAGACAGCTGAGAAGTATGTCTCAGCATAACCGCTGAGACAAAGCAAGCATGAATTCTCTAAGTCCAGAAGCGTTGAGTGAAACAGGTTCACTCAACGCTTCTAATGAAGAAGGTAGCGTTGAGACAGTTGAGAAGAAACTGCTGAGGCAGGAGATAGTCACAGCTGTGAAGCAGAAACCGCTGAGACAGTTGAGAATAAAACACTTCTAATGAAGAGCCAAGATAGATGACGTTGAGTGACTTAACATCACTCAACGCTTAATGAAGTTCTGGAATTTTTCTAAGTCTAGAAGATGATGACCACTGCTGACGTCATCAAAAGTCAACAAGTCAAAGTATTTTATGCCGTTGCGGGAAAGCCACAACAGCACAGGATGACCACTGTTGACGTCACCAGAAGTCAACAAAGTCAAAATAATTCATGCCGTTGCGGGAGAGCTGCAGTAGTGCCGAAAGCTAGTGTTTATCCTTTTCTGAGGGAGGTGACGCTCACCATCCTTGGCTGGGCCCACATTCAAATTGTGCCGTTGATTCAAATCAATAGATATAAAAGGAAGAAAGAAATGAGGATTAGGGTTACGAAGAACATAAAAAGAAAATACAAAAAATAGAGGCAGCTAGACTTCATCTTCTCCGACAAGCTTAAAAGCAAAGTCCAGCAGTGCAAGCCGGGAAGACAGAGAAAGATAGCTGAAGATCTTTCCAGTTCAGCAAGATTGTTCTTTACAGAACAAGACAGTTGATTCATCTTATCAGCAAGGAGATTGCTGTGTGAATGGCCGTCAGCCTTCAACAACAGACAACTGTTCACCTGTGCAGCAAAGAAGCAGTTGGCTGTTGAAGAAGACTCATTCCTTCTACAACAAGAGGGCTGGACCGATATCTGCTCTGTCCAGCCGGGTAGACTCAGAGATTTATCTCTGAGTCAGTATTTCAAATTTACTTCATCTTGTTGTTTAAATTCCTGTAGGATTCAAGTTACCTGAATCTGAGCTATAGGGTCTTTTGGCCTGAATTGTAGGTGACTAATTAGTCACTGAGGTAGGTGCCCTGCTGGGGTACTGAGGTAGGATCCAAGTGTGGATCTGAGAGTAGGGCTATCCTCCCAGCCTGAGTAGTAGGCCTTAAAGATAAGGCTGAGTTAGGTGACTGTTGAGTCACTGAGCTGTAGGTGATATGCGTGTCACTGAGTTATAGGCCTTGGAGGAGACTGAGCTGTAGGTACTTAGAAGGGTGCTGAGTTGTAGGAGTGCTGCAGTACTCTGAGAGTAGGGCTTTGTGCCTGAAGTTGTAGGGCTGAAAATCCTGAGCTGTAGGCCTTAGAGATAAAAGGCTGATGTAGGTAGTCTGTGGACCACTGAGCTGTAGGAGCACTGCAGGGCTCTGAGGTAAGAACCTTTGTTGTTCTGAGGTAGGGTTTTGAAGAGAACCTGAGTGTAAGGCTGAGGGCCTGAGGTGTAAGTTCTGAGGAGCAGTTTGATGGAGTTTGTGCCTAGTCCAACAAGATAGTTGGATAGGTTGAAGGGAAAGTGGATGCACCCAATTGGGGAAACACTATAAACAACTGTGTGCTTCACTGTGTTGTTTGTTTTTCTTTTATATTGCAGGTTCTAAGGACAAGCTCTGGATCACATAAAAAGAAAACAGCTTAGAGATTAAGAAATTTTCAAAGACCTATTCACCCCCATATAGGTGATTAGCTAACCTTAAGTTAAATAACTTTCAACAGGCCCGCGGGCCGCACACTCCAACCCCTCTCTGCACGTGTTCTCGGTGCGACAGATTGTTGAAGCAGTGGCTTGATACCCCGACCTCCTTGATATAAGCTCTTAAGGCTAGTCACCAACTAGCGTTAAGAGCCTATATCAAGGAGGTTAGGGTATCGAGCCCCCGCCTCTACAACCCTTCGCACTGAGAACACGTGCAGGGATGGGTTGGGGTGTGTGGACCTTGAGCTTGTTATGCTGGAGGGAAATAGACAGGAGCAGGGTTCAAAACCCGCAGCCCGGCCCGGACCATAACAGAATACTCCCTCATTGTCCTCCTAGGGGGAAGGTTTTGAGCATTCTACTCAACGTCGGTCCTATCTTTGTTATTAGCCATATCTTCGACTCCTATTTTTATCCTTCTCAAGGTCCTTTCAATTTCGGGTTTGTAGGGTAAAATTTCCCTATCCCCTCTTCGTATGAACTGAAGTAACGAGCACCGCAACACAGCAAACTCAAAAACCTTTCGCAAGACAAGTGTGTGAAAACTAGAAAATCAAACGGTAACAATAAAACAAAAACATAAACAAGAAAAATGACTTAATTATTCCATAACAACTCCATCGAAGTATCTCCTAAGATATTTCGTGCTCCTCAACAACTGTACAAAAAACTTTATTCACAACAAGAGTACCAGCCACAAGTAATAAAGTTGTGAGTGAATTACTCAGGGATTTATTGTCTCCACAGGGAGCTCGGAATGGTGGTGTCCGATGATTTTAATCTCGTTGGAAAGTTAAGACAATATGATTAATTGGTGATTAATATTAGTTTACTAAAGCTGAAGAAATCTAAAATTGCTTAATCGATTAGGAATGATTAAATTCAAGATAAGGTTCATTTCACAAAAGTACTTCGAAAGTTTGATTCACACCTCATCACACAAACTCTAGTTCATTTCAATAAACATCCAAAGAAATACACACACAATACAAGCAAGTGCAATATGTCATCCACTAGAAGAGAGAAACAAGAGTCTCTTCCATGAAGAAAAAGAAGAAGCATAGATTGGTCCTCCGCCCTCCAAATGCTCTTCAACGGGTGTCGTCCGGGTACATGAGGAGTTGTCACTAACCTCTTATTGCCCTTCTCTTGGGTCAGCTTCCAATCTTCCGTGAAGAAAACACTTTCCTAAAATGCTTCAAAAACTGCACCGATCACCTTCAATCACCATGAAAAACCTTTGTAAATCGAAGGATAAGCTTTGAATCGAGTTGAAAGGACTTGAGAATGAAGTTAGGTGTGAAGGAACGACAATTACGCATGTTGGATAAGCTCCGGACGTCGAATCCTCCAAATGAAGCCCTAACAAACATATAAATAGCACCAGGAAAACACCCACGCACACCCTTGTGCATAAAAGTGCACGGGGTGTGCGCGAACAAAATACTGAGTAGGGAAAACAAGCCAACATGATAGTCGTACGTGGGCACACAAGCGTGTGCGCAAAAAATGCACGCCCAATGGCAAAACTACGATTTTAATGAAATGAATGCGCACGGACAAACACGTGCGTGCGTGAATAAAACGTACGCCTAACAGTATTTAGATCATAAAGCGCTCACGTTCGATTAACAGTCTGCGCACGAGTATGCGTGAAGAAAATGCACACCCACTGACAGAACTCTAGAATTTCTACCCAGACTTATGAATTAATCAACATTGCATGTACGTGCGTGCGCAAAAGGCGCACGTGCGTGCGCAAAAGGCGCACGTGCGTGCGCAAAAGGCGCACGTGCGTGCGCAAAAGGCGCACGTGCGTGCGCAAAAGGCGCACGTGCGTGCGCCTCAAAAGGCGCACGTGCGTGCGCCTCAAAAGGCGCACGTGCGTGCGCCTCAAAAGGCGCACGTGCGTGCGCCTCAAAAGGCGCACGTGCGTGCGCCTCAAAAGGCGCACGTGCGTGCGCCTCAAAAGGCGCACGTGCGTGCGCCTCAAAAGGCGCACGTGCGTGCGCCTCAAAAGGCGCACGTGCGTGCGCCTCAAAAGGCGCACGTGCGTGCGCCTCAAAAGGCGCACGTGCGTGCGCCTCAAAAGGCGCACGTGCGTGCGCCTCAAAAGGCGCACGTGCGTGCGCCTCAAAAGGCGCACGTGCGTGCGCCTCAAAAGGCACACGTGCGTGCGCCTTTTGCATGAAGATATTTGGCCAGTCATCCTAGAAATTGGAAAATTCCCAAAACCTTAATCAATCTCAACACAAATAAATATGTTTCTTGCATTATTAATACTGATGAGAATCATGTAAAATCAGCTACACAATAGAGAAATTATCCGAGAAAAGCATGCAAAATATTGTGTAAAAACACTATAAATTAAGCATTTCAATAACCCTCATAATCTTTAGAAATGGATGTATAACCTCCTTATCTTTTTCAGTACAGTCAATTACCCTCCTAATCTTTAGAAATAAGAGTTTAAATCCCCTTATCTTTATCATCATTGTCAATAACCCCCTAATCTAATATTAGGTAGCTTAGGAATTAATAAAAATATAAATGATCAAAATCTTTGTTTTGAATTCATAGTAAAGAAAAACAATTAATTTAAATATATACTTCATATTATTTAATAAATATATATTTCATCATATATCAGATAGTTAAATGAGTATTTATAAAAAGAATGTAATATATGTTTTCGTTTTTTTTCTAATTTGTTTACTTTATTTATGCATTTTTCGCATATTTGCGAAAAAATGAGTACACAATTAGATAAAATTTTTAAATGAAATCAATCACTCAATTCAATTAATCTTTTATAGATTTATTATAACTTATGGAATCTTGATTTATGTTCTTAATTATTATATGTTGTATAGGCATTCGTTTGTATATAATCCATATATATTCTCTTTTGTATAGGTGTCTAACTCCCCTTATCTTTTTCATCGTTGTCAATAACCCCATAATCTAATATTATGTAGCTTAGGAATTGATAAAAAATATTCATTATCAAAATCTTTGTTTTGAATTCATAGTAAAGAAAAACAATTAATTTTAATATATACTACATATTATTTAATAAAAATATATTTTATCATAAATGAGATAGATAAATGAGTATTTATAATGTAAAAAATGTAATAAATGTTTTAAGTTTTTTTCCTAATTTGTTTACTTTATTTAAATTTATATGCATTTTTTTGCATACTTGCGGAAATACGAGTACGAAATTAGATAATTTTTTTAAATGAAATAAATCATGCAATTTGATTAATCTTTATAGATTTATTTTATGGAATCTTGATTAATATTCTTAATTATTATATGTTGCATATGCATTTGTTTGCATATAATCCATATATATTCTCTGTATATTTATCTTACAAGAGAATGTTTAAAATCAAAATTAAAATCCATGAATATATATATATATATATATATATATATATATATATATATATATATATATGATAGGAGATTGGAGAGGGGGGGAGAGAACTAGGGAGTAGTCTAGAGAGAAATTAGGGTTGGAGGAGGGGGAAGGAGGAAATTACCTGATAATGCTTCTTGTTGTCCAAAAGAGAGAGCCCCGAATACATTTATACCCGGGCCCAAGAGGGGCCGGTCGGCCCCTCCCATACGGGGTTTAACCGGGGTGGTTCTGCCCCAAGCCGCCGGTCTTTAGTGAGTGGGGCTGAACCGAATGACATATTCACGATGAAGGATTTAAATATGAGCAGAAAATTGAGTATAAAACATGACATGAAAATTTTTGAAGATAAAAACCATCTCATTTTTAGTTTTTATCACTTAAAGCCAGGTAGTGCGCAAAAAAATAATCAATAATATAATAAACCAAAAACATCAAGAAATTGAGGCAACAAAGCATGGCCCCACACATCAGAATGACTAATATGAAAAGGAGTTGTACTTGGTAATGACACATGTACTAGAGTACAATGATGTCTAGCAACAACACAGATGTCACAAACAAAGTTTTTAAAACACGAAGAAGAAAAAAACGGAAATAAATGTTGCACGGTGGCAACATGGAGTAAGCAAGGTGGAGGTCTGCGAAGAGTAGAGAGCTTGTAGTGGCATGGTGGCAACTAGATAGTTCAGCCCCGTTGTCGCCTGCTTTCTTCTTACGCCTGCGGGCATATTGACGCCCAAATAACTGTTTCATGTTCGGGGGGCGTAATATTCCCATCCTCATCAAGAACCAGCTTGTCCCCAAGGTGGTAGTCTGGGTAGAGCTCCCTGAACTCCAATAGATCGACCCAAGTATTATGTGCCTCAGACAAGTGTTTCCATTTGACCAGGAGCTCAAGACAGTACTCGGTATCCCGCCATTTCCATTTGAGCATTAAGATCTCCTCGGGTATCAGTCGTAGTTCCCCCGCAACTGTTGCCTCCGGCAGGAACAGACTGGCCTGAATTGCGTTGCCGATATTTTGTTTAAGTAAGGAAACATGAAAAGTCGGATGAATACGTGACCCTTCAGGAAGAGCCAAAGTGTAAGCAACATGCCCCACACGACGGAGAATACAAAAGGGCCCATAATAGCGAAGGGCCAATTTCTGGTTCGTCCAGCGGGCAACGGACACCTGTTGGTAAGGTAGGAGCTTGATGAAGACTTCATCACCAATCGTGAACTCCCTTTCCTTGCGATGCTTGTCTGCTTGGGCCTTTATGCGATCCTGTGTGGTGCGGAGATTCTCACACAAAGTTGCGAGAGTGCGGTCCCGGTCGCGAAGCGCCCGGTCCACGTCCGGCAATGCTGTGCTGCCGGGTTCATAGCTGCTCTAAGAGGGGGGAGGACATCCATAGACAACCTCAAACAGGGTCATCTTGCTGGCGAAGTGGTAGGAGGTGTTGTAGCAATATTCGGCCCAGTGTAGCCAATTGGTCCAGGTTCGCGGCTCGTCCATCACAATACAACGAAGGCATGTTTCCACCCCCCGATTGAGAACATCTTTCTGGCCATCTGTTTGGGGGTGATTCACCGTGCTGAAGCGTAAGCAAGTCCCCTGTAATCGAAAGTGCTCACGCCAGAAATTGCCAACAAATGTCGGATCCCCGTCGGAAATGATGACGCACAGAATGCCGTGGAGGTGGACAATTTCTCGCACAAAGAGATCGGCGACTGACTCGCCTGTGTACGGGTGGATCAACGCCATGAAATATCAATATTTAGAGAGCTTGTCTACCACGACCGGTATGACTGTCTTGCCCCTAGATTTGGGCAACCCGTCGATGAAATCCATGGACACTATCTCTCAAATGTGGTGCAGAATCTCCAGAGGTGTAAGCAGGCCGGTTGGGGAGGCCGTCTCGTATTTTTAACGCTGACATATCTCGCACTACAGCACAAACTGCTGGATGTCGCGCCGTAAGCCTGTCCAAAAAACATTCGCCCGTGCCAGTTGCAGAGTACAGAGTATGCCCGCATGACCGTCGGTTAGGGATGAGTGGAATTCGTGCATCATTACTGTCTTCCAAGCGGACTGTGGCGGAATGACCACCGGTCCTAATAATAAAATCTGCCATTCAGCAGCTGGTAGCCTGGTGTAGTGATTTTCCCCTGTCGAAGAGCCTCCACAATGACCCGTAGTGTCGGATCCCGCATGATCTCCTTCTAAATATCATCTAACGGGTCGAGTAGGGGGCCAAAAATTTGGGTAATGGTGCTCTCCGGTAGGCGGGATAATGCGCCAGCAACCACTTTCTCTTTTCCTTGCGTGTAAAGAATCTCGTAATCATAGCCCAACAGTTTCATCACCCACTTTTGCTGAAGCGGAAAAGAGACCCGCTATTCCAAGAAGTGCTTCAAGCTTTGATGGTCAGTACGGATTTTGAAATGTCGTCCCAACAAGTAAGGCCGCCGCATGGCCACCGCATGAATGATAGCCAACATCTCCTTCTCGTACGTGGAGAGTCCCAAAGTACGGGGAGCCAGCGCCCTGCTGTAGAAGGCCAGTGGCTGACCCTCCTGCATCAATACCGTGCTGATGCCCACTCCGAATGCGTCGATCTCTAGTACAAACTCTTTGTTGAAATCAGGAATAGCGAGAACCGGAGTGGTTCAGGGCCTGGAATGCCGCTCCCGCCTCGTCTGGCCAATGAAAGACATCCTTCTTTTTTTAATTGCGTTAGTGGACGAGCAATTTTTTCATAATCCTGGACAAACCGCCGGTAATATCCTGTAAGTCCTAGGAAACCCCGTAATGCTCGGACCGTGTGAGGACGAGGCCACAATATCATGCTCTCGATCTTCTTGGGATCAGCCTTGACATCGCTAACGGAGACCAATTGTCCCAGGTACTCCACCTCCTCTTGCCCGAACTAACACATAGACTACATGGCGTATAGTTGGTGCTGGAGGAGGATGGTGAACACGTGCTCGACATGGGTCAAGTGCTCCTCCTAACTGGTACTGTAGATGAGGATATCATCAAAAAATGTTATTACTGGTCGGCGAAAAAGAGGCCGAAAGATCTCGTTCATGACTGTCTGGAACGTGGACGGGACGTTGGTAAGCCCAAAAGGCATTACCAGGAATTCATAGTGTCCATCATGCGTACGGAAAGCTGTTTTGTGTATGTCGTCCTCGCACATCCGAATCTGATGGTAGCCTGACCCGAGGTCGAGCTTGGTGAAGAGGCGAGCGCCGTGCAGTTCGTCCAACGGTTCTTTGATCAGAGGAACGTGGAACTTATTCTTAATAGTTGAGCTGTTCAGACCGCGGTAATCCACACAAAATCGCCACGTCCCGTCATTCTTCTTTACTAGAATGATGGGAGACGAGAAAGAACTAGTACTGGGGTGGATAATTCCGGCGGTAAGCATTTCTCTGACACTGCGCTCTATATCGGTCTTCTGGATGTACGGGTAGAGGTAAGGTCGGATGTTGGTAGGCTCCGCACCCGTCTTGAGCTGGATTTGATGATCTCTGAATTGCGGTGGTGTAAGTGTGCGGGGTGTCTGAAATATATCGGCATACCGAGCCAGAAGTGCCTGCATCTGAATCTGTACAACTGGAGGGGCTGTGGGAGCCGGTGTCACCTCCATAATCACTGCCATTGTGCTGCCCTGACTCTCAAGTCGCTCCAAACTCCGAAGGAATCCCTCCATCATCGGGGAAGATCTTAGCCCCCGGACAGTATTGTTTCCCGTGCTGTACAAAATTCATCGTCATTTGGTCCCAATCAAAGGTCACCCGTCTCAGTTGCTGTAGCCACTGAACCCCAAGCACCATGTCGGAGCCTCTGATGGGTAGAAGATATACGTCTATGCATCCCGAGTACCCTTGTATCCGCAGCTCCACCCCCTTCATAACTCCTTCGCACTGAAGTTTGCTCCCATACGCCACCATGACATGAAAGGCGGCTCTCGTATCGATCCCATGTCCCACCCGTTGTGCCACGTCGGGATGAATGAAGTTGTGGGTGCTCCCGCTATCCATTAAAATCGTCACCTTCTCTTGATTAATCTTTCCCGCGATCCGCATAGTGAGGGGGGTGTTGCAACCTTCCATCACCTATATGGACACTCCAAACTCGGTCAAATCCAAGTCCCCCTCCAACTCAGACTCGGGGGAGAGCTCTTCCTCCACATCCTCCTATAGCATGCAAACCTATATCTTCTGGCATTTGTGTCCGGGCGCAAACTCTTCATCGCAGTTGAAACATAGTCCATTTTATTTCCTCGCCCGCAACTCAGCCCCAGATAATCGTGTCACATTAGGTTTACCAGCCGCCAGTGGCTCTCTCCTGATGGCTGCCGGTGGAGCCGTGGGTCTCCCCGTGATGCGGGTCCGCTGCCTGTTGAAGCGCTCTTCTTGGATGTGGGATAAGCTGATGGCATGGTTCAGACTGCGAGACATATATGCCTGAACCTCGTCACGTAAGTGTTCCTTCAGTCCTGATACAAAACAGCTGAGTAACGTCTTCTCTTCCCAGTGTACCGGATTTGCCAGCTTTTCGAACTCCGTACGGTATTCCATCACTGATCCCTTCTGACGTAACTTTTGCAGGAGGCTCTCAAAGTCCTTATACTCCAGTGGCCCGAATCTGGTGGTGAATCCTTCCACAAAATCAGCCCAAGGCACATAGTCCTTTCCCCTCAAAACCACTGTGTCTACTGGAAAGCGTCGTCCTCCAAGTGGAATGATGCTAGCTGTACCCATTGGCCTTCAGAAACCTCTTGATAGCGGAAAAAAAGCCCGGACTTCTGTACCAATTCGAGAGCGTCCCCTCCGTTGTACTTTGGGAAATTCATGTGCGTCAATTTTGGAGGCATGTACGCTCGTGGGGCTGCTTGACCTTGCCACCCTTGTTCGTGCCCATGACATGTTGGTCATCTTGGCTCCGTAGGGCCGAGATTTGGGCTCGGGTTGCCTTGATGTTGCTGGCCTCCCCAAGGAATGCTGACCCAGTACCCTCCTTGGGGTACCTAGCCCCGTGGATGGGGAAGGAGGCCCCCCAGACCACCCAACGGAGCCCCTGGACCCCGTACGACACCTCCCTACTCGCCGCTGAACAGCCCCCAGGGCGCACGCCCTGCTCCGACGTCGACAACCGCGATCGGGATCGATGCCGCGCCGGTGGAGGCGGCTGTGCCCATGCTGCGCCAATCCGGAGCCCTCGTCGATCCCGCTGCGCCGTCTGTGCCGCTGAGTCCCACCCGGATCCGAGCTGGGTCGCCCGATCCAGAACCCTCGCTCACCTGCGGGGCGAGATGACGCGATGCAAAAGTTGCGGCATTTTGCAGCCCGCCGATCTCCTCGTGTGTCTTTCCTTTCAGATTTTGCGATAATAGGGCCTTGAGTTCTTCCACACGGGCATCGATCCGTTCCTCCAAGCGTTGCGTAGACGCCGTCATCTTCTCTTCGATGGCTGCTACCGAATCCGTCAACCCAGCGTAGTTCTCCTCTAGGGTTTCCAACCGGTTGATTTCTTCTTGCGAGCGGGTGTTCACCATGGTCGTAGGACGAATGCTTTGATACCAAATGGTAGGAGATTGGAGAGGGGGGAGAGAACTGGGGAGAAATCCAAAGATAAATTAGGATTGGAGGAGGGGGAAAGAGGAAAATACCTGATAATACTTATTGTTGTCCAAAAGAGAGATCCCCAGGTATATTTATACCCGGGCCCAAGAGGGGCCGGTCGGCCCCTCCTATACGGGGCTGAACCGGGGTGGTTCAACCCCAAGCCACCGGTCTTTAGTGAGTGGGGGCTGAACCAGATGGTTCAACCTCGTTGTCGCATGCCTTCTTCTTCCGTCAACGGGCATATTGACACCCAAAGAACTGTGTCATGTTCGGGGGCGTAACATATATATATATGTATATATATACATAGATATACTAGCATCTTCGAACGGGCTTCGCCCGTTCTCGATGTGTCGCTGCGGGATTCGCCCGCAATCAAGCGGGCGAAGCCCGCTTGACCCCCCGGCGGGCTTCGCCCGCCCCCCGGCGCGCGAAGCCTAATTATAATAGTATTTAAAAGCATTTTAATAATTTTATTAATTATAAAAACATATAAATTATTAAATTAATTATTAATCTCGATACCCTCCCGCCCCCTTCCGCCCCTCACGGACTCACCCCCGCCGCCGCCGGCGGCCTGCCCGGCGGCCACCGGCGGGGTGAGTCCGTGAGGGGGCGGGATGGGTATCGAGATTTCTTGGAGGATGAACAGTGCTCGATGCTGGAGATGTGGATATTACCAGGCCGCCCTTTATAGATTCAATGGCCAGATATGATTTCCTGGAGATCGGACGGTCCAAATGAGATTCATGGTGTGCTTTAAGATAGCACTATTGTTTTATATAATAAGATATATGTATATTATACATAGATATATATGTACATGTAACATATATATGTTATATATATACATATAACATATATATATGTTATATATATACATATAACATATATATGTTATATATATATTATACATATATACATACATAAATATATATAGATATATACATATGTATGTATGTATGTATATATATACATACATAGATATGTATGTATGTATGTATATATATACATACATAGATATGTATGTATGTATGTATGTAGATACATACATACATATGTATGTATGTATGTAATACATACATACATATGTATGTATGTAGATACATACATATGTATCTTTATTATATAAAACAATAGTGCTATCTTGAAGCACACCATGAATCTCATCTGGACCGTCCGATCTCCAGGAAATCAAATCTGGCCATTGAATCTATAAAGGGCGGCCTGCTAATATCCAGATCTCCAGCGGTGGGCGCCGGACAGGCCGCTGGTGGCTCCGCCGGCGGCGGCGGGGGTGAGGCCGTGAGGGGGCGGGAGGTGCGGGATGGGTATCGTTTTTTTTCCTTTTTTTTATTTAATAATTAATTTAATAATTTATATATTTTTATAATTAATAAAATTATTAAAATGCTTTTAAATACTTTTATAATTAGGCTTCGCTCGCCGGGGGGGCGGGCGAAGCCCGCTGAGGGGTCAAACGGGCGAAGCCCGCGCGACGCATCGAGAACGGGCGAAGCCCGTTCGAAGATGCTAATATATATTTATCTATCTATCTATATATACACACACACATATATACAAATATATATGCTTAAATATACGTGATTAAATATTTTTAAAATCGAAGTAATCATTCATTTTATAATTTACCTTTTTACGTCTTATCTTTCTGAATTAATTTGAATTTAAATTTTTTTATATCGCTTAATATCTAGCATAAAAAATATAATTCATGGATTTTTATTTTGATTTAAAATGTTGTCTCTTGTAAGACAAATTTTTGGAGAATATATACGAAGAATATTTATGGATTATATGCAAACAATCTTCATTAAACAAATAGCAGTAAAATATCTAATAATTAAGCACATAAATCAAGATTCCATAAGTTATAATATTAGATTAGGGGGTTATACACCTATTTCTAAAGATTAGTGGAGTTATTGACTATGATTAAAAAAATAATGGGGTTATACACCTATTCTAAAGATTAGGGGTGTTATCGACTATGGTAAAAATGATAAGGGGTCATACACCTATTTCTAAAGATTAGGGCTTTTGATTATGGTGAAATAGATAAGGGGGTTATAAACAATTTACTCTTAAAAAGCAAATCCTAATTGAATCAATTCCCAAATTATTCACGAACTATTTTGTTACGAACAACCCTACCTACCCATACATATACATGGTATATGAGAATCGGAAATACTACAAAAATGCCATTACAAATTAATACTCCACGGCTTGCTCCATATTTTAACCAGTACAAGATAATTACTGTTTCTTAGATATAACAGAATACAACATGGGAAAACCTTTTACCACAATTCTACTCCCCAATGAGTCCCTCTTTCAGTGTCTTTAGTTTCTTTCTCTAACTTTTAATTTTTATTCACAAATTACTCCTCTACAGCTTAATAACCGTCATTGTACAGTCTGAAAATTAGTTCTGCATAGTAAATTTCCCAAAAATGTTTATTTACTAAAACTTGCAGCGATTCCTACCTTTGTTTGCTCCAAACAGCTTTTGAATAATTCAGTGAATTTTGAATATTTTATGTTTAGAACTATATTTGGTTATATGTGAGTTCCATGGAATGCCTTGCTCTCTGTTAATGGGTTGTCTATTTTTTAGCCTCACGAAGTCTCTTTTTTATCGAAATGTTGGCAGAGGCAGATTCAAGTATGGTGGGGAGGAAACCAGGAGTCATTGCCTTGTTTGATGTCGATGGTACCCTCACGTCTCCAAGGAAGGTATAAATGTTATCATCTTTGGGTTTTTTTTATTTATTTTTGTTCATATAACTTATATTGCAAATGTGGATTTTGCGAACGTGATTCTAGTTTTCTGGTTTTACGGAGAAATTCTAAGCTTTGTGAGCCCTTATTTATGATTTTTCTTGTTCTTAAAAGTATTTTGATGCACATCATTTCATCAGAAACCAAATTGTTGGGAAAATAAACTTTTTTTAGCATCAGAGCTTCCCATAAAGTTTTCTGAAAATATGATTCTAGATCATTCATTTAATTTTTCCATGTCAATTATCGCCATATCTCTGATATATATTTTTTAATTTTCTTAGGCAATAACTCCAAAGATGCTTGAATTTATGCATGATCTTAGAAAGGTAAACACGGTATTATTTAGTATTTTTGAGTTCTTGGCTATTATACCCAATTATCTTAAAATTTTAAAACATTTCATGCACCTTTTTGTTGAATTTATGCATGGCAGGTTGTCACAATTGGTGTTGTTGGAGGGTCTGATCTGATTAAAATATCAGAGCAGCTTGGGAATTCAGGTTTGCTATTCTGCAAAAATGTTATGTGCAATATACAACATGAATTGCTATAACATCGGTGAAGTTTAGGAGATGTTTTTTCAAATTGTATAATGCTTTTATAATGTTTAAAAACTCTTGGTAATGATATTCTTTCTTCAGAATCATTCTTGCAAAAGTTTTACCCATTGCAGTACATTATTACTATTGACAACCCGTTTGTTGAGGTCTTACTTCAGGAAATGTGAAGAAATTCCTTGCGCCTATATCCCTAGGAAATTTTGTTTTCGTCTTCTTCACTATGGATTTAAATCAACATAGCCAAAATATGATTTGTAAAAGAGCTTATAAGTGGTATTTTTGTTAGGTGCACGGGGAGAGAGGACCGACTGTCGGATATGTAGAGGGAAAGAGAAAGAAAGAGGGGTTGAGAATAGCCTCTTATGGCTGCCAAATTTCATAATATTCCACGATAAGGAAAAATACATAACACCGTGGGTTTATATAACACCTCCAATCCAAATACAAATAAGAAAAAATACATTCCATTCCCCCACAATATTCGCGCGCCTTAATGAATTTCTACTGATGTGTCACTTGCGGGTCTTTCACGGTGCTGGTATACCTAAAACAGTAAAGGGCATCCCTCTCCTTCCTCATGACCATAACAATGACGCCCTTTGAAAAATTTGCTTTGTCATCAAGGAAGAAGTCCGTAAATTGAGCATGGAAATCAGACCAATCAACCCAATGACCTCCGATGGTGGACGATCACGCTAGTGCACAAAGTCTTACTCGACCCAGGACTCCTCTAGCGTTAGTTCTTGTGTTAGTGACGAGTTGAGTTAGGTAGTTTGGTATGATGAGCCCGGGAGCTGGCAGGGCAGAGTCGCCTCAACTTGATGGCCTCCAATAACCGGTTTTAATTGAGAGATGTGAAACACCGGGTAATTGCATTGTCGGGAGGAAGTCGGAGGCGATACGCTTGAGTGTTAACCCATGCAACAATCTCAAACAGACTGTAGAACTTGGTCGCTAGATTGGAGTGGGTCCACAAAGTTACCAAAATCTGGTGGTGCGACCGAAGATTAACGAACACGATATCACCTTCAGTGAAGTGGACATTGTGGCGGTGGAGGTTGGAAAAGACAACCATCTGGTCCTGCGCACGCTGAAGGTGATGGCGCAGGCGGAGAAGAATGGAATCCTGATCACGAAGCAGATTAGACAAGGATGCCATGATGCATTCGTTGGGAAGAGTGCGCGTGAGGGATGATGGGGGTCTACCATAAACTGCCTTGAACGGAGTTGTGCCGGAACTGGTGTGGAAAGAGCTGTTGTACGAGTACTCTTCCTAGGAAAGCCAATCCACATATGCTCGCTGGTGATCACGCACAAAATATCCTTGATATGTCTCCAAGCAACAATTTGTTATCTCGGACTGCCCGTCCGTTTGGGGGTGGTAAGTTGTACTTATACAAACCTGTGTACCATGCAACTTGAACAACGGCTGCCAAAAGGAGCTCAGGAATAAAGCATCGTGATCATTTACAATGGAGTGAGGAAACCCATGCAAACAGACCACTCTGTCAATCAACGTGGCGGCAACCACTGGTGCATCAAGTGGTTGTCTTAAAAGGGAAGGAAGTGGACATATTTAAATAGATGATCTACCACCAATAATATCCAATCCCATGCCTTGGAGAGAGGGAGCTTCGAAAAAAATCTATGGAGATATCCTCAGATCCGAACTTGGATAGGGAGTGGCTAAAGGAGATACTTAGCAGAAGCAGCCTTGTACTTGTCACACTGATATGGTAAGCAGGCTGCCACAAATGCTTTGACTTATTGGAATATGCTTGGCCAATACAGAGGCGCCATAAGGCGGTGGTAATGTTCGGAAGACACCGATGTTGCCCCGAACGGGGTCGAGTGAAACTCTATGAGTAGGCGTGGAATAAGTTGTGACAAAGCTGAGAGCACTAAACGACCGCGGTGGTGGAGGCCATTCCTTGCGAGACTATATGGTGTTCGGGCTGTGGAATCCGTCTGTAAGGCCACAACAATTGGTCGGAGTGGGTCAACAACAAAAGGCGTCCTCCCATATTGATTTCAAAATACCCGCTAAACGAGCAATCTGCAGCTGCTGAGAGAGAGAGAGAGAGTCGGGCGCACGGTTGGAGGAGCTAACATGGAATTCGATAGAAAAAAGGCGCTGATATTAGCACCGCATTTTTAGCTATCTGCAGTAACGACTAATCGCAAGCACAGTTTTAAGAGGTTGGCTATACACAAATAGTTTTCTATTAGCAAACTTTCTTTTAGGAAGTTAGCTATTCGAGAGCATTCTGTCATTTTTCTCAAGACTTAAAGATACTGAAAGATCCACCAACTTCATGTTCTTGTTTTCTCCATTTCTTCCAGAAACAAAGAGATCGATCCCACCATCTTTACTTTCAGAAGCTTTTTTTAACAAAATTTAACTAAAAATATATTTTTTACTGCATGAGAAGACTGAAAAGATGATATTTTTTTTGGATCGGAAGGACTTCAACTTTGGGTTTAGGATGGGGAGTAACAATGACTTAGAGGGAGATTGGGCTCAACGACAATAAGGGAGATAAAATGCACGTGGGTGGTATAAAAATCGGGGAAGTTTCGAGCCTCCGGCGATGATGCCGCTGACAAGCAAAATTGATAATTTTTGATGGGATGACTTTTGTTTGCTATTGCAGATGGAATGTTGAGATGCATGTCATTATTTCAAAGTTCATTTCAATATTGATCACCCCAGACAATACCCAAACCAGCAATGACCACTCATACCAACGCCACGCTGATGAGACTATGATCTGCAGACGTAGGCGGTGATTCACAAACGTAGGAGGCAGTGGATATTTCGAAGGTGTCTCCGTCGAGCTTTATGTCGTCGACGTCTGCGGAAGCAGGGGATGGTAGTACATCTGGTGTTGAAATATTTAGCAATGCGGTGCGGCCTTAGTAAGTGCATTGGTAATAGGAATTTTAAAAATCTACAAAAAATCAAAATTTCAGTGCGGATAGCCAAAAGTGCGGTGCTGATATCAGCGCCATAGAAAAATCATAGCCCAATATTTTGCAATCCAGACATGTGCCAGAGTGGCAATCTTCTGAGTCAGGAGGTACCAGAGGCTATGTTGATCCGTCTGGACCGTGAAGTGTTGGCCAAGCAGGTAGGGGCGCCAGTGCTGCACAACAATGATCAACAACATATGCTCAAGCTCATAAGCAGAGCGAGGGCAGATAGTGTCCGTAAACATATGACTGAAGTACGCTATAGGCTGCCCCGTTTACACCAACACCGCGCCGACGCCGGTGCCTAAAGCGTCACAGTCTACAACAAATGCTTTGGATAAATCTGGAAGAGTCAAGATTGGGGCGGTGCTGAGGTCTCGTTGGATGGCCTGGAAGGTTGTGGCCTCCTTTGGCGTCCACTGGAATGCGCCAGTATCAGATATCTTTGGAATACTGGAGGGGAATTTGACAAATTTTCCATAATCCATGATGAACCGTTGGTAGTATCCACTAAAACCTAGAAATCCTCGGACGTCGCGGTGACAGTGGGGTGTGGGCCACTGTAGGACGGCCCGGACCTTGTCCGAGTCCATTGCGACTCCTTGCGCAAAAATGATGTGCCCCAAGTAACTAATTTCGGTCTGACCGAAAGTGTACTTCTTGGGGTTCACCAAAAAATCATACTACTGCAGCACAGGGAGTGTCGTTCACATATGATGGAGGTGATCTTGCCAGGAGGAGAACTTGTAAACTAGGATTTCATCAAAGAAAATCAAGATGTACTTGCATAGGGCCGACCAGAATAGATTATTTATGGTCAACAGAAAGGTGGAGGGCACATCATGACGAGGAACTCGTGCTGGCCGTCGCGCGTGTGGAATGCCTTCCTTGAATATCCTCCTCCCGAACCCAAATCTGGCGATAGCTGGAGCGGAGATCGAACTTAGAAAAGTTAAAGGCCCCATGTAGCCCGTTAAGCAGCTCATGTATGATTGGAATGAGATGTTTGTCTGGGGTAGTGACCTTGTTGAGCTCTAGAAACACCAACTTCCATCTTTCTTGCGGGCTCGAAAATGGACTGATGCTGGGGATGATTATATTCGTGGGTAGCATGTGGCTCAACAAGCGTCGCAATCTCATCCTTCTGCGTGTGACCGTAACATTAAGGACAATCAAATACAAACATCATGCCTCTTGTAATGAGATGCCGCGAGCCGTCAGACGAGGCAGTGGAATACATGTATTGACGAAGATGTACGAAAACATGTCTATAATATCCAGTAACGCTGGGGGAGGGGGGTTGGCCATCGTGGGGCCTCCTGCTTAACCATGTGCCACAAATATTCGATTAAATTGACATTGGCCATTTTCTGAAGATACTATAGTGTAACGGACTAGCCCAGGAGAGTAGGGTTGCCCACCTAAATTAATGGTGTCCCTTCTTGGATGAACCACATTGTGATCCGATCCCAATTAACATTGATGTCGCTCAGGGTGCGGAGCCATGCCATCCTCAGGATAATATCCACACCATCCAGTTCAAACCCGTAGAAATAGTCCTGGAGGGGGCATATGCACATTGTAAGAGCTAGCCCTGAGCAAAGGCCTCCAGTCGCTCGACGACGACTATCCCCCAAACAAACAGAAAATCGTGGAACGAGGGTCAACGACAACGCCAATCGATCCACCAGTCGCTGTGAAATGAAGTTGTGGCTCACCCCACTATAAATCATAACGACCACTGAATCCCCTGAAGTGTCCCGAGGAGCATCATCGGCTGTGGGCCAAAAATCCCGATGGTAAAGGAGGGCAGTTCAATGCACTGCAAAGCTGTGGGTGGTGGATCGTCTACATCTGCTTCAGCTTCCGGGGCCTCAAAGTCGGTGAGGGTGATGCACCGTTTACCGCATTCGAGGACGCATGTTATCGTCATGCGTCAGTTATATTTTTGTTATTGTTGCATTGTTATTTCATTTCTATTATATAATTTTCCTTTCTGCGAACCAATTTCATTTTGTTTTCCGGCTCATTCGTTTTACCACCTGGTGAGTTCTTGAATAAATGGTCCGGCGATTCGGAATAGCTAGGCTAAAAAAGGTAATCTTTAATTAATTAAGAACACATAAAACTAAGGGGAAAATTTAGAAGATTTTTTCTGTCTAACCGAGAGGAGAAGATGTTAGGAAATAATATTTTGGAACAAGATGTTGAAGTGGTTCAAGTGGATCCATTTGAAACAATTAAATCAATTTCATAAGTGGCTCATTTGGAAACAAATAAAGTGTATTTTATTCATTAGGGCTCAAATCCTTGCTATTTTAAAAATCTGTAAAGAAAACAAAAGAGGAGTGGGTAAACAAAGGAACAAAGTTCTCATTTCCTCCTTCCCCCTTTCTTTCTCCTTCGAGTCGGAAACACCGCTGGAATTGCTCCCCATCGTCGTACAAGAGCTAGTCTCTCCTCTCTATACGAGCTCATGTTGATACCTGCCCAGCGACGTGCAACCAGGTTCGTCGACGGCTTTCGTCTACTGTCGCCGATTTGCCTTGCTGAGTTGCTGAAGCCAATCTCTGTTCATCGTTGACCTTGCCCTCCATTCTGCCTCCCGTGCTACAACGTCTCAGTCTTCAGATTGTCGTCGACCACAACATCGTCCCCCGACAATCTGCTGGCGCACAACTTCTTCCTCCTCCATACGACGGGTCTGTGTCGGATTGCTCTTACTCTGCCATAGCCTTGCATATTCCTTGGGTAATTTCAACTCACTCGTGCTCAGTCTAATTAGCTTAGCCTTATGCAATCCAATTAATTAACTATAAGCTTGCCTAAGACATTCACGCTACTTTCAATTGTCATTTATTCATAAATTATTATCTGTGATTAAGCTTCTGGACGTAGAGATACCGCCTTGCTATGAATCGTAAACATTCAAGATTCTTTTTCTCAAATAACGCTTAACGACCCGAAAATTTATAAACGTCAAGAGTGATTTCATGCACAAAATTTGAAATTGCCCTCTTAGCTTATATCAAAGGGTAACCTCGGGCTCCTCATCACCAATGAGGACTCGAAGGTTTTTTAGTGGGCAGTGATGGGTTGGAGAGTACAGTTGCTTGCAGCGGAAGCACAATCCCTTCGTACGAAGATAATGTCTACTTCTGGTTAGACAACCGGGGGTGTGTAGGTGGCCTAGTTGGGCGTTGTGGTGGACCTGGGTTGACGAGAAGTCTGTAGGCCTCCATTTGAGGTGGGCGGTGCACTGCAGAGGGTCTGGATGCCGGACGAGGAAGGGAAACCATTGGTGGGCGGACAATATCCAGTGTCCTGACTTGGAATTCTGCTTCAACCAAATAGGAGAGGCCCATGGCCTCGACAATAGAAGGCGGGTGGTGGGTGTAAGACCCCCCCAATCATAGACCAAGTCGGGTCAGAGACAGGTCTTACCGCCCAAGACGGCCATCCTACGCTTTCCATGTAACAACAACCCACTCACCAAGCGTAGCATGATCGCCCTGTCAGGCTATGAAAACTCATCACATCACATCAGATCACAGCGAAAGTACATCAGAAATTAATTTATATGTATAACAAAGGCCGTAGACATAAGTTTATACAAGCTGCCCATCAGGCTAAAGAAAACTACAACACTGTCTGCTTTTACCAAGCTAAGGACTCACATCTCTAAGGACTGGTGATGAGACTGGTGCTTATGCTCGTGCTGGCTCTAAGGCAGGTACGTTGTCACACGCTCTCTGGGCCTCGAGATGCTCTATCTCCTGTGAATGGTTGTTTAAATAATCGTTAATCACATGACTAAGTGGATTCACACCTTCTCCCCAAGATCCCTAAACTTAGGGACGAGAGTGAGTCTCAACACTATCAACAATAGCCGAAGCAAAAGAGAATTAGTACATCATTTCATATATAAGATAAGAGCAACCATTAAAAGAAGGTGCATTACAGTATAACTGAAATAGCAGCAACATTATATTTCAGTTATAATAAAAGCTCCACTAGCTATTAACACAACATGTATTCACAACCCATATTCACACAGCAGGTATTCAAACGTGCCAACACGCCACAGACATTCAAAGCCATGCACACATCACAGACATTCAAATCCACGGACACATCGCAGACATTCAAACCTGTGCACACCCACTATATCGACATAGATTGGACCGCTTCTCATCCAACTGGGTAACGAACCCTGCGGGCCCCACCGATGTGGCCGTCGGTGACAGTGGCCAGTCCTGACACTTCTGGGTGTGGACGTACCACATTACCCAGGCCCCAACGTACAACCATGTGTACTCTTGGATGTGAGCGACATCCGACGATTCAGCATTTTGGTCGAGCAGCCGAGGAAACCCAACGAGGAAAAACATAACGGCCGGTCACCCGTGGTACGCATCTCCCCGTCTCCTTGATTCGTCAACCTTCCCACACCAGTACGTACGGTCTATGGGCATGACTGACCCGCTACGTTTTACCGCAAGCAATTCACAAGCATTTCAATTGACAAGTAACTTGCACAATTTGGATCTGCGACGACTTGCCATACTCGACATGAAATAATTCGGGCAAGCGGCCTTCTCGAATCAACATGCTGCTTAACTTCATACAAGGAGCGCAACAAGCGTGGGAGCACATTATTTAGGGCTAACCTTAGAGGAATAACTCAACTATCGGTTATCCCCAACTAACGCTCTACCAAAAGCTAACCGCTCGTCAGAGCAGGACCCGAACTAGAAATGCAAAAACAGTAAATTGCATAAATAAGACTGGTAAGTAAATATGCTGCTGAAATAGACTGCAAAACTAGGTACTGAAGTAAAGTACAAATTGCCGTAATGAAATGCTGAACTGTAAAGACACTGAAGTAAAGTGCCAAAATAAATTAGACCAGTACGAGACTGGAGTAGTACTGAATAAAAAGAACTGAAATTAAAGTACTGAAAGGAACTTGACCAATACAGGACCAAAGTAGTACTAAAAGAAATGAACTGAACTGAACGTAAATAAGCAGGATCAGTACGAGATTGGAGTACTGAAAAGAAAGAACCGAACTGAAATAAATAAAAGAACTGGACCGGTGCAAGACTAGAATAAATCATAAAGAAAATGTTTAGTAATTCAATTACTCCATTCAGGAGGCTTCAGTTCGATATCCGTTCTCAGGAGGCAAGTTCAGTACCATCTCCGTCCTCAGGAGGCAAGTTCAGTTTCATCTCCGTTCTCAGGAGGCAAGTTCAGTGCCATCTCCGTTCTAAGGAGGCAAGTTCAGTTCCATTTCTACTCTTTGAAAGTTTCTTTTTGGTTTCACCCCTTATTAATATCCGATATTAAGTTTAGTTGCGCTTCTTAAACATGGCTTAATCGGACTTATATTTAGAGATTACAATCTAATTATAATAACTCGCTCCTCTTTATAAAAATTACCGAGGGCTAAATATCCGCAAGAGTTTTAGCAACATCTGTTATCCTCAATTGCTCCTATCATGTCGAATCAAGTTTCTACGTTAAGCCCAATATTATTTTCTTTCGATTTAAACCTCGTTTTGCAACAAAGAGTCGAAAATTACGAAAAACCAGAACTCGAGGTTGAATTTGTCAAAACATAAATCTCAAGAGTTGCTCGAGTTATTTTAAGATTTGATTGAGCTTCAATAGTTCATTAAGTCTCGAATAAACCCTTATTTTATATTTAAAAATAAATCATATTTCAAATCACCAAACTACGGTAGAGGGTTTAAGTATAAAATATATGCTACTCAAAATAATTTTCATCGTTTCAAGGTCTTACACAACCTCTAACAATATTTTAAACACGACTTGATTATTTCAATCCATTAAAATATCAGGTGCGCCTCAAAAATTCCTCATACATGTCCAAGGCATGCATTTAACCCCAAGAGTTTCTTATAAAGATATAATCCATTTTAATCGGAAGTTTTGCAACTAGCAAAATTTAAATTAATCTCGAACATGATTTAAAATCTCAAAAAAACGAGAATGCTCAAAAATATCTCAAATTTCATCGTGACATGTCTTTAGTAAATATAAATCATCCATGAGATTTCCCGAGATTTTAATCACGAAAATTCACCTATATTAATTTTCAAATGTGAAATCCACCATTTTAAATTCTTGAAAAAAAAAATAAAAAAAAACATGATAAACATAAAATCTCCAATTACGCCATCATTTTTGATAGAGAATACATAAGTAGTGTCTGAAAATCTCCAATTTTTATCGCTGAGGACATTTTATCAATTTAGGATCACTTTTAGGTTCCCAAATTAGCACAATAAAATATATTAATTT